>OX411747.1:14215480-15415480 GCA_948252205.1 Orthosia incerta
TGTAATATATTTTGTTCCGTTCTTTGAGCAAGAGAAACATAATAATTTCTTTTTATATCTTAACCGGCGTGCGTGGGCGTGGTGGCTTGATGTATGAACGAAAAATGAAGCAAAAGGAGATTTTTTTTGGACCATCCCGCCGCACTATTCGCATACCACCTGCAACTCCTGAAAGCCAGAATCAACAGTGCGACCAACTGAAAAGTGCCGACGCAATGAAGCTCGACGAAGTCCCGGAGAATGAATTTAACTGTCTTGGATCCCGCAACGAAATTAATCAGAAAAGAATAACGGGGGAGTAGGAAAAAAATACAAATTTCCACTTCCCTCCATATTGTAGCGTTGTGGGGATTGTCAACTGGAAATAGTCGAGTGATACTAAAAATCACATTTGGTAACTTCGTACGGTTCATAGTCACATCACTAAAAACGCGGTACAACTCCAACTTCCAGAGACGCTAACGCTGGCATTTCGATTCCGCTGGCTTAGCTGACAAAAACTATATTTCGATCCTTAAGACTCTGTGTGCCCCGATCTAGGGGCTCTTCGTACGGGCTGAGGGCTGGACCCCTTGCCTACTGCTGCACGCTACTCGCTTCCTGCACGCTACCTACGCACGCTGCCCAGGTCTACTTACCTAACAGTTTGCGGCCTGCGCAGCTTACCCTGTGCAGACCTAGCCGTTACAATATCAAGCAGGAGACAGAACAAACAAGGCCAATAGGCACAAAGGGTCGTTTACAACTGGGATAAGCCCAGTTGCCTATCACCACGGATAAAAATTAGCATTTATATTGATGGGTCCAACATTGTGAGCGGCTATATTTGTTTCCAATAAATAGGTATGGCAAAAACGCTTGAACGCACGGCAATTTGTTCTAGTTTCCACAAGGTCCGTATAGTAATCAACTCCTGTTGCAGCCTGTACATTATTCAACATAAAATTGCGTTCATTCTGTCAAAGAACACACTCCCATAAGATATGATGTGCAGATTGTACATATTCGCAGTCAGACGTAGAACACTGACATAAAGGTGAGGCAACGAGCTTGAAGGAAAATAATTTACTTTTAAAATTAGCATGCCCGGTGAGAAATTGGGCAACACAGTGATCAACCTCCAGCTACGTCCTGGTTCCTGGCCACCCGCACGCGAACGGATGGAAATAATTGTTGGAGGTGTCGGCCCTTGATGGAATTGTCTCACCTACATTGCCATTCGGATAAAAGTTCCTCCCAGACGTCAATTTGTGGTTTAAATAATCTAGAGATTAAGTAAGGAGTATGTAAGGATGTAGGATGGAGTATGCAGGATTTCTGTCGTTTCTGCCTACCTTGAGGTTATGTTATGTATATTGTATTTCTTAGTTACCCAACAAGCGCGACTGCAGGCGCCACATATCGCGTGCTGTGTCCGAAGCCGAGCGGGAAGGCGGCGCGCGACGCGGGGATCACGTTGCGTATGGAAGGCGGCAGCTGCAGCGACGCGCCGTCCGGCAAGCCTGCACGCCGCAGAAATGAGCTCGTCCATGACGTCACTGCTTCGATGCCGCTGTTGCGAGGATACTGCTTCCACTGGAACATTTGGAAGATTTCATCAGAATGCTTAAAGACGGTTGGTCGTCATTGGTTGACGATGACACAGAACTACTAATTATTTTTAACACCACATAGCTTAAGAGTGTAAGCTATAGGTATCGCAAAAGACCTGGCATAAGAAAGTCTGTTAAAATTATAAAACAAATTCAATATTTGAATTCTCCATAGTGTGTGGCTGTGTTTGATTGTGCATAGTGTGGCAAGTTGAAGCGGAATCAACGGTAACAAGGACCACCAGACCATTTATTACCTAATTCTATCCTCAACAATATTTCATGGGAACAATTATATTAGAAGCCCTTTCATTACCAGAGCATCATTCAACGCATCTACGAACTGGTCTTCAGGCAGTTTCAGAAGCTGCTTAGCGTTGTCCTGCCACGTGGACCAGACCAGGGAACTTCGCTTCGAGTCCAGTGGAAGAATCGCGATGGGTCCTGTCGGCAACCAGCGTTGCCATGCTGTGTTGTTTACGCACTCCTGGAAGATGGAGAAAAGACGAAATGTAAGTCTCATGATTATAATGTCCTCTTTACTTCTGTTTATTTTTTGTTTGGGATTCGGATATGACAACAGTGGAAATTAGTGAAATTAAAAAAACCGGCCAAGTGCGTGTCGGACTTCGCAAACTTAGGGTTCCGTCCCAAACCGCAAAATCAAGTTGGTTTTAATCGGAAAAATGGGGGAATTTCAATGAAAAAATATAGTTTTTCAAAATATTGGTATATTTTCGTAAAATTTACATAATAATAAACATTATCACCAAATTTCAAGTTCATAGGTCAATGAGAAGTTAAAAATTATTAGTCAAAAAATTTAAAAAAAAAAGCTGACTGGTGGCTTCTCATTACTTTGTATTCCAATATTTTTTTAACAAAAAATAAAGTATTTATCTACTCTAAACAAAGATACCCCACTCGATGTGGTATTTTATATTATATCTTATTTTAATTTTTTCGCACCCTTCTTTTGCTGTTAAAATCCCCCGTTAAATAATCAATCTGCCTAGCCTTTTCCCAACTATATTGAGGTCGGCTTCCAATCTTACCGGATTCAGCTGAGTACCAGTATTTTAAATGGAGCGACTGCCTATCTGACCTCCACAACCCAGTAACTGGGTAACACGGTACCCCTTGGCAAGACAAAATCCCCCGTTAAAATCAATAAAAAAAATTTTTTGACAATTTGTATGGCTTTGGGTCAACAAGATGCTTGTTGGATCTTCAATGAACTTGAATGAAACTCCCGTATCGAGGTATTGGTTATTTAATTCCTTTAAACTATATTATAATCTCAGCCGCGCAGCATACTACGCCTTAGCTTGTCAGTCGAGCTCTCAGATCAAATAAAAAGCTAGACTGACAAGCTAAGGCGTAGTTTTGTTGTACGTGTGTGCGTGTAATTGTGTATGTAGTTTTAATCGGCGTCACCTTGTTGTTTTCAACGTCCCATATTGACTCTTTATTTGATCTGAGATTATAATGCGCAGCGCACAAAATCTTGGTGATAGTTTTTGCACCCACTAAAGAAGAAAAAAAAAACCGTGAAACAAAACGTTCGGCGCCTGGCCGTTTACATTGGCAATCACGTCACACATGGAAAGTCTTTATATTAAAGCAGGCGTAAATAATGCTTATACTGTAAAAATTTGAAGACTGTAGCTCCAACCGTATGGAAGTATAAAACCTTTGTCACAGACGATGGACAAACAGAGAGACGGACAGACAGACAGACACGTGAGTGACAGCAATAGGGCTCCGTTTGACCCTTTGGGTACGGAGACCTATAAAGAGTCCCACCCACCCTATGCTTAGCGGCAGGTGAACTTAGGCTATGGATGATGGTCCATCACCATTATCTATAGTCTGATATTACCTGTGTTACACTGAGAGATAGAGTTGTACAGGAGGAATATATAATAATGTAAAAATAGTATTAGACAGGTACTTTTCGCAACGAGACAGTGATGGCTTTAACCCTTTATAAGTCGGCACCTGAACTATTATCATACTTCTGTTTATTGATTAGAATTTATAGAATATTTTTGGAATAGAATTAGTTTTTTTTTTTCTTCATTTAAAAAAATAAAAAAAAAAAACAAAAAAAAAAGGAACTACTGGTTGGAATAGAAAAATTATTTTTTCATCACACCTATTCGAAAAACGACAATTGTCTATAGAGGATAGCGGGAGCCAAATCCAATTTTGCGCCCGTAGGAGTTTCAGCTTTCTCTCTTCTGATTGTTTCGCTTCGTGCTTCTGATAGATTTGCGTAGTTGGGTTGGAGGCGCTCGCGTGAAGGTTTAATGAAAAAAAATATCACTAACTAACATTCAATTCTCTATGGTGATAAACTCATTTTTGTGATTGTTAGTAAGGAGTTAGTATTATACTTACTCTTTGTTGATAAGTATGTGAAGTTAACCAAATAGGTCGAACGCATATGTTTGAATAAGTTACTGGCTGGTTCTAAGTTTAAAAAAACTGTAGTTCTTTCTAAAATTTTTTTTTTCTCGGAAAATTTTCACTAAACTAGTATATACTAGTACTAGTTTCGTGTAGGTAGGTACTCGTAGCTTTTTATTTTTCTCTTAGGTAGTGATGAAAAATAGTTTGTATCACTCGGGGACAAAATATTTTGTTCTCGGGCGGCGTATATTGAATTCCTCGCTAAGCTCAGGATTCTACGTTAGAATCCTTCGCTACGCTCGTGGTTCTACGTTAGAATCCTTCGCTACGCTCGTGGTTCTACTATAGAATCCTTCGCTTAGCTCTGAATTCAAAATAACGCCCTGGAAGAACAAAATATTACTTTGTCCCCTTGTATCACAAATAACTATTGTGTTGGATAGTCCATTTATCGAGGAAGGTTATAGGCTATATAACATCATGCTACGACCAATAGTAGTGGAGCATAAATGAAAAATGTTGCAAAACGGGATAAAACATTCCTTTTTGAGAGCTTCCGTTCCGTACGCTGCGTAAACGGTTTAAGGCGATATATACACCCCAATGCTAACGCAGTACTGGCCGTGCGCCCGCTTGATGCCAAAATTTCAAAATTGAACCTCGTTTTGAACAGTTTTGTTTGCAAAAAATTATTAGATTTACATATGCTATGTTAGTTATGAAGAAGTACCAGCCATCAATTTTTCTGTGTAAAAATATTTTTAAACATCCAAGTTGTTTTGGAGGAGTTTCCAAAAGTTGCGAAAATTATCGTGTTGTTATTTATTTTTTTAAAACAAAACTATTAGTTACACGTAAAAACCTTGTGTTCAAAATTATGTACATGAATCAGTAATAAATATATATTTTTTTCAAACATTTTAACCTAGCCGTTACTAAGGAGTATGCTTTAGAAAGTTGCCGTTTTACGGCACTAAAGCGTATGTAGGCCCTTAAGTTACGCAACAATCATGTATGTAGGGTAGGTAGGGTAGGGTAGGTAGGGTAGATCTAGATAGGTAGGTAGGTAGCCAGTTGACAGGAGCGAAGCCGCGTGGGACAGCTAGTTTATACTATAAGTAAACATAATTTTAAGAATTATGTTTTCTTTTTTTAATTAATTTATCTAACAGTACCATTCCTACCCACCTAAACCTAAACTTCCCACAAAATACAAGAAACCTGTTTTTGCGAATAATTTAGATGGGCGTTGTACCTACTATTAATATAATTATGTCTATCAATCGCAGAGTTCGCTTCCGTAAGCGCAAAGTTAGTAGAGTGAGTAGGAAGTACAATGTAACTTTGGCACGCCGGCGATCACTTTAGGTAACAAAGTAACCACATAGTAAGTCGCTGCCATTAATTTGAATATACAGGCACTTAGGATGCGTCCCAATTTGCGATTCAAAGAGCGTTTATGAAAATTACGGGGACAGCCCTGTCCTCATAATAGGGATGTCAGATCAAAAGACGAAAATATCTGGCGAAAATTTGAAAATGACGGGATTTCAATGTTGTTGTCGGGAGAAAAAGTATTAAAAATGAAATGCCACATGTATTTGGCATTAGATTTTGCTGAGTACACAAATTTAGGAAAAGATTTAAAATTCAAACAATTTACTTCAAAGTTCAGTTTATTTACTAACTCAGCTTTTATTATATCAAAAGCCATACAATTTATTTCTTTGGTATATAAATTACTAGCTTCTGCTAGTGGCTTAGCCCGCGTGGATGTCAAAAATTATCTCAAGGGAACATATACCCGGGATAAAAAGTATCATATGTGCTATTTCAGAATAAAATCTGTCTCAGTGCCAAATTTCATCCAGATCCGTTCAGTAGTTTTTGCGTGAAAGAGTAACAAACATACAAACACGCTTACACACTCACAAACTTTCGCCTTTTAATATTAGTACGTTAGTGTGATTTAACAAACTTAACATATTTTCACAGTCAGCATTGCTTTTAGATATTGACTACACAAATGATTTGAAAGAAAGCACTTTCCAAGAACTTGTTTGTTTGAAGATTTTGAGTTTTGTCGGGAGTCTGGAGATCCTTTAAAATGTCGGGAGAATCCAGACGATTCCCGACCATTTGGCAACCCTACCTCATAATGAAAGTGACGTAAATAAAAAAGGCAATTTGTGAAAAAAAAGTTTTCAAAAAAGTATATTGTAATTGTTTGTACTAATGTGACTGTAATAGGCTGTCCCTTTCCTCCTCATAATTCGAGCTCCTTTTCACCACCGGGTTTTAGAGTAGGATTTTTAAGGACAGTTTTTAGCAAAATCAGAAATAACAGGAATTTTGAATTTGGCGACTTACATTATCAGGGTGCGATAAGTTTGAGTAAGCGTGGTGATTAAGCCTCATGCCTTACTTATATGTAAGAGAACTAGTGGCTTTTTCCTTTGGTATAGTAGTAGTGACTCCCTTTTCCGCACTCAAACTCCCATTTGGTCCGATGTGCGTGGGGGTACTGGCTAACATAGCCAGCCTAGCTCCGTCCAAAAGCAAAGTAGCTTCCTGGGAACTTCACAGGCTTCACGGAGCGACCTCATTGTTCCGAGGATTTCTTCGCATGAGATGCCACGGCCTGGCATTCCAGGATTACGTGCGCGACTGATGTTTCGGCGTTAAAACAATCCCTGCAAGTGGGCTGTCAGTGGCGCTTATGTTGAATAGATGTTTGTTAAGAAGGGTCTGGCCCGTTATTGTCCCTATTTTTAGGTTATTTCTACTCAGGCTGAGGAGTTTTGACTGTCTACAGTCTGTTGCCTTTGTGTTCTATTGATCTTTGGCGAATCCATGCACGAAATTGCGAGAAAGGCAAGGGGCTTTGGTATAGTAATGGCGGGTATTATAATATTATACATGAGGCGTAATTCCGTATTCACCTTAGAGATCACATAATATATGTAGGTTAGTGTAAAGAATAGCAATTATATCTGCTGCCGATACTTTAATAGTTATTAATAGTATACGTGTACTGGACAGCCTTGGTTTAAGAACTTGTAATTATTTATAAAACTCCTTGGTTTAACCAAACAGTATCAGTATTAGTTATTATCGTATGAAAAATTTGATGATATAGAAAAATAGATGCTAGATCCATATTTAGGTTATTGAAAGCTATTCTATTGCCTGATTCAGAAATAAGCCAAAAGCCACGCTTAAATTTGTGACCCTCCCTATAATGAACCATCTTCCAATTGTAACCTAGCGGTGGTAATAAGGCTGGCCAAATAAATGATTTTTGCATCATATTCACAGGACTGTTCGACGTGGCGACGCTTCAGGTAGCCGTACTCTCCAGCATTATTGGATATATTTTGGCTGAGATGATGATGAAATAAATATAATACCTTTAAACGAGCAATTCTTGTATATATATAATAATCTGAATCTCGGAAACGGCTCCAACGATTTTCATGAAATTTAGTATGCAGGGAGTTTCGGGGGCGATAAATCGAACCAGCTAGGTTTAATTTTTAGAAAACGTCGTTTTCTCTATTTTCGCCCAGGTTCTGGTTTTTTAACAGATTATCCCAGTGACGTCAGTTACCAGGAAAAGGGCTTATGTGATTCCGATAGATGAAAAGGATTGGAGTTGAGTCATCCAGAACCTTCTAACTCCCTAAAAAAGTATTTACCTCAGCTAATTCCAATGTTGCTACAACGCCCATTTGTTCGTAGCTCCACGACAGATACTGTACTCCCATCGCTTTTCGCACAGCCGAATTGGCGCCATCAGCACCGATCTGAAATAGAGGAAGAATATTCTGATTAGGGTAAAAGAAAATAATAACACCAGGTCGAATACAGTTTGAAGGTTGCCACCCATACGACATCCTAGAATGCGAGGCCTTTTTTTATGGGAGTTCATCCAATTACTTCACCCTTTCTGGGTGAAGCAGAAGGGCGTGTCAGACTTTTACTGACTAAAACCCACCCGTGTTCCTTCAGTTGCTTGGCCAGGGCCGCGGTAAGGAATGCGAGGCCTAGGCTACCTAACGTACACAAATCATCGAACACAGTAAGGTCGCTCCGCGAAGGCTGTAAGGCCCCTAGGAAGCTTTTGTAGTTCAGTGGAGGAGGTGCTAGGCTGGCTATGCTAGCCAGGCCCTCACATAACTGACCGAATAAAAGTTCAAGCGGTTGAATGTCCGTAATTACCGACACAATAGAAAATACATTAAGTCTCGGGCACTCCGGGTTGTAATGTGCACTAAGTGTGGACAACTAAATCTGAGAGGTGGCCAATTACAGGTAGGGTAGATAACCCTAATAAATAGCAGACAAATATTCATCGAGTATAATTATATCTATAAGCCAGGGTTCACCCGATTCATGTCGCATTTGATGACCGTCTAAACCCAACCAACTATTCAAGGACCCTCGCATTTGTCTATGCATTTATTCAAGTATTTTTATGAATGTCTGCACATATCGCGTCTACAATGTTGGCGGATAAAATGTCAAAGGTAAACGTGCGAGCATGACAATAAAACCAGAACCACTCCCTTTTTAACCAACTTCCCAAAAAGGAAGAGGTTCTATGTTCGACATTATGTATGTTTTTTTTAATTATTTTTAGGGTTCCGTACCCAAGGGGTAAAAACGGGACCCTATTACTAAGACTTCACGATCCGTCTGTCTGTCTGTCCGTCTGTCACCAGGATGTATCTCATGAACCGTGATAGCTAGACAGTTGAAATTTTCACAGATGATGTATTTCTGTTGCCGCTATAACAACAAATACTAAAAACAGAAAAAAAAAAATATTTAAGTGGGGCTAACATACAACAAACGTAATTTTTTTGCGGTTTTTTGCTATAATGGTACGGAACCCTTCATGCGCGAGTCCAACTAGCACTTGGCCGTTTTTTGTTTTAAAGAGTATGTGCTGAAATTGGTCCCATTTTAATTTGGTGAAGATCTGATGAAGAAATTCGAAGATATACAACATTACAGAACTCTTCAATAAATAACGGTAAATCTAAATAACATAACATCATGCCAGACGCTCTTAAGGGGTACGTAGATCTCTCATTTCACCGGTAATGTTCAAGTTTCGTGTGATCAGGTAATGTATTCTGGCGTTATAGGTAACTTACTAAACAACTTGCCTATTAGGTAGGTACAACTAAAAAGTGAAAAATAAAAAATCTTTTTACAAAAAAATACTACCGACTTCCAAATTAAACTACAAAGTGAAAAATAATTTTATTTTTGGAAGTCGGTGTCTTTCGTAGGTACCTTTTTTTGCGTTATGGACACCGACTTCACTTTGTAGTTTAATTTGGAAGTAGGTAGTATTTTTTTGTAAAAAGTATTTTTTATAAAAATATAAAAGTTGACTGGTAGAGACGCTTTTTGGCATTAAGTAGTACAACTTTGTAAGAAAACCTGTGTGTCAAGTTTAAATACATATTTCTGTGTAACTTCTGATCTTTGGAAAAGCATACGGGATCAGAGAAGAAAAACACCCGGAAGCAGAGAAGTAAAACTTTTACATCTCATTTTATATTATTTATCAACCAAACCAAACTGTGCGGGTAATCTATACTAATACTAATAATATTATAAAGCTGAAGAGTTTGTTGGTTTGAACGCGCTAATCTCAGGAACTACTGGTTGGCATTGAAAAAATATTTTTGTGTTTGATAGTCCATTTATCGAGGAAGATTATAGGCTATATAACATCACGCTACGGCTAATAGGAGCGGAGCATAAATGAAAAATGTTGCAAAATCGGCAAAATTATTCCTTTTTAACCGACTTCAAAAAAGGAGGAAGTTCTCAATTCGTCGGAATCTTTTTTAATTTTTTTTATGTATGTTTTTTGATTTCTCAAAGACGCCTGGACCGATTTCAAAAATTCTTCTTTTGTTTTGATGGGTATACTTTTTAGTTGGTCCCATAGTCATCAGGTCAGGATCTGATGATGGGATCCTAGAGAAATCGAGGGAACTCCTCAAATATTATAGGCTATAGCGATTTTGGTATTTTTTAAACAATGCAATCATTTGCACTCAGAGGAGCTCGTGGCTAAATAATAACAGCCGCACGGGTCGAACGTCAAGGTTAAGCAACGCTTGACGAGGTCAGTCCGTGGATGGGTGACCATTCCAACATATCGAGTTTCCTCCGTGCCTCGGAAAGCACGTTAAGCCGTTGGGCCCGGCTGTTATTTGAAGATCTTTAACAGTCGTTACGGGTAGTCAGAAGCTTGAGATTTGACACCAGTCTTGCCAAGGGGTACCGTGTTACCCAGTTACTGGGTTGTGGAGGTCAGATAGGCAGTCGCTCCATGTAAAACACTGGCACTTAGCTGAAGCCGGTAAGACTGGAAGCCGACCCCAATATAGTTGGGAAAAGGCTAGGCAGATGATGAATCATTTGCACTCAGAAAGTATCATTTGGTGAAGTGAAACTGATGAAGAAAACCACAGATGGCCACTGGAACTCCTAAATGCTAAGTATGTCACGGGTATAAGATATCTCGAATAGTTAACCGACTGTGATGAAGCAAATACTTATACATAAATGGTACTGATGAAAATGGCACCATCGAACTGATCTGATGACGAAGCCGGAAGGTAGGCACTAAAACTCTGATATAAAACAATGTATCCTAGTCGTGTTTGGGCTTATTGGAATCGTCAAGAGATGTACTTTGGCTATAAATGATTTTCATGTTAATTGGAGATACCTACCAAAACTAAAAAGAGAAAAATAAAATTATTTTTAACAAAAAATCAAACCGACTTCCAGAACAAATAACTACAAAGCAGAAAATAACTTTCTTTTACGAAGTCGGCGTCTTCTGAACCCATTGTTTTCCGTTTTTCGACACCGACTTCGGAAAAGAAAGTTTTGGTTTGATTTTTTGTTAAAAAGTTTTGTGAGTTGCCGTTGCGTGCGCTGCGTAAACGGTTTAAGTTACGCAAATATGTATGATGAAATTGTTCCTCTTTAAAGGTTCTAAATCATATGTCTATCTTTTAAGATTCAAATTAGTTCATTTGCGAAGGAGTTTTATCAACATCTATACTAATATTATAAAGCTAAAGAGTTTGTTTGTAGGGTAGGTAGTGGTAGGTAGATACATAGCCAGTTGACGGGAGCGAAGCCGCGGGGGTCTTCTAGTAATAAAATAGAATAAGCCTTTATTAAAAATCTTACATTTGTTTTAAATTTACAATAAGTCACTTAATCCTACGACATCGACACAGTTTGTTCGCAAAGGCTCCCCCAGGCTCCTCCAATGATCACCAATGGTCATGCGTGCGTGATACACCACAGTACTCCTGCGGTGTCTTTCAAATAGTCGCTCCATCTTCGATAGCAAATAATATTTATAACTAGCTGACCCGGCAAACTTTGTTTTGCCATAAAAGCACAAAAAAATCATCTACCCTACCCTACCCTACCTACATACATATATATACTTTTTTTTACTTTTTTTTCTTATATGAACCTTCTCCTAACAATAACAAACACAACAAAAAAAGAATAAGCGAAATCGGTCCAGCCGTTCACGCTTGATGCCGTGACCAAGGGAAATAGGGATTCATTTTTAATTGACTTACCAAATAGGAAGAGGTTCTATGTTCGACATTATGTATGTTTTTTTTTTTTATGTGATTTCACCGATATCTCCGTCAATTGTGGACCGATTTCGAAAATTATTTTTTTGTTACAAAGAGTATGTTCCGAAATTGGTCTCATTTTAGTTTGGTGAAGATCTGATGGAAAACTTCGGAGATATACAACATAACTCTTAAATAAATAATGGCAAATCTCTCGGGATTGCTGAAATCGCATGTCTGTTCATTGTTTATACCATTTCATAACATAACATCACGCCAGTACGCTCTTAAGGGGTACGCAGATCTCTCATTTCACCCGTTATGTTCAAGTTGCATGATATTCGGGTAATCTATTCTGGCGTTATAGGTACCTTACTAAACAACTTGCCTATTAGGTAGATAGAACTAAAGAGTGCAAAATAAAAAAAATACTACCGTACTACCTAAATAACTTAATTTTTGGAAGTCGGTGTCCATAACGCAAAAAAAGGTACCTACGAAAGACACCGACTTCCAAAAATAAAGTTATTTTTCACTTTGTAGTCTTTTATTTGGAAGTCGGTAGTATTTCTTTGCATAAAAGTTTTTTTTTATATATATAGATAATGGATTATTCAGAGAAAAAAAAATATAAACATCCAAATTGAGAAACTTCTCCTTTTTACCCGACTTCCCAAAATTTGAATTGAGAACCTCCTCCGGTTCTCAATTCGGATGTTTATATTTTTTTTTATGTATGTTCGGACATAACTCCGTCATATATACACGGATTTTCAAAATTCTTTTTTTGTTTGAAAGAAGTTTATTCTGAAATGGTCCCATTTAAATTTGGTAAAGATCTGATGAAGAACCTCGGAGATATACAACAGAACTCTTCAATAAATGACGGCAGATCTCTCGGGATTGCTGCAATCGTATGTCTGTTTATTGTTTACACCATTTCATAACATATCATCACGCCAGTATGCTCTAAACGGGTATGCAGATGTGTACAGTTCACCTTGGTACACTCTCATTCCACCGGTTATGTTCAAGTTACATGTTATTCGGGTAATCTGTTCTGGCATCACTGTGGGCATTATAGGTACCTTACTATAGAACTTGTCAATTATGTACCACTAAAAAGTAAAAAACTTTGTAACAAAAAAAACATTGAGGTATTAATGTACTACGCACAAAAAAAAAACCGACTTCTAAAGCAAAACACTACAAATCGAAAAATAACTTTTTCCGAAGTCGGTGTCTTAAAATACGAAAAGCAGTAGGTACCAAAGACTTATTATTTTTCGATTTGTAGTGTTTTGCTTTAGAAGTCGGTTTTTTTTTGTTAGAAAGTTTTTTATTGGGCAGTCGGTTAAAAAATACACATTTACAAGGATCCAGGATCAAAATATTTTTATTAGTGAACACAGAGAAGGAGAATAGTTGATGTCTGTACTAATGAAAATCATTGTATCACAGGCCAGTAAATGTGGGATCGTTTGATAGTAGGGAATGTAATTCTCTGCTCACAGCAAATACTTGGGGAATCATCCGAATCATCGAACGGGCTGTGGACGTGGCTGAGTTCTGGTCGAAGCACAACATGTAAATTAAAATTTAAAAATGGAATCATCGACACGATGAAGAAGAAGAAGCAAATACTTAGTAAAAGAGGGCATATAACAAGAATAGCAAAATTTCTATTAAAATTTTCATAATAAACAGATGTTGGGAATCATTAGCTGTGGTGGTTTATTTGTGTATGGCGTGTAAGCAGCTCGGCTGCCGGTGCAACGGTATTACAGTGTTGCGCGCAGCACCGAGGAGGTACCTGCTTGCTCCATCAACGATCGAACTTCACGTGCTCTCAGGAAGTGCCCACATGTGACTATATAAAAGTGTAGTGAAGGTGACAGTTTTAAGAACAACCCAAAAACAAATATAGCTCCCGTTTGTTGCCTGTACAAAGTAACTGCAATGATTAGATAACATTATGGTTTAACCTTTTAGGTAATGAAAACTAAATTACTCCTTCAAAGATTTCGTTAATCTGAATCAATATCGTAAGTACTTCGGTAACTATTTTCGGCATAAAATAATGGTTTTCTAAATTAATCCATGCCGAGTTTATTTGGGTAAAGCTTATAGCAAAACACTACGTAAGTAATGGCGAAGTATGTTTTTCAGAATTATTCATGAAAAACACATTCATGCTTACCTTACCAAACTTTACCGAATTTATTTAATTTTTAATCGCAAATTATATTGAGTTAATTCCAGTGATTATCACTAATGAGTCCCACGAGAACCGTGGAAACTTTTTGGCTTATAATAGTATACTATTGATATTTAGGATTTGTATGGAAGTGAAGGTTAGGTATGGCAAAAAATACAGAAAAGTAGGATTAATGCAGTAGAAATGCGTTCCTTGCGAAGATGTGTGGTGTATATTTAAATGATAGGTTGAGGAATGATGTAATAAGACAAAAAATCTGACGAAAAGATTGTTTGACCATGTTGAGAGGATGAAAGAAAACGATTGACAAAAGGTATCTAAAAGGCAGACGTGAACGGAAACGCCGATAGGGGACGCCCTAGTAGAAAGACATACATAAACCTTATTGAAGATGTTCTTCAGAAAGGCCAGGTGCGCAGTACTCATAACCAGCGCGCGGCGTGCGTATATGACTAGATGTATAAACGTGACTGAAGCAAAAGAAGTATGTATGTATTGAGGTTTAGGTATGCAGGTAGTGATGCTTAGTTACATATCATTCAGCACCCCCTGACCAGTTAGATCCGCTACCATGGCATGTTTTCATCTGACAGGATAATTTTACCCACGATTTTTAACTGTTACACTTGTCAACACAGAGGATTAAAAGTAATAGTAGAAATTTCTCGTCTCAATTTCTAAAACAGATAAGACCCAATTTTACCAATATTGAATTCCAAAGGAGATCAACCAAATTAGTACCGTGTTGTACCTACATTCTTTGTTGTACATTATTTTTTATTACTTTTTCATAACATTCCCCTTGCAACCGGTATGCTCTAAAACATAGTTGACTTAAAATTATGTTAAGTTGTGCCCAATAAGTACCGAATTGAATTTTTTGTCTTGATATTAATTTACAGAAAAGAGCCGTTTTATATCAATATTTGCATCAAGATTGTCTAGATATCCCACTAGTTATCAAAAGCAAGTTAATTCTGTGAGTATTCTTGTACCCACATTAAGTGTTATATTGACATAAGTTTTGTGTCAATAAAACAAAATTGCTCTACAAAAAAATTAAATTCGGTACCAAAGCTCCAAAGAAAGTGGTCGATCTCCTTTTCATGTTTGTAAAACAAAAGAAGTGAAAGCAGTGGTAGCCCAGTGGTTTCGGCCACGACTTACGATTTGTAGGTCGTGGGTTCGAACCCGAGCAGGCGCTTTACTATGTGTAATTTATTTCATCACCATTGCTCTCAAATCGGTGAAGAAAAACATCGTGAGGCAACCGGCATGTCCTAGAACCAAAAATTCAAAGACGTGACATCTATCAATCCGCACTGGGCCCGCGTGGTGGATTACTGCTCACTCCCTCTATGAGAGGAGGCCTGTGTCCCAGCAGTGGGAACATTAAAAGGCTGATAATAATGATGATGATGAAAACAAAAGAGAGTTTGTAATTCCGATACGATATTGCAACATGCTTTTGTCCTTTAGTTTCAAGGAAAAAATCACCTTTAGTAAAAATTTCTGCTTTGTAGTGTACCTCCTACTACTTCTCAAATTCTAATTGTATTTAATACTAGCTGTTCCCCGTGGCTTCGCTCCCGTGGACCACCCCACAAAACCCGTTTTCTGGTTTAAACAATAGCCTATGTCACCGAGCAATAATGTACATATCTATTGGTGAAAGAATTTTTTAGATTCGGTCCAGTAGTTTCGGAGCCTATTCGGTACAAACAAACAAAACAATCTTTCCTCTTTATAATGTTATTATATAGATATAGAAGGAACAGTATTATAAAGATTTTTACACTGGTCCCAAACTAGGCAAGGCTGTTTCTTGGGTACCAATTAAAACGGTTTACCATTTAAAAGATTTTTGACACATGTACGGTTACAAAGAAAACTAAATTAACATCAAAAAAGTACTTTTGTTAGAAGCAACTTGGAAAATGCGTCTGAAATCTGGAATCCATGTTATCACAAGTACATTGATCGTATAGAGAACATTCAGAAAAGGTTCCTAAAGTATTTGTGTTATCATCAGAAAGTGCCCTACCGGTCTGAAGATTACCTCAATCTCTGCAAGAAGTACCATATATTACCCCTAATTAATCGGCGAGCAGTCTCGACTGTACTACATTATTTAAAATTTTCAATAATTCGATCAATAACTCTGATCTTCTATCCAAATTTAATTTTAACATTCCCGAAAGGTCGAAGCGATTGTACGCACCGTTGCGTGTTCCATCTACCTCTACGAATTACAGGCAAAATTCATTTATAGTGCGGGTAAGTAGAAGCATGACATATGTAAGCGGCATGATTTTGATCCTTTCATAACAGGTGTGTCCTCGGCCAGAAAGTGCCTGAGCCTTGGCTTTTTTAATTAGGATTTTGTATGTTTAGGTTTTTATCAAATATGAAATGTTAATTTAGTTGAAGCTTGAATGTTATACTGTTTTGTTTTTCTTTTTTTGGTAGCTGTGTTATGTTGTTCACACTATTTCCAAACTATTTTTAGAAGTGATGACTTTTAATTGGCTGTCAGTCTCACGTACTATTTTTATTCTGTTTGTTTTAGCTGCAAGTCGTCCATAATTGATAAATAAATAAATAAATAATTATGGCTTTACTAATTTACAAAACTTGCATTGTTGAATTTTGTAGCCCTTGCTTCGTTTTTGCGTGTGTGATAAATTGAAATGATTATTATTCAATTGATTGGTGTCCTTCCTGAGGATAGAAGTAGGTACTTTACTGTGGCAACAAAGCATCTGCTATTTACAGAAATTCATCAAAGTTCACAACACAAACAATTCATAATAAATCTGAATCCATTTTCTCCAAATAAATATACCTAATATAAATAAATCAGTCTTAGAATTAATTGAATCATTCGGTTCTTTATTAACTGTAAATAAAATGTCAGTAAAATACAAAAGTATTTTGGAAGCTGGATTAAAATACATTAAGGTAAATTTTTCCTGGTTTTTTGCACGTTCCAATTGCTTCCGAGTAATCTATTCGTTTCTTTATAAATAAACTCGGTTAGACTTTTTCAAGTTTATTTATTTTACAGACACTACCAAACGAACATGCTTCATGTCTCATGTTATGAGAAGGAAATGTATGCTCCATCACGTGAGTTTTTTTTTATAATCGAGCCAGGTCTATAAAACGCTGGCCAACGGTTTGGGCTCGTTCCTGCCGCAAACCGGCCGGATTGTGTAAAATACGCAGGAGATAAAATTGGCGGGAAAGATAATATGGGGGAGGCCTTTGACAGTGAGATAGAAAATAACACACATATTGCCCATAAGACCCGAAAGATAGAGAGACCCGTGATGACACCGAACTAGCCGACCTCAATGCTCAATACCGTCTGAAGCGCAAGGCGATTTATAGTAGTACGCGGTACGCGTGCAGATCTAAGGCGGTGGGCGTAAGATATTGCTGATCGTGCTCAACACGCTTTGCAACATAAAATAGCTGTATAAAGCCACCAAGACCTTGGCAGGCAACAGAAGGCTCAAAAAGAAACCACTTAAATCCAAAGAGGTACAGCTCATTGTTACTTCAGAATGGCAGCTGCTGCGCTGGGGCCAACACTTTGGTGAGGTCTGCCGCTTGTCAGCGTCATCGACGCCTGACGTGCTGCGCATTGGTTCCTCACCACCTTGGCTTTTGATATAAACACTGAACCACCGTCAGCCTCCGATGCATCTGAAGCAATCGTCTCTTTGAAGGCAGACAAAGCACCAGGACTAGACATGATAACTGCGAAAACGCTACAAGCCGATTTATCCTCCGCTGTCGACTTTCAACGTCTAAGAGGCGTCACTTATCGAAAAGATCTGGTCCGCTGAGGACCGGAGGACTGGAAAAAGGGACTTTTAATTACGTGCCCAAGAAAGAGGATCTCAGTAATTGCGACAACTGAAGAGGTATTACATTGCGGTCGGTTCCCGCTAAAGTCTTCTGCAATATAATCCTGTATAGGCTGTCGAACGCCGACAAACCTATTCTGCGCAAGAAGCATGCGGGTTTCCGTGCGGACTGCTCATGCACGGACTAGATCAGCACTCTTCGTATCATACTCGAGCAGGCAGCAGAATGGTAAGCTTTGTCGACTTCGAAAAGGCCTTTGATACGTTGAAGTGGTCCAGCATCTGGTCCCACCTGTTGGATATTGTAGTGCCGCCAAAAATACTTCACCTATCGGAGAGCATCTACAGGAAATATTCTTGCAAGGTGACTCACGACGGCCTCATTTCAGAAGACATCGTAGTGCACGCAGGTGTCCGCCAGTGATGTCTTCTTTGGCCCCTCCTTCTTATAATAGTCGTTCTCGATGGCATCATGCTTCGCATGTACGATAGCAGGCGCCGCGGGATAGAGTGAGGATTGTGCAATGTCTTGGATGACCAGGGGGTCTACTCCCAATCTAAAAGAAATCCGTAGTTTCGGCCTTCGTTTCGGACGTTTCCTACTCCGTATCACATATGGAGTGAACGCATGATTCGTTCGGGGCCCGAACTACCCGAACAACACAATTTGACAGCTGTACCTACTCCCGATGTGTTTTTATCAGTCCGAATAATTGAATCATTACGGAATAGGGTTCACGCCGAAGTTCCGGAGAACTTTCGGACGGGCCCGTAACTTCGTTGACGGAGTTAGAGAGTAGACCCCCTGGACTATGCCGATGATCTATGCCTGCTGAGTGATACGCATGCCGACATGCAAGCGAAATTAAACGACCTGCGCCAGGAAGGGGCGAAAACTGGGCTCAAAATTAACATCCAGAAGACCCAGGCGATGCGGACTAGGATGAAGAATTCCACACCGTTGATCGGCACAGAGGTTGTGGAAAGCGTCCACAAATTTATGTACCTCGGGAGCATCGTGTCAGAGAATGGAGGAAATGAAAGGATATCACTTCCCAGGTCGCCAATCCTTCGCACAGCTGAGACCTGTTTGGCGATCGCGGCAACTGACTCAAAGGGTTAAACTCGATGTCTCGGGTCCAATGTGAAATTCATGCTGCTATACGGGTGCGAAACGTTGAAGGTAACAAAGGACATCTCGCGCCAAATCCAGGTCTTCGTCAACGGATGTCTTCTGGCCCGAGACCATCTCTAATGTAGAGCTGTTGGAGAGATGCCACGAGACCCCGATCGACCGCCAGATCAAGCGTCGTAAATGGAGATGGATTGGCCACACGCTCCGGAGGGATTCCGATCACAATCCTAACACGCCTTGGATTGGAATCTTCAAGGAAAAAGGAAGCGTGGCCGTCCCCGTCAAACCTGGCGACGCACATAGGGTTATTTGACAAAAAAAAGCGGACAATATTCAACAAGATCAAAGTACAGTATCTTCGCAAATTGGATGTACTTGAGGGTACCTAGATAAATTAAGAACCTAAAAATACCCACATTAAAAATTTAAAAAAATGTTGTGTGTCATTATTTTGCCTATCAATTGAACGGTTGCAAACGGTCACGTAACAATCATTGAGTTTAACGATTTTTTATCGCGCAATTTTGGTTGTTATTAACTAAACAAAGTCTTGTGAAGTGATATTCATTATGGATATTAATGAAGCAGGTATTCATTATTCGTTTTATTTTATTTGTTTTGATGTAGTATTAGTTTGCATAAAGATATGAACAATTCTTTAGACTGCATAAAAACGTAGTAAGATTTTACAACAAACATATACATAATAGTGTTTTTGTTATGTCTCAGGGCGTCTCACGGCATTTCTTGTTTTTTTTATAACAAGATTAACTATTCTACTATTGAAAACATAGAAATTTAGGTGCCTAAATCTGCCTATCATATTTTTTTTCGTATTATTTTGTTAATACTATTTTTACAAAACAAAGTTATATTATTCACTTGATATTGAAAACTTGACAATACACGAGTTTTTCTTTAGCAGGTAGTTCTGGAAATAATGTTATTACGCGGGAATACTTATTTAAATTGATGAAAAAAAGTACAGAAGTAGAATTTGGAAAGAAATTGGACTCTGTGGAGAAAGATATTGTAAGTAAGCCGACTTTCCCCGAGGAACAAAAACAACAGTTTCTGCACAAATTTTCTGCCATTAAGTCAGAAATGAAGACCAGATGGGTTGCTGCGAGTAGGACAGAAAAGGTTTTCTTGAAAAAAAAATCACCGTTGGCTTCAAGGTACCGTAGAAATACCTACGGGATCAAGTAGAAATTCGGGTCGTCCATCGAAAACATTTAGTGATTTATGTGATCGCAGTAAAAGGCGAAGAGTTGAGAGCCTTAAAGATGAGGGTGACTCTCAACAACTCTTATATGCGAGTCAAATGAAGCTTCGAGAATGTGGTTATCCACAGGCTGCAAAAGTGGTCAAAGATATCAGTAAAAGTCCAACCCGAGGATCTACGTACTTAAAAAAATACAAAAGCAGCGGTTCATCATTAAGATCACAATTATTATTTCTCGAGAGCAGTGCAACCAAGACGTTCTGAATAGGTTGTTTCTTACATCTGACCCGTTTATAAGCAGTATTAGGCCAAAACGCCCAAAGAAGTCGAAACCCTTCAGTACCGCGGCTAGAGAAATGCTAATGCCAAGTGAAGTTGAAGTCTCAACTGAAGACGAAAGTTCGATGGATTGTGGCGATGAAACTGAAGCAAGTAGTGATTCTTTCAGTTAGGATTAATTGATTGATTCATCCATGTCACAACATTTGCTAATATTATGTTAATTTTTTTTTTCACGACTTTTTTTTATCTAAAATAATATCATAAAATAAGTAATAATACATTCTACATAGTGATTTTTGATCAATAAACAGGATAAGAGCATAAAATAATATTGTCCGCTTTTTTTTGTCAAATAACCCTATGTGCGACGCAACGATTATCGGAATAACGTGGGGCGAGGTGAAACGCGATGCTCAAGACTTTTCGCGATGAAGGGCTACTGTGGACTCTGCCCTAGCAAGGGAACATAGGATCTTAAGTCAAGTTACATACCATAAGTTTTTAAGCCATTAAAAAAAAGAATAATGTAATAAAATTTGTTTTTACCGGAATCTCTAAAGTTCAACCTCTTCTTAGGATTATGCTGACTAAAAAACGACATCAGGAACTTTAATTTACGAATGGTTTTTCTTATTGACATCTTATTATTATTGACATTCATCAGTATTTTAATCTTTGAAATCAGCTTTAAACTTTATAGGATGCAGATTGTATATCGTATATTAGTATTTTGTACAGGCACCAAAGCTTGACTATATTGAACAAAGGCACGACTTCGAAGAACACGTTTGCCGTGACTCACATAAAACTGATCTTTATAAATGACAAGTTTGAAGAAAACTATTTCTACGAATAAAAAATACCGAATTCTTGATTTCCAATAATATCCGGTGTTACCCAGAAATCGGGACGTGGTGAAAAATCAATTAGGTCAGTGGGATCGATTTAGAATTAAAAAAGTATTGCGTATGAAGAAATAATGAGGAGCTCCTCAATTGGAGTGGTTATCAGAAGATTCCACACTGTAGCATCATGCTGCGTGAAACAATACAAGACAACGCCCAAACGGTAAGTTAAATTTAATCCTATGATTTATTTCCTCAGATTAAAACTAATATATTGTCTAACAAATAAACACCCATATTTCAAAATTATGACTCACTTGAAAGTTTACTGCTTTGAAATGGTCAATAACACTAAAGTCCCTACATATTCATTCTATTTCCGTGCCGCGCGTGTGGTAACCTCAGCAGATATAAATTAATTCCGATAAATTATGTTTCAAAGATGAAAATATCCTAATTTACTCGATATTTATTATGTTAATAATATCGACCACATTTCCAGCAAGCTGGATGATTGCCGGCTTCTGGACGTAATAAACAACAAATTAACATTCAAGTTCCTTGAATAAACAAACCCTCGGCTGTCAGCCTTCTTCAAGTACAAAGTAGGTTGGAACGATACCACATGACTAAGTATCAACACCTCCAGATCTTGTTAAGAAACGATTTACACGAACCCCATCAGTCGGACGTGTGTCTAAACAAAGATTAAAATAGATTGTAAACCTTGATTCTAACTATTACAAATATGTAAATTCGGTATTTTTGCGGAAAACGTTAGCTATTTGGCCCCTTTCTTAAGAAATGAACTGACATTTATTCTATTATATACGGTCATTAAAATCTTAACGCACTTCTCGGAATCTTAGCTTGTCTGTTAGCGCCGCAACGAAAATCTTTGATGTGTTGCTAAAACGTTATAGTCGAAATGACCACCCATTTCGTTTTCAATTATTCAAAAAGAATGTTGTTTGGCTCACTGTTCATAGTTATTTTCCTTTTAATGGAAACTTATACTTATTTTAATAAAAGTGGGTATGTATTTTCTATCCAGCAACATAGCAAACGGCGGAGTCTAGTATGAACCATGCGGTTATGACGTGCTAATATTGGATGTTTGATTTCATTGTTTGCATGTTTCACTCGCATAGCAGATGGTTTCGGTCACTTTATGACACGATGAATTTAGCAATGGCTAATGCAAATACACAGTTTACTTCGCAATCTGAAGGATTTTGAATTAAGTGGAACGTTCAGGATGATATATTGATCACCGACTAAATGATTGAAGTTAGGAGACGGGAGCTGTTCGTTTTTGGCAAAGGGTGAAATCCTGGATTTGCGCCGTACGATACGAAGCCGTGCGGGCTAAAAGTTTGACTTGTTGATTCCAAATTTTGAGCAGATTGTTAGTTTTGATTCAGATTCATATTGTACCTATAACACAAATTGGGAAACTCGCGGAGGAAAAGAATCCGAGCGATTGAGAAGTTCCGAAAATAATTGCGTAGGCCGAGCTTGTCGCGACACATGTGATGGTCATTGGCGACGCTATCAAAACCGTAAATACACATTCTTAGCTAACAAACATTCAAAACGTTTTCCGAAATATAAATAAACGCCGTAAAATTAATATACATGTTTCCAGAAATGATTGATTCGCAATATGCATTATCTGGAATGGCGAAAACGGGAATGACGACATTTTAGGTGTAATAAATTAGATTATTTTCTCGTGTTATGATTTGATCCATCGGCGGGGAGGACAAGCGCGGGAGTTGAGTAGATTTCAGCTTTCAGTAAAGCTCGGGCGAGCGCTATGATACGCTCACACGCGAATCGGCCGCGGAACGCGGACACAAAGTTACACGGTTGCAACAATCATGACAAGAAGAGGAAAAAGGTTAATCATTTATTTATTGTTATGTTTAAAATATAGGTACCTAAGTTATTTTAGTTACCTACATAGATTACAAAGTAAACTAAAATAGGGTGAGGTACTTTGTAACTCCAAAAGCAGAATGTTTGTGCCACACAATGCGGTTATATCCTGTAACGAATTAGTTTAACGGTGTAGATACTTAGCGTAGTAAAGATCAAAGGGCAGTGCTGGTCGGTGGTGTTAATACAGCGTAAGTTGTGGTGTTGTTACGCGGGCTGTTTGTGCGGTCGGCAGGTGTTCCGCGAGAGCAGCGCGCGATGGTGCGGCGGCGGTATGAGCCAGGTACCCGAGGACACGGATGACGACCTGGAGGCGGGGTACATCTCCAGCGACGAGTCTGCTCATGGCGTCGACCTCGCGGAGCGGCTGAGAGTCAAACCTTCACCAGACATCTGGGAGCTAGGTACATTATCAACATTTTTTTTTCCATAAAGTTTGCCGTAAATATTTTGTTTTGATGAGTTTAGCGTATCTAAGTCCGATCTCGAAAGTTGAGTTATGTTTACCATGACGCTTTGCCAGAGGGACATGAATGGCCATTGCCTTAATGATTAAATGCATGCTTAGACCGGAAACTGAAATTGGCCAGTTCTTGTCAATTTCTATACGATCTTTGTATTACCATACATTGCTTAGTGTTGCCGGGATGTCATATGGTGTAAGCGCATCTTAAGAAACTAAAATGTTTATCTCGCCATTCAAAACTTTGGGACGATACATACACCTGTGGTAGAGGCAGGGAAACATTATTAAAAGTATTTTATAATATCAATTTACAGATGAGATTGAATACAATTTAAGACATCTCGCACGAGCTGAAGAAATAGCTAGTTATGTAGAAACAGGACACTACGATGAAGCAATAGAGCTTGCATCGCAAACACCGGATGGCATGCTAACAGCTGCACTTTGGGCGTGCTGGCTCGGAAGAAGCTCATTGTTAGCTAAACTGTTGAAGTTGGAGCTAGATCCAAATAAGACTGACGAAGCAGGAAGGTAAGCTACTCCACAGAAAAGAAGACTGCATGAAAATGTAACACATTATTTTCGAGATAAATACACAACGATGTCGACTTTCAGGACATGTCTGCATTTAAGCTGTTTAGTAGGCAGCGAAGAATGTGCCAAACTGTTATTGGAGCACGGAGCAAGCCCGAACATGTGGGACTCATCGACAGACAAAAAAGCCACACCGCTGCATTGCGCTGCGAGCGCGAAGAGTTTGGCGTGCGTCAAGGTAAACAGAATATTTTTAAAGATGAAAGGTGACCTACTGAAGTAGTGTTGTAATATTTAATTTATTTCGACAGGTGTTAATTGCCCATGGGGCTGACGTGAATGCTGGTCTCAGCGAGCGGTCTCCTTTACACTACGCGGTACTAAGCGACGCGCCGGTAGTCGTGAAGGAGTTATTGGCAGCGGGCGCTTGCCCTGACACGCCGCAGGTGCGACCTGGTTTCGATCATTTATCGTACACGAATTAGATTATAAATCATAATCCAATATAAACACAGTAACGGAAACGACCCAAAACAATATTACTAAGCCATGAATCTGTTTAGGTATTCACTGAGACTCCTCTGCACGTAGCGGCATCTCTCGGCTCGGCAATTTGCACCAAGTTATTATTGGATGCTGGTGCGGACGTCAGAGCAGCTTTTGGGGCTGGTAGAGCAACGGCATTGCATCTCGCTGCAGAAGATGGGCATGCAGAGTGTGCTCGGCTACTACTCGAAAATGGAGCGCGTATTGACTTGCCGAATTTACGAGGGCAGACACCGTTACACTTAGGTACCTACAACACTTTTAACTTTTAAACTTGTATAGTAGTCACAGCGGATCTGTGTGTCTCGGCAGTTGGCTGCAAGACCCTGCGCAGTTGCTATTTTTGTGTTAATGTTGAAGTAAATGCTATCTGCATTGTATAACTGCCTCTTTCAGTCGCTTACGTTTACCGCATCGTCCCGTATACTCGATGAGAAACTGTTTCCTGCGCAATGTTTCGCAGAGCCTACTTCAGAGACACAAAGATCCGCTGTGACTACTGTATTGCCTAAAACTACAAATTGACTTGCATGGATTAATATAAGTTATCTCTACTTGTTACAGCTACTTTAGCACAATCACTTGAAGTGGTTGAACTGTTAGTGTGCAAACGAGCAGACGTTCGTGCTCGTGATGGAGACGGTCGAACTCCGCTGCATGGAGCCATCGTGAGAGGAGCTCGCGCCTGTGACGTCGCACGAACCTTGTTGTCCGCGGGAGCGGATCCCAACGCACCCGACAATTTCGGATACACGCCCCTACACATTGCCGCCTTGAATGAATTCTCTGCCTGTGTATTGTTATTGCTAGGTAATGTAGACGTCAGAAATATAATTTAAACAACAGCCGGTAACAAACTAATTATTTGCTTCAACGTACATAAACCCGGCAATCTTGTTCCAATGATTCACACCGCGCCGTTCCGTCACATAAATTCACGTTGTTTGTGTTATGTCGATATCTCAAAAGTCAAATGCCTGTTATTCTTACAATTGTAGAGAGAAATGTTCTAAAGATAACGCGAATTGTTTGCAGACTATGGCGGCGATGTGACTCTGCGTACGAATGGAGGTGTTTCAGCGCTTTCGTTCATAGTGCGTCGAGTGCCGGATGTGATCCCTCGGTACTTGTGCAAGTTAGACGATGCCGTGCATGTCAGTGAACATGAACTGGGGGACGTTGATTGCGAGCTCGTCATTGACTTCAGGCCTTTAGTACCATGTCTCTCTCGAGGCGAAGCTGAGTTATTACTAGCTTTCATTGAGGTAAATATTGATCATTTTGTACACGATAAATGTCACACATAAACACAAGATAGTAACAGAAATGGGCACTTTTCAGGTAGGCCGTAAAGACGTTCTGAAACATCCAGTGGCAGAAACGTTTTTGTTCTTGAAATGGCGGCGAATAAGAAAGTTTTTCGTCCTGAGCTTCATCTACCACGCCTTGTTTATAACGCTATATAGCCTCTACATTCTACGTATGTATTGTGTTCATAGATTTTGATGGCGACGTAGCTGTCATGGACCAAGTGATTAATCAGTGCACTATGTATAATGAACGGTAGGCTTATTACGTATCTTTCGCAATAAAATAGCAATCAAACTAAAATCAAGGTCATAAAAGTCGGAATCACCTGCAGTGTAGGTATGGTAGGTCCTACACAATCGTTTGCTAATCGCTCGCTGTTTGTCAAATGTACTTATTTAAAAAACAACCGCCAACAACTCTAAAACTTTTGTATTGAAGAGCAATTAGTTTTTTTCTTGCAAAAGATACGTAATAAGCCTACCGTTCATTATACATAGTGCACTGATTAATCATATTGGGCATTTTTCAAATGCAAAATATGTATTTTTTCTCTTGTATTTAATCACTTGGTCCATAAAATAGCTGTTTCTTGGTAATGTTATTCAATAAATCATTGAATTATTTCAGAGATCTTCCTATGTGAATCAAGGACTTGTAACGTGCCAACATATCTGCGCCCAGTTCAATATCTCATACTCTTACTGAATCTCTGCTTCTTGTCCAAAGAGATATTTCAGGCATGTTTGGACTGGTCTGCTTACATTAGACAGTGGGAAAATTGGTTGCAATGGTTAATTATAATCGGAGTATTTTTATGTACGGTAAGTTACTTCTTTATTAAGTTTCATCTTTGCAAAAAATGTTGGCAATATTTTTTTGTAAGCCTATATTAAGACTAAGAAACTAGTGGTGGCCCAGTGGTAACGGTGAACAAGAAAGTGTGAGAGTGACTTACGTGTCGTAGGCCATGGGTTCGAATCTAGGCAGCGCTTTACTTTGTGTAAATTATTTCATCACCAATGCTTTAAAAACGGTGCAGGAAAACATTGTGAGGAAATCCTAGAACCAAAAATTCGAAGATATGTGACATCCACCAACCCAAGCTGGGACCGCGTGGTGGATTAAGGCCATTCCCTCTCTTACAGAGAGGAAGCCTGTGTCCCAGCAGTGGCAACATTAGATTATGAAACTTATATTTGCCAACATCTGGGCAAAAGTCTCCTAGAGCTTTTCATTTTTTCTTACGGCAATTTATATTTTTCAGATACCAAGTTGGGATAATGGAGAAATTAGGAATAACACATCAAATTGGCAACATGATATTGCAGCTATTACCATATTCTTTTGTTGGTTGGAGCTGATGATGATATTTGGGCGATTTCCGACCTTCGGTTTATACGTTCAAATGTTTACTACAGGTGAGAGACAAACCTCTTTGCTTTATAGTTTTTGTGCAATAATATGAGCCTGTTTCTACCTGATCTTTTAAATAACTACCTTCTGCCAAAGGCTTTGCACGCGTTAAAGTCGAAAACTATCCCAAGGAAACATATTCCCGGAATAAAAAGTATCCTATGTTATATTCCTGACTGATATTATATCTATCTCTGTGCCAAATTTCATCCAGATCCATTCAGCCGTTCTGGCGTGATTGAGTAACAAACATAACATCCAAACTTTCGGTTTTATAAAGGTGCTCCCTCACTTGGAGCGTTCGCCTGTAATGTAACGTTACAGAGTCGAGCATCACATCAGTGCGCAACCTGTAATGCTACAGATTCGAGCAGTAATTTAGTGAGGGAAGAGAACCGAGCATTACAGTGCGCAACTTGATGATACAATGTGTAATATTTTAATACAACTTGTAACATCAATGCGCACCACTTGTAAACATTGTGGAATCAATTAAATGCTCAAAATCGAATCTGATGTTACATTACAGGCGAATGTAGGTCATTACAGTCAGGGAGGCAGTATTGTAATGTAATGCTCAAAATCGAATTTGAAATTTTACATTACAGGCGAATGTTCCAGGTGGGGAGCACCTTAATATATAATAGTAAGATTTGGTAGATCCACATCACACTAATAATAAATTTATTAAAAAAAAATAACAATTTTGAAATTAGTGACTAGGTATAGGAAGACTGTGTAACTGGTTCTGAATAACTTTCTTTCTTTCCAGTTACGGTGAACTTCGCAACATTTCTACTGGCATACAGTTGCTTGCTGATAGCTTTTGGTCTCGCATTCAGCGTGTTGTTCAGCAACTATGCCGCGTTCAAACTCCCGGACAGTTTAGTGAAGACAGTGATGATGATGTCAGGCGAGCTGGAGTACGAAGACATATTCTACAGTAACAGTACTACGGGATCTCAGTATCCAGTCACAGCACATGGAATGTTCCTCATATTTGTGCTGCTTGTCACTGTTATCTTGACCAACCTTTTGGTTGGATTGGCTGTTAGCGATATTCAGGTTTGCATCAATTCATGATCTTTTTTTTTTTTTTTTTTTTTTATTATAGGTAGGCTCGCGCTTGACCACTATCTCACCTGATGGTAAGCGATGATGTGGTCGACGGTGTTACACGCTTGCCTAGAAGTAACCTATTCACTCTTGACTTAAAGACCCCGAGGTTGTAGCTATCTGGAAACACAGACTCCGGCAGGGAATTCCACTCCTTAGCTGTACGCATAATGAAAGTATTTCTAAAACGTTTAGTGCGTATGGGTGGGATGTCCACCATGTACCGATGGCGCATTGCCGTACGTCTGGTAGTCCGATGATGAAACGGGCTGGGCGGAATTAGATTATGCAATTCCATCGCACACTCCCCGAAATGCAACCGATAAAAAACCGACAAGCTGGCAACTCGACGACGATGTTCAAGGCTTTGGAGCTTTGACTCGACCAATGCCTCATTGCCGATGAGCCTCTTAGCCCGTTTTTCGATCGACTCTAGTGCATCAAGCTGGTATTTGGCCGATCCGTCCCAGAGATGAGAACAGTATTCCATGCAAGATCGAACTTGCGCTTGATACAACTTAAGCAGCTGCTCTGGCGTGAAGTACCGTCTCACCTTCGCAAGGATCCCCAACTTTTTGGCAGCTAGTTGAGCCTTTGCTTCAATGTATGGGCCAAAATTGAGTGTCGATGTCAACGTTACGCCAAGAAGCTCAAGATGGTCCGTTATCGGTACGGTTACACCTCGGAAAGAGACACGCCTGTGTTTTTGCGGCATTGAACTTGACCAGATTGGCATCGCCCCATTCGGAGACTGCCTCCAAAGACAAGTTCAAGCGCTCCACCATGGCCTCACGGAGAGACCGGACCTAAGCCCCAGTGGCCCGTGCGTTTGACAAGTATCTCTCAGCAACAGTGCTGTCATCTGCATACCCAAAGGTGCCGGGTTTTAGCAGTTCATTTATGTGCAGCAAGAACAATGTCGCGGACAGTACCGACCCCTGAGGGACCCCGGCATTAATATCCAATAGGTCCGAAGAGCAGCCATCGATAACTACTCAAATGGACCGACCCCTCAGGAAGTCTGCAATCCAGTCACACAGACCACCGGGCAGACCGAATGAAGGAAGCTTACCAATAAGGCTTTCGTGCCAGACCCTATCAAAAGCCTTCGAGATGTCGAGGGAGACGGCAAGCGCTTCCCCATGTCTCTCGATGGCCTCACTCCAGATGTGAATGGCATACGCTAGAAGATCCCCAGTAGACCGATTTCGGCGGAAGCCGTATTGGCGGTCGCTAAGGATGTCGTTGGCTTCTAGGTATGCCAGGAGCTTACTATTAAGTACGCGTTCCATACTCTTACAGAGTATTGACGTTACAGAGATGGGTCTGTAGTTGGCCGGGTCAGCACGACTGCCCTTCTTGGGCACGGGCTGTACGTTGGCTTGCTTCCAAGCATTCGGAACTTTTCCAGTCTGATAAGAAAGTCGAAACAGGCGTGTCAAGATCGGAGACAATTCAGGCGCACAGGTTCTGAGAACAATTGCTGGTATACCGTCTGGTCCGCTAGCCTTATTCACGTCGAGGTCGCGCAGCACCCTACGTACGTCCTTTTGATGGATGCGAATGTCCGACATACTCGTCCCGCATCCAACAGGAGAAGAAGAAGGGGGGCCTGCGCCACCAGGATTCAGACGCGAAGATTCCGCAAAAAGAGAGGCCAACAAGTTTGCTTTCTCCTCAGCGGAGTGGGCCAGCGACCCGTCGGCTTGATCATTTGAAGCAAAGCTTGAATTATGCTAGGTTGACGCCAATGAGGGCTAGCGTTTTCTGTTTAATTGCTCACCAGTTGGCACCACTGTACAGTAAGGTCATTGCTGTTAAACGTTGTTATTACGCGCACGGAAGCAAAGTTTGAATTAAAATCATCACTAATGCCGTGGAAGTGCGATTAAATATAAAATCGAGTATGCCGCAGTTTTGCGCAGCCCCTTTTTTAGGGTTCCGTACCCAAAGTGTAAAAACGGCACCCTATTACTAAGAAGTCCACTGTCTGTCTGTCACCAGGCTGTATCGCATGAACCGTGATAGCTAGATAGTTGACATTTTCACAGATGATGTATTTCTGTTGCTGCTATAACAACAAATACTAAAAACAGAATAAAATAAATATTTAAGTGGGGCTCCCATACAACAAACGTGATTATTTTGCCGTTTTTTGCGGTAATGGTAAGGAACCCTTCGTGCGCAAATCCGACTAGCATTTGGCCGGTATTTTTAATAAAAAGAAGGATAAAATTTTCCAACACATAAAACTCTAGTAAAGCAGTGGTTGGTAAATCCCGTAAATCTGCCATATTTGGAAAATATTAACAAAAATAAAAAAATCGCGCTAAAAGCCAAAAAACTATGAAATTTTACATTTTGAGGACCTCACTCTACAGCAGCGCCCCTAGCGGAAAATTCAAACACAATTCGCATTCGAATTATGCAAGGCTCTTATTCCCGCCAGATACATAAGGCTACTATCTGGCCATCAAAACTCCATCTTAAAGCATTTTTTGTGGTTTTTTAGCATAATATTTGGACCAATAGTCAATTCCTTCTAAATTAACACACATAGCTAGACTATATATGCTGTAGCATTTTCCGTATTCAAACTTTCCTTTGAATCTCAAATTGATTCGTGTTAATCCAATGGGTTTTGTTTTATTTCCAGGCGTTACAAGAGAGTGCAGGCTTGGACCGACTGGTGCGACAAACGCAGCTAGTGGCACACCTAGAGAGCATGTTATTCAGCTCATTACTGACCTGTGCGCCTAAGCAGCTACTTGGAGTTTTACGATGGGGCGCGTTACTAACCGCATCGCATACACGCACGCTGACTATACGACCGAACGACCCCAGGGAAAGCAGGGTAAGCCATACTGTGTTGCAAACAAACGATGTTTTTACCCGAATGCAAGTAAAGTATGTTTTTCGCGCATATCTTGTATGTATGTAATTAATATTATTTATTATCTCATATCTTTCAAACCGCTAGACGGATTTATATAATTAAGACATCGTTAGATATACCTAGTCTTGACAGCCCAAGTGCTCTGCTTTGCTAAAAAAAAAAAAAACATGACGGATTTTGGGCGCCGTATTTTGGGTCCCAATTTGTTTTTTCTTTCAAACCCATAGTGTATCAAAATGAAGGCTGTGTAACTGATAATAGATGATAGATAAACAGGTAATAGATGATTACAAAAATATATACCACTTATATGCTAAAAAGTAATTCGAAAAAAAAAAATATAACTAAAAAGTTGTAAATAAAAAAAGTTTAATTTAATAATAAAATAGAAGCGAACTAAAACGACTGCACAGTATGATTTTTCTTGCTTACAGCTTTTTAGTTCGCTTCTATTTCATTTTTAAATTATACTTTTTTTATTTACAGTTCGCTTTTTAAGCAGTCGGTTTTTTAATGATATTAAAAGAAAAATATGCAGGCGGCACACCTGAAGCTCACCGCCGCTTGTGGACATCTTTTATGCTAGATGTAAGACCTGTGCATGGTCCATTCGGAGTCACTATCAAATCAGGCTTATTTTATCTAATCACATAACTTGTAATTTACTGCGACCCAAATACTGAAATTAAATAACTTTAATTCATCTTGCATGTTTTTTATTTCAGATTCCGAAAGATCTTATAGCATCCGTCTACAAAATGGTGATGGCGAGTCGAAAAAATACGCGAAAGAGTATAAAAAATAACAACAACTACGTGTTTCGAATACGAAAATGTAAGGAAGATGAGGATATAACAAAACAAGATCTAGTCAAGAGAAGAAGCAATTTGTTTGACAGATATTCTAATGAGAGTCAGCAAGTTGAGCGGAGAAAGAGAACAACATCAGCATCAAATGCTGACAGAATTAGACCCACATCACTAAATATAAATGCGATACAAGAAATATGTATGGTCGATATAAAAACACAGCTATTAGAGTTAACAAAGAGAGTAAACAAATTAATTGATAACACAGAATTAAGATTAAGTCAAATTGAAAACAAACTTAATCAGCCACCATAAATTGTCTCAGATTTCATTAATGGGCATCTACTGGGGTTTAATTAAGGTTACACTAGTCGATAATTCTTCCATACAAACGTAGTCTAGGGATTACTCCACTGTTTGACGATGTACGTTCAAAATAAAAAATTATATCAATTTGTCTCATCATTATCTAGCCCTGTATGTAAACAAAACAATAAAAATAAAAAAAGTTATGAGCGTCGAAAGTTACATATTTCAACACTAATTTTAACGCATCTTTGGGCGGAAATAAATACCATAAGAAAAAGGAAAATTGCAAAAGGGCCACCATACAGGGATAGATTAGTAGTTCAAGAATGCAAATAATTTTATTTAGAAAATATACATTTATTCGTTTTATCATGATATCTATAGACTCCCAAATGTCTGTTTAAAAAATTTCATCCATTTTGCTACAAACTTGCAAAAGTGCAAATTCGTACGCGAACTAGCTTCTTACTGTTCATCACAGCATCTATCTCTTACGCACGTGTTGTCGGTTGATATAGCATGCATTTTCACCCCACGCACAAAATAGTTCCTGCCGTCGACTAGTGTAACCTTAAGACGACGACTAAGGCCAACGACCTTGAGGGAACAAAACGCGCACTCGTTTCACACCCGCGCGACCTAAAATTTTGAAGTTTTTTGTACTTTCCTTATTATTCTATGACTTTAAACGAATAAATCTCAAAATTTGCACAGATGAAATTATTAAGAAAATGGTCTAATATAACATATTATTTTTTTCCCAAAAAATTACGACTAGCCATTTAGACGTGATTCTCATTTTGAAATCAGTTACTCAAGGCAATCGGCGCCTTAATATGTTATTAGTATTCATAATGTGTTTTTATATTATGGTTTTGTTTATAGATTTAATAAATAGGAAAGATACGGCCGTCCAAACTTTTCTTATAGGTAAGCGTTCTCAAGGAACAGCATCATGAATGTCCTGCGACCTGCGACTGCTCCCGAATTTATCCGACCGCGTGCCGCGTGGCGAGTCGGCTTCGGTCTAGTATGACTATGCTAGTAATATATTATCTGTGGTATAACCAATTTTGGCGTCAGGAAAAAGCGCGGTCTGCCTTGTCCTTACTATATAAATCAATGCTTTAGATATAAAGAAAACTGGTGTGCATGTATGAGATTATGTACTTATCAAAGTAAGGATATGCTTCTGGAATTGTACCATGTTTAATCATCTATCTACTGTTGTTTTGAAAGCTTACAGTTGTTACATAGAATTGTAATTTACCCATACAACAATTATACAATTATTTTTTACAGACTGTCTTTATTTATTACCTAAATGATTGTGCATACCCAGGTGACAGAAAGTAAATAGTCTGCCCACTGCCAGCGTCTATGTGGTGTTATAGCATTATCACAAATCATTATGCTTGACAAACAGCTTGATTCCAATGAAGCCACAAAACTGGTAGTTTTTAGGGTTCCGTAGCCAAATGGCAATCCTTGTGGATTCGTCATGTCTATCTGTCTGTCCGTCCGTAAGTCACAGCCACTTTTTCCGAAACTATATAAGAAGAGATGTATTCTGTGAACCGCATTAAGATTTTCACACAAAAATAGAAAAAAAAACAATACATTTCGGGGGTTCCCTATACTTAGAACTGAAAGTCAAAATTTTTTTTTTTCATCAAACCCATACGGGGATATCTGTGGATAGGTTATCAAAAATGATAATGAGGTTTCTAATATATTTTTTTTCTAAACAGTTAGCGCGAGAGACACTTCCAGAGTGGTAAAATGTGTGTGTGTCCACCTGTAACTTCTAAAATAAGAGAATGATAGAACTAAAAAAAATATATGATGTACATTACCATATAAACTTCCATCGAAAATTGGTTTGAACGAGATCTAGTAAGTAGTTTTTTTTAATACGTCATAAGTCGTAAACTGCAATCTACCAAGTACGGAACCCATCGTGCGCGAGTCCGACTCGCACTTGGCCGGTTTATTTTTATATAACGTTGCCCCGCACTAGGCATTTCTCCCTGTATCGTGGGTGCGTTTACAAACATATAAACTCACATGCAAAAAACACCCAGAGCCGGAACAACTATCTGTAGGTCATACAAATATTTGTTCTGTGCGGGCATCGAACCCGCGACACGCAGCACAGCAGTCAATCGCTCAACCACTGCGCCAACCGTGCGCCTTAGTGTACCTATTACCCAAAATAATTTTGTGAATGTTGTAATGAAAATTGTCGTAGTGGCCTAGTGGCTAAGACCTTACCTCTCGTGCTTGAGGTCGTGGGTTCAAATCCCGGCAAGTACAAATGTCACATTTTCAAATTCATATCTACTTTCTAAGTTTACCTTGGACATCACAGGCAATGGTGAAGGAAAAAATCGTGAAGAAACCTGGACTGGCCAAGTCAGAGGCCTGAGGGGTTCCCAGAGGCAGCTTAATTAACTCTGACGCTAGAGATGGACAACCTCACACGAAAAGAAGAAGAAGAATGAAAATTGCCTTTACGTCCTTTTTTGTGACATTGATAAGAGTCTATTATTTATTTGCTAGATATATAGATTGACTTACCAGAAGCTGACATGTGTATGTATCTCCATTGGCCATCACAACACGACTTTTCGGGCTGAACTTGGACTCTTCTGGTTTCGGCAACTCATAGCTAGCAATTCTAGCATCATAAACGATGCTGGTATTCTTGTTCTGATTCTCATTTAATTCTGTGTTGATAGCATGTAGCATGACGTCATTTTCTACAATGTAGGCGACATCATCATCCAACAATTCTGCACTGTTAAATGTTATCATGGCATCGGAACATGCATCCCATACCTAAAAAAAGAATGATAAGGTTAAATTATGTACATCTATCTATTTATATAAAAGCGAAAGGTCACTCATTCACCTATCACGAAATATCGAAAACCGCTTGACATATAAAGATGAAATTCGGAATGGAGATTCCTCAAATAACGTAAGTGAGCACTAAGAAAGGATTTTTGGAAATGCCACCATTAAGGGGGTAAAAGGGAAGTCGAAAGTTTGTATGAAATTTTTACTGTTTGTAATTTGGGAACAGAAATTTTTGATTTACGCTCTTGGTTGATAAGAAGAATTCATGTATTTTTTGGTTTTTGGAAATTCTACCCCTAAGGGGGTGAAAAGGGGTTTCAAAGTTTGTGTGAAATTTCTACTCTTTTAAATGTGACACGTGAAATTAAAGATTTAAGCTTATGGTTGATAAAAATAATTCATGTATTATTAGTTTTTTAAATTCTACTAAGGAGGTGAAAAGGTGGAAATTCGTTGGGCTATATATTTGAAACTTGACATAAATACTAACCTACGTAAATAGTAAAGGTTTTCATTATTAGTTTTACAAAACTATTCAGAGACGATTTAGCGGGTGTTAAAGATTTTAGCAAATTTTACTGTACAGGGCTTCTTTTTTATGATGTAGGGGAACACTAATAAGGGATTTATGGAAATTAAACCTTTAAAGGGGTTGAACTGAAAAGTCATTTGTAGAATAAAATACGGATCACGCGAACGAAGTCGCGGGCGAAGTGCTAGTACATTCATAAAATATGCCACATTAAGGTTGCCCTAGTCGACAGCACGATCTATTTTGGGCGCCCAAAGATGCGATAAAATAAGTGTTGAAATGTGGAACTTTCGACGCTTCTTTCTTTTTTGTTTCCATACAGGGCCAGATCATGATGAGACCAATTGATATAATTTTTTATTTTGAATGTACACCGTCAAACAGTGGAGTAATCGCCAGACTATGTTTGTACGGAATAATGATCAACTAGGGCAACCTAAATGTGGTTTCTAGTTTATGCATATATACAGTTTGTACCAATGTCCAAAGGGAGCTTTTGAGTTAATTTACTTCATATTTTGTCTGCAGATATGCCCAGTTTATTTTTTGTTTAACTATAGGCTTGTGTTTGACCACTATCTCGCCTGATGGTAATCGATGATGAGGTAGACGGTGAAGCATGCTTGCCTAGCAGAAACCTATTCATTCTTGACTTAAAGAGTTGGAGTCTTTGTTTCCTGATAGCTACAACCTAGGGGAGGTTGTAGCTATCAGGAAACAAAGACTCCAGCAGGGAATGCCACTCGTTAGCTATGTTCACAATGAAAGTATTAGTTGATGGCAATAGGCTCGCATTGTTGTCCACTATAAAGTGCCACAAAAAAAAATGGGTATTATACAGGTGCAAGCCTGCCTAACCCTGCAGGGATTATGGGCATGATGGTAATGTTACGTTAATTAAAACTACAGAACTTGGTAGTAATTAAGAAGTGAAAACAAAAATTAAACCTACTTGCATATTTCTGACAGGTTGCAATCTCATCTTTTCAACATGCCTCCATACATTGAGTGAGTTCATCAAAGACTTGGTGTTCTGGTTGAGGGCTACCACTCTGTTGCTGTATTCTGGTTTCAGCTGAAATGCCTTATTTGGACTTCCTTCTAAGAGCAATACTTTTAAGCTTGATAGTAATGAGTCTTTTGCTGGAAATTAAGAAATAGACTATGTTAAATTCTTATGTATCTGTAATATCCAGTACACACTCGTGCGAGAGCCGGAGGAAAAGGTGTATGTTTAGTTCTTTGAAAGAATTAAAACATGTTTATTTGGTACATGGGTATGCACAATGTAGGTAAAAATATTATTTGCATCTGCATCATAAGCTTTGGTATTTGTATATATAGATAATTACAGCTACCTATATGAAATATTTAAGTAACTAAGCTTTGTTTTTATTACGATAGTAATAAAAACAAAGCTTAGTATGAGAGATGATGACTGATATTACAGATTTCCTTAGGTAGTAAGTATATAGCATTAAACAAGCAAGAGTATAGTATCTACTGGAGCGCAGGATTGCTCGTTTAGCACCTAATATAATAAAAATAACAGTTTCGTACCGAGAGCACAGGCGAGGGTGCATCCAACCATCCCGCCGCCGGCAATTATCAAATCATAGTCCCCTTTAAAATTCGTGGTCGGTTTTGAAGTTAGATTGTTGACATCGTCTGCGGTGCTCAGTGCACGAACACTTGAAGTTCTGATGTTGCATCTTATTTGTCGTATAAATACTCGCTTTACGTTGTTACTTAACATTTTCGCAATCTTATTTTTATTGTTACCTAAAATAAGAAATATGTAACAACAATATATTTCTTTAGATCAGTACGGTACTTAATTGTCACCGCTTTACATGCGCCTATTTTTCTGTTTTTATTTAAATGAAATATTACACCATTTAGGGTTTTATATTATTTTTTTAGAGGTTAGAAATAAGATTTTTATTTTGTTTGTTCTGTCAACGTCAAACACAGATCTAATCTAATGTCAAAACAACAGCTGCGCGTTCCAATTTACGCGGAAATTTTACATATATATTGTTTTTGTTTATTACTCGGTGATACGACATGACTTTAGAATATTGTAATTTGTTAAGATATATTATAGGAATTTGAATAACATCACAATTAACTAATAGTTAATTAATTAGGTTAAGTGTTAGTTAGAATAGTTTAGTGTTTAAGTATGTACTATTTTGTCAATTGAAAATAAAATAAAAAATATTAACTAATAAGTATTCGCTGCTAGGTAAATATTCCGATAATGTTTAGTGAAAGCTAAGTAATTGTGGTCACAAATGGCTCCCATAGTAACTACGATGACAACAAACACTGTTAAACATGCCTTAATATAATGCGGTCTTGTTATTTCACATTGTTGTTTCTATAGTTATTATCGGTATGACACATCATACCAGTGTGTTTAATAACTCTTGCCTAAGAGTTCCTGTGGATCCCGTTAGTAAAATGCCGAAGTCTGCCTACGAACGGAAGGGCAAAATACTAACTAACCAACAGTGTTCTATTGATTCTTCTTCAACGTGTTCTGCAGCTGCCGCAGATGTAGATGCAGTAAAAATGAAGGATTTTTACCGTAGCATTCCTGACTACAATGAAATTAATCATCTGCCCACCGAAGAGTTTTATTCTACCTTAAAATCTTTGAGAGATAAAAAGAAAGTAATGCTGGGTCTAGCTATTGAATTTATAGATGATTGCAACGGTGATGGTGACAAAGTTCTAGATAATATATTGGATACGACAGAGGAAAACAGTAGATTACCAACCATGACAACAAAAAGTAATAAATTTAAATCGAATCGCGTGTCAAGAAGAAAACTGTCTACAGGATCGAAAGACACAAATGATAAAAATAGTTATGAAGCACGTAGTCCAGCAATACGCTCAAAACCCTTACCTACAAAAAATATTTCAGATACATGTCTAAAACGACCTGTTAGGAAGAGTGTGGCAGAGGACAAGAAAAGTGGCCACGAAGATTTAAAAATTGCTCCAATGAAAAGTAATTTAGAAAAGACTAGAAATGATCGTCCGAAAAGGAATCATTCAGCCTGTTCCATATCATGGAATGACGCTAAGTTTGAAAGTAGAAATGAAGTCGATCAGAAGTTTGATGATTTTTTTGATGGGAAGAAGTATGATAGTCCTATGAGTAAAGTACATTTGGAAGATGGAGACGAGTTCAAAACACAAAGTATGCCTTCAAGCCCTTTAAGATCGAAACGTTCCGGGTCACCAATCCGGCGCAGGAAGAGCATTACTATTCCAAAACCCTTTAAAATGACTGAGAGGTGAGTAATTGTCGTAAAATTTGTGGACAAAACGCTGAATTTATGTAGGTCTATAAAACGCAAACCAATAGCCACCAAAAAGATGCATTGTGCCGTCCATCCTAAACAGAAATTAGAAACTCCGCTCAAACATTAGATACGTCGTGTCTACCATGAAAAAAATATATAATATAAAATGTGTTAGGGCTTCCTCCTAAGGTCTTTCTGTGGAGCTTTAAGCTTCAAGTAAAAATTGAAGAGAGTCCTCTGCAAAAAGTATAGGTTAGTGTATTTGTATTGCTAGTTGTCCACAGGCGGCAATGACCATTTAGTGTCAGTTGGACCGCCTCTTTACCACTAAGGTATATAAAAAACCTAAACCTCCCCAAAATCGCCAAACATTACCTATGTGTAAGGTGAGCAAAAACTTTGTTGAATAAATTTAAGCTTGTATTTTCCTCAGAGACGAAGAAGAGCGCATAGTAAACGAACTCCGGTGTCTCCGCAAATCGTTCTCAGAAGACATGCTCGATCAAAAGCGCGAAAGGAAGAAGTTTAGAGCCAAGCCAGTCCCGATCGAGTCACGCATCCCTCTCTACGACAAGATCCTAGAGGACCAAGCTATGAGGTTTCCATTCGTCATGAAAGCTAACTGTATGCTTTTTATTAGACTACACTCTTTACTTATTTGACCAACTTCTTTGTTTTAATTAGGTAGGTATAATTTTATTTTGCTTGTTAATCACTTATGAAAATGCCACCACATAATTATTTTTTAATTTCTTGCGTTTTAATCTACTTGTAGTTTAGTTTTCGGAATCAGAGTCGGGATTTTGGGAACTGGTTTTTAGCTCCACCTAATTGGGTTAATTTATAAAACTGTGCTGCTCAGTGCTCACGCATGGTGTTTATTTTATTTTCATTTTTTGACATTGAAGGTGCCTACTTCGGAAGTGCGTACCCATACCTAACTTGATCACTGCAATAACCACATCGTCATTCGCATGACAGCATGGCTTCCACCACAACCCGTGTCCAAAATCGTTGAATGTCGCACACTTTTAATTTTTATGTTCTTACACTGCAATCGTAATTCCAATAATTAACTATATTATTTGTTTTAACTAGGCTTCATAGCTCATTAACATCTTACTCATCACGGTCTCGTGCTGAGATGTTAAAAAAAAACATGCTTATTAGTTACATTTCCATTTTGCAGACGAGCAATAACAAAGATCAATAGCGAGGCCGAGTTAAGGGCTCAAATGAAACCTTTTAGTTTTACAAAAAGAGAAGAGAAGGGGATGGGTGGAATGTGTGAACGAGCTATTCACGTTTTGCCTAAAAGTAAAAAGAAGAAAAGATTTAGGGCTCGACCCGTGCCTAAAAACTTGTTTTCAAATTACTTTTACGACAAAATGAGAGAGGATGACTTTTTCAGGTAACTGACCGTTATAAAATATTAGTTCTGCTCTCCCGGGACGAGTGGAACCGCCACAGTTTATGGATGGCAGTGCGTTTCCATTCCATCATGGAACTGTGAGAGATGGCATGGTATAGATGCTGTATTAATAGCAGGGTACTAAATTTGCTTAGATGGTTTATTCCAATGCATGCTTCAATTTATTGACACGTTTTAATTACATTTCAGATCTATGAATAAACGTATCAGAGCCGACGAAATGTTGCGTAGCGCAAATTATCCAGGTACCATGGCGGCTCGAGATCGCAGTCGCCTCTCAACGCCTGCAGCTCACAGCGACTTACCTATAGATCCTTCTCCAGGTGTACCATCTATTTCTTCCTCTGACAGACAAAGATGCTCAAGTCCTACGAAAGATCGGAAGAAACGAGATAGAAGTCACAAAGAAGACTTCATCACTACAAGCCCTCAGCCGTTCCGATTGTATACGGCAGATAGAGCTGCCAAGAAAGTTTGTTATCCTTACCACCTAATCCTATTTCTTAACAATTTAGATGAGAAATATATGCATTTAATTTTTTATCCATTTTAGATGCACGATGTTGCGATGAAGATATATTCGGAACACAAAAGCACCGAGAGTGGTGGTACCAGTGGGGTTGGCAACGGCCCGGGCGCACGTGCGTACTCTGCCCTCGATCTCCGAGCTTCCGCCTCAGGAAGGTCTAACCTAGCAGCCTTATTAAGAGCTGAAGCAGTCAGGAGAAGGTTTGAAATGGAAGCAGCATCACGTTTGGCAGAACAACGTCGGCGCAACGAGATGAGGTTAAGAGATCGTCAGCTCCGATCCAAACCTGCTTGGCACCTTGTTAAAAACAAGTTAGTTTCCAATATTAAAATGTAAGAGCAACCAGAATATCATTTGATGCCAATTAATATTCAAACATATGTTTTCGTACCATCCTTGTCGAAATATCTACTTGTTTTGAGATTGTTTTTTTAATGCTTTTCTAATTGCAGTTTCATCAAAACACGGCATGTTTTTTAATATGCATCTATAGCCTCGTTATTTATTTGCAAAATTTATCATGTTTATGTGTAGGTATGGGTGTAGGTATCTTATCCATGCTTAAAATTTTATTAAATCGCCTGTTGAATGTCGTAAACCATCGAAGGATGGATGCGGCTACGAACCGGCTTAACGTTTGGATAAATTAGATAAATATATCACAGTGAATAATCATTAGTTTATAAAAAATTATTACTTGATTAATTGTATCTTTTCTTATGTTCAAGTCATGAAGAGGATATTGCAATGAGACTACAAACTCGGCGCGATGAGGAGAGAATGAGGCGTGAGGAGTTCCTTCATGAGATGGAGTTGATGTACGGAAGGGTGCAGCAGCAGCCGATGCTCTTCGAGAGGTACTACGCCCCACGATCACTGCCGGCACCATTAGACACCTTACAACTGTCACCAAGGAAGTCAACGAAGAAACGCAGCAACAGATCGTACCATTACAACAGTCCAACTCGATCTCGCAAAGTTTCAATTAACGATACCGCCGAGACATACACCGGAGACGTGACAGAGTTTCTGAATAGAATCGATATTGATGACAAATACTCGGACTCGGAAACCGTGACCGATAGGCCTTAGAGAGTGATGCTGTTCATTTGTTCTTAGAATAATCTTAGAATTTGTTTTCACTTATGCACTGTAGATTGTCTAAAGTTTATTTAATTAATAAATGTTCAAATAAATCACTCTAGGCGTTTTTTTAACAGTTTTTAATAAACACTCAAGCACCATCACAAAATATTGCCTACATAGGTATATGTTTGTTAGTATATACAAATAAAACTACATTATGAACTAATGATACAGAAGGATTAAATTAGACTAGATTATCTAAGATCCACTTGAGGAAGTGTGACACTGAGGCGTAGACTCCAGGCTTCTTGATGCCGCAGATCGTGGGCCCGAACGACACTACTCCGACCAAGTAGTTTTTGGGACCATCGGGAGTATCAAATACCTGAAAAATTACACGATAAAACGTTAATTATACACTTGGGTACCCATTATATACATAAATTGTGAGCTTTTAATTCCTCGCCCGATTATTAGGCATGTTAGCGAGAGGCAAGTAACAATGGGTGAGCCCATTGATGCGTAATTAATCATATTAGATGTGGGAACAAATCTTCTGTTTAATCTAGAAAAATATCAGCATAACAGAGCTTAGTAAACAACAAAAAACTAGAACCTGAACAAAAAAGAGCTGTTTTTGAGGAAATACCAAAGTTGAATATTTGAATTTCTTGATCACATTACTGATATTATACCTAGCTGTGTGCGTGTTTATTTTCAATATCACATTAATAAAATTGCAGAGAAATACCTCATAGTTGCTTAACGTGACAAATCAATACCGTTTACCATATTGTCAAGGTTAGAATTTATATACTTTTATTTTATAGATTTTTTTATAATTTCAGTCATAATTATACCTACCTATGAGATAAATAGTTTCATTGATAAATGAAAACGTTTCAGTACCGAAGGACCAGATTAAATGTGAGCGTCCCCACAAATTTCTCTCTTGTTTCGAAAGTTCAGGGGGGTGACCATAAGCTCTTAGAGCGGTATCAATTTGAGATCGAATAAGGGACAGATGTATCGGACGTGTATACGTCTGTCACTTACTCGATCTCAAATTGATACCGCTCTAAGAGCTTATGGTCACCCCCCTGATCAAGTTTGGATATGAGATGATTTAAGTAGTTATTTGATTATTATTAGGTATGTTCCTTGCGAACGGCTGGTGATACAGTAGATTCACTACCATCTTTTTTACGCTGACACAGGCATAAGCTATGCCTACTCCGACTATGAGAGAAAAGGTTCATACATAATTATCACAAAACCGTTACGTAGCCTATCAAAAATTTCAGATCAATCAATCTGCCTAGCCTTTGCCCAACTATATTGGGTCGGCTTCCAGTCTAACCGGATTCAGCTGAGTACCAGTGTTTTACATGGAGCGACTGCCTATCTGACCTCTACAACCCAGTAACTGGGTAACACGATACCTCTTGGCAAGACTGGTGTCAGATCTCAAGCTTCTGACTACCCGTAACGACTGTCAAAGATCTTCAAATGACAGCCGGGACCAACGGCTTAACGTGCTTTCCGAGGCACGGAGGAAACTCGGTATATTGAAATGGTCACCCATCCGCGGACCGACCACGGCAAGCGTTGCTTAACCTTGATCAAAAATTTCAAATATTGCCAACAAATAATTTATCGCGTACATCAATACCTACAATCTTCTGATTTCTATCAGAAAAAAACAAGTTTATTACATCTATTTAATAAATAAATTACCTTCATAAGCGGACCTCCTGAATCACCTCCGCATGCATCCTTATTGTGTTCTGCGCCCGCGCAGATTTCTGATTCAGACAGTTTGAACCCCTTGCCAAAAGAGTCGCATAAGGCCGGAGAAACAATTGGAATCTAAATGGTAAAAACAAATAGTTTTTAAGACGTAATTATGTCCTTAGTCCTAATTTGGCACCTCTGCAATTTCACCACCTTCTCATAGCTAAATTCACCAAAAAACAAAAATTGACAAATTCTAAACAGTCGGTTCAAAATGTTGATAACAGCGCGTTACATTTTGAACCGACTGTTTAGAATTTGATATACAACTTAAGGTTACACTAGTCGACGGCACGAACTATTTTGTGCACGGGGTTAAAATGCCTGCTATCTCATCCGACAACTTGTGCGAAAGAGATAGATGCTGTGATGAGCAGTAAGAAGCTAGTTCGCGTACTAGTACTAATTAGCACTTTTGCAAGTTTGTAGCGAAATTGATGATGATGTAGGACGAAAACGAGCGCATGAAATTTTATGAACAGATCTTTGGGAGTTTAGATATCATGAAAAAACTACTAAATGTATATTTTCAAAATATAATTATTTGCATTGTAATATAATTATTTGCGAGTTGAACTACTAATCTACCCCTGTATGGTGGCCGTTTTGCAATTTTCCTTCTTCTTATGGTATTTATTGCCACCCAAAGATGCGTTAAAATTAGTGTTGAAATATGGAACTTTCGACGCTCATAACTTTCAAGTGTTTTTCTTTTTTACTTTTTTGTTTCCATACAGGGCTAGATAATGATGAGACAAATTGATATCATTTTTTATTTTGAACGTACATCGTCAAACAGTGGAGTAATCCCTAGACTACGTTTGTATGGAAGAATTATCGACTAGTGTAACCTTAAGTCATACACACAACTTTCTTGCATAAGGTTTGTACTCACACCAACAACTTGGAGTACTTTAGCACGTTCTTCGGTAGTCATGTTCATCTTTCCCCAACCAGCGACCGTCATCTGGTCTCCAATGCGAAAATTCGCCAGCTGTTCCGTCGTACGAGGCAAGCAGATGGGCATCACGTAATCTTGAAACAATCAACAGATTAATCGGTTTCAACTAATACAGATTCGACAGCATTTAGATTTGAACTGAGCGAAAGGATGTGTCAGTCAGCGTTCCACAGTACACACTTGAATTGGACTAAATAAATAGTGCAAAAGATCTAAAAAAGAGGTATCTTCTGTCTTCTTTAGTTTCTTGGAAAGTATCGCCCTTAAATATCTGTATGATCTCCAAACCTTGACAGAACATCATTTGGATAGCCGAAGATTTACCTGCAGCCTAATTACGTCATCAATCAATCACATGCGAGATGACAGACGCGATGTTTATTTTCCTGTATGTGATTGGTCGATTGATGGCGTCAAACCCTGTGCCTTGCCGAATTGATTTGCACAATTAGGCTGCTGTTGTTTACACTTTAAGTAAGCCAAAGCTCTAAAAACGAAATTTAAATCCGATTTAGTTACCATTCAGGGTTATAGGCTTATCGAGCTCGATGATAGCCACGTCGTTGTGGAAGGCTGGCTTGTTGAAGGAGGGGTGACTAGTGATGTTTTTGATGGCTCGGTCTTGCACGGCAGGGGCGCATACTTTCAGCTCGCAGTCAGGATCAGTCCGGGTGTCGTGTTCACCCAAACGAATTGTAGTCCTGATGAAAAAAAATATTTTCAAATAAATTCAAATATTATGTCTAGGCCCAAAAATCAATCATGGATCGCCGTTTGCTGGCGTCAGAATGCCCATTCTGACTGGGCATGCGGTGGAAGGTGTCATTGTCTGGGAAAGAAGCCGAATATTCACTTGAGGTCAAACTAATTATAAGTAAACAAAACACCAAGTTGATCTAACAAGGTGTAAGTAAAAAACTACGGTTACATAATGCTCTTGTTTTAAAGGCACATTGTCGAGAAAAATAGTTCTTGTTGTGTGCAAATGACGGCAAAAGGTAGGTAGTTAACCTTGTAAATTTTGACCCTTTCGATTTCTTACTGGTTTTCAAAAACGAGATTTTGCTCTACGATACTTACAAAACGTATCCGTAGTCTGATTTCTGCACGCAATGCGCTGCGGTGACCACATGGCGGTCGGTGACCAGTGCACCTCCGCACATCCAGTCGATCTCATCGTCCTCTACACAAAAATATCATGATGTATATCTTTTGAATATATTTTACCAGCATTGTGGAATGCAAATAAATGATTATGAATATCATTATATCATACAATATAATAATTTTATATCATATCATATTTTTTGTATTATATCTTTAGTTTTGAAGATTCTGACTGACACAACAGGATTCAGGATGGACTGCCAATTTTGGAAAATGGTAAAACCAGTCTGTAACTAGAATGTAAATAAATTGAGCCATACGAAAATGTACTAAGTAATAATTGACCTTCAACTGCAATAATATGATACTTGAAAACCTATGATGCAATGTTGATCATGTCAGTTAAGAATAAGTGCCCTGTCACATGACCTGTGTATCTAATTTCTGTTTTCTATAAATTAATATTAATCATCAATTAGTAGTAGGTACAATAACTGTCTGTCTGAAATAACAAGTTATCTAGAATAATTACTCAGTTAATAATTCCTGCTTTTATTGCGGACCTTGCGATTACAGAATGAGTAATGGAAGGCTACAGATTAAGTCTGGCCTGGCTTGTTTGATTGAAAACAAGCAGAATATGGGAGAACCGTTTCTTATTTCACCGACGAAAAAAAAAGGAAGAGGTTCTCAGTTCGACATGTATGTTTTTTTGCAAGCTTTTATTTAACTTGCAATGTATGTATGTACCTAATGCATGTAAGTGTGTTCGGGTCAAATCTTGCAACTGAATTTTAAATCATTTATACTAAACCGATTAGGATGAAATTTTGCATACACTTTTAGTTTGGATGACAATGCATGGTTAGCTAAGTGACGTCATTGTAAATCCAATATGGTGGACGGCCCAAGATGGCGGACTAGTTATATTTTTGTGCACTGCCATGATATGTATGGGTATCAAATGAAAGGGTTTGCTGAGAAGAATACGAAAAAACCGGCCAAGTGCGAGTCGGACTCGCGCACGAAGGGTTCCGTACCAGTATCGCAAAAAACGGCAAAAAAACACGTCTGTGAGCCCCACTTAAATATTAATTTTATTCTATCTGTCCGTCTGTCAGAAGGCTGTATCTCATGAACCGTGATAGCTAGACAGTTTAAAGGAGATTGCCCATCCTTCTATGGACCGCCGTTGCGCATGAAAAAAAATTGTATGATAGCGTAAATTGGATATAAAAGAGGGGAGAGGTCATACTTTCAAAGGAAATAAAAAATATCCATTTATTTTGTGGGGTTTTTGTTTTTTCTTTGATTTTCTGTTCGTTCTACACAATCCACACCACCAGCACAGAAACAGTACAATAGTCTTCAAAAATATTTCTTGAGCGTGCAGGAAGCCGTAGATTACTGAACACGAACTCAACGTAATGATAAGTTATTAATTAGACAACAAACTCAACAAATATCAACGCAAAAACAAAAGTTCGTTGCCGCGCCGACACGATGCTTTGTTTTTAGTTTGACTTGACATTTGACAATTACATTTTTGATGGTTGACAGTTCACCTTTCATTTACATCGCCCGTGGTAGTGTTATCAACAATTAATCTAAATCACCCTGACCTTAAGTGATTTGTTAATTAGAGAAAGATTTTTAACTAGTAATTTAATATTATTTTAATTATGTTATATATAAATAAAAATATTACTAAAGCGGGAAATGTCATAATTGAAATGGTCATTCTTCATTCATGGTGGTTTTGGTCATTCTCCTTTGACACACAGATGATGTATTTCTGTTGCCGCTACAACAACAAATACTAAAAACAGAATAAAATAAATATTTAAGAGGGGCTCCCATACAACAAACTTGATTTTTTTGCCGTTTTTTGCGATAATGGTACGGAATCCTTCGTGCGCGAGTCCTACTCGCACTTGGCCGGTTTTTTCATAAAATTCAATAAATCTTCATCACTTTCGAAGCGTGAGAAACAATAGTTAGGCATAGCACGCACTGCGATATTTATTCGAATTTTGTAGTACTATTTGGGCGCGAGTTTTTTTCCGCAATGCGTGCAGCTTCATACATTTCCATAGGTCACAGAGAGGGCGGTAAAAAATTCGCGCGAATAAAAATCGCAGTGCGTGCTATGCCTTAATCTGCCATTTCTTGATTCTAATGTTTATTTATTTCATTAACGTTTGTATAATCAAGACGAAATTATTTTGCTGCAGGAAAACATCCATCAAAATTTCAACGGTAAAAATTTCAGAATGAAAAGTGTTTATTGACACAGAAACTGTATCTAGTATTTATAAACTATAGTAGGCAGGTATGTAAGTGCTCTGCTTACCAGTGTATCCAAGTCTTACGATCCAGGGGAACTGGCCCAGCCCCGCGTTGACTCCGCCGATGATGCGGTCCGCAGCACTGTCTCCACAATCCACAGCATCCAACTTGGCCCATGCCGGGTGCTTCGATATCTCCTCCGAACTTATGATTTTGTCATCTGTACGTATTAGAAGTGGTTATCTCTAAGATACGGATGGGTTTGTGCTTGGTTTTTATTAGCACTGGTAGCCCAGTGGTAACACCTTACGAGTTGTATGCCGTGAGATCGAACCCAGGCAGGTACTTTGTACAATTTAGTTCATAACTACTGCTCTCAAAACATCATGAGAAAGCCGGCATGGCGATTTTTTTTTTAAGGTCAGTAATGAAAAAGTGCGAAATCAAATTTTCCTTTATTGTTTTTTGTTGGTTGTTGTGTGCGTCACGTGTATCGGACGCAATCAAATATTTTTCAACAGATTCTTCCTTTCTTCTTTCCTCCTGATAAACCAGAAAACTCGGCTTGGATAGCTAGTCACCAAAGTTTAATACACTGCTATTTGAGAATATTTACAAGGACTCACAGTTTAAAGGAACGTGTTCTAAATACCCTGGCTAGGAAACTGTAGTATATTTGTTTGTATCTAGACTTCAGATAAGCAATACTTTGCAGCAAGTCATCTACTGTCTAATTTTATCTTTTCTCATCTTTTTCAAGGGTCGAGTCGATACTGTATAATAGGTAGGCTATTCATTTGAAATGCAGTAAAAAAGTGCACTTGGTAGGTATGGATACTGTAAACATTAGGGACGGAAATGGATCGTATGCCTTTTTATGGGATCCTAAGCTTATCTGATATCTTATCGTGTTTTGAACGTGCCTTGATTAAAGTTGAAGCCTTGGCCTGTTCTTTATCAATATTGCCTTTACGAATTACATGATTAATGAAACGGTAGGGAGGTACCTACTTAGATCATCAATCTGTAGAAAGATGCGGGTTAGGCTGATGACTCATTAGTGCGTTTTGTGCGTCGTCGCAGCGTCAACGCTGCGTCTTTATACTTTTTTTTTTATATGACATCCCACATAAATGCGTTGCGTCGTCGCAAGCGACGTTTCAACGGATTGACGGGACGAGACACGAAGTGGGGAAAGTGTTGCGTTGCGCTGTCGGAGCTCCGGTGCGACGACAGACAGTGTTTGTTTCGATTCATTGTCGAATCTGAAACCAACACTGAGACGCTGCGCTACGACGGCTTGCGTTGCCCTTTTGCGTTTGCGAGCGTCGTCGCAAAGCAGATGTGGGGTAGGTTCAGTACAATGCGTTGATCCGTTGCGACGACGCAACACAACGCACTAATGAGGCCTCAGCCTTAAACATGGGTCTCACTAATTCACAAGCTGATCCTATGGTACTGTTCTGTGTAACCAATAGATCCTATATAAGTAGATAAAGATCCTACGTGTACATTACAAACTACCAAACCATTATTTTTTACAATTTTTGCTTGAATTATTAGCAACGTGATGGATGAGTAGTTAGGTGTTAATGAATTTAACCATCATGAGCATGTTATAAAAAAAAATAACCCTATGATTAAGTTAAACACTAATTAGAAGGTCCAAAACTTTTTTTTTAAAATAAGGTTGCATACTTAGGTATAAGAATCTAGGTAACATATTTTTTTTGAATTTGTTACGTATAAGACTACAGATGAATGAAAGGTAATTCAGTGGGTTGTATAGAGCTTTTTGCAGCGACCTGGATTTTGAAGATGATTGGAAGTGTCGAACATAACTGCGAACCGAACCGAACCGAAAACGTGGAGAATGTGAAACGAACGAGCGGATACGTCAAACTAGGTGCAGCGAACCGAAAAGCGAATTGAATTTGTAAATAAACACAACACTCGCGAATCGCTCTCGCTTCGAGCCTCGCATTTGCTCTCTGTTTGATGTCGTGCAAAGGATGATTTGATAATTCGAATTTTCGTGAAAACTCTAGGGATATTGCGAAAACACTTATCCTACGACATATACAAAGCCAGCTAATATAACTATCTCACTCGCGTCTCGATTCGCGCGCACTTTTTTAACACGCAACTTTGCACACTTATCAAGGACCGATAACAATGCAACAATTTGAATAGTTTGTCCCATTATCCTTAACAGGATTTTCAGAACTATCGACATTTTAGTTCAATCTACCATTAAAGCGTGTTTTTTTAGTTTTTAGAACTACAATTTATTGGTTAGTCATGGCGTCTCACACCTTTCAGTAGGTACGCCGCGGTATTGGCACGTATCGTTTCACTTTCGTTTTTCAAGACTAGATTCAAACGATACCAAAGATTACAAAATAAAAACACATCGCCACGCTATCGGTTCGCTGTCTATTTGACGAGGCCTTCTAAGGAGTCCTCCATCAGGCTGTCCGTTAGAGGGGCTTACATACATAGTAATGAACCTTTAAGCCAATATATCACCAGTTTGTCATTGATGAGATACTGGCTCTATCCAATCATCCTCCAATCCAGTATTATATAGGTCGCTGCAAAGCTCTATACAGGATGTATTTTGTTACCCAAGCTAACACCAACTTATTAGTTTGAAGTGACACCATTCTGAATCCAAAAATACTCAAAAGGTAATTGGGTACTTTACAAGAATTATTGAGAGATTCAAGACATTTATAATCAACAGTAAAATCTACGCCAGTTCATAACATTGCTTGTTGCTTGGGTAGAGAAATACATCCAGTACCCACCTTTAATCAGTCTGAGAGGAGCGAATCTCAAAAAGTAATTGTTTCTAAGACTGTGCCACTGGAGCCAAGTACCTGTGAATCCAGTTATAATTTGATTCATATTGATAAGAAAATAATGCACAATTCTCTAAAGCCTACCTGTATGCTTAGTGCGAGTTTTTAACGTACTCACTCGTGTTAACGTAAACGATCTCTTATGTCAAAATGTACACAAAAAAGAGGTTTTGCCTTGCCGTCACCAGACGGCGCTTATCCAGTTTCAATACAAATTGGCGTTAACGTTTACGCGATTGAGCGTGAGTAAAAACTCGCACTAAGGCCTCTGATATTTAATAAAACTACTACCACTACTTCCTCATAAAATGTCATATAACAACGAGCAAAACGCGCGTCATAATTATAATTTATTCATAGAATAAAGAACAAGTTACCATTTTCTATAAAGCAGTATAATTATTTTTTACGAGTTAGGTATTTCAATTAGAATTAGAATGGAATACACGTTAGGTTATATGTGTAAATAGCATTATATTACGTAGAATACAAGGAATTTAAGTGGTAAATAGCTGTTAATTACTTGTCATGACGAACATCAGTCCATCGGGGACAAACCTGATCCCAAAGATACTAAAACTGATCACCGAATAAGGTATTATATGAGTAATCTGAAGGAAGGAAATGACTAATATTTTGAAATGGAAGATCGTTTATATAGCTATTAACGTATAGGATTTATTGATGACGGGTGCTGCTGTTGATGGCCTTGGCGGTGACGGTGGATAGGTACAAATTTTTAAGCAAGGTAATTGAAAAGTGATAGGAAATGTTGCAATGTTTTTGAAATACAGCTAATGCACAGCAATCGTAAACACTTTTTCAGCGACATGTAAAATCAAAATGGATTTCCACAGCTCCATGTTTCATACTATATTAACACCGTGCAATATAAAAAAAACACAAGAAAAATAATTATTGACTTTGTAAACCAAGTGCTTACAGCGTTAATGAATTAGAAATAAATCGATTAACTTACCCGTAACGCCGTAATGTAACAGGATTGTAAATACGAACGTGAGACGCCATTCGATTAAGAACATGATTGGAGTTATCCGTTTATTATTTTCGGGCTTATATATTTGCGAAGTTTGTTGTATGAACAAACGTTCATGACTGCTAGGTTTGCGTGCCCAGTGTTCAGTTGATACGTGCTGCAAGTGCAGTGCAGCGTACAAACGTTGTTAGTCACGCGTGTGTTCTGCTCTGTTCGCACCTAGCTTAGGGTAGCAACGAATCCTTACCGTATCGCTGGTACAATCATTTGGTTATAACATTTGCCAACAACCCATGCCAAAAATATGCTACGCTTGCCAAAAAATTGTCAAATCTGTATCATTCGAATAATCTTCCCTACCTATCCTATCAGCCGGTCTATTCTGTAAAAATCTCTCCGTAAACTTAGGTAAAAAGCCATTAATCCATATTTTGGAAATAAAAAAAAAATTATACATTATATTATTATTTTATATATCTTTGAGATTCTCGGGACCCTAGGGTCTCGGACCTTTAAAAGGCGTACCAGAGGCCAACTGATAGAGACCTTGTTAAACATGAAGCTTGAAATGTAACACCAACAGATAATTATTTCTGTATGCACTATGCAAGTGCACCCAAGGACAAGGACTATTGCAAAATATGGAGACAAAACTTATTGGGTTTCGGTGGTTTTATGGATTTACCTAAAACTAAAGAAGGGCTATTGGCCCTTGCCTGACCACTGTTGATCTACACGGCTATAAAATGGCAGATGACACTCAATTAATGGGCCCCCCATAAATAGTCGCTAGCACTTTAGTGACGTAGCACCAAGGGGGCAACATATTATACGGGGGTTCTTGAGGAGTGGAGTGGTATACCATGGCTATCAGGACATTCCTGGAAGTACGGTCAAGATCCCTACCAGCATCTTACTGGGTTAAATTCCTTCCTCCAAGCAACTCTTCCCCCACTCAGCACAGCCAATTAAGGCAAGAGAGAGGCGGGTGCTCTATTCCCCGTCAGTGTTCACTCCGACCAGCCAATAAAGGCAAGCCGGAGATGAGGGACAAGACTTCTCCCTGAAGATCAGGTCCGTTGGGTTGCCACTGCCCACCAGCTCACCACAAAGCTGCCTTGCGTATTATATCTCTCTTAATCTGGCCCCTCACCTTACTTACTTTGCCGCAACATACCTAATGTTGCGGCAAAGTAAAATCTACCGGCACAGACCTAGGGATCATTGTAGCGCGCAAGTCCCACCACGACGTCAACGTAGAGATACTGCGGTGGGGAGAAAATATATAAATATTATACAACTTCAGGTGAAATGATAGGTTAGTTCAAGCTCACTTTAAATTGGTCGTCACGGTGAGATGCTTATAGAATAGCACTGCTGAAACCCAAACAGATAGTGATACGCTGCTGAAAGCTAAAACATATAATCAAACCTGTTGCAATAAACCTGAATAGTGTGGATTTGCTTTGTCGATTTATTTTCTCATAATACACAGCTAGGGACGAAAATACTCATTATCATTTTCACACCGATATGGCATTTAGAATAATTTGATAAGAAAAATAAACACATTATATTCATTCCTGCCTACCTGCGTTGGTGTTGCTGTAGGTGAAGTACAAAACATGGACGTTTCTGTCGATGTAGATGCTTCCAGACCCATGCCCGACACCAGCTGCCTTATTGCGTAATGAATTCAGCAAGGCAAAGGCCAAGACTATGAAAAATCGACCAATCACATGCGAGATGAAAGACGCGATGTGGATTGCTGCGTATGTGATTGGTTGATTTTCATAATCTTTGCCCATTGCCTTGCCGAATTCATTACGCAATAAGGCTGCCGAATCAGTGGAGTGTAATGAATTTGAACTTAATAGCATATCTCAAACTTATATTATTTTCGATTTTTTAAATGAAAACAGGTTAACTGCTGGAATCTTCTCAAGATCAATCAAGTTTTTTCGCCAAGTTACTTTGAGGCTACATGTGCCTATTTATTTACTTAGGTGATTTCCGACGAGCGTTATTTTAATTCACGAGCGAGCGAAGCGAGTGAGTGGATAAATCGACACGAGTCGGAAATCATCTTACGTACGTGTATCATACAAAATTTTACTATGCATTGTGCGAGGAAATAAAAAAATCTATCTGAACCAAGCAAGAAAATAAAAAAAATGGCGGGCTTATTCAAGCGCGCTCAGCATATCCATTTTCCACAGATTAACTAATAGTTCCTCGGACATATCTACTGCGCATATGCAAATAGTTGTCACGACGTAACGCAAAAAGGCACGAGCAAAATATTCATTCTGCCTAACATATTTAATGAATATATAAAATTAATTTATTGATCAAAATCTAAATCTAGAGTAATTAAAATCGCCTTTAATGAAGTATTACTTTTATTTTACCTTTTATATGAATCTGTACTTAACTAATTTTTCAAACTTTTCTCAATTAATAAAAACTCTATGCGACGGGTTGACGTTGGAGTTAAAAATTAAAAAGTACAGGAAAGTAAAAAACCCTAGTAAAAAAAAGTGACACTTTCCGCACAGTTTGGCTGCTTGGAAAACGCTCTTTTCGAGGACATGCATTGTAAAATTAATTATGATATTATCCTCTTTCTACCGATGGTGAAACAATTTTGCAATGGCTTTCATGCTGGTAATACAAATGCAATATTTATTGCTAAGTATGTTATCATTTCTAATTAGGTTTCTCCCAACACTTAGTAATCGATTCCCAGGAAAACAGTAAGTTCGCGGAATATTTTCCTTAAAATAAAAACATTCCGCGAACTTTTGGATCTCCCTATGTATATCTTCGAGGATTTAGTACCTACCTTGTACTGTTAGGTTATTAAATAGCCGCACTTCTCATTTAATTAATGGCTACTAATTTATTTGCTTTTGCCTTCCCACACACCTGACGCAGTTTCCTGTAACTTTTCCCGATCTTATGCGTACGAAATAACCGGTTGCAGCTTTCTTTTTATAAATCTTGACGTCAGTAAGTTTCGTTCGTCAGGATTGAGGATACTTTTACCGTTATTTGAACTTCCTTCCTCCTTTTTGTTAGCAAAAATGTGTACGGCAACAAAAAACTTCTCATTTGGTGTTTCTTGATCTTAGAATTGACGTCATTTCTTTTGACCATGACGTAAAGAAAACAAAACAAATATCCATAGATTCTTATACAAATCACGGGGCATGATAAAGATATATTTATTGCATAACTGTGTACATTAAGTTCTTATTAATAAACATTATTATTATTTAAGTTTCAACAGTCTACCCAAGTCGGATATGCAATAGTATTTAGAAATAAGGTACTTAAAAGTATTATTTTTTATCAAAAAACTCATGCAGATTATAAAATGCATGGTCCATCGCTATAACAGCAAACTTCCTATTATAATTCTACGAATTACAAAAGAGCTTTCCAGGATTTCAAAGCGCGCCGTTTAAAGCTTTTTAGGGTTCCGTACCCAAAGGGTAAAAACGGAACCCTATTACTAAGACTCCACGGTCCATCTTTCTGTCTGTCACCAGGCTTTATCTCATGAACCGTGATAACCAGACAGTTAAAATTTTCTCAAATGATGTATTTCTGTTGCCGCTATAACAACAAATACTAAAAATAAAATAAATATTTAAGTGGGGCTCCCATACAACAAACGTCTTTTGCTATAATGGTACGGAACCCTTCGTGCGCGAGTCCTACTCGCACTTGGCCAGTTTTATAGAACAACCCACAACCTAAAAAGACTAAGAGTTAACAAACCATGTGAACCACATTTTCTGGTCCCGTGCGTCTCCGTATTCCTACAGCGCCTCATTCGCCCCGTCGGAAAAAGAGGTATTATAACATGATGTGTGTATTTGTGAGTATCTGTCTTTGGCATAGCTCCTAAACGGATGAAACAATATTGATTACTTTTCTATGCTTGAAATGTGACTTTATCGAGAGTGTTCTTAGCTTTGTTTGATGAAATTTGGTTCAGCCGTTCTAAAGTTATGGTCGGTTTTCTGTTTGGATCGGGATGTTTACGCAAGATTTCGTGTCAATAGATTGTAGATAAATTCTTAATAAAAAAACTTCTAGATAAATTAATGTGGTATGCAATAACAATGTGTCGACTTGTTATATTATATTATTATTTAAATATTTATATTATTATTTTATTTTATTTTTATATTATTATTATTTACTACAAAAATACAAACATACAAGCTCATCTTTGTTTATTTCTATTCATCGCAAGGCTGTGTTTCAAATTTAATTTGTTAAAGTTGTACCTTGAAAATTGATTACAAATTCACTACACTAGCACCTTTAACAATCCAGCCAGCATCTAACAAATTATGTATTGCAATATGATTTATGTATATATATTACATATAGCTGGCTGAAAGAAATTCAGAATATAAAGCAGAAATATTATAAAAGTGTTAACTATAATCATTGAACTCAACAGTCACGTGGGCGAGGATAATCATTTGGATATTATGATCAACATGATAAGTGAATTTAATTTTATATCAGCAAACGATTTTGTTAACTTGAAGGGATCCTGAGGGACTCCATCATATCAGCAAAACAAATGAAAGGTTTAATTTTGGTAGGTATTCAATTGTAGATGTAGCATTTTTTTAATTTAACCAGCGTCAGGCACTAGTTGTCTGGCATTTTTGCTGAACTGGGCCTTTTTGGCGCAGCCGTGAGGCACACTTTCCTGCTAATTTCTTACGTCAGAATTTTTTTATTTTTATTTTATTTGTATATATCTGATGTAAAATATTATGTTGTGTGTCTTTTAGTCTATGCTAAATAAATTTATTTTCTTTCTTTCTTTCTTCTATTTATATAAAATGTTTTTTTTTATTATTTGATCAAGTTCGTATTGTGGTGGAAATCAGTAGGTACTGCTTTATCACATGTTCTTAGGTAAGAAAATTTTCATCAGCAAGATAATTTACTTCCATAAATGTTTCTTTCTTTATTATCAATCCAAAGGAAATCAGGCAAAGAAACGAATTATTGTTGAACTTTTGTACACCCACTAAACCCAACCAAGCGTTACCTGCCACCATATGGCTGTAATATGCAATCAAATTCGGCATATTTATCGGTTAGGCAAGCCTACCGAAAGTTCTTGTTGCCGGTACAATCTGTGATATTTTGAGGTTTGATTGGACAGTAACTAATTTAAAAAATCACGAGATCAACACTGTTGTTTTGGGACCAGCTTTCGTCTTGTTTTCTATCAGCAATTTAATATAGAGGATTTTTTTTGTCCGTCGGTAAGACTTTATCAGACTGACTGCCTGCTCAGGGTGCAGAGGATATTTACGGATAAATTCGGTCTCTTTAAAAAGAAGATTGAATTTTGAGACTAGGCTAAAGACAAAGATGATTCAATAATGACGTGCATACAGCCCTTTAATGATATCAATGTTCCCGGAAAACTAGTTGTACAAGCTGAAGTGTAAACTTGGAGTAAGTTACTACAGAAAACTGAGTACTGGTTTGAGACGCTGCCTGACGACCTAAACGCTATCTCATCAGCGTAACCGCACATAATTAAGTGAGATACTTCAACGAAAAGTAGGTATGCGTACAAGAAGATCGCGGAGTCAAGGAGATGAGCGAGTTCCCTCGCAAAACTAGTATGATAATGACCGTCTCGTTAATCTAGTCGCCGTCGATGACCCTCTACGTCATTTTGAACATCTTATCCGAGCGTCGAGCGGTATCGCAAATACCTTTTAAAACAAACTACAAGTTTGAAAAGAGATAAAAAACAACAACACAAGGAAAATGACACATAAGCGGCCGGAGTTTGTAAACTCGTATAAAACGAACCGGCGCTCATTCTGTCCCGGGCTTTATCTGCGGATAACCAATCCACACAGACAATTAGTTTAATAGGACCGCGATAGTTTTACGAAAAATTCGATCGAAGTGTTTCTTGATCAACTCGTTTATTTACGAGTAGTTTGTGTGCGTGTTAAACAAGTTTGTGTGTTTGACGTGAACAGTGTTGTTTTAAATTGACTAAAGACTGTGATGTAAACAATTAATAATGTTCAAGTTAATGATAACCGTGACTGTTGTTCTGCAATTATTGCTGCAAACGGAATGCTGTAAGTGAAATTAAATTTTACACCTGACATTTAATCAGAGACGCCGATGGATCGGAACGTTAATTGACTTGATGCCTTTTATGGCCATGTCTAAATGCGCTTAATTTGGATCCAATTAGATGTTCGACTTACATTAATTAGAACATGGTGGGCAATATATCAACAAAACAATGGCATATGACACGTGCATGGCTTATAGTCTACCTATTCGCATTCTGAGGCCTGAGTCTCAATAATAGGAACGATATCGGCAGATAATATAAAGAATTTATGTTTTTCATATTAAAATCCTTACCTACATGATGCTGGGCACGTTCAGTACACATTATAAAAATAAATAACACTTTAGAACAAGTGTCATGACCATAATTTAAAGTTGTGTTTACATCAATTTGCAATAAACACTTAATGCGAGGCAATACGATGTTTACATAACTCTCATAAGTATGTAATTATGGATATGTTAAACATGTAACATGTGTAGAAAACTAATAAGGATGCAGTTATGAAAATTAACGATATTTCCATAAGTTTAAATAACCTCTACGAAATACTAGATAGTTAAAAGTATCACATACTTACAGAAGACGTTATAGTAAAGAAAACAAATAAAAAAAAACAAAAACTCGACTGCTTACAGAGCGAACTAAAAAGATGTAAACAAGAAGAAAATCATCCTGTGCAGTCGGAGGAAACATATATTATTATGGTTTTGGTCAGCCAGCTCGCGAATATGTATCCTCCGACAGCATAGCATGATTTTCTTCTGGTTTACATTTTTTTAGGTCGCTTCGCAAGCAGTCAGGTTTTTGAATGTCTATTTTTTTTTTAAATTTAGGTATGGACAACTTTTCTTGTAATTACCTCTAAACCCTTCATTTTGTTACCCCACTCGATGGGGCTGGCACAAAAAAAACTGGGCCACGCGTTTCGTCTCTAGAACACCACATAGAAACAAACTTACACGCATACAAACATACATGATACACATTACCCTCCTTCGGCAGTTGGGTAAAAAAGAAGTTCCTTGACGTGACAAAACTTATATGAAACAAGAAAATTAATATCGAATGAAGTGGTCTTGTATAAAACCTTTTTAACAAAAAATTAACCGACGAAATTTATTTCAACAGAATCGGTTTACAATTGAAAATTATGTGGGGAAATTATCAATAAATCCTTTTTCTACCTTTGAGGATGGATATTTTTTAAATTTAAACGGGACTAACCAATAAAAAATATTTTTTGAAATCGAAACACGCCTTTTTTTCCCGTCGGTTAAAAAAGTGGTTTTACGCATGTATAAATAAGCATTTCAAGTCGTAGGTACTAACTAAACAAAGTTATACTTGGACAACGGTGTATTGAGTTTCGATCGATAAAATCCTCACGGCGTTTTCCCATGGCGGTAAGCAGAAACCTCAGATGAACCAATGCGGAACCAATTACAAACTCTCATTTACTTCAAAACAGCTTTCATAAACCGATGATATGACTGGGCTAGTACGTACCTAGCTACGTCAGAACGACCTTCACGCCCCAAGAGATGGACCGACGGCGACGACCTGATAAAGATCGGCCACTTTATCAGGTCGTCAACCACTACAGCCATTGAAACCTTACGGGCAACCAATGTCCTACAGTTCTTTTCTGTTACTTTGTGATTGCTGAACATTTACTAAACACAGACACAACTCAACAGAAGTTGTGCCTGTGTCGAATAGATGTTTTCTATTGTATTCTGACTGTTCTGAAAATAAAGGCATACATTCCAGTTTGTCCACTTTCAAAAGATTTCTAAGTACGAAATCTAATTGCAGCTTTAACTGCGTCAGTTAATCTAATGAAATCAGAGTAATAAAGAATTCAACAATACATAGTTTATATTTTTTTCATTTACCGGTCCATCGCCTTCTGGTCATTAGAATAAAACCTTACGTCACTGCCAAGGTTTACAACACAGAAGACGGGTTTCTAACCAACTAAGTAGATAATAATATTGTTAATTGCTAACAATTAACGAGATTCAAGAGTGGCGATCGCGTACCGGAACACGCAGCGTTGGAAGGCCTCCCACAAAGTGGCCTGATGACCTGCAGCCTAATAAAACTAATGAATTCGGCAAGGTGAAGGATTTATTTTGATAGGATAAATCGACGAATCACGTGCGAGATGAAAGACGCGTTCTGGATTTCCGTCTATTTGATTGGTTGATTGATGGAGTCAAATTCTTCGCCTTGCCGAATTCAATTACACAATAACGCTGCTGGTGAAAGCTGCGGAAGCACGCAGAAAGCAACAGTGCATAATCTAATTCCGCCCAGCCCGTTTCATCATCGAACTACCAGACGTACGGCGATGCGCCATCGGTACATGGTGGACATCCCACCCATACGCACTAAACGTTTTGAGAATTCTTTTATTATGCGTACAGCTAAGGAGTGGAATTCCCTGCCGGAGTCTGTGTTTCCCGATAGCTACAACCTAGGGGTCTTTAAGTCAAGAGTGAATAGGTTACTTCTAGGCAAGCGTGCTCCATCATCGACCACATCATCGCTTACCATCAGGTGAGATGGTGGTCAAGCGCGAGCCTATATAAGATAAAAAAAAAAAAAAACAAGCACAGGATATTTCGATGTGGCAACTTTGGGGAGGTCTATATTCAGTTTTGGACGTATGTTGGTGGAAATTATGATGACTATTCGAGAACGGTTCATTGGTCTAGTGGTCATAAGCGTGCACTGCATTGCGACTGCGGACTGCTGAGCATCTTGGGTTCAATGCTTAGGTTCGGTAAAGTTTTGCCATTAGAAAAGAAAGAAACAAAAAAATTTGTGACCCGCACAGGCGATACGGGAAATAAGCAAAAACAAAAAACTAAATAATAATTTAAAAAAAGCCCCGTGCGAGACCAAAAAGGTTCTATCTCAGCATGTGCAGCGATAGCCAAAAAGATAATAACGCTGTGCTGGTATTCTGGTAAAACCCTCTGTGGCAATTGCTGGTGTTGTAGCTATTTCACAGTAACAACACTGACTCTGAATCAGTAACTGATTAAGGCGCCGATTCCCTTGAGTAGCTGATTTTAAAATGAGAATCACGTCTAAACGGCTTGTCGTAATTTTTTGGGAAAAATATATGTTACATTAGACCATTTTTTTAATAATTTGATCTAAGAAAATTTTGACTTTTATTCGTATAACATAGTGTAATTAATTTGTAAAGTTATGTCTAAAACGGACAAAAACACGACAATCAAACCAAAACTGCACGGCGTATTTTAATTAAATTGACACCATCTCAAAGACAATTTAATTATCTACATTTTGATCTGAGGCTTTTTTTTTAAAGTCATAGAATAATTAGGAAAATACAAAAAACTACAAAATTTTGGGTGGCGCGGGTGTGAAACGAGTGCTCGTTTTGTTTCCTCAAGATCGTTGGCGTTAGTCGTCGTCTTAAGGCGCTATATACGCCACAATGTTAACGCAGTACTAGCCTCCTTTTGATCAGTTTTGTTTGTAACATATTATTTGATTTACATATGCTATGTTAGTTATGAAGAAATTCCAGCCAGCATTTTTTCTGTGTAAAAGTATTTTTAAACATCCAAGTCGTTTTGGAGGAGTTTCCAAAAGTTGCGAAAAAATATCGTGTTGTTAATTATTTTTTTAAAGCAAAACAGTTACACGAAAAAACCTTGTGTTCAAAATTATGTACATGAATCAATAATACATATATATTTTTTTCAAACCTTTTAACCTAGCCGTTACTAAGGAGTATGCTTTAGAAAGTTACCGTTTTATGGCACTAAAGCGTATGTAGGCCCTTAAGGGCAATAGGCATGATCCCAGTCCCATAGGAGTTCAAAATAACTGACGTAAATCAGGCATACTGTATACCACTCCTAAAGAGCATACCTGTCAAGATGTTCAAATGCACTAGTTCGACGTCGTAATGTTCTTCACAAAATTACACGAAAACTGATCTCCCATTGTCACCATCTGTTCCAGTATATGCCGGAGACAGCTGCGCTGCTGAGGACACGGTTGGTGTCTGCATACCCCTGCCGCAATGCCAGCACATCTTCGACGAGGTCAAGCGGGCTGGCAACCCTATCCCACCAAGCATGAGGATGACGCTGCAGAAACTGACGTGTGGTTACGAATTAATGAACCCTTTGGTAAGAATTTGGACTTTGGTACTGGTTATTGACTCTGGAAAAACCTAAAAAAAAACTTAACCTATGTCAACCAGCATATCTGGGTACTGCATTAAAAAAATCTTGTGGTATTTTTCATCCGTTTATGCCAGATTTGGAAAAAAATGTACATCGATATTTAGGAGATAGATGTTCTGTGAAGAAATAAGTTCCCGTTGCATTATTGCGTAGACCTTCTCTTATGAGTAGTTATCAGAATCAACAACACACACAGTATGCAACTACACACAACAGTGCAACAGGCCTTCTTCAGTCGTCATCTCCATAGTGACCCCTTTCTAGACATATCATATTTCACGTTCACGCAGTCCATCCATAGTTTCACGGTCACAAAGTCCATCCATAGTTTCACGTTCACAAGGTCCATCCATAGTTTCACGTTCAAAAAAGTCCATCCATATAGCTTCACGTTCACAATGTCCATCCAAAGATTCACATTCACAAAGTCCATCCATAGTTTCACGTTCACAAAGTCCATCCATAGTGTCACGTTCACAAAGTCCATCCATAGATTGTTGCATTATTAGTATTACCATTGACAGTTCAGAGGCCCTACCATAAGCTCTTAGAGCAAGGTTATATCCACTGTGGGCAAAGGACAGATGCTTGCAAGTCAGATATCCCTATTCTTACTTTTTGGTTAAGTGAAATTTTTCGAAAACATTTTAACTTTGTTAGTCACTATTAATATATATGTTTATATTGATTTTCGCTATTTATCTCGGGAACAGTTACAACGGTTAAGATAAAATGATGTCAAAAATAGAAAAATTAATGACAGCATGTAGTATCATGTGAATATGTCTAATTTTGTGAGATGGCAATTCATTTAGTAGTTATTTTGATTCGGGCATGGGGATTTCCTAAGCTCGCCACTTCTTGGAAGACCTGTTTTAGTTAATATTCATGAGTGAGTCAAGTACTAGAAAGTACCTAATTATTATAATCACAATAGTGAGTCATTAATAATATAGCTTGAAGTTTTCAAGACAATGGTTTATAATTACAATAGGTTTTTAATGGTAACCGTGTCAAGAACCCCGTTTTAAGACTAGTTTAAAAAATGTTAGGTTATTAAGTCGTCATAATTATTGTATTAGCCGAAAGACGTCCACTACTGGGCATAGACCTTCCCCAAGCGTCACGACATTGACCAGTCCCGTGCGTCTCACATCCAGCAGATCCCCGCACCACTAGATGGACCGATGACCTGGTGAAACTAATGATATTTTTTTTACAGATTTGTTGCGCATCTTCGGGAAACACAGCTACTGAAAAGCCAGCAACTCATAATTTCATCATAGGGTCTGACAATGGTGACGACAATGTAGAAGCTTTTACTAGAGCTACGCTAGACAACAAGAACGGGCCAATCGACGTGGAAACTCATCCGAACCTGGGCCTGTTACCTATGCAGTGTGGCAACATTGACAAAGACAGGATCTTTGGAGGGAACAGGACGCAGCTGTTTGAAATGCCTTGGATGGTTCTTCTATCTTATGATTCAGGTAGGGTATACCTAGTTAGCAATCCATGATCCACTACTACCTATAAGCATAGATATCACGTCATTTGAAATTTAATAACAGGACAGTTTGGATTTAAGTACGTTTACGAGCAGTTTTCTTACAATTATTCTAAAAACAAAGCATACATGATAATATGATGAATTTGTTTATGATTCTATGATATTTATCTATTATATACTTTATTTTACACCACAAAATACGTACAGGACAAACTTTTGTAAAAGCACGTGTACAATGGGCGGTCGTATCGCACTAGGCAATCTTTTACAGATAATCTTTGGATGGACTAAACTAGAGGTGATGAATTAAAATATATATCTGTCGGGTTTAGTCAATAGTACGGACGTCAAAACAAATCACAAGCACGCCCCTAGCGGCAATCAAGAGCAACTACGCATTGGCGCGCTTTTATAAGCACTTGCGTGGTGCGAAATAGGGCAGTTGAGTACTGACAGCCGTAGAGCTAAGACGTTGTAGAATCAGTGTCGATCGGTAATATTAGTAAGCAGGAATGTAACTTGTGTCTATTTGAATAAACCCAGTGTATCGAATAACAGTGATTTCATTTGCACGATTATACCCACCGACCTGCCCACACACGATGTCTTAACCTAAGGGAATACATCCTGACTTCCCGATGGTTTGCATCTATCGGCCAGCCTTGATGCGACATATCTATGACATGAAATATGAAATGTGCTGTTTCACGATATCGTTGTAACCAGTTCCCCAAGTCACATTTCAACAAATAAAAAGCTTCTTTGTAAATTTCTAGCTCGAGGGAATGCGTTGAGCTGCGGTGGCTCCCTCATCAGCGAGTATTATGTCCTGACGGCCGCCCATTGCGTGGGCTTCTTGGGGACCAGGCTGCGACTGAATGGAGTCATCCTCGGGGAGCATGACATCAGACAGGACCCCGACTGCGAAATGTCTGATGATAGAGAGTACTGTGCGCCGAGAATAGAGGTGAGAATCTTACTTCCTATCCTATCTGAGAGTCTGGCACCGTATTTATAAAAATCTCGACGGTATTTAGCTTAAAAGATTCTAAATTCAAATAATCTAAGCATAAAAAAGTTTAATTAAACATCTAATCAGATGGTTAGTTTTTGGCGGGCACGTGATGGCGTCTTTGTTGCTTCTCTGTTTTATTTTCCTAAAATTGTGTTAAATTTAATATTAATAGTGTAAAAATGGTGGTGTTTTATTCTAATAATATAAGTGAACGTGCACGAGTGTGGGCAAGTAAAACACAGTGGTAGAACATGAGGTTCATGTTGTCGACAAAACTCCGTGGAAGCTCCCAATAAAGTTACCGCCATTTTACTGAGGCCTAACTAGGACATTGGACTAAAAACTAAAGAAACTAGAACTTCTAAACGTGACACTGGCTAAATGCACAAACCGTGCGAAGCCACATAAAAAAAATAAAATAATAAGTATAATGTTCCGGTAAGACTGGAAGCCGACACCAATATAGTTGGGAAAAGGCTAGGCAGATGAATAAGTATAATATTCCTATTTCCTTGAGTGTATAAAACGTGGCTCTAATTGGTTGCTTTTAATTGTTTCGGTAATTACGGCACACAACCGGTCAAGTTTGTAAATCGATCAAGCCTAAACGTCTGAACGAGATTGGAATCGGCACTAAATTTCAGGTTTTAGTAACTAAAGCTGCCTACGCAGTCATCTACCAATAGTAGCGTAGTTACATGAAATTATACACGGCTATATTTATATCCTATCATTATCATAAACAGGGTGGGTCAAAAATCGTGGATCAAATGAAACAGGGCGATATATTCTTGCTTATTACGTAGTCTTACTAAAAATGTTTAGTGATATGACAAAATGCTAATATAATGTCGATGATATGTTGTTTCACTAAACTGAAACTAGTAAAATCACTAAACATTTTTAGTGAGAAGACCTAAACAAGATTATTCTACATCTGCCGTGATTTTGTGGTATCCCTAGGGATTTCCTGAAATCCCTGGTAACCTTATTTCCTAGCGACATATATATTTGTAATCACGTTCTCACGTTCACGCTCGGCTCAAACGATTTCGATAAAATTTACAATATAGGGTTTTCGGGGGCAAAAAATCGATCTACCTCGTGTCTAATCTAATCGTGCTCACCAGTTGGCGCCACTGTAGAGTCCTTAAATATAGCTGTTAAACGTTGTTATTACGCGCACGGAAGCAAAATTTTGGGACAATCCCACCGCACTATTGCCAAATCACTGCAACTCCTGAAAGCCAGAATCAACAGTGGCGGCCACCAGAAAAGCGCCGAGGCAATGAAGCTCGACGAAGTCCCGGAGAATGAATTTAACTATCTTGGATCCCGCAACGAAATTAATCAGAAAAGAATAACGGAGGAGTAGGAAAAAATACAAATTACCACTTCCTTCAGCACTAGCAAGCATTAGACAGAACAAACAAGGCCAATAGGCCCAAAGGGTCGTTTACAACTGGGATAAGCCCAGTTGCCTAGCACCACGGATATAAATTAGAGCTGCTGTATTTGTTTTTTTTTTATTTTTTTATTTGTGATGGGTTTGCTCTTGACTCTAGGTCAGGGGTGACAGAGACGATGGAGTGAGCTTACCCAGAAGAAGCCTGTTCACTCTAACTTTTAACTTTCTACATCGTTCTCACATAATGTGTAATCTCAACATGAATGATGTAACAAATGATTTGTAATAATTACCTAATTGAAAAAGAGTGTCCATGGAGTTTCTTGCCCGTTCTTCTCCATAGAGATCTACGCCTTGGAATGGGCATCTACGGTACTTTCACAGTTATTATGTCTTGTGACTGGGACTGCAGCACCATAATTTTGTAATATTTTATTTTGTCTTTTGACAATTCAAAAGTGCCTGTAACTGGCCTACTTGAAATAAAGTGCTTTGACTTTGACTTTGACTTTTGAAGAGATTCGGGTTGTATGCGTTCGGAAACACAGACGCAGGCAAAAGCAAAGTTTGAATTAAAATCATTTCTAATACCGTAGAAGTGCGATTAAATATCTCTAGTATGCTGCAGTTTCACGCAGCGGTTATATATGTCATATTTGAAAAAATATTTTCAACAATAAAAAAGTACTAAATAAACTCAGCGAGTTTATTTAGTACTTTAAAACACCAAAACACTATGTAATTTGACATTTTGAAGAACTCACTCTACACCAGCGCCCCTAGCGACAAATTCACAGTAGCATTTGCTATTGGTAGTATTTGTACTTTATTGGGTTATTTTGTCCACAGAACGTCTCGGTAGCTGAAGTAGTGGCACACCCGGGGTACACGCCTCAGTCACTAGTCGACGACATAGCTTTAATACGACTTGCTCAACCGGCCAATTTTACACTTCGTAAGTATTTATTGTTTTTGGTGAAATTCTTACTATATCTTAAGACAATCAGAACCTAGCCCTTCTCTCATGAGATGGCGATTCTTGTTGAAGTATTGCTCGAATGGTACTAATACAGTAGTAGTGGTAGGTATTGTTCGGTCTGTACATAAGTACATACACATGTCATAGGTACCTTACTAACCAAAAAAGGCTCTGTTAATTTACCAAGATATTGTGGCCCAGTGACTAAGACCTCAATTCTCATGCTTGAGGTCGTGAGTTCAAATCCGGGCAAGTACTGTCGACAACGTTAATTCACCCACCATCAGCTAATTTTTCTACAGATATTCTAATAAAATTAGGTCGAATTTTGCTTCAATGCAATTATTCCCTTAGCAAAAAACTTGCTATCGATTTAATAAGACAGTGACAATTAGTTTACACATCTTTCTGCCATTTCAATGGCGTATCACCATTTTAATATCTTGGGACTTGACGTTATAATATGAACCATTTTTATTTAAAAAATATTCTTCTGTTATAGAATATTGTTCTAAATGTACTTCTTTCTCTATCCATACAATGCTGAATAACAGTTAATTCTAAATTCAAAACATAATTTCTGATTTATCAAAAATAGTTTATTATGCAACTAGTGATTAAATGATGGATTTAAAGCGAGAGCCATAGATGAATCAAGAGCAAGCGAAGGATTCTAACGACTGAATCACGAGCATAGCGAGTGATTCAAGAATCCTGCGGGACGCGAGTGATTCATGGCCCTCGATATTAATCCGTTTTATTCAAGAGTTGCATACTAGGTATACTTTATACCATGACTACGAGAAAAAGAAAGATACTCGTATAAGCGAAAAGCACAAGGTGTTCGTATGTCCAGTATTCTTTGCACAAGGAGTTTGTATAGCATTGAGATGGAGTTTGAATATATTGGTGTGTTCTATATTCAAACACAAAAATAGTGATTAAAAGTGGTTTTTTCACTGTTTTCAGAGATTATAATAAGCTTTTTAGAGGGGGATGGATATCAAAATCTTTTTAGTTATAGAATAAAATGATAATTTTTTTTTAAATCCACGAAACTATTCTAGAAAACGTCTTACAATGCACCATGAGTGGTATGACAAGAAAACTTTAATGTTTTTTTGGTGTTAAAAGAATTATCGGCCAAATGGGCCATGAATCAACTTGCTTGACTTAACCTATGAGACTTTTTTAATTCTAAGTTTATCGTGGACAACGCTGACATCGGTAAAGGAAAATATCGTTAAAAACATGGACTTACAGTTAATTTTAGCTTGAAATCGTCTACCCGCCATGAGCAAGCGTGGCGTTTAATGTTTGTGCCTTACGAGAAAAGGCCCTGCAGTGGGCCAAATACAGGCCGGTATGATGGAGGATAATATTACACTACAAAAAAAAACTTTATAATTTGTTTACAGCTAGTACGAGACCCTTATGTCTACCCATCACTCAAAAGCTCCAGTCGGAGTCTCTGGTGGGGCAGACCGCGGATGTGGCCGGATGGGGAGTCACGGAGGAAGGACTGCAGTCTCCCGTTCTGCTCAGCGTCGAGCTCCCCGTAATCAGCAGTGAGGACTGCACTGCGGCGTACCGAGGGTCAGTTCCACCTGTTATTATATACAACTCTCCCATTAATAGGGAGGATTCTCGGTTTATATTTAATCCGTAAGTTTTCCAAAATACTTGTCCAATACAAGTATTTTTTGATGAATCAAATAAAATAAATGTACTAAGATGAAGGTGACCAAAGTTCAGGCTTGGGGGCTTGTCATTTCGTTGTAAAACTTTTACCAAGGCGTGAAGTTATGGGAAACCTCATTCTATCGTCGTAATTATTTGTTAATGTGTCAAAATAAATAAATACGTGGTCAGTATTTTTTGGTAATCTAAATGACGAACTTAATACGTTTTATAAAGTATATTTAGTTCTTTATATCTACTTTAGGTCACTGCCATTTGCAGATCTTACCATAATAATCGGTATGCGAAACAAAATATATTCTTAAACAATGATCAACAAAATTTAATAACGTAATTTAGCAGCATTGAAGGAAAAATATTATAAGCAACTCTTTATTCAATTCAACTCATTTGAATGCGTGAGAATCACATTATAACAAAACTTGTTACTCCGTTACTACTGTGTTGGTGTCCCTCAAGGTAACATCATCGGATAAGCTTCAATGGTTAAACATCCAGTGTTTTTGTTTTCTTGTCAACATTCATATTTATCAGCCTAGTATATTTTTTATTACCGTTTTTTTCAGATCTCCAAAAGTAAGGGAGACTCAATTATGTGCTGGTGGGGTCAAAGGCAAGGATTCTTGCGGAGGGGACTCGGGCGGACCTCTTATGTACCCTGGCAGTTATGGAAAATTCGGAGTGCGGTACGTTCAGCGAGGTCTCGTCTCCTATGGCTCCAAGAGATGCGGCATCGGGGGCTTCCCAGGAGTATACACCAACGTAGCCTACTACATGAAGTGGATTTTAGACAATATGCGCAGTTGATAGTGTGTGAAGAACTGTAATGACGCAACTGATATTGTTAATACTCGGACCGATCAGGGATAGCCGTGCAACAAGTATGAAGAGAACTCATGCTTTAGTTGGATGGAAGACTACTGATGCAGGCACATCTGATAAGAATAGATTAGAATTAGATATAACTTTTTGAAATATGTTGCAGTTCTACAATGGTAGACTTTATCTGGTAATCTCTGAGGCAAAAATTAGGGAATCGACTCCTGTTATGGCGTGGCTAGGCAAACTGAAAGTGGTATGCCAGAGAGGTCGACCAATAATATTGTAAAACTGATGCCATGTAGGAGCAACCTAATCTATGGGTCGATAGGTTCGTGTATGCGTCTCCCTACACAGTTAATTCTAACCAATTATATTTTGTGTCATTATTGAGAATGTTATTCTTTGAGAAAGGATTCTTAAAGAGCTAGTCATGGGATGTGAATTTTATCAGTCAAGTCAAGATTATTTTTGTACTCTTCTCCTGTCTTCGCTAAACTAGTCCAGTATGCTTATTGAACTCTGCCATGCTTATTCTTCTGCTTCTAAGATATTCTATTTAGTTTTTTATGTATTTAAAATGGTTTATTGTCAGTCATCATAACACCAGTTAGTGAGGAGAAAAGACATAATGTAATAATTTAATTATTTACAAATAGTTAATGTGCTTTCTAAAATATGTCCTGTGTACCTTTCTACGTTTGTTTTAAAAATTATGTTAACGAGAAATATCTTTCTACTTAATTATTTTTAAAATGTGTGACAATCGGGTTATTTACGTATTTTACTCATCGTGTCAGTATTTTTAAGTTGGCCCACGAATCCTTAGTTTTTATTTAATTTTAACCTCGAATCGTAATGGTAAAAAATTATAAAAAGTAAAATTCGTTTGGACATTTTTATTATGCCTTTCTACAGCCCCTCCCTAATGGTCTTACTAACGGCCATAATGCCTTACCATTGGATTAATAGTAACACCATTTAACCTATTTACAAAAAACTCTTTAATGTGACGTCAACGTCAACTCAAATGTCAAAATATTGATTAAGACAATGAGGTAGGAAAACTATGGAGACGGCATATTCTACTATATGAAGAATAGTTATACAAATATCTATAATATCGACACACGCATGTCAAAAAGCGTTTTGTCTCTTTTTAACTAACCAAGAGCTGCATATGAAAAGAGAGACATCTAGATGTTTGTCAAGGACTAAACTTGGTAACACTTTTGAGTGACGTCAAAATCATGTCTATGCGTGACCGGTCGCCATGTTAATTGCCGAGTAAAATTGGTAGTTGTGTGCCGTATATGTACGTTTATCTGTGTAGTTGTGCTGTCAAACAGTTGCAAATGGCCTACCTCATTGGCAAATTGGCAGCCATCTTAATTGCCCGATTTATGTAGGTAAGCACGCTAATTTCGTAGGTATGGCAAGTCCATAGGTTTATAAGTCAGTGGATTAACATTAGGTTCTGTCAAATATTATTCCGTTGGTTCTGTGCATTAATGTATGGTCTGAAAATTTTTATGTTTCTTAAATCACTTTAAACTTTTATGTTTCGTGGGTTACACGAAACATAAAAGAAAAAAAAAACTAAATTAAATTATCAAGTGTGACATAATGAATTCATGCTGTGTTCGAAACGCATTCCCCGATACCCTCAGTCACCGAGGGTTGGATGATAGCGACGAATGTGGCGGTGATCAAGGCTGCAGGAGTGCGTGTTTTGAAAGGTTTCTGGCTAAAAGGCCTTCGAGTAGGTCTGATAAAAGGACTGACGTTATCTTCGAGCAACGTAACCGTCGTCGCCCATGCCATTTGTGTTACAGACCCGGCATTCGCGAACCCCGTCCCACGGTGAGTGTGGCGTTTAATATTTCGTAAAACACTCTTTTTTTTAAAAGGTTCATAACATTATGAAAAACTTTTATATGGGACTACTCTGTAATCTCAGATAAATAAGTATTTTTACATCTTTGAGCCTGGGTACTCCTAGCAGAGTTCCAAATCATTGTCAAAGTGGTGAAGCAGTCGATTGCCTCGGACACCGTGGCTTATCCTGCAGAGGATCGGATAGCACGACACGCTAGCATTAATGACATCATACGTCGGGCTTTTGTCACCACCGCCGCGCCGGGGTGCTAGCTAGTTTAGAACCCAATGGTCCGACGGGAAGACCTTTATGTCTTCGAAGTTGGTTAGGCCATTGTTGTGAGATGCAACATCGATACCCTTGCGCCATCCCATCTTCTGTGCTGGGGCTGTTGCAGAAAATCTCAAACGGCACAAATATAACAAAATTATTGGAAAATAAGTAACATATATGTTTGAGCCGCTTGGGGTTGAAACATTAGGTCCATGGGGTCCGAGTGCTCATCGAGTTTTTCGAGACATTAGCAAAAAGCTCGTCGACTCTTCACGTGACCAGAGGGCTGGGTTTTTCTTCGGTCAGAGAATCAGCTTTGCCATTCAACGTGGCAATGCTGCCAGCGTTCTGAGCACGTTTCCTATTGACATCGATGTGGACGAATTTTTTGATGCGCAATAAGCCCTCTTCCCTCTCCCCTTTGTATAAAGCGACAAAAAGTACTAACTGTTAATAAACAGTTAGTGTTTTTGTCGAGTTTTCTGAAACAAAAAAAATTTTTTTTTAATTCAACTTAACCATACATAGGTAATTTTGAATTGTCAAACAAAATATGAACCTATTTCTAGATGAACATTCGCAAGCGTCAGTCGGTCTCTATGGAGAAGAACGTGCAAGAAACTCCATGGACACTCATTTCCATCAGTTTTAATTTTAATTATTTGGTTACATTATTCTTGTTGGAAAAATACATCTGAGAGAACAGTGTAACAACGCGTGCACGTAAAAACGTCTAGAGTAAAACAAACAATTCAAAAATAAAATGAGTATATACGTAATTAAAAGCAGGCCGAAGCAATTAAGTTATGACCAATCCCAACTGATGGCGCCTGTTCACGAACATGACGCATGAATTGGCACCATTCAGCTCAATCATCATGAAGGTAACTGAATGATCCAACACATGTGCCAACATCAAGCAGACATTTGAGAGAGCATGACATTCTCAACTACCAGGGCATACACAAGTCAACGAACAACACAGGTATAGCAGTAGTTGTTTTTGCGTCCTAGTCATAATCATAATCAATGATTATGATTACGTTCAACAATACTTTAATAATTTTCTGCATATCACTTGTTTTTGCACCCTAGTGATTGTGGAGCAGGACTAGCATTGAGCCAAGCATTTTTATCTGTGATGTAATAACTCCACTTATAATATGCTTGCCTGCATAGTATGCGTTTTATGCAAGTTTTAAATTTCGTCTCATTCAGTTCTAGAATGTGGGGAAGAATTTTATTGTAACATTTTGTACAGTACCCCATGAAAGATGAGGCTACTTTAGCTAACTAACTATTTCTAGTAACGTAATTATGTCTGTCACCGTTTTCACTAAAAAGATGTTAATTTTTCTCACGTACATGATGTTTTCATAAAAGTATTGACAAGGAACCGTCATGATGTTCTTGCCCTTGGCATACATACGCTTTAGTGCCGTAAAACGACAATTTTCTAAAGCATACTCCTTAGTAACGGCTTGGTTAAAAGGTTTGAAAGAAAATTGTATTTATTATTGATTCATGTGCATAATTTGAACACAAGGTTTTTACGTGTAACTAATAGTTTTGCTTTAAAAAAATAATTAACAACACGATATTTTTTCGCAACTTTTGGAAACTCCTCCAAAACGACTTGGATGTTTATAAATATTTTTACCCAGAAAAATTGATGGCTGGTATTTCTTCAAAACTAACATAGCATAATGTAAATCAAATAATATTTTGCAAAAAAAACTGTTCAAAGGGAGGTTCAATTTTGATAATTTGGCATCGAGCGGGCGCACGGCCAGTACTGCGTTAGCATTGGGTGTATATATCGCCTTAAACAGTTCCCTTAGAGAATCTTGCCGGCGAAGATTGTATATCGCTCTAATGGCGCGTTTTTGCAGAATAAAAATTTACTCAAAGCCCATCCCCATAGTAAGATACCGTAAGACATTATACTATGAAAGTAACTAAAATAGACCAGCCTCGTGGTATCTACATCTGTAAACTGACGTATTTTTCAAGTGATATTAAATGAGGATCCCATTGTAACCTTGAGTCTAGGGTGATCGTAAAACCATTTTATCGACGAACTCTAGCTTCTCCTTTTTAGGGTTCCGAAGCCAACAAGGAACCCTTATAGTTTCGCTCTGTCCGTCTGTCCGTCCGCAGCTTAGCCCAGAGAATCTAAGTACTCTAGAAAGCTATAATTTGGCATGGATATACATATTTATAATTCCGACAAAGTGGTAAAATAAACAAACGAAAAATTTTTTTTTTTTGTGGTTCCTCCTATAGACGTAAAGTGAGGCAGTTTTTTTTTTACTCGTCTAACCCATGGTGTTGGGAATCGTTGGATAAGCCATTCAAAAATATTAAGGGTTTGTTAAAACCATTTTTCGATTCAGACATCCGTTTGCGTAAAATTAAGCTTTAAATTGCAAATTTATGTTAGAGTCAAGTGTGTGTGTCCCTGCCAGCGAAATGGTTGCTCTTGGCTATGTGAAAAAAATCACGGCCGTAGTAAATATAACGAAATTAAAAGGAAAACTATCACAGATGAGTAGGCTGTTTACGAGTAATAGTCGACCAACTTATAAAATGTACTTGAAAAAGTAAAAATTTTGTACAAATGCCATTGAAAAATTACTCAAATAACTTTGTTAGCTGTGTAAAACAGATTAAATATATGCTTATGAACCATGTAAAAATATACAAAAATAAGATCATAACAGGCTTTACAAGGTTAAGAGTAATAGTCGACCAACTTATAAAATATACTTGGCACAGTAATATTTTTGTTGAAATTGAAAAATTACATAAATAAAACAACGTTATTTAACAGCTGTGTAAAACAAATAGTAAATATATACTTATGAACCATGTAAAAAACATAAAAATAAAATCATAACATCCTTAATAACAATGATTTCTAAATTAATAATGTTTAAGCTCCAATAACGCATTGGAGTGGCAGGAGTCGTTGGCAGTACCGGTCCGTAGTCCATACGGCGCATGCGCGCGGGGGAGTCTATTTTGTATTAGTGCAGAAGTAATTTCGACGTTTTGTAATCTAAAGTCAAATTAGATTCAATTGCCAAGCAAATTACTTATTTTCTTTTGTCGATATCCGTCTATAAAGTCAAGATTCGACCCGACTACATTACTAATTGAGCAGCGTAAAACTTTCCAGAACGAAATTGTGAATACCGCAGATTAGAGGTGAATACATACGAAAATTTTCAAATTCCGAAAGAGAAATAAACATGGAGCGTGCGCGCAAGGATCCAGGAACGAACCATACCATTCCCCGTGGCTCTAACGCGCGCTCATATCGGCTCCTTTCGCAATTCGCACCCGCGGTGGTACTCAAATAGATAATATTTTTCTAACTTCAGTTGCGAAGTTGGATTTTATCACTCCTTCAGTTACCAGTTAGTCCTTCTTTAGTTTAAGTCAAGAGTGAATAGGTTACTTCTAGGCAAGCGTGCTTCACCGTAGACCACATCATCGCTTACCATCAGGCGAGATAGTGGCCAAACGCGAGCATATAGATTTAAAAAAAAACATTGGATTATGTGGGCCCGTTTTTACACGTTGTGTGCCGCTGAAACCGTTTTAATGTTCATGTAACAACAACAAAACCCTACACACGCACTTGGCCGGTTATTTTAGTATAATATCTCAATCAGTACTTCTGACATTCGGTAAGGCAAATTTTACACACATCGTTTTTTTACCATTTAAAACTAAATTATTGGCAGTGAACCAATCTTGAACCTGCTGTAGGGCGTTACTTACGTCGTCAACCTGATAAGTACGTCTATTTATTAAAATAAATAAAGATGTGTCTTCAGCAAATAACACCATGTTTAGTTTGTTTTCCAATAAACGGGGTAAATCGTTTATGTATACAAAAAAAACTTTTTTGCAAAAAAATACTACCGACTTCCAAATTATAAACTACAGAGTGAAAAATAACTGGAAGTCGGTGTCCATAACGCAAAAAATTGGTACCTACGAAAGACACCGACTTCCAAAAATAAAGTTATTTTGCACTTTTTAGTTGTACCTACCCAATAGGCAAGCCGTTTAGTAACCTATAACGCCAGAAAAGATTACCCAAATACCATGAAACTTGAACATAAACGGTGAAATGAGAGATCTGCGTACCCCTTAAGAGCGTACTGGCGTGATGTTATGTTATGAAATGGTATAAACAATGAACAGACATGCGATTGTAGCAATCCCGAAAGATTTGCCGATATTTATTGAAGAGTTCTGTTGTATATCTCCGAAGTTCTTCATCAGATCTTCACTAAATTTAAATGGGACCAATTTCGAAACATCCTCTTTCAAACAAAAAAAGAATTTTCAAAATCGGTCCACAATTGACGAAGATATCGGTGAACATACACAAAAAAAAAATGTCGAACATAGAACCTCCTCCTTTTAGGTAAGTCGGTTAAAAATAAGAAAGGACCTAAAATTGAGCCCTTCATTTTCACGTTTAACCTCGACGAATTGACATCGTTTATTTGAACTACTTGCTGTCTATCATTCAAATGAGATTTTACTTAATTTAACGCTGATTGACCTAGACCATAATGCTCAAGTTTCAGAAGTAATGTTTCATGATTAACGCAATCAAACGCTTTCGACAGGTCGCAGAAGATATCTATGACATCTTGCGCCTCTTCCCACGCATTAAAGATATGTTTCAATAGAGTGACACCAGCGTCAGTTGTACAACGTCCTTTGGTGAAACCATACTGTTTATCAAGCAAGATGTTATTCGTATTAAAATGAATGAGCATTTGATTTAGCATTATCTTTTCAAATACCTTGCTGAAAACTGGCAACACGGATACTGGTCTATAATTATTTGTGTCTTTGCTGTCCCCGGATTTAAAAAGTAGTATAGCCTTACTATATTTCATTAGATCTGGAAATACTCATTGATCCAAACACAAATAAAAAATAAGCTAAGTACGGCGCTATAGTCTGAATAATGGTGTTACAAGTTTTGATGGACATTCCCCATAGATCTTCGGTCGGTTTGATCTTGATTTGCTTATATAAAAGCTTTTATTACTGTTATGGGGTTTATATTTGAAAAGTTAAATTCATTCGTGCAGGCTGAAATGTTCGCGTTTAATAACCCAAAAGCAAGCGAAGGCGAAGAATTGTATCTTTTTAACCGACTTTCGAAAAAGGAGGAGGTTCTATGTTCGACTTCATGTATGACCTTTTTTTATTTTTTTTGTGTATGTTCTCCGATATCTCCGTCAATTGTGGACCGATCTTGAAAATTATTTTTTTGTTTGAAAGAGTATGTTCCGAAATTGGTCCCATTTTAATTTGGTGAAGATCTGATGAAGAACTTCGAAGATATACAACAGAACTCTTCAATAAATAACGGCAAATCTCTCGGGACTGCTGCAATCGCATGTCTGTTTATTGTTTATATCATTTCATGACATAACATCACGCCAGTACGCTCTTAAGGGGTAAGCAGATCTCTCATTTGATCGGTTTTGTTCAAGTTTCATGATATTCGGGTAATCTATTCTGGCGTTATAGGAAACTTACTAAACAACTAGCGTACCTATTAGGTAGGTACAACTAAAAAGTGAAAAATAAAAAACTTTTTTACAAAAAAAATCTACCGACTTCCAAATAAGAAAACTACAAAGTGAAACTGTGACTTTATTTTTGGAAGTCGGTATCCATAACGATAAAAAGTGTTCCTTCGAAAGACACCGACTTCCAAAAATAAAGTTATTTTTCACTTTGTAGTTTTCTTATTTGGAAGTCGGTAGATTTTTTTTGTAAAAACGTTTTTTATAGTAGTTTTAATTGGGATGTCGGTAAAGAAAATTACCTTAAAAAATTTACTTTTTGTTATCTAGTCCGTGTCTCAAGCGTGTAATCAGTAGTAATATTTACTTTATTCCTGTTCGTTTCATTGTTTATAATTTTCCAAACCGTCTTGATTTTATTTTCTGCTAATTTAACCTTATTGCTAATGTACACGGCTTTAGCTGCCTTACATGTATTAAAAAAAATCTTGAGTAAGTAGCAACATACTTATTAAACGTTTCAGTGATAATACAAGGCTTAAGACCATATAGCTTTCCCTACATTTTCTAATTCCTGTAGTCGCCCAGTCACTGAATTAAAACTTAAGGCATATAGTTTTAGGTTTCTATATATATATAATATAACTAGTATTTGCTTGGTGCGCGAGCTGCAAGCAGCTCGCGGCTTTGTCGTGTTTTTGAGAAGTATTCCTTAACCCTACACCAACCCTACACCTACCCTACACCTACCCTACACCTACCCTACACCTACCCTACACCTACCCTACACCTACCCTACACCTACCCTACACCTACCCTACACCTACCCTACACCTACCCTACACCTACCCTACACCTACCCTACACCTACCCTACACCTACCCTACACTTTGTTCCAAAAAACATAACCCTAATGTTTGCATTCGTCGCCAGGCACTGAGTTTCGCTTCACCCACTCAACCTTCGTTACGCTACGGAGGTCGCCGGCTCGCTTCGCTCGCCACCTCCCCCCTGCGCTGCACTCGGTTTCGTAGGTTCGCTCCACTCGGGATCCCTACGCTGAATCCGTAAAAAAAAACAAAAAAAGATTCGCCAAAACGGGGGGGAGGAAGGGGGAGACGGGGGGCAAGGGGGTCAACTTTGAAAAATGGTTCGTTTGTGACTATAGCATTGCCCCTTTATATGAATCTGAAAAAAGAAATGTTCCAAGTCTCTCAACTTCCGAGATCCGCTTAAAGGGGGGGAGAAGGGGGGCGAGGGGGTCAACTTTGAAAAATGGTTTTTACTTTTGCGAGCCTCCTCTAAACGAATCCGTAAAAAAAAACAAAAAAAAAAGATTAGCCAAAACGGGGGGGGAGGGGGGAGAAGGGGGGCAAGGGGGTCAACTTTGAAAAATGGTTTGTTTGTGACTATAGCATTGCCCCTTTATATGAATCTGAAAAAAGAAATGTTCCAAATGTTCCAACTTTCGAGATCCGCTTAAAGGGGGGGAGAAGGGGGGCGAGGGGGTCAACTTTGAAAAATGGTTTTTACTTTTCCGAGCCTCCTCTAAACGAATCCGTAAAAAACAAAAAATACGGGTACCTTAGTTTCCGAGATACGATAGAGGGGGGGAGGAGGGGGGGGGGAAAAGGGGAGGTTTGGCACTTTTCCCATACTCACGGGAGTTACTTGTTTACGAATCTGTCAAAATATACCCACCTCCCCCTCCACCATCTGGGAGAACAATTATGTCAATGAGTCAGTCAGTGAGTCAGTGAGTCAGTGGTAATGCAGTTTTATATAGTATAATTCTTTAACAGCTGATGTTTTACAGTTATGTAACATTTTTTTTAAAGTAGCTACAGGGACACCTCTGCACAACCCTTCGAGAAATGCAGTCGCAATGTTAAATTACTGTAATATTTTTTTTGCAGAATTCCCGAAGCCGCGTTTTTTGTACGTGGCAGCAAACAATTTTAAGATCTATCGAAGACTTTTACGGTTATTGGAAGAAACTCTGCGAAGACCCGTTCAGATGGGAGATCGTCAAGAGTGCTGTATGGTTCGCTATTGGGCTGCGACTGTTCAGGGAAATGCGCAGCAAAGACGACTTACGCAATAGAGAACCAAATTGTATCGAAAGCGTTTCGCTTCAACCGGACCTGTCAAAAGGCCCTCTTCTAACTTATGATGTCATTACTTGTGATTTTGAAAATGTCGATAAAATAATATAATTATTTACACACGTCAAATAGGTAACAATACACACTGAAAAAAAAGGTTTGTTGGATTTACCAAATTAGCAAAGGTTGGCTGAATTACAAGGAAACTACGATAAATATAACAAAACCTCGCTATTGAATTTACAAAACTAAAAAGGTTGAAGTTGGTACCAGAGTTATGATGTAAATCAACAAAGAATATTGTACATTTTACCAAACAAATCTTAACAATTTAGTCTGGTTGATTTTATTTAAAAAATATGATAAATATAACAAGACCTCGCGGTGGAACTTACAAAACTACATAGGTTGCGATCAAAATATAGTCCCTACCAGAGTTTACGGTGTATATTAACAAAGAGTATTGTACATTTTACCAAACAAATGTCAACAATTTAGTCTGGTTGATTTTATCATAAAAATATGATAAATATAACAAGACCTCGCGGTTGAACTTACAAAACTACATAGGTTGCGATCAAAATATAGTCCCTACCAGAGTTTACGGTGTAAATTACCAAAGAGTATTGTACATTTTACCAAATAAATGTCAACAATTTAGTCTGGTTGATTTTATCATAAAAATATGATAAATATAACAAGACCTCGCGGTGGAACTTACAAAACTACATAGGTTGCTATCAAAATATAGTCCCTACCAGAGTTTACGGTGTATATTAACAAAGAATATTGTACATTTTACCAAACAAATCTCAACAAATTAGTCTAATTGATTTTATCATAAAAATATGATAAATATAACAAGACCTCGCGGTGGAACTTACAAAACTACATAGGTTGCGATCAAAATATAGTCCCTACCAGATTTTACGGTGTATATTAACAAAGAGTATTGTACATTTTACCAAACAAATGTCAACAATTTAGTCTGGTTGATTTTATCATAAAAATATGATAAATATAACAAGACTTCGCGGTTGAACTTACAAAACTACATAGGTTGCGATCAAAATATAGTCCCTACCAGAGTTTACGGTGTATATTAACAAAGAGTATTGTACATTTTACCAAACAAATGTCAACAATTTAGTCTGGTTGATTTTATCATAAAAATATGATAAATATAACAAGACTTCGCGGTTGAACTTACAAAACTACATAGGTTGCGATCAAAATATAGTCCCTACCAGAGTTTACGGTGTAAATTACCAAAGAGTATTGTACATTTTACCAAACAAATGTCAACAATTTAGTCTGGTTGATTTTATCATTATAATATGATAAATATAACAAGACTTCGCGGGTGAACTTACAAAACTACATAGGTTGCGATCAAAATATAGTCCCTACCAGAGTTTACGGTGTAAATTAACAAAAAATATTGTACGTTTTATTAAACAAAGGACGATGACCAAATTAGTATGAAGTTTGAACGCGTGCCCTGTCAAAAATTGCCGACTACAAAGTTAATTTATAGATTGAGCTTTATTTTCTTTTATTTCATTGAAAGCTGTATGTCTTTATAGTGTCTAATGTGTTTAATTAAAAAAGACCCCATTTACATTAATAAGATCTCACACGTTACAGTGTTTTTGGCGCTACTTTTTTTGTAGGCGTCTTTATGAATAATTGGTTCCATTAGAATAGTTTTCTTATAAAACATTTTCGATAAACGAAAGGCGATTTGATGCCTCTAAGCAGTGAAATGCAAATAGTAGAAGGAAGGATGCCTCAGACATAGCAGTAGTAGATTTTTCTTTCGAGGCAGTACTGGTTGGATCGATAATGTGCCCAAACAATTTGCGAATTATTTCTAGACAAAGGGTTGAGAGCCACCTGAATAACCCATAGACTTTAATGTTGTAGGTAGACTGCGGTTAGCCGTTTTTGTTCACAGAATAGACGTTTACATAGTCAACAAAATACAAACCTAGTTCTTTCATATTTTCATGTAAAGAGATTTACCTAACTTATTAGTCCCCCAAAAATATGTTTGAATAATTTTCACTATTAATTGCAAACCGGAAACGTGTTAATTATGTTTTATCAGTGAATAATAAACCCCAGCTTTAATTAGTTTTACATGTATCCCAAAAATCAAAATGGCAATAATTAAGGATGCCTACATTTTTAATTTACTGTAATCGTTAATTTTTGCCCTGACATATATTATATACTAACTTTTGCCAGCGGCTTCGCCCGCCCTCCTTTATTATACGTATATAAAGGAGGTTATATATATAACCTTCCTCTTGAATCACCCTATCTATTAAAAAAAACCGCATCATAATCAGTTGCGGAGTTTTAAAGATATCAGCATAAATAGGGACGGACAGAGGGAAGCGACTTTGTTTTATACTATGTACTGATAGTGATATATCAGGGCAAAAATGGTAATCGTCCTTTCAAAAATTTGGTTTGGTTGATTACGAGTATATCATAAAAATATGATAAATATTTTTTTTTTTTTTTTATTTATCGATAGGCTCGCGTTTGACCACTATCTCGCCTGATGGTAAGCGATGATGTGGTCGACGGTGAAGCACGCCTGCCTAGAAGTAACCTATTCACTCTTGACTTGAAGACCCCAAGGTTGTAGCTATCAGGAAACAAAGACTCCGGCAGGAATATAACAAGAACTCGCAAACTTCGTTGCAATTACAAAACAAAAAAGGTTGAGGTGATAATATAGTCCCTACCAGAGTTCATGGTGTAAATTAACAAAGAATATTGTACATTTAACCAAACAAATCTCAACAATTTGGTTTGGCTGATTTTATCATAAACATAATATGATAAATGTAACAAGACCTCGCAGTTGAACCTACAAAACTAAAAAGGTTGAGGTCAAAATATAGTCCCTACAAGAGTTCATGGTGTAAATTAACAAAGAACATTGTACATTATGTAGAACAAGTCACAACCATTCGGTTGATTGTATCATTGTTACTATGTTAGTTTCAAAGCAATTTATAGTTACCTATATTTACCGGGACAGTTGGTAATGAATGAGTAGCAGACTCATTTGATAAAAAATATTCGGTTAAGTGCGAGTCAAACTCGCGCACCGAGGGTTCCGTACCAACAATTTATAATTTTTACATGTTTATTTAAAAATAAGTAAGTATTACGCTTGACTAGTTTTTATTATTTGTTGAATTATGCCCTATAATCTACTCTAGAGGAAGACCCCCCTTATTTTTTTAATTATTTATATTTTTAGAGTTCCGTACCTCAAAAGGAAAGAACGGAACCCTTATAGGATCACTCGTGTGTCTGCCTGTCCATCCATCTGTCACAGCCAATTTCCTCCGAAACCACTGAACCAATTGGGATGAAATTTGGTAAGTACTCATAATTATGTAAGTCGGGGACCCAAAGACGGACGTGTTACGTAAATGAATGAATTCTAATTATAGGGTCATACGGACGGAACCCTCTCCATGCGAGTTTAAATCGCACTTGTCCGGTTTTTTATTATTTAACGATTTGTCCGCCATAACGGTTCTTAGTACTTATGTGAAAATTTCAACTAGCTAAGAATGGTCTCACTGTAAAATTGTATACTTGAAAATAATTAATTGTTTATGATTATGGTTCCGTTTGACACCTGTTGCGGTGGCGGTTTGGTGTCTGGGTGTTGTAAGTACCCACGCCCCCTGGGAAAGTATCCCACCTATGTTTGACGTGCGTTTCCTGAGCCTTGCGACTCCGCTGGTGGCACACGTCACCACGCACCCCTGAATGCGTAGGGTTGTACTAGGACTACCCAAGGACCCACGTTTATGACAGATAAAGAAATAAAAGGCGGATTTTCTTGAAAATCGTTCCGCAGATTTCGGCTGTTCTTCTAGTTGTTGCCTCTTCGGTGGATGAGCTGCGACTGACTTCACTGGGCCGGTAGCCCGTCTTATAAATGGCCCGTTGTTCCCAAATTGACGCCCGCGCGTTTTGAGACCATTTTTACTTTAATTTTCACTTAGCCGAAATCTTTGGAGCAGTGTAATTTATTCAAATTTCAACAAAACTACTACATATTTTGGCTTAAAAGATAGGTTTTGACCACGTACTACTTTTAAAACAATAATATTAACACATTTTACAATAGCAAAAAAGTTTCTAGAACAAAAACATAAAAATATTTGGTTTGTTTACATTTTGATTTCAAAGAAATGCGAATATCTTGCAAACGCATAGACCGATTCTCATGAAACAAGCAGATTAATTAGTTTTAGAGCAAGACCTTTCATTTGACACCCACCTTACACAAATATCTTCATAAACAAAAAATCATGTTTTCAAATTCCTCGCGTAATTATCCGCGTGTATGATATCTCTTATCACTTCGTCAAAAAACTATGTTTTACAACTTTTAACGTTCAGATTAGGAGTACGTGCTCTTGCACATGCTAATTAGACATAAAACAAAACAATTACTACTCTCTAATTAGTATCTAACAAGAATTAATCATTCATTACTGAGTACTTGTCATTTGCTTACAACTTGTTTCGATATTCTTGCTTGTTGATTGAAATCTTATTAGATCTACTTAACTAACACTTTATATACAGTTCTTATATACTTTACTTATGTACTTAAGGTTTTTTGCACAAGTAGGTAATACCTAAATTTCGTCATTTTACCTACTTTAGCTTACAAATGGTGTCTCGTCGCCGACAACACCCTTCAAGGACGGAACCCTAAAAATCTACTGCTGATGCAAAGTGGCGCTGCAATCGCTATCATCAGACTTATGGTTTAAACGACTGACTAGTATTGTACATTTAACTAAAACAAATCACATCAATATAGGTAGTTTGGTTGATTTTATCATTGTTACTGTGTTTTGTGAATCATTTCGGTCCACTTTTGACCCCCCAATAACTTAAGATCTATTTGACCTTTATCCTTGCAATTTTGCAAGCCTGTAAGACGTCTTTACCTGTATTTTATATTTCTATGGGGCCACCACACTCTCATTTCATTTGTTCATTAATATACGAAGTAGTTATGTAGGTACTGTAGGTAGGTACTTAAGTTGTACCAAAACAGACCGTTCGAATAGCACGTTTATTTTAAACCTTATAAGATTCAAAATCCATTAGAAGTTTATAAACATGCGACCGAGCGAAGAATTTCAACTGTACCTAACAATAATAAAGTTAGTAGTAGGTATTAGAAGTAGTAAAGTAAAGGCGCTTTAAATTATCTATTCTGTGGTAAAGGCTGTCTGGAAGAGATCACTTTCTATCAGCTGGTTTTTTATACTTTCGAAGTGTAATTTGTAAGTCCAAATTGACACTACATACCTACCTACCTATTTATGATAAATATAAACCTTATTCTTGAATCACTTATCTATTATAAAAAAAAACCGGCCAAGTGCGAGCCGGACTCGCGCACGAAGGGTTCCGTACCATTATAGCAAAAAACGGCAAAAAAATCACGTTTGTTGTATGGGAGCCCCACTTAAATATTTATTTTATTGTTTTTAGTATTTGTTGTTATAGCGGCAACAGAAATACATCATCTGTGAAAATTTCAACTGTCTAGCTATAACCGTTCATGAGGTACACCTCATGAACGGTGATAGCTAGACAGTTCTAGACAGGCTGTAGCCTGGTGACAGATGGAAAGACAGACAGACAGACAGACGGATCGCGGATCTTAGTAATAGGGTCCCGTTTTTACCCATTGGGTACGGAACCCTAAAAACCACATCAAAATCCGTTGCGTTTTTTTAAAGATCTAAGCAGGTACCTACCTAATTACCTACATAGACAGCGGGCAGCGATTTTGTTTTAATGAACTATGTAGTGATTAATGAATCGTTTTGTCTTTACTTGTCGGTGATTAAGTTTCTGTCAAAAAAATTATTTTTGTGACAAGCTTTTTTAGCCAACTGTAGGTACTTTTCTTTAAACATCCAGCAATTGCTCACCAAGAGATTCTGAAGAGCCCAAATTCGGTACGATTGTTTTATTTATTACAGAGTTCCTAAGGCCAACTTCCGGCTCCATCATCAGACCAGCCCCATGGTAGGTACCAACCATATTATTGTATTGCCAAATTTCAGCTCAATCGGTTGAGGATATCTACCTACTTCAAAATTGCGTTGCAAGATTCCACCCGAAGAAACATACATAGGTACCTACATATATAGGTACATTGCAAATTAAATTAATAAAATGCTTGTACCTAATAACATTATATCTTGCTTTGGTTATTACAACTTTCACCTTTCACGCCGCACAAAGTCATATTATTTTCTCCAACAACCTTATTAATACGAAACATTAAACAGTATCTATAAGCCTCCTAGGTACTTGTCGCTATGGTTAAAAAATGTTAAAATTACTAAACAGTATCGTAGAATTTACAAAACCATACGCAATATAGGTAGTTCCATTTCCATCCTACCTACTCGTCCTGTACTTCTGTCACCTTTGTTTGCGACCTCTGCCGTAGGGTTGCCACCTTTTTCTTTGACGGATAAAATATTCTGATCTGGAAGTGAAGTTGTTAATTTCGAAAATTCTTGATTGGTGCGGTTGTAGTTTTTGTAGTTATTTATTTCCTCGCAAATATGATGAAAAATTCGTTAAACAATGTACTATATTTGTTTTATACAAATTTATGTTTTATTTTTCAGCTAATAACAATTTCGTATCTGCTTTAAATATATTTATGGCATCTAAACATGGTACGCGGAACGCAAAAATTTAAATAATTGCGTATAAGCTTAATAGAAGCTTTAGTTCTGTCGTCACGCCACTTCGTATTAAATACAGAAAACACCTTTTCTGTAAATTCTGAAGTGGCGGGAACGCACAGTAATCGTGACACTACTTTAAGTATGTTTGGAAAAGTATTTCCTCGGAAAAAAAAACCGGCCAAGTGCGAGTCTGACTCGCGCACCTAGGGTTCCCCGTACAAACTTTCACTTATTCCATCTTAAATGTATGACGCCGCATAAAAACGAGGTGCTTAACGCAACTGAGTTCTCCAAATATAATGTTTAAAAAGGACTAAATTTATTATGATGTAATTACTAATGTATAGTTTTCAGATTTTTCTAAGTACTAAGTTCTAAGTACTTGTAGTATGTGACGATATTACTTGCCAAATTTCATATTTCTAGGTCAACGGGTCTATCATTTTGATTCCCTCGAGAATGTCGAAATGTATGTGTTTTGCGACATAAACGGCTTTTTTACATTAACGTAGAAGTATGATTTTTTTCACAGCTTCAAGTGACCGTAGACTTGAGTATAATTTGAACTCGATACTAGCGTTCTCGAGATAAAGGGTGCCGTTTTTTCCGATTGAGGTACGGAACCCTAAAAATGGATTACCATTCCTTCACTGCACAAGAATCTTTAATAGTACTACATACTATAGATTTTCTCCCTAATTTCATTTATAAAGATTATTTCATTGTTTAAGCTATCCAGCACTTTTGATCCAGGGGTATTCCGCTTCCCACAGCGGCTTATAGTTTTGCATTCGTTTTCTTTTCCTATTACCACTGCTACTACTGCTAGTGCTAGCATTATCGTCAAAAACGTCATCTCTAATGAAATTATTTTCACTTTATAATAAAGTACGGTTGGCAACCCTAGCCCTCGCGTTGCCGCCACCGCGGCTGCGCACTTGCTCAGACTAGAGCGCGCGTGCGCGTGGCGACTTGGCGAGCGTCTCAGCGTCTGCGTTGCGTTCATTTATTAATTTTAGGCCGCCGGGCTAGTGAGTAGTCGCTAAAGTCGCTTCCCTCGCAATGGAAGAAACTTGGGGGTCGCCGAATATTTAACAGAATGGGGACTATCTGAAGACACTATAACAAACTTTGAAGGTGAGTGCCTATTTTGATCGATATTATATACCTATATTGTTAATAATATATTGTATTGTTCATTAAACTAATTTTGGTTGTTCAATGTGTAATATTGATAGCTTATTGTGCAGTGAACTAACGATTGAGTGGATGGCTAATGCAGAATTCAACTTGAAACGGATAATAATAGCCCCTCATTGTCAAGGCCCGATAATCCACGTGCTTTTTTGTAAATACCTAATCACTACAAAGAAAAAAAGTTATCGAGTACTATAATGTGACTAATTAATTCTACATTTATTTGTGTTCCGGTTTTGCCGCTAATGGGTCAGAGTATAGGAATTATTAGGCCTATACCATAGGCCCTAGATATTGAGCTAGAAATAGTGATTAGGTACCTATCTAATTAATATTTTACTTTGATAGATTTACAAAACGAACTTTAGTAAATTTTACAGATTATTCAATTAAGTTTATCTCTTGTTTTTTTAGTAAATCAGATTTCATTCAAATTGCTTGACGATATACAAGAAACGGAACTGAAAGAATTAATTCCGAGTTTAAAGGAAAGAATATTATTCAAGCGAGGACTGAAAAATCTCCAAAACATTATTCAGGTAAGTGTTCATATTATTTTTTTCAAAACTTTTTGGTGTCACGGCTCTCTCACTGGCCCGCGCGTACCTACCGTTTTCGGAACAACTCGTACCAGCAAATTCAAAACTTATTTTTACTTTACCTATGGCTCTAAGTCGTAAATATCGTCGATAATTGCTTGTTACAGGCGACAGAATCTGATGAAACTCTAAGCATTGCTAGCGATTTTTCTGTGCCCAGTTCCACGGCCAGCACAAGCAGTGGAGAGTTGCCGACCACGAGGAGAGAGAAATCTTCTGTAAGTTTTGCCTTTATATTTTGAGTGAGCCCGTGACAAAATCGGGTATTTCAGGAATCAATCAAAGTATGAAAGCTAGATTAATGAAATTTAGTGCATTTCATTTCCCGACCACTACCTGTGAATTTGGGCTCTCATTTGTTAACTGGGAAGAAGCTATAAGGGTTGGTGTTAATGTATGGTATTTTCTCTTTATTTAGAATGATGATTTAACGATTATTTTAAAAAAGCAATAATACTGGAGAAATGTGTCTTGCTTCTTTAAAAAAAAATGGTAAATTAGACACTGCGGCACGCAACTACTTGGTTAAATCAGTAGTAGAATACCATGTGAAAAAATATGGTGAAATGAAAAAACAACAATTTCAAGATATTTCCGCCCAAATTGTTTCGTTAGTCCCAACTGAAGTGAAGGTATTGAAATGCAAATTCAGTTTTTAAATTGTAATGAAATGAGATACCTATGTAGTTACGGTAGTTAGTTAATTATGATCACTTATTTACTCCCTGTAGTGTAAGGCATGTAGTGTAGTGCTTTTTTTTCAAATTTTATGCACAGTAGTTTCGGAGATAGAGGGGGGGCGGTGGTAAAAAAAACTGTCTAACTATCACGGTTCATGAGATACAGGATGGTAACAGACGGACGGACGGACTGCAGTCTTAGTAATAGGATCCCGTTTTATCCTTTGGGTACGGAACCCTAAAAACTTTCAAATCCATGTTGTTAAGTTGATATTTATGACAAATACACTTAATGGTTATTTTGATTTCCTTGATTTTCATGCTTAGTTCTTTATAATTTGTTTTGATTTCCATAGGAGACATACTACATTCCGAGCCAAAAGTTTGGAAAAAATAAATATATTCCAGCAAGGGGAAAACTGCCTGATAAATATAACAATCACAAACGTTTGCTGCGGAAGAGTGGGGTAATAATAAATGAAAGGAGAGTCCACACAAGCAGCAACGATGTTACGGCTGACACAGCTGCAGCAGTTGAAAATCAAAGTGGTATACATTTAATTTTCAATAGTTATATCTAATTAGGCTGAAGCTCGACTAAACTTGATCTATTGTTTACCAGTATCTAATGAAGAATTTGAAGAGTTAAAAGTTTGGCTGAAATACAACAAGGAGCCAGTGCCTGAAGTAATCGAAAATTGGAGGAAAACAACCACATTGCGCCTGAAGGAACTACAATCCGAAAAATATGCAAACTTACATGACATAGTAAACGATTGGCCCTCTTATAAATTGAGTTTCGGATATAAGTTGGTAAGTTGTGACCCTTTTTACATGCTTTTTATTAGCTTGACCCCATATATTTGTTTCAATCTTGTGAGAAATATTTAAAAATATATATATGTATATGTTACAGTCAAAACTCTTAATCGGTCAAAACTACTTTTGACTGGTTTCAGTCAAAACCCTTATTGCGTTAAAACGCGTTTATTCTAATGAAATAAATGTTAGCTATCGTACAAGGTTATATAAAGGGTCAAAAAAAAAACCTAACAACCTAATAAGTTTCCTAACGACCTTTAGGTTATTATAATTTAGTAGAGAAATAAAACAGAAACCACCTAATAATTTGTTATAATAGTTTTGACTGGTCAAAAGTAATTTTGACTGGTTAACAGTTTTGACTGTGACATTCGCACCCCCGGTGCGACACTGTCACTTATGCAAAAATGTAGTTTTTCAGGAGAAGCATTTAAAACTTTGAACCCTCACAAAACAATGACATAAGAATATATAGATGAGATGAACAGCTTATACTACAACGTCAACTTTTAACTTTACTTTTGGATAAATATTAATCACTTTATATTGTAAAAAATATACTATATCATTATTTAAGCCTTCCAACCCCCTCAGAAGTGACGTTGTGGCTCTAACGAAAAATTATAACTGTAGTTATGTCACAATGAGTTAAAAAGAAAACAAGAACAAATTGTTTACTAAGTTTTATTTTAAATCATAAATACCCACTGTTATTAACGAAAGAAATAAAATAAGTCAAAACTTCAAAATAAACATAAGAAACATAAGATATTTAAATATTGGGGAAATAATGTCACAACTGTATCTTAGGTCACTATTGCTCCAGAATCAAAAAAATATTATGTCACAATTACCTTAGTAACAGTGTAGCTCCAAGACGCATTTGCACTGGCGGGGGGACCGCGCACAACTGACCAATAAAACGATGTTGCTCCCAGCGACGCGTGATTCGCGCCAAAACGGCAATGACACTCACGCCCTCATTCGGAAACTATGCGTACTACAAAAGTAACGTTATCGCACCAAGTAAAGGGGTGCTTTAGGATCATTTTTAGATATTTAACTCATTTTTGCATTTTTTGCAAAAGTGACAGTGTCGCACCGGGGGTGCGTATATATATATAATCGTTTTTTTTTTCAGATTGAACTGGATTTCGAGTCAAAGTTTAAAGGATCAGAGCTCCGACTGTTAAAAAAATGGCCCATATTTTTAGAGAAAGCGCTTAGTCTTTTGAAAACAATTAAAGTTGCTTCTATCTACATTAAATTGATTGAAGAAAACCCAAGTGAAGGTTGGTTATTATATACTTGTATCGATCAAAACTTTCACGAATTTCACACTAAAACTGAACTCGGAAGTTTCGGTTTGTGAAATTAGTGAGTTTTGATAATAAAACCATTTATATTTGTTATGTATATTTAAAGTGTGTTTTTATAATAGCAAAAATAGTTTCGGAGGTTTAGCAAAAAAATCTCTGATAACCAGCTATCTTCTTAGTAAAACTTAAACTAATTAAGTCAACGAATATGCATCATAACTTATTCCATTTTTATTTTTCAGATGTTAGAGACTTCTGTTATTGCGCGGCAATTGGATATAAAATAGTTCCAACTGTGAGAATACAGTGTCAAGATACAGCTGGCAAAAAAAAACCATAAAGCCAAGCACTCAAGAAGCTATGAACAGTTTCATTCTTCATGCAAAGGTATGTATAATTTCACTTTTAAGACTATTGTGAGATGATGACTTTCCATACTAACAACTACAACCCTCTAAGCGTTAACCGATTTTGACACATTTTTGATATACCATCAGTCGGACCACAATCTATGTTACATACATTATCTAGTATTAAATATTTATTAAATATCAATAAACAATAAAACACTAAAACAGGAATATAGTTAAATCTTATGATGATATTGAAAAAAAGCGGAACAACGAATTTCATGACCTTCCTTTTATTTAAGATGCTATGTTACGTGGAAAAAAATAAAGCTTCCGATTGAGCCTTTTGATCGGTTTTGCAGAATTACGGTTTGTTTTTACAATTTGGCGGGTTCGATTCCCGGTTTAGATAGGAGATTATTCAAAAATGTTTGAATGCTGTTCAAATTGTCTTTATAATCAAAACAATGTCTTCTTTCAGTAAAACTGTCTATTTAAAATACATAAGATACTTTCCCTCCATGTGGCATAGCCTTGGAACAGCCTGTATAAGTACACTTCTTGCTTGAGAGCTTCGCACAGACTAATCATAAGGGTGACATTACGTTCCGAACCCCTTTAAATAAATAAAAATGCAATACCTAAGCAATAAAAAATAAAAGACTAGGAATTATAAAAAATATGGTTAAAAGTAAACAATTCATTCTAATTTCCAGAACCAAAGCGAAGTCCCCACCCAGCTGGACTATCGGCGAAAAGCCCAAACTGCTAAGGGTCTATGGTGCCAACCCATCATTATTGCTGTCAGACCAACCATCGATGCCCTAAAGGATTTCTAGCCAAAACCTAGCAGCCTTGTGTCCTTTATAATAAGAAAGGTTTTGTATCATATACGGATATAATTTTAAGATGAGTGATCTAGTGATTATTTAATTGTATTTATGATTGCTAAAATAAATTTTATGATATGTACCAAAAATCTGTTTATTTTTCTTTAATACACCGTTTTTATTAAGCCCATATTAAATAAGGTTACTGGTAATTCGACGTATTCTAGAAACTGCTGATTTACTTGCTGAAAAGGAATATGTTGAATAACCAATAATCCTGTATATTTTTGAAGTGTTTGTCAAACGGTCTTAAAACCTTTTTTTTTCAGATCCTGCATTTCTTGCAAGGTTTTTTCTTCTACTATATTTTTAGGGTGTGTGGTATCATTGAAAATTAGATACTTACTAGCTAATCTCCAATATTGCTGATATGGTACACACGTACTTTCGTGGCCACTGCTGGCCACGAAAGTAGTACGTTGTTTGAAAATCTTAACTGCAATATGATTTTGCTCTCATACCATGTCAGCAATATTGCAGATTAGCTACTAATTTTCAATGATACCACACCCTATTAATATTCTGGAAATCAATGTTTAGTAATATATACCAAAAAGTCGTGTACATTTTACTAGTGTTAGTTTGATAAATTAACCAAACTAACACCAGTAAAATGTACACTATTTATTTGGTATGTTTTACTAAACTAAGACCGGTACGTACAATCAGACAAGCACTGATAAAATATTGGTAGATATTACCATTTAAAGTTTGGTAATAACTACAGCATAAATCTGTTAGATATTACCAAACAAATGTTAGGAAAATATACGAAACAAACATGATAGACAATACTTAATTGTATCTGATAAAATCTACGATACACTTCTGGTAGATAATACAATATTATCTCTGATTAAAAGCACGATACACATCTGATAGATGATAATAAGCTAACCTTGATAAGAACTACATTACACATCTGGTAGATATTACCAAACAACCTTTGGTAGTAACTAAAATTAAATCTGGTACTTATTACCAAACTAACGCTGATAAAATACACCGAACGTCATTAGTAATTGCTGCAAAATTTTGTTTGTTAGAGTTTACCAGATAAAATAGATTATACTTACGAGTTAAGTTTAGTTTTCTCTATCAAACTGATTTAATTCATTCTACCATATAATTAGTGCTATCTACCAAATTTTTGTTGTAGATTTTACCAAATACCTTTGCATTTTCTATTAAACTACCTTCGGTCATTTGTACCAAAAAAAGTAACAGTAGAACATACAAAATGTATTTGGTAAAAATAACAAGTATTTTGGGTAAAATATACAATATCTCTTTGGTAGATTGCAGCAAACTACATCGTACTTTTTACTAAAATACTTTGATGAAAACGTTACAAAAGTACTTTGGTAAAATATGTTACTAAAGTACTTTGGTGAAAAATGTTACTAAAGTACTTTGGTAAAAATAATACTAAAGTACTTTGGTGAGAAATGTTACTAAATTACTTTGGTAAAAAATGTTACTAAAGTACTTTGGTATAAAATGTTACTAAAGTACTTTGGTAAAAAATGTTACTAAAGTACTTTGGTGAAAAATGTTACTAAAGTATTTTGGTAAAACATTATACTAAAGTACTTTGGTGAGAAATGTTACTAAATTACTTTGGTAATGAACGTACAAAATATAGGTGTAATCTACCAAATAAATTTGGTACAACATCAACTTAATGTGTTTGGTAAAATCAACCAAAATTCGTGATAGGACCGAAATCAACCGCAAACTTTGGTTACATTTACGCAAAATCTGTTAAATCCAACCTAACATTTTTTTCAGTGCAGGGACATGTTAAAAAACCATCATAAAAATCTTTGATGAAACTGTGCAAGATTGTTATGTTTCGGGAAATAAAGTTTTTTTTTTAACATTTTTTTAAATACTTACTTATTAGAATGAAACTGTAGTAAGTGCTAAGTAGGTAGTCTGTTCTAGCTTCTAAAACTTATATAATCTTCAAGGTGCTGATATAGCAGACCAACTTTTATAACAGAACTTAGAGCACAAATCAAAAACTTCGCGCGTCGATACTCGACGTACATTTTGTCATAATATTATGGAATGCTCAAGTAATAAAAAAACTTTTTTACTAAAAAATACCACCGACTTCCAAATAAGAAAACTACAAAGTGAAAAATAACTTTATTTTTGGAAGTCGGTGTCTTTCGTAGGTACCATTTTTTTGCGTTATGGACACCGACTTCCAAAAATAAAGTTATTTTTCACTTTGTAGTTTTCTTATTTGGAAGTCGGTGGTATTGTTTTGTGAGAAAGTTTTTTTTTATTTTTCAGTTTTTAGTTGTACCTACCTAATAGGCAAGTTGTTTAGTAAGTGTCCTATACACCAGAAAAGATTACCCGAATATCATGAAACTTGAACAAAACCGATCAAATGAGAGATCTGCTTACCCCTTAAGAGCGTACTGGCGTGATGTTATGTTATGAAATGGTATAAACAATAAACAGACATGCGATTGCAGCAGTCCCGAGAGATTTTCCGTTATATATTGAAGAGTTCTATTCTATATCTTCGAAGTTCTTAATCAGGTCTTCACCAAATTAAAATGGGACCAATTTCGGAACATACTCTTTCGAACAAAACAGAATTTTCAAAATCGGTCCACAATTGACGAAGAAAGCGGTGAACATACATAAAAAAAAAAACAAGAAGTCGAACATAGAACCTCCTCCTTTATCGAAAGTCGGTTAAAAACTGGACAAGTGCGTGTCGGACTTCGCACATTTAGGGTCAATCAGTTTTTTTAAATCTATGTATGGATACCAAACCACAAGATTAAAAAAAACTGATTTATATATTGGTATTTGTTAGTAAAATATACGTATTAATAAACATTATCACCAAATTGCTGTGTTGCGAGTTTTATGGCCTTTTCAGGCAACATTACTATCATCATCTGCCTAGCTTTTTTCACAACTATATTGGGGTCGGCTTCCAGTCTTACTGGATTCAGCTAAGTACCAGTGTTTTACATGGAGCGACTGCCCAATACTATCTATTACTAAATGAACATAATTCCGAGGAAATTATTTTTTTCGCAGCTCAAGTCTTTATTTCCTATTGGGCTATAATGCTTATGTCGTGCTTTGTTAAATTTAACTTTACCATTAAATATGTAGGATGGTCATGAGAAATGTCACCACAAGTGAACCAGGGTTACCGACATAGCCCGAAGAATTGCCAAACTTAAGGGCACATTGCTCGCAGAACGGATGGCCGATAAGGCAGAAAAGTTCTGGAGTGGCGACCGCGAACCGGAAGACGTTGCGTTGGAAGGCCTACCACCAGGTGGACCGATGACCTGGTGAAGGTTGCGGGGATCCGCTGGTTGCGGGACGCACGGGACCGGTCAATGTGGCGACGCTTGTGGGAGGCCTATGTCCAGCAGTGGACGTCTTTCTGCTGATATGATGATGATGATATAGGAAGGTTCATGCAAAAGTGGTCTGCCTGTTAAAAAGTAGAGTGGAGACTATACAATAGGACTTCTGGTGTATTGAAAAATATATAGGTAGTTAGTCAGTTAAGTTATACTGGTAGTGATTATTGGCCATTTTCTAAACTGAGAATTTCTATATAGATGTGCTCAGACTGCGAAATTGGCCGTTTAGACCAGCCTACTTGCTTACATGCGCGAATACAGGGGGAGGCAGGCAACGGGGGCAATTGTCCCAACCTGGGCCTCTACCAAACTAAGTCAGAAACTTTAAATTAGACACAAAGATAGTTTAATTTATATTTTCATTTGTGGATGGGAAACTTATTAATAAATTGTCATCATCCTTGGAAGGGTCATTCTTGAGTTTATGGAAAATAGGTCTCGAAGGGCGGAAAATTGTGAGAATTTTGTCTACTCGGGGCATAGGCATATTTTTAAGTTAAAATCCTAATGGAAAACCAACTAAGGAGGTTATTAATACGATGTAAAATGCAGGAACACATTTTTTTTCGGTTGTGATGACAACTCGTCACACTAGTTATCTCGTCGCTATCTCTATTCTAATAGGTCTCTTTCACCAATACGTCACTTTGTACATGTAGTCAGTTTCCCAACTTGTCTCAAGCCGTAGTTTGTCTCTTTTCCAACTCGTCCGACGCATATGTTCAATGTACAGTAACGTACAAAATTATAAAGTCAATAGGTTCCCGATGCAATACGAGGTCAGATCAACTGGATATTAATGCCGGGGTCTTTCAGCTGTCGGTACTCTCAGCAACATTGTTCTTGCTCCACATAAACTATCTGCTAATACCCTTTGGGTATGCAGACGACAGCACTGTAGCTAACGTGTCCGACACACGGGCTACTGGGCCTCAGATCCGGTCTCTCCGGGAGGCCATGGTTAGAGCGCTTGAACCTGTCCTTGAAGGCAGTTTCCGAATTTTCATATATATTTTATTTACATATTTTTTGCTTAATTGTACATGAGCGTCGGATAAGTTGAAAGAGAGACGAAATACGGCTTGAGATGAGTTGGGAAATTGACTACATGAACAAAGTGACGTATTAGTGAAAGAGACCTATTGGAGATAGCGACGAGATAGCTAGTGTGATGAGTTGTCATCTCCCATTCTAGAGAGACACATTTCCCCCCCCCGAGCGAAATCCTGGATTCTTAGATGCCTGTTTGCTTAGATACTTTTTACACGATTCTCAATAAAGCTGTGATTATGAAAATCGAGTTGGTTGGGTTTCACGACTTTCACGTGCATTTAACAAGGAATGGGCATTTCGTACCTGTTTTTTAAGTTCGTATTTTTTCATTTTAGCTAATATTCTTCTTAAACTATTTATGTTGTAGGTTTGACCGCGTATATATAATATTTAAGTAATCTCGAATTCTAATGGAAGAAATATACTCGATGTAAGTATGGACTTAATTAATATTTTTTCGTATTTTGTTGGTGATGGCACAACTGAAAAATTTCAATACCTGAGAGAATCTGACACTGACGAAAGCCCAATTCAACATACCAGTTAAAAGATCCTGGGCCATTCTCGGTAGCTACATACACACACAGTCAATCTGCCTAGCATGCCTATGTACAACCACATAGTTGGTATCCCCTGGCAAGACTGGCATCAGATTTCTCGGTCAAAGCTACAAATGACAGCTGGGACCAACGGCTAAGCCCGGTTGCAGTATTCGACCGACGACCGTCAGTGCGTACAGTCCGTCCTGTTCTTACAGTACGCATAACCGACTGTCAGTTTGTACAAACTGACCGGACTGGTACAGTCGGTACACGAAATAGACGCGTTTAAAAATAGTTTAATTGCTGCTTATTATCTTCGTAAACGACGTAGACATCACGTTCACCCAATAGTCGCCCAAAGAGAATTTCAAGGGGAATTCACTACTTTATATATTCACTAATGCGCGAAGATGAAGATTTTTTTAATTACTTCAGAATGTCGATCAAAAGTTTTGATTAATTATCAGTGAAATTACAAGACAAATTAAAATATCAAATCTTATTTTGATATAAGACATGTTAAATCGCTTGATGATACACGCATACGTGCGGTCGGCCACCTTCGGTGCAGTATTGTACGCGATCATTTGTTTCCAATTTTCCATAGTGCGTCGGTCGCAAAGAGTAATATAATAATACGGAAGGTCGGTCGACCGACGGCGACGGTACGCATGCAGACGCGCTTGACCGATGCCGACGGTCCCCGTACGCAGTGCGTAGCAATATACGCGTGCGTACGGTCAGTCCACCACTGTAACGATTTATGAATTTTCATACAAATGACAAGCGCGACTGACATACGCACCGACGACGGTCGGTCGAGCACTGTAACCGACCTTAAATTGGTTTCCGAGGCACGGATGAGTCTTGTATGTAAAGGATAGTCTGTCAGACCTATCCACGGACTGTTCTCAGCAGGCTTTGCTTAACCAAATCGAAGATTGACTGACGTGAAACACACACACACCATCATACATTTTTTCGCTACCTAGATAATTAAGAGAAGAAAACTCTACCATAATGCCTTCCTATTCATATCCTTATGGGGCCATGCCCAGCAGTTCAGTTTGTATAGGCCATAAAATTGGTCATATACATAACTTAATTACTTTAGAGAAAGAAAGAAAACACATTGCTTTCCATGGACATTTCCTATTGGCACACTATTGGTAAGTATGAACCACAGAGAATATAACCACTACGTTTTAGTATGAACCTACTCTAGAAATAGATTCTAATCTATGTTTTTTGACATGTTGATCTGACATCATGGTAACAGAAAGTTTTTAGTTTTTATATATAGAATTTTTTTAGTGCGATTTTTACCCAGAACGTTGTCTCAATTCATGCTCACAAGTATTTGGTTCTATGGTCTGTAAAATATGAGATTGTAATCGGTTAAATATCAAGAGCAGGGATTCATTGCGATGTGTGCATGTTCTGTCCCCGCGTGCCACAGACGGGATGTTCGGCACGACGAAGATGATGCTGCTCGTCGAAGATCAAGCGAAGCGGGTGCAAATGGGGAAGCCAACGCGGGTGCAGACACAGGCGAAAACGCGGGGACAAATGCGGGAGCAAATGCGGGATCTGGGGATCCCGAGCGACGCCCACGACTACATAACCGAAGCATCTTCGACCCACCCCCTCCTCCCCCTAGTGTTAGTACCTATCACTTTTTAACTTTCGTAGAATACGCGACCGATGACCTGTTTATGGCTACGGGAATTCGCTGGATGCGAGACGCAGAGGACCTTTAGGCCTTTATTTAGCTGTGGACGTCTTTCGGCGGCAATGATGAACATGATTACGAGAATATATGCGTTTGTTAAAAAGTAGTCGTGTCACTACATAGTATAAAACAAAGTCGCTTCACGCTGTCTGTCTGTCCCTATGTATGCTTAGATCTTTAAAACTATGCAACGGATTTTGATACGGTTTTTTAATAGATAGAGTGATTCAAGAGGAAGTTTTATATATATAATACACGCGGGTGAAGCTGGCTGCCAGAAGCTAGTACGTAATAACATTAGATGACAACGTCTCGGTAGCGCATACACGACATGAACTATGCACGACGACGATTTTGAACTGGAAATCAAATAGTCGACAGCCAAATCACCCAGTTTCCACATCTCTTTACTGGAAAAGATGCTTGTGTACAGATTCGTTCAACAGACAAAACGGATTCAGATGGGCCTGTTAAAACATAATAGATAGCTATCGAGCACAAAAGATAATTTAAAAGTAAGAACAAAATGATTGTGACATTTTGTGAGCTTTTAAAAACAACCCTGCATGTGGTATTACCCTGTAGGTAGTGGTCATAGATATAAGAAAGTTTTTTAGGGTTCCGTAGTCAACAAGGAACCCTTGTTGTTTCGCCATGTCCGTCTGTCCACTCGTCCGCGTCGGTCCGTCCGCAGCTTGGCTCAGAGACTCTTAGTACTAGAAAGTTATAATTTGGCATGGATATATAGATACATATTAATCACGTCGACAAAGTGGTGAAATTTAAATTTAAACGGTGTTTATTGACGTGACAACGTCTAATAAATCGATGAACGCCGGCTGCACGCACGAAAAAGGATGACTCAATGTAACGTTACGCTCATTGTAACGTTACGCTCATTTTAACGTTATAATCGCAACGTTACAATGACGTTAATTGTATCGTTAAGTATGCAATCATTGCATCAATGTTTTGTTATGACGTTGTCACGTTAAACTATCGTCCGTAAAACGACTTTACAGACAACCAATTTTTTTTTCTCTTCTGTACCATGTGTGTCTGTGAAAACCATATTTCGATTCAGGAATCCGTTTGCGTAAAATTAAGCTTTAAATGGCTAATTTGTGTTAGAGTCAAGTTTCCCACCACCCTGCCAGCTAAATGGTTGCTTTCGGATATGTCAAAAAAATCACGGCAGTGTATAATATAACGAAATTAAAAGGAAACTATCACAGCTAAGTAGGCTCTACAAGTTTATTATTAGCATTATTCATAATGCCCGGGCAGTTTGAAAAATGTCCAATATGATTAGGCAATATATTAGTACTTCGACGCCTAAGTGTACCTTTCTTTTGTATATAGTGTAATTAGTTAGTTTAATTTTAAGATTGTAAAGTTTACTTTTGTTTAGTGTTTAAGTATGTACATATGTAATAATTTTAATGTCTAAAATAAATATATTAGGCAATATGCTAAAAACTATTGAAAAATTAAATTGACCGGGCTTTCTGAATAATGTCCATCACTTATTGGGCCGGGTAAGATAAATGTGTTTTGTTTTTAATTATTTAAATATTGACATTGGTTTTAGTATAGAATAGGTAAGTACGGTTACTATTTCAGCAACAAAGTCGGCGGACTCCTATTTCTGTCTGTCTAAAGTAATAACATGAAGGAGATGACAAACGCTGAGTTCGCTCGCTATGCATCTCTTTCGAACCTAACCTATCCGTGACCGGCAGCCGAATTGCGTAAGTATATTATCCAAAGCAAAAGAATCGATTCTTTCCCAAAACCGACTTTACGTAGTGCATATTGATACGAAAAGTCGTTTTTGGAAAAGAAAAGTTATGGGGCCTGAAGTACCATAGTAAGGTAAAGAAATAATTTTAAGGGCAACTTTCTATGGGGTTTAAAAAAAACTAACAGGGTTGGAGTTCTTCTGATTTTTTTAAAACATCCTCAGTCCATGCCCTTTCTAACGATATGCTCAAAGTGTATTTATCACTTTTAGTTTTAAAGTTATTAATTAATTTCCGCAACTAGGGCACTTTTACCACCACGAGTCGACATTTGTAAGACAAATGTAATTTCCAGAATTTAAACCAGTTTGGCCTACAGTTGGCAAATTTGTTGTCTCACTCTTACACGAGAGCAACATGTAAGAGACAAAACATGTCATGTCATGTCTCTTTCGCTCTTGGGTCGACGGGGCCGGGCAGGTAACTCGTAAGGGGTCTTTGTTAGTCAGTCGAGATTTACCCATCTTAGCTAACTTACGTACTTGCCGTTACGACGCTCCACTGTTTTCGTTAATTTTGTTGAGTTTGTTATTACTTCGTTTTTGTTAAGTTTTGTTATTTGTTACCTTGTTGTTGGCAAAATGGCTGGATTTACCAGTGAAGAGTACACCGACATGCTGGTGGTGTATGGAATGGCTGATTGCAATGGGCGCGAGGCACGGAGGATTTATCAAGAACGGTATCCTAACCGGCGAGTGCCTAACCACCAAACGTTTGGCTCAACTTATCGGCGTCTGCGAGAAACCGGAAATTTAAATTTCCGGGAACCAGCCGTGAACAGATTTCAACCAAATTTGGCTGCGGAAGAACGCATATTGGCTGAATTTGAGGAAGATCCGACCAGAAGCGTAAGAACCGTAGCCCGGACGCTTGGTTTAAGCGTGTGGAAAGTCTGGTCGGTTCTTCGCGAAAATGGACGTCATCCTTTCCACTACACCCCTGTTCAAGGTAATTTTTTACATAAAGTTTTTGTTTTTAGCTCTTATGTAATGAACTAGCATGTGAATTTCATAGGCAATTTTTAAATTAACATGAGCATGTGTGTGAGAGAGAGAGAAATGGAAAGACAGAGATAGCAATCAATGTTACATAGCTACTAATTCATAAGGAAACCGCTAACGTTGATATTTTTATTGTTTTAGGCTTAGAGGATAACGACTATGCAAGAAGGGTGGAGTTTTGCCGCCACTTGCTCCATACGGACGTGGAAGATATTAATTTTTTACGGAGTATTCTCTGGACTGACGAGTCCTAGTTTGACAAGGAAGGAATTGTAAATTACCACAATCTCCATCACTGGGCACCCAGAGATCAAAACCCGAGAGTCAAGAGGCACAGAGGTTTTCAACGAAGGTTCTCCGTGAACGTATGGGCAGGCGTCATCGGTAATCGGTTGATAGGGCCGCACTTTTTGCCAGACAACCTAAACGGGCAAAACTACTTAGATTTCCTCGAAAACGATTTGCCTGATTTAGCGGAAGAAGTGTTTGACGAAGATCGGCCCATAGTCTTCCAGCACGACGGCTGTCCTGCTCATTGGAGCCTAGCAGTGAGGGAGCTTCTGGACAACTGCTTTCCTAATTCTTGGATTGGTCGGGGTGGGCCAATTCCCTGGCCCCCAAGGTCGCCTGACCTTACCCCACTCGACTTCTACGTCTGGGGAAAGGCGAAAGAGTTGGTGTACGCAGAAGAAGTACCAACAAGGGAGGTTCTAATTAACAGGATCCACGCCGCATTCGATACAATGCGCGAGGAACTGCTGCTTAGAACGGTGACCGTGGAGATGAGGAAGAGGTGCCGAGCATGTTTACAGGTCAATGGTCATCAATTTGAACAAAATTTGTAATTAATTAAAATTAGTAATTAATTAAAATTTGTAATTTAATGACATTAGTCATTACCAAATTTTTTGTTTCATTTGCCATCCTTTTACGATCGAACACATTTAATTTTCATTAGTTGAAATTTTTGCTTGAAGTGCCCTAGTTGCGGAAATTAATTAATAACTTTAAAACTAAAAGTGATAATTACACTTTTAGCATATCGTTAGAAAGGGCATGGACTGAGGATGTTTTAAAAAAATCAGAAGAACTCCAACCCTGTTAGTTTTTTTTTAAACCCCATAGAAAGTTGCCCTTAAAATTATTTCTTTACCTTACTACGGTACTTCAGGCCCCATAACTTTTCTTCTCCACAATTTTCTGGTGTAAAATAATTTTTTGCAGGACCCTAAGACTCTAACGATTAAAACAAGACCATTAGCCGACCGGTCCCATGGATAGATTTTGAGCTACAGGTAGTTTTAGTCAAAAAATCATAAAAAAGTCAAATAAAAAATAATAATAAATTAAAAAAAAACCTTGAGGCCAAGGTCAATATAATGGGCGGGGGTAGGTAGCAGACTATCCCTAGTTTCTACCCTAGGCGTATGTACAGCTCCCTTCCAAACACCCTGTATACTTACGCAATTCGGCTGCGGGTGCCCTAAGCTCCAGAGCTCGCTTCGCTCGCTCTTGGATTAATTCATTGACCATAATTATCGAATTTCCCAACCGTTACGTAGCAATATTCATAAAGACCAGAACATGTGATAAATGTATAGAATTTAAAAAAAAGTATTAACTAAATTGCCCCATTTGACTTGACTAGATTCATAATGCCCGGGCATTATACATAGTGCCCTGATTAATTACTTGGTCCATGACGTAAATAACGAAATTAAAAGGAAGTAATAGTCGACCAACTTATTTAAATATTTCTATGGCAGTGGTGCTTGTGTTTACCTTACTCAGCGTAGAACGCCTACGGTAGACTAATGCGAATGTGTCTGAGAGCGATGTGTGAGAATATCAAAAGGGTCATGTTTATTAGCAATTCCTAAACCACCGTGATCGTAGATGATTAAATAATTATTATGTACAGTACATTCAATTACAATCCATATGGCTGAACCCTATCTCTTAAGATACAGGCTAGACCTAGTTTAAGGGATAGAGTCTATATAATTGTGTTTATAGCGTGACAAATGTAAAATTTATAATCTTAAAAGTATACAGTGCAATGTATTCTTGTTTTATGAAAAAAAAAATATTATTGTAATTGATTTGCATCATTATAGATTTTTAATAAATGATATTCATAATATGAACCGCCTAAGGGGTTAGGTGTTCTATATATAGTAATACAACATTTAATATCATTTAATATCGTTTTGATGTAGTTGCAATAAAATATTATTCAGGTACAAGGAGAAACTAAAATTTATAATTAAGTTGATTATTAGTCATATTTTATTATTGAACTAGACGTTTGCTAACTTAATTTTATCATTTTGGATATAACAATTTTTTTTTCAATTCAATTAAAGGTCTTATAATTACATACAAAGCATTTTTACTGACTGTACCTTATATCTTTGTACTTGTTTTGGTATTCGTTTAAACCATGGTATACGTTCGGAATACAAAAGAAATATGGTTTTAAACAAATACCAGTGGTATTAGTTTTTGGTATTAGAACGGAATAAATCCCCTACCTACCCTACCCTACCTACCCTGCCCTACCTACCCTACCTTACATACCCTACCCTATTTACATACCTACCGTACCTATGTAGGTAAGGTAGTACCATTTTTTTTCTTATTTTTTTTTTCATAAGAACCTTCTCCTAACAATAACAAACACAACAAAAAAAGAATAAGCGAAATCGGTCCAGCCGTTCACGCGTGTTGCCGTGACCAAGGGAAATAAGGATTCATATATACTCATCATCATCTGCCTAGCCTTTTCCCAACTATATTGGGGTCGGCAATACATCGATTCATCTATACTATACTATATATAATATTATAAAGAGGAAAGATTTTTTTGTTTGTTTGTTTGTACCGAATAGGCTCCGAAACTATTGGACCGATTTGAATAATTCTTTCACCAATAGAAAGCTACATTATTCCTGAGTGACAGGCTATTTTTTAATCCCGAAAATGGCTCCTGTGGGGTGGTCCACGGGAGCGAAGCCGCGGGCAACAGCTAGTTTATATATATATAGATAAAGAGATGTTGAAGAAAAAAATACGAAGATTATCATGTATCGACATAAATATTAAAAGTTATAACAATATTTATTGTGGCAGAATAATTTAGTAATAGTTATATTTAAAAAATAGCGGGCTTTAAATTTATATTATTTGGTTCTTCTATGACGCTAGCTACAAAGTTCGATACTCGGAATTATATTATGCCTTTAGGAGTCAAAAAAATAGGCGTGACACCGCAAAATATAGCCACTTTTCTAAAACTACAGAAACCTCAGCTTTACACTGGACATTGCTTTCGGCGAACTTCGGTCACGCTTTTGACTGATTCAGAAGCCAAAATCACTACATTAAAACGAAACGGCGGATGGTGGTCGAATACGGTCGTGGAAGGATATATTAAGGGTTCGATCCAAAATAAATCTAAAATCTGTAAGCGTATAGTAGAGACCATAAGCTTGAAACTGACCTCAGATCCTTGGTCTCGCCCGTCTACTTCCAGAGTCACGAATACCGGCTCTGAGTCACTTACTTTCGCTATCCTCCCGTCACAATCCACAAATAAGGAAGCCGAAATCTCGGCGAATACTCGAACTCAAGTGGCTAACACAACAATACCGGTTCCAAACATAACTGTTACATTTAATTTGCAAAATTGGAATAATTTGATTTATTCCGTTCTAATACCAAAAACTAATACCACTGGTATTTGTTAAAAACATATTTCTTTTGTATTTGAATTTATGACACTGTGTAACTTATAAGTTTTGAATTTATGACATTGTATAGGGTATTAATTTATGGGCTTTTATAAGGTATTAATTTGAATTTATGAGATTGTATAGGGTAATAATTTTGAATATATAAGATTGCATAGGGTATTAATTTAAATTTATGACAATAAATAATTTTAATGATAATTTTGCATGCCTGAATTGGTACAACACAGTAGACTTCGCATTCACGTGACATCTGGAAATGTATGATGATTATGTACTGTGTTGAGCTATAAATATTTGTTTTTGCCAAATTTCATCCAGACCCGTTAAGCCGTTCTGGCGTGATTAAGTAACAAACATACATCCACACTTCCACACGAACATACCGTACGATCCATCCAAACTTTCACATTTATATATGTCGCAAATAGGAGGGCTATCTTCGATAAACCCTCGGTCTTGTGGGCTTTCGTGGGTATATGCATGCTACAAAGCAGGTAACTTATGCCTTTTTGGAGATAGTCCTTGTTCCAATCTTATCAAAGCAGCGAATTCGGCCACCTATTCGTTTCGCTTTCTCTCAACAAAACACACTTTCAAGTTTATAACGCCACACTTTAGGCTACTTCTCAATTATTTTCCTCACAACTCTTTTTTCAACTTTTTGCAAACGCGCTGCCGCGCGTTCCTTTTTCTAACTTTTTCCGACCAAACATGGCGGGAGACTTCGCTCAGGTCGCCATTATTATTGGCTACCCTGCTTTCATTGGTTTAAGAACACCTCGGGCAAAGTTCACAGCTTTTAACATCCAATCAAAATCGAGTATTTTGACATAAACCAAATAAAGTGTTGTCAATCGAATAAAATCGAACTGAGATTGAATCGTAGGCTAAATGTTGCCAATTAAACAAAACTGAATTAATAAGTTTACATGCGTCATACTTCTTTGTTCTAGATTATTAGTCATATACCTTCCTCCTACACGGCCAACCTGACATATAAACGGTCCCACGTTTGAGCGACGAGAGAAATCGTTACTTAATTTTAATAAAAAAAACAGACAGAGAGACAGAACAACAATAAAAAAATAAGTAATAGGTTAAGTTCGGCCGCTCCTGACCAAATAAAAAAAATAACGTGGTCGTGACATCTTCCTTCTACGTGAAACCTTCAATCAACACCCTATATTACCAGCCTATAACAAAAATCAAGTATTTCTTTACTCATGAAAACTGAATTCTCATAGCTTTCACACTGTTCACTTGTTTTCTCCATGTAAATCTAGGTCTCCACACCGTACACCGTACACAACCATCTTCGTACTATAGAAACAGCCACCTCACCGTTTAGACAACCATATTACCACATTCTAAACGGTTACCGAAGCACCAGAGGTACCAGGTTCCCAACAGGCGTCCATTCGGTCTCGAAGCACTAAGTGTGCCAGAAACCACCCAAACGCCCAACACAACATACCATGCCACATACACCAAACAACAGGTCACCGAGGCCCCAGAGGGACCAGGCTTCCCCAGACACACAACAGGTCACCAAAGCCCCAGAGGGACTAGGCTCCCCCCAGACAACAGGTCACCGAAGCCCCAGAGGGACCAGGCTCCCCCAGACAACCGGTCCTCTCAAAGCAACAAGACTGCCAGATACCCATACCACATACACTAAACAACAGGTCACCGAAGCCCCAGAGGGACCAGGCTTCCCCAGACAGACAACAGGTCACCAAAGCCCCAGAAGGACCAGGCTCCCCACCACACATATCCAGCAATGTTTCTTGGTCCCACAGCAATCGCCGTGGCTCCCGATGGTCAACCCTGTGACCATCCTGCAACCATAGTCATCCTGACCAGGCCTCGTAACCCACCTCGGTTACAGCAGTCATCTTTGACCACTCACCTCGTAACCCATCTCGGTTACAGCAGTCATCTTTGACCACTCACCTCGTAACCCAAGGAGGGTTACAGCAGTCATCTTTGACCACTCACACCTCGTAACCTTTCTCGGTTACAGCAGTCACCGCAGTGACTACTCATCACCGTACAGTCAGTCCTTTGACCGTACACACCGACCTCACCATTGCTAGATTGATTTGAATCAGTCTTCAACATAGTACATTCAGTTACGCCAATGGGTAATTTTTCTTTTAGCTTTTCTCTAACTCATCATAAACCAAACAAAGCCTTTAATTCAACACATAGTTGCCACCATTCAGAACTCCAATTACCATAAACAGAACCTTTAAACCATAACAAAATTTGTTATTTCAACCTTTATTCTTAGTACAAAATACAACGGCACCCTCACATTCAGGATTCAAAAGCATATTCAAGAACTCCATTTTCTGTTCATGACTTCATACCAAACCCTCAGTGCGATAGGTATAATAACTACCAACATCAAACATTACCAATTTTGCAAAATAAAAAAGAAAATGAAATCATGCACCGCATGTCACCGACTTTACATCTGTGTTAACATTATCTTATCCAACTTGGTCAGATAGCAAATAACACAAAATTCGTTAGGTATATTCACAATGACCAGCACAGAACATTCAACAAGTTAGTACACCACAACCATTACTGACAGTATACTTTAAATTCCACATTTACTATTCAAGTTAGGTAGGTACTAGACTTCGTACATGACACCACACAATCAAACCTTTATTTTAAAGAAATGTTACAATTATTAAAACTTTTGAACAATGTTCAAGATTACCGAGGCCAAGCATCGTTGATCAACACAGAACAAGAAACCCATTCCTAGTTTCCTCCAAAAAAATTACTCCTGTACCAAGTAAATAAAATAAAACCCAAGTGTCCACAATCCAAAATAACTTAGTAAATACATTCGCTACACAGAATGCACTTTCAACTTAATTGCCAAATCAACTCTTGACTCCGTCATCTCTCTGACCCACGAAACTGAGAAACTGTTCTATGTAAATTAAAATGTTGCCAATTGAACATCTATCTCATCTTCAGCCACGACTTCAACAGTTATTGGCCCTCGAGCATCTCATAATACCTGAATACGTCTTCTAGACACCATCTAAATGTCTAGTTACACTTTTCATTCGCCGTAGTCAATTTAAATCATTATTTTTTGTAGGTATCGTTAGAATGACATGTTATTATTTGGTTAGTTCTCTACAATGCGATATATAACAACTACAGACATTAACTTTACCTTAATTCAACCGTTGGTAGCAACAAAACTAAACGCCAACTCTCTAGGCTATAGTCACGTTAATCCTCGTGATATTTTCGGGTTGTAAGATTGCAAATCTATTCGAAAAACAAACTATTTCACTAAACTTAAACACCGGTTTGAAAATATTCTTGATCACAATAAAACTTTTAACTAGAAGTTATTGCGTGTCTTTACAACAAAGCAAAAGTTAAAAGTCTAATCCTCACAGTGACTCACACCTTATAACGATTTATTAATAATCTATTGTTTATCTAGTAACTTATAAGTTAAAAATTATAATCATATCACCGTTATGATATTTGTTTTGTCTCAAACTTTTTCTAATGTTGACACTTAATGTCACTCTCTGATAGAGATGGGCAAGGGATGGCGATCTGTTATCGATTAATCGACGAATCGATTTAAACGACAAAAAAAATACAAACAATTTTCCGAATCCGAATCGATCCAGCGAATCGACGTTTCACCCTAGAAAATCGAGATTAGATTTTTCTGTTATGATAAGAACCAAAATATTATTTAAGAATAATTTAATGTATTACACAAACTTAAGTGAATTCAATGTAAACAAAATAAATATCTTTCCCTTATACCTGATACTTTAATTTAGTTGTGAAAACAACCCCAATCCACCAAAGATGTTAAAAGATCGACTATTATTACAACTACAACTATTTGTACGATTTTTCTTTTTGCGTTCCGTAACTGTATTCACACTTGCATTGAAAATACCAACGTTAGAAAGTACGTTATTTTCAAAGAAAAGCATATTCACAAATTCCCTTGGTGATCAAATCAACAACAAACTCAGTGGTAGTAATATTTACGGGTAATCTGAAAAAAACGGATTGCTAATATCTTTACATCTCGATTGTCAGTAAACTAACAACCTATTTATTAATCTGTGGGTATGCTTGTGACAGCACTTGTGGTCACAAAACCGTATATTGTTCTAACATCATGCAACATTACATAATGAAATTTAATTTCATTGCGTTTTGTACTCACGTTTCAATGCTCCGGGTACATTATAAAGATAATATTGCTAAAATCGTTTCGTTGTTTGTTTTGTTGGTGAACATAACGATTAAAATACTTGTAGCAAAATGTTTCAAAGCTCGAACACAACATAGATTTAAATAGATGGCGGGACATGCACCAACTTCTCATTCTGTTTATGTAAAAATAATATGTTCGTTTTTAAATTGATCATAAAAAAATTCATGCACCTATTCAATAAGTTTCTCCAAGCAGCATATTACGGCAAAATGGGGTCCCGAAGCTAATTTCGATGATTATTGAAAGAAACACAGTATCAATACCATTACATAGATGGCGCTGTTTGAATTTTCTACTATTTTCATGTAACTTACCTTACACATTTCCATGAAATAAAATAATGCAATAGTTATAAATTGCAATGAAAACAACAATTAATTATAAAACTTAGGTACTTCCAAACCCAATACATGCTTCGGCTGCCACAAATGTATGCCGATGCACAGATAGTTGAATGCAGGTCAAAGTCACATACCTTTAAGCCTGTACTACATGCCAAGACTCCTAGCTGCTTTCAGAAAATATTAAATTGATTGATCACCGCAGCGGCATGTATAACACCGCTAAATTTTCTTTTTCATAGCGCTGTAGTCTGCAGTTTTTGTGTTGCCTCTTGAAATGGAACCTGAGCTCTGCACTTGTATCACCACACGCATCTGGTCACAACAGGTCTTGTGGTATCCACATCCATGTTTAAGGGCTCAGACGTCCGTGCTATCTGTTTGCATATTGTGCGAATGGCTGAAAAATTCATGTCTATGATCAAGTGTTCCACAAGCATAATCATAATGATGTTTTGCTAAATCAAGTAGTAGCTTAGGATGTTTGCTATCTTGCATTGTATTTGCACAAGTCGTCTTAATCTCTTGCGAACTCCGCTGACGGTATGAAACTGACTGAGTTTAATTTAGCATCATAACGAAAATAGAATTTTATTTTAAATTTTAGCCACTTTAACACAAGAAAAACTAACAATATTGCGGCTAAACTTCACAAGACATTAGGTAGGTACTTATTATTGGGAAATTATTAACCGAGGGAAAAATATACTGAATGGGTGACTATTATACTAAGTAAGTAACTATTTATCCGATTTGAGTAATACCTTTTAAGAGATTTTTGTGAGCTGCGGTAATAATATTGTTACATACTTTAATTGTATTTGGGTTTCTATTTTTTCTATTTTAGAATATTATTATTTTGAAAATAGCTGAACAACTATCGAGGCGACATCACTGTGCAGTGCGGGAGTTCGGGTTTATTCGTGTCCAAAAGCGAGCGAAGCGAGCTCGGGAACTTAGGGCACCCCGACACGGATAGGTTAGGTTCGAAGGGGATGACGGGAGCTGAAGTGAGCGAGCAAAGCGAGCGAACTTAGCTCCCGTCATCTCCTTCATGTTAGGTTACTTTAGACCCTGCAGACAGAAAAAGGAGCCCTGTCGACAAACTTATATTTTCAAGTCGCTGTTTTAAACATTTGTATTCGCCCACTGTTTGTCGCCCACTTAGTATTTCAGTAAGCCATATTCAGTATTTTTAACACCTTTAATTTGATTTTTTTTCGCTCGTTTAAATACTAGCCCTTATTATTATCAGAATACTTAAGTTTATACTTCCCTGAACATCACCACCACAGTTGCGTTTCCTCAGTATCTAGTCAGGATTGGGCATCGATGTCATCATCAACATTATCTGCAGCCCGACTTCGCACATTATCTAGTATAGGCCACACTATACGGTTGAATTCGGGCAACATGAATTCCTGTCGCCAGTAGCCGACGAGTTGCGAAACGTCTCTATAAGTAGGTAGCTCTAGCTACTTCCATGCCATTTTCTTGCGCACCAAAGAGAGCGCGCCAGCCATTACTCGTCTCATTTGGTCCATTCTCCATTATCGCTTTGTGCTTGCACTGATCCCGGACTTCTGATGTCGCAAATAGGAGGGCTATCTTCGATAAACCCTCGGTCTTGTGGGCTTTCGTGGGTATATGCATGCTACAAAGCAGGTAACTTATGCCTTTTTGGAGATAGTCCTTGTTCCAATCTTATCAAAGCAGCGAATTCGGCCACCTATTCGTTTCGCTTTCTCTCAACAAAACACACTTTCAAGTTTATAACGCCACACTTTAGGCTACTTCTCAATTATTTTCCTCACAACTCTTTTTTCAACTTTTTGCAAACGCGCTACCGCGCGTTCCTTTTTCTAACTTTTTCCGACCAAACATGGCGGGAGACTTCGCTCAGGTCGCCATTATTATTGGCTACCCTGCTTTCATTGGTTTAAGAACACCTCGGGCAAAGTTCACAGCTTTTAACATCCAATCAAAATCGAGTATTTTGACATAAACCAAATAAAGTGTTGTCAATCGAATAAAATCGAACTGAGATTGAATCGTAGGCTAAATGTTGCCAATTAAACAAAACTGAATTAATAAGTTTACATGCGTCATACTTCTTTGTTCTAGATTATTAGTCATATACCTTCCTCCTACATATATATTAGGACGATTCATAACTCCAAATTACATTATTTTGTCTTATTTTACACCTGAAGTGGACCTGGTGTACCATTTAGAGTACATCAAGAAAACCCACTTTCCTAAGTTTGAGACATTTTTATTAAATTGTTTTTGTCAGGGCTCTTGGTACAAAACGAACAACATTGATCAAAATCGGAAAGATTTCATACCCTCAGGGATTAGAAGGAATCAAATTCAATGGATGCCTCCTTGCAAAAAAATACAAATTATTAGGCGATACAGCAATCCCCATCTTTTAGCCATTATTTCATAAGTAACAAATTGTATTATTTTTCTTTGCAGGCTTTTGCTGTGTTGCGTGCGAAGATTTGGCAGTCGATCGACAAGTTGTACGTGCTTTGGAAGAGAATCAGCAACGACAAATATCAGTGGTCGCTTTTCAAAAGTATCCTATTGTTCACTGTTGGATTGAAGCTGTTCTATGACTTAGCCCGCCACGCCAAAGTATCCATCCTGTTCAGCGGAACGGCACCGCCCCCGGGCTCAACCCCACCACCAACCGAGCCAAGGAGTCCACAACCGTGCCCGCCACCACCACAGCCAAAGAGCCTGCCACCCACCCCGCCACCGTGCCCACCACCGCCCAAATGCCCGCCGCCGTGCCCGCCTCCGCCCCCGCCAAAGTGCCCACCACCACCCCCACCACCGTGCAAGTGCCCAGCACCGTCAAAGTACCCACCGCGATGTCCGCCACCGCCAATTTGCCCATGCGCACCGCCGCCAATATCCCCACCACCGCCAAAGAGCCCACCACCATCAAAGTGCCCTCTACCGTGCCCACAACGGTCAATGGACCCACCAACGCACCTGCCACCGCCAGAGAGCCCACCGCCGTGCCCACCAACGTCAAAATGCCCGCCACCGTGCCCACAACGGTCGAAGTGCCCACCAACGTGCCCGCCACCACCAGAGTGCCCACCACCACCAAAGAGCCCACCGCCGAGCCCACCGCCGTGCCCGCCACTGTCAAAGCGCCCGCCGCCGTGCCCACAACGGTCAAAGTGCCCACCAACGTGCCCGCCACCACCAGAGTGCCCACCACCACCAAAGAGCCCACCGCCGTGCCCACCACCGTCAAAATGCCCGCCGTCGTGCCCACAACGGTCAAAGTGCCCACCAACGTGCCTGCCACCACCAGAGTGCCTACCACCACCAAAGAGCCAACCACCGTGCGCGCCACCGCCAAAGTGTCAGCCACCTGCCCCGCCACCGTGCCCGAGCGAGAAAACCCGAAAAATTACCGCAAACCACCCAGGCCTGCAATCCGAAGACTCTGACAAATGTTATGAAGACGCTTTTGAATGTTGTGGACGTGGTTAAATTGTGATTTTGATCGTGTATTTATAAATATATATTATAATATTTATTAACTTAAGCTATTTCTGAAGAATGCACTTCGTATTTCAAATGTTTTGTAAGTTGCTTTATACTGCAGGGTTTTCTAAATAAAATGATCATTTACTCTCGAATAGGGAGCTGTATAGACCTACTGCAGGATCAAAATAAGTGTGCACCTCGCTGGAATACGACCCTGCTCCGCCGCCTACTCGCACGGAGCCCCGTGTGTCTCGTGCGCCAATAACGAGAGTAGAAAGTCAAAGTGACGTAACAGTGCCAGCGCCACAGTTGTCTTGACCATGTGGATCTACCTACACGTTCAATATAACCGTGCCAGAAAACTGAATCATTTCTGTACTCCTGTGTTAAAATAGTTATTTATGCTACAAGTGCGGCAAGTAGCTGATTCCGATGAGTGGTATTTATATTCACGAGCGAGCGAAGCGAGTGAGTGGATAAATCGATACGAGTCGGAAATCATCTTACGCACGTGTATCATACAACATTTTACTATGCATTGTGCGAGGAAATAAAAAAAAAATATCTGAACCAAGCAAGAAATTAATAAAATGGCGCTTATTCAAGGGCGCTCAGCGTATCCACAGATTAACTAATACTTTATAGTTCCTCGGGCAGAGACGTGGTAATACCTAGACGGAACGTATTTACGACGAAAAAGAAACTGTCAATTCTTTCGTTCTTGCTTATAGAGAAACTCTATGAAAAAGAAAGAGACAAACATAGACAAACGCAACCATCCTAAACGTCAAAGAGACCACTTTTTAGTCACTATTGTAACCCATCGGTTAGCAGCTCTAATTAAAGTTTTTCGCTGTTTTCAAGCCTTTGTATCGTTTATATCAGGAAGAATTTTGTTGTTTAATTATCTGCATGAACCATGTCGTGTGTGGCTATCGGTTGCAAGAGTAGAATGAGTGTATTAACAGAACATAATCATAGGATATCTTTCAACAGGTGAGTTATCGACTAGCATACTGAAATTATTGTGCAGGGAATACATTTCATAGGCTGTCCGGAATAATGGTATCTAAGTTCTAAATACGTCGAGGACGTATAGTATCATTTAAACTATTCTATTTAGTGAAATAATTAACTTTTATACGTTCGCTGATAGAGCTATGACAGTTTACGTACTTACGTTCTGATGTTAGAGATGTGACAAAAGTCACGAGAAAGATTTATCGATACTGTATTTTTATTTTACTTACTTTAATTTATTTCATAAAGTTTATTTGCCATTTGTGATTATTAATCTAATATCGATTGTGCACAGGTTTCCTAAGAGTACTTATTTAAGAAATAAGTGGATCAAGAATATAAAACGAGCTAACTGGACACCTTCACTATATTCTCGCTTGTGTTCACTGCAATGAATCATGCCATCGCTATCCCTTGACCCATTTATGGACACAGGTTGATGAATCATGTTAATTTTTACATATTACTGTTTTAAATGAAATTATTATATTTAAACAATATTGTTATTATTATTTTTTTTACTTTTATATACATACTCGTCTGTAAACTTTCTTTTCAGTCTTCATCAGTTTATCGATCAGTACATGTCTGTACAGTCGTACGAGTGTACCAAAAACTGTCACTTTGATCTCATGATGTACCTCGTTTTTGCGCAAGGTATGAATAAACATTATTATACAACTCTTATAATGCGCAGAAAAATTACGAAAGAATGGAATTGTACTCTTACAATGACTGATAAGTTCACTCTTTGTACGAGTACACATTCACTCTTTAAATAATTATAAAGTTTCCTACAAAAAAAACCTAAAATTAGCCGCAGTCAGGGACGATTCTTACAGACATTTGACCAAATTTGTATATCGCTCCAAAACTAAACTCAATAATATCGATATGACAGTGGCACAGATCTAGTACTGATATATGTCTATAGATAAGTATCTATAGCATACTCGGCCACACTGGCACAAAAGATGGCATAGACAAAAGTATATCTATCTCTTTTTGCTTAAGACGTTATCTGTGAGTGCGAAAGTGAATACCGATATTGAAATTGCGTCTTAAACACGTTCCGTCTAGGTATTACCACGTCTCTGTCCTCGGGTATATCTACTGCGCATGTGCAAATAGCTGTCACGTCGTAACGCAAAAAGGCACGAGCAAACTATTCATTCTGCCAAACATATTTAATGAATATTTAAAATGAATTTATTGATCAAAATCTAAATCTAGAGTAATTAAAAACGCCTTAAATGAAGTATTAGTTTTGTTTTACCTTTTATATGAATGATAATCTGTACTTGACTAATTTTACAATGCATGTCCTCGAAAAGAGCGTTTTCCAAGCAGCCAAACTGTGCGGAAAGTGTCACTTTTTTTACTAGTGCTTTTTACATTCTTGTACTTTTTTAATTTTTAACTCCTACGTCAGCCCGCCGCATAGACTTTTTATTATTTGAGAAAAGTTTTCAAAATTAGTTAAGTACAGATTATCATTCATATAAAAAGTAAAACAAAACTAGTACAGTGCGACATAAAATAGTAGAAATTAAATGAGGGCGCCACAATCGCTCAGATAGCAACCCAGTTAGTACGACCTAGCTGATCTTGATACTTGAATAGTATTATTTATTTATTGGGTATAAAAAAAAATTTAAATATATTAAATAAGTATATTTATTAAATATTTAATATGTAGTAGTAATAAAACAACAATTTCACAAAAAGTAAGTTTTTTTAATAATCAATTGCTTTCCATATAAACTCAGATATAAACTAAAATTAATAAAATAAACTAATAAATCAAAATCTAAATACTCTACACCTTCCATGGGATCACTTAAGTTCGTATAATCTTTTAAGCTCTGGCATTGATTCGTCACTGATTTCTGAACCAGTCTCATCATCACTGCTGTCTGCACCACGGGACGACCCTTCATGTGTTTAGCTGGTGTTGAGAATTTCCCACCGTTTTCAATGCCGTGTTGCACGATTCTGCGCACTGTGCTTACAGAAACCCCTAAAACAAGCAAATAAAAGAATCACTGTCAGTCCGACGAAAGAAGTTCCGCGGTAAATAAACGTGAATATATTTTAAAATTGTTTCTTTCCATTTAGTCGATTGCATCAACAAATATGGCATAGCAAAAAAAAAATCGTATCCGCAATAAATTACATTAATTGTTTTTGACTTGCTATCAACGTTGTTAAGTCGCGCTATAACTACAACGGTATTTGTTTACCTTAGCATAACCTCAAAAATGGTAGAAAATAATTTGGAAAAGATATGTGGTTCGAAAATAATTTGTAAATTTAGCTCCCTAAATGTATTAATCGTTTGTAATTAACGTTTAGTGTAACCTTCAATAGTTACTTACCAGTTAAATCTACTGTACGATGGTAAACATCTTCTAAGTTGGATAGAAGCTTCCCAGCTTGGAATTCGGCTATACACCACATATAAACTTTGTAAAATATATCACGGGCACCTCCACGAATTACCTTATTCATGATTTGCCACTGTTTTTCTGTCCACACTCAGAAATATCACACAAAAACCAAAATTCTTACGAAAATCGCAAAAGATCGAGAAGAATTGACAGCTCAAGTACTCATTTTAGATGTTGCCAGAAAATGAAACTTTTAGTTCCCAAATATTTAATTTCTACTCTTTTATGTCGCACTGTACCTACTTCATTTAAGGCGTTTTTAATTACTCTAGATTTTGATTTTGATCAATAAATTAATTTTAAATATTCATTAAATATGTTTGGCAGAATGAATATTTTGCTCGTGCCTTTTTGCGTTACGACGAGACAGATATTTGCACATGCGCAGTAGATATGCCCGAGGAACTAAACTTAGTTAATCTGTGGATATGCTGAGCGCCCTTGAATAAGCGCAATTTATTATTATTAATTTATTATTTTATTAATTTCTTGCTTGGTTCAGATATTTTTTTTTTATTTCCTCGCACAATGCATAGTAAAATGTTGTATGATACACGTGCGTAAGATGATTTCCGACTCGTTTCGATTTATCCACTCACTTGCTTCGCTCGCTCGTGAATAAAATACCACTCATCGGAAATCACCTACTTTCCGCACTAGTAGCATAAATAACTATTTAAAACTTTTCTCAAATAATAAAAACTATGCGGCGGGCTGACGTTGGAGTTTAAAATTAAAAAAGTACAGGAAAGTAAAAATCACTAGTAAAAAAAAGTGACACTTTCCGCACAGTTTGGCTGCTTGGAAAACGCTCTTTTCGAGGACATGCATTGTAAATGTATTTTTACCCGACTGCCGAAGGAGGGTAATGTGTTTATCAGTCTATCTATGTATGTATGTTTGTTCCTATGTGGCTTTCTAGAGACCAAACGCGTTGGCCGATTTTGATGATTCTTACGTCAATCGATTCGTCTTAACCCTGCGAGTGTCACTGGCTACATTAAAATCGGAAAAGAAAAAATGGCGGGTTTTGGGCGCCATTTTGTGGGCGAACATTTTTTTTTTAAGAAAAAAAAATGTTCTTCTCCTCTGTGGGGTATCAAAATAAAGAGTATTAAGAGGTGTTTTCAAAAATATAAAACACTTAGGAATATGTTTAAATGTACCTAATTAAAAAAAAAGTTGTAAATAAAAAATGGTAATAAAAATAATCAAAATCCGACTGCTTAAAAAGCGAATTAAAAAGACGTAAACAAGAAAAAATCGTGCTGTGCAGTCGGAGGATATATCTAATTTTGTTCAGCCAGCTCACGAATATGTATCCTCCGATTGCACAGCATAATATTTTACTTGTTTACGTCTTTTTAGTTCGCTTTTTAAGCAGTCGGGATTTTGTTTTTTTTTTATTTTCTGGTTGAAATACTTATTAACGATACGCTAAACGATTTTTTAAAATATCTAATCTGGGGGGTGACCATAAGCTCTTAGAGCGGTATCAATTTGATATAGAATAAGGGACAAATGTATCTGACTTGTATACATCTGTCACTTACTCGATCTCAAATTGATACCGCTCTAAGAGCTTATGGTCACCCCCCAGGAGACGAAGTTGTAAAGCGTCGAAGTTGAGAAATAGAAAGAGAAGTCCGAAGAAGTATGGACGGCACTCATAAATTTAAAATACATGTTTTTTTTATTATTTTGTTTCTTTCTATACAGGGCTAGATAATGATGAGACAATATATTTTTTATTTTGAACGTACACTGTCAAACAGTGGCATCGCCATACTACGTTAGTATGGAAGAATGACCGACTAGGGCACATTTAATATTAGGTACGAACATTTTCGTCTCAGAAACTAATGGGCTCAAGTCTTTATTATTACGAGACTGTTTGCCATCAATTGAACACAAAAAATATCAGTATACTGGCAGGCATTCGACATGATTGAAACCACCAATGACTTGATTAATTAATAGGTACCTACTTACTACTAGTTAAAACTAAGATTTAGATATGATCAATCATGAACACTACCAGCACCAAGTATGTACGTAAACGGCCGCTAGGGTCAAAGCACACTCATTCGAGTCGAGGCGACGCGTTACTCTATGAATGTACATAGCATATTGACACCTATTTCCATTATGTGATTGCACACATTCCTATATATATAAATAAAAGTATTAAAATGTTAAATAAATAAAAGAACTACATATAAAGATAAAACACGCAGGCACCCGACTGAATCCACGCGAACTTGAATGGGCGCACGGTTGGTGCAGTGGTTGAGCGATTGACTGCTGCGCTGCGTGTCGCGGGTTCGATTCCCGCACAAAACAAATATTTGTATGACCTACAGATAGTTATTCCAGCTCTGGGTGTTTGTGTATGTGAATTTATATGTTTGTAAACCCACCCACGATACAGGAAGAAATTCCTAGTGTGGGATGTGTCGGATGTGTGCAATTCTTTTTAAAAACTTTGTTTTTATAAAAAATTGCACACATCCTACAGAATGTCGCGTCACATCTATTCGACTTTACGTTGCGGACATAGGAGTCAATATGCTAAATACATTTTTAGACGGACGCGTCTGCAATACGATTCGACTCATGTTTCAGTGTGCTTTTACCCTTAAGCACAGCGAGAGATGAAGAGGTTCTAAAACCAGCGCGTCAAAAACCTGATTTCCGATTACGTTGGTTATTTTTATAACATCTAAATCATTATATTTCACCCAAATAGAAAATCCAACACATTATAAATTTCCCATTACGATAAAAATATATATAAGTAGCAGAGTAAAAATAAATCCTAACTTGTTTATGTATCATTGTAACAAGCAAGGAAAACTTGTTTTTGTCTCGCCGCATTCGCCACGGTGGGGGAATCCCTTCCGACTTGTCAAAGGTTTAATTCTTAGTAAGTTCTTAATAATTGCATATTATACATTCCTAGTAAATATATAACTGTATATAGGACAGCTTTTACCCGTCTGAGATAAATGCACATTCTGTGAATTGTAATGCGATGTGATGTATATCGTACTTTACCATTCGATATCAATACGGTCTAACTTGACCTTAAATTCGATGTAACATACACTCAAACTAAGTAGGTACAGTATTCACAGCGGATGTTTGTGTGTCTGAAGTTGGCTGCAGGACCCTGTGCAGTAGCTATTTTTGTGTCAATGTTGAAGTAGAAGATAGCATTGTATATCTGTCTCCTTCACTCGCTTACTCTATTTTTTTATTTTTTTTATTCGAGATGGGTTTGCTCTTGACTCTAGTCTAGGTCAGAGGTGACAGAGACAAAGTCGACGATGGAGTGAGCTTACCCAGAAGAAGCCTGTTCACTCTAACTTTGAAGAGATTCGGGTTGTATGCGTTCGGAAACACAGACGCAGGCAGTGAGTTCCACTCTTTTGCAGTGCGCATTATGAAGGATGTTTGGACTATATGCAGTATACTCGATGACAAACTGTTTCTTGCGCAATGGATGGCAGAGCCAACTGCTGAGACACAAACATCCGCTGTGACTACTATAATAAGACTATAATGCATCTTATATTATCTCTTCTGGTCAGTCAGCTCTCTCGGCTCATGTTGACTGACTACTGACTCATTTGTCCGACCTGAACCACTTTTTATTTTTGGTCTAGGTAATCATCCAATGACTTCTCCCGCTCTCCCATGAAGCGGGAGGGCGTGTCAGACTTTTACTGACTAAAACCCACTCGTGTTCCTTCAGTTGCTTGTGCCAGGGCCCCGGTAAATCTGTTTCAAATTTATCCGCGACCCAGACAGGCATCGGCCCTAGCGGGCCCCGTCACTTTTGCTGAAATCTCTGAGGCGCGCGTTAAACACTACGCGCCGTAAACTCGGGCCTGGTCCTTATCGGACGGCGAGCTACCCATTACTTGCCATCCGCAAGCGCATGCCTACGGATGGCGGGAATCGGCTTGCAACTTCCGACGCCCGGGGCGTTTCCTGCGGTGGCTAGGGGCGTGAGGGCGTCTCCTTTGCGTCTTCCTCACGCGTTCGCCTTCTCCTTTACTAGCATTACTGCTTCGCAGAAGGAGGATACAGCTTCCCATCCCATGCCCTCTCGCTCCGTACCATGGCCTGAACCAGGGCCTGACGCGAGAGGTTGCCACCGCCGAGATCTGAGTCTCTAGACAAGTGATATTCGATCATCTTAAGATAGAGATTGGAAAAATGTCAAAACGTATGGAAATGTCAGACGCTATCAAAATGTCACGTGATCAGTCCCTAACATTTCGGCATTTCGACCATCGACATCGCTTATATCGAATGACACTTGTCTAAAATCAAAATCAAAATCAAATATTTTTATTTTACATAGGCCTACATGGGCACTTATAAAACGTCGACAAAAGGTGCACGGTTCGGGTTAGTCGTTTCCTATGGAGAAGAACCGGCAAGAAACTCCATGGTTACTCTTTTAAATTGTTTTGTTTACAATATTTCCATGTTACAGCATTAGTACTTGGATATGGGGGGACAACGTAGGCCCGACAATAAGTCGTACGAAATTGAAAAAAAAAAAATAATGCACGAAATAAAAAGTTAACAAATGTTAACAATCATCTAGAAAACTAGAAAGCCTACAATGTTCACACATTCACAATAGGTAAAAGAATCTACACAAAGGTAAAAAAAAAAAAAAAAAAACTCCACAACACTAAATTTAACATGTGGCACAAATACTGTAATCAGTGCTGTAACTATTCTTAGCTAAGGGCTATAATGATGATTGAAAAATATTGTAAAAAGTCTAATTAAAAGAGAAAAAAAAATGAGATTGAGAATAGTTAGAGATATCCATATATTTGTGCCGTTTATGAGTTACCAGGGAAGCCGCATGCGCAGAGGGTGTCAAAGCCAATTTTTTTATCTTCAACGTAGTCCTTGATTTTATAATATGCTTTTTTAACAAGGACACGTTTGATGTAGTTTTTGAACTTTCCATCGGTCAGTTCTATAACTGACTTAGGCAACTTGTTATAAAAGCGTATACTGTTTATAAGAAAAGACTTGCTAGTTTTCGTTAATCTGAATTTGGGTATTACAATTTCGTGCTTACTGCGTGTATTTAAATTATGGAAGTCACTTCTAGTTTTGAAAAGCCCTCGATTTTTGCGGACATACAAAATACATTCCAAAATATAAAGTGAAGGTAGAGTCAGTATAATGATCTCTTTAAATTTTTCTCTGAGGGACTCGCGAGGACCCATTTTATAGATCGCGCGGATTGCCCTCTTTTGCAAGATAAAAATTGAGTCAACGTCTGCTGCTGACCCCCACAGCAGAATGCCATAAGACATAATACTGTGGAAATAAGCATAGTATACTAGTCTAGCTGTGGCTACATCGGTTAACTGCCTTATCTTCCTTACTGCATAGGCAGCCGAACTTAACCTGCCCGAAAGAGTTCTAATGTGCGCGCCCCACTGCAATTTTGAATCGATAGTAATCCCCAAGAATACAGTTTCCGCTATTATTTCAAGATTTTTGCCGTCAAGATTTAGATTTAGGTCACGTTGAGGTACATTTGGTAAAGAGAACTTTAGACATTTTGTTTTTTTCGCATTCAGTAAAAGATTGTTAGCTGCGAACCATTCCGAGAGAACAACTAGACTTTCATTGACATGTAAGACATCCGTATCTTTCCTATCTATTTTAAAAATTAGCGAAGTATCATCAGCAAATAGAATTATATCCGATAATTTGGCCATCATAAAAGGGAGATCATTAATGTAAACAAGAAAAAGGAAAGGGCCGAGAATTGAACCTTGGGGCACGCCCATTTTGACTAGAGACCCGGAGGACGTCGCCCCATTAACATTTACTTTTTGCTGTCTGTTTGATAAATAGGAAAGCACAAGATCAGCAGCTTGTCCTCGAATTCCGTAGTGTTGTAATTTACAGATCAGTGTGTTGTGGTCGACGCAGTCGAACGCTTTTGACAGATCACAGAAAATGCCAATGGCATCCTGGGACTTCTCCCAAGATTCCAAGATGTGGCTGATGAGTTTTACTCCCGCGTCCGTTGTCGACCTACCTTTCGTGAAACCAAACTGCTGACTATGCAGGATCCCATTTGAATTGAAATGAGACAACATCTGGTCCAGCATGATTTTTTCATAGATTTTACTCAATGCTGGTAGCACGGATATAGGTCTATAATTAGAGGGATCGCTCTTACAGCCTGATTTGAAAATTGGTACTACTTTACTGTGTTTCATTAAGTCAGGAAACGTGCCGCTGTCCAAACATTGATTGAATATGCCTGTTAGGACAGGAGCAATTGAGTCAATAATATCTCCAAGAACCCTAACGGATATCCCCCATAAGTCTTCAGTGTTTTTTATATTGAGACTTTTGAACGCGTTTTTAATTGTATCAATGCATATTGGTTTAAATTTAAATGTTGGTATGTCTTTAGTAAAGTATTCCTTAAGAAGAGCTGCAGCCAATTTAGATGAGGAGGGAAGTGACTTCGTAACCTCTAACGGAATGTTGGTAAAGAAATTTTCTAATGTCTCAGCGACTTCTTGCTTATCAGAAATGGTTTCATTCGATATTTTCAAAGACAACTCATTCTGATCGCGTTGTTGTGTCTTTCCAGTTTCTCTATTAATTACTTGCCACACAGTTTTTATTTTATTATTAGAAACACCAATTTCGTTAATTATTATTTGAGATTTTGCTAAAGCCTCTGTATTTACCTGCCAGGGCTACCATGACGTGTAATAACAATCATGGTTCCACTGTGAGAAAGGGACGGAGCTATACAAGACAAATAGCTCTGTCCCTTTTTCAGATTCGCACTATGACAGTTTTGACAGTCACTCGTACCTACCATGTTGTATGGTGGCATGGCAATGGGCATTTAAAAAAGTTACTAGGAGTATACTTACGAGTATACTCGTAAGTATACTCCTACCATTTTGTATGGTGGCAATGGGCAAATAAAAAAAGTTACTACGAGTATACTCGTGCCTACCATTTTGTATGGTGGCAATGGGCATATAAAAAAAGTTACTACGAGTATACTCGTACCTACCTTTTTTATGGTGGCAATGGGCATATAAAAAAAGTTACTACGAGTATACTCATGCCTACCATTTTGTATGGTGGCAATAGGCATATAAAAAAAGTTACTACGAGTATACTCGTACCTACCATTTTTTTATGGTGGCAATGGGCATATAAAAAAGTTACTAGGAATATACTCGTGCCTACCAATTTGTATTTCACGAAGGGTTGGGCAGGGGTGCACCTATAGTACTTACAGTCACATTACGCCAGCTATGTTTAAGTCTCATGTAATGGGGGGCAGCCTATTGCCATCAACCGGACATAAATCCAGATTTCGGGTTACTATTGAGAAATTCCACACGGACCTAATGAGAATATTATGACACTCAAACTAAGATAAAAATAGATGTTAGGTATTGGCTTCTGGCAGCGGCTTCGTCAGCGTGATAGTCGAAAATTATCCCGAGGGAACATATTCCCGGGGTAAAAAGTATCCTATGTGCTATGCCTGACTATAATCTGTCTCTGTGCCAAACTTCATCCAGATCCGTCCAGCCGTTTGAGCATGAAGAAGTAACAAACATACAGACACACACCCACAAACTTTCGCCTTTATTGTATTAGTGTGATTAGATTTGAATAGTGTACCTACCAATATAGCTTTCATTCAAAAAGCTAGAAGCATCTCTAATCATTTATTGATTTGTGTGTGTATGTTAGTAATGATGAACTTGACTATAAGTATTTAAGAAGCCAAACATGTTTGACTACCAAAACAATTTACATAAAATAAACATTTTGCGGTCAAAGTCAATATCTACCTAAGTACCTACTTGTTCCCAATAGAAGTAAGTGGATTTTGTTAAAAAAGACAATCATTTAGTCCAAGTCCAACTCGCCAGATATACTTGCCGTGTTTTAATGGCATACAACCGCAATAAGATGAAGTAAGGATACTAAGGAGTTTCAGAATAGGTATCTTTATCTACCTTTTTATTTTTTAATTATGAAACGATAAAGCAATCAATTTTATAGCAAACCAGTAGCACAATACTAGTCTTTCTATACTTAATTTGACGACATTTACTACGCAACGTAAAAACAAATTAAGGATTGGCTGACTATTCTAAAACGAAATTCAGCAATCACAACCTCTTCCTTGCAGCCGGGTACAAATACGTAATTCTGGTTATTTTTTTAGTTTTATTTTACTTCAGGACTCCATTCAACAGTTAAGTGGAAGTTGTAACCGAGAAAAAAATGCTATAATTTGAAAAAGCAAGAGATCAAACAGAATAAGTGATTGCTTTTGGATTAGTCTGTGAACTTTAAACGAAGTAAGCAAGAACTATTTCGATACATAAAAAAAACTTATTTTACAAGTTTTTATTTAACTTGCAATGTAAGTATGTATGTAAGCGTGTTCGGGTCAAATCTTGCAACTGAATTTTAAAGCAGTTATCCCCAACTGATTAAGATTAAATTTTGCATACACGTTTAGTTTGGTTGACAATGCATGGTGAGCTAAGTGACGTCATTCTAAATTCAATATGGCGGACGGGCCAAGATGGCGGACTAGTTATTTTTTGTTCACTGCCATGTTATGGGTATCAATTAATGAAAGGGTTTGCTGAGAAGAATATTTGCTGAAAAAGCTTGTTTTATAAAAAGATTTTTTTATTGGATAATTTTATTTACTTGTGACTTGTACTCAGAAGAAGCTCGTATTGCCCGAGGATCGAACCCAGGACCAATGACTCGCGACCATCCGACAAACCATTGTCGATTAAACAGTACATCTCGCAATATAATTTAACACAAGTTAGCGATTAATTGTATAAATTGAAGTAGGTATACTATGCAAAACATTTCTAGTCGCACATACGAATAAGTGGAGTTACAACCGTCGACGAGGTACGTACAATTACATACCATACACGTGCTAATCTCACTTATATTTAAACATTTCTTAATATTTTTGAACATGCTGATTAGCGAACATGCGGACAGTTAGATAAGATGAAACGGTGATGATTTTTAGGGTTCCGTACCCAAAGGGTAAAAACTGGACCCTATTACTAAGACTCCACTGTCCGTCTGTCTGTCACCAGGCTGTATCTCATGAACCGTGAATTTTCAACTAGCTAAGACACTTGAAAATTTCACAGATGATGTATCCCTTTTGCCGCTATAACAACAAATACTAAAAACAGAATAAAATAAATATTTAAGTGGGGCTCCCATACAACAAACGTTATTTTTTTGCCGTTTTATGCAATAATGGTACGGAACCCTTAGTGCGCGAGTCCGACTCGCCCTTGGCTGGTTTTGAAAATCAGCATTCAATACAGCCTGAATTACAAAGCTGTAGACCCCAAAATAGAATGAAAATCGAATAAACACCGATATAAAACTAGTCTATATGAGGAAAATCTTAAGACGAGTGTTGTCTATAATAATAAACCACGCGTCATCACAATATGATCGCAACTATTCGCATTAAAAAAAAAAAAAAATATTGTTGATAACCTTAGTGTGCGGTGGCGGCCACTGCGGCCAGTGGCTATAGTGGCCAGTTAACTGAACTATCAGTCGCGCACCGGCCGTCCTCACGACAACAATATTGTTGACAGACTCGTTTCGATATTAATGTTTAATAATTTGTTGAATCACCACAAGTGCTAAAAGATGAGGAGCCTGTGCGAGGGAACGGTTGTCATCGCCTGCATCCTCGTCGCCACATTCTCAAACGCTGGAGGACGTGAGTATTATTCCTTACTTATATTCATAATTAAAGCTTAAGTGAGAAGAAAAAATGTGTTTTTAAACTCCAGTGACCTTACTGCATAAGTTAACCTCCGTAATCTGTAGTGTCCGACCGCGTACCCATCTGTGATTGCGTACAAACATAACATTATCTATTTTTGTTTACTTAGCTAGTTTAAGATGTTTTTTTTAATTACAGTTTTACTAATTGACATGTAACGAACAACGTGATCTTGTAAACGTACTCGTCTAGTGTGAAACAAAGGTGACAACGTTTTTATGCAAACTTTTTAACTTGTGGTATGTTTTTTTAGACGTATTAAATGTTACAAGTGGCCTTTAAACGAATTCTTGTAAAGTGTAATGTCCGCGACGAAATACATGTTCCATTAAGTGATGTAAATAGGTACTAATGTCCACTTAATGAAATATTATCGAATCATGACTGGTAAAGAAAACAATAGTGTGGGTATGTGGGTCGAGAAGTAATAGGTATCAAGGACCATTAACCACAAAGTGAACACTAACCGCCTGTAACTTCTTCATTAAACACTTCGATGGATAGGTAGGTATATAAACCTCTAGCTAAGTAGATGGCCATCTAACATCTAAATGCTTCAAAACATAACTTTCTTAATCGTTTTATAAAGAAGTCCAATTAAGTTTTGTTTATGACTTAAATGTCATCCAAATTAATTAAACTGTATTTTAACGACAGTGATAGCCCAGTAATTTGAATAGTGATTACCACGATTGATAGAATTAGCTATAAACATTAAACTAGCATTACGTTGGTATCTATACTATCTATTTATAAGTAGGTATGAATATAAGATGATATAGCGACGAAAGAAGACAATCCCGCTAGCTCTATGAATACAGTGGAAGGTATCATTAAAGCCCACTGGCATGTAACCTAACGGCTAACGGTAATAAACAGCCAACAATCATGCAGAAACCCGATCTCCTTTCTTTTATATCTCAATTATTAAAAACATTGCCGAACAGCAAAACACACTTGTACATATTATACAGTATACAACCATGACTAACACCTCAACACTAATAAGAAATCTGGTTTTTTCTAATGCAATTTGGTGAGAATCTTTAGTACAAAACCAAAGATTTTATTAATTGACGTGATATTATATCTACCTAACAAAAACGAGTTTCTGACATTCAAAGTCAAGTACTAAAGCAGTCGATACTATCAAAGATAATGCCTTAAACTTGATTTCTTAAATAGAGTAGTAGTGTTCTATAAATTATTGAATTTAAAAACACAGTTCTTTATAAGTTTTTTGTCCCTAAGAAGTAATGTGGCTCGGCATGCTCTGGATCTTGCTGAGGCAGTTTATGAAGTTACAATTAAAAGAGGGTTGAACTGGAAGAGTATTATATCGAATTCGATATCGATTTAATATGGCGCCATCCGTTTGTCTAGAGTAAGCCCCGCGTAGTCGTAGCGTTATCATAGTACTGTCGTAGAGCAATATCCGCTTCGTCGTAGCAGTTGTGTAGCACGTAGCACTGTCGTAGCAAAAACGCCGCTCTGCCGTAGCAAGTTAGCACGTAGTACTGTCGTAGCGCTGCGGCGCCGCGGCGTAGCAGGGGCGTAGCGTGGGCGCTAAGTAGGCACCTCGTAGACCTTCACTTCTTATTAAAACATTGATAATACACAAAAGGCTTTGCGTTTCTATGGGGTTCAATGACGAAACACTTTACTGTAAATTGTAGTTAAAAAAGAAAAGCAAAAGATAAATTAAATGGGACTTGTACCTATTATAAGCGTTTGCGCAGCCTCCACGCTGCGTATATGTTTGAATAAAACCAGAGCTATAGACCAATACTCGCCATCACCCAATGCAAAGGCATATAAAGTTACCAAGTGACTTGGTTTCCTAAATCTTAAATCAACCTTTTACTCGGTAATTGATTGACAAACTTGCAGTTAGATTTACAGTTCCGCGTTCACGCACATGTGCAATGTTATGGTTGCTACCTTTATCATAGCAGAGACCGTACAAGTTATAAGTAATACCAGTGGCGTAGTTAGTCTTTATGGGGCCCTGTATCAGATTTTGTTGTGGGCCCTTCTTACCCGAATACAGCAAAATAATGAAAGGGTGTCTTGAGGATTCTTGAATCGGCAATCCATCTCTTTTATACGAGTATAAGCAAAAATTTAGAGCGAGCAAAGGAAACTAGAAAATTGAAAATAATTAAAAATTGGAGTATCCCCACTCGCATAGATTAAGGTATCCCTAGTCGTCGACACAAACTATTTTGTGCGCAGGGTTAAAATGCCTGCTATCTCATCCGACAACTCGTGCAAAAGAGAAAGATGCTGTGATGAGCAGTAAGAAGCTAGTTCGCGTACGAATTAGCACTTTTTCAAGTTTGTAGCGTAATGGATGATGATTTAGGACGAAAACGAGCGCGCAAAATTTTATAAACAGACCTTTGGGAGTCTAGATATCATGAAAAAACGACTAAATGTATATTTTCAAAATACAATTATTTGCATTGTTGAACTACTAATCTATCTGTATGGTGGCCTTTTTGCAATTTTCCTTCTTCTTATGGTATTTATTGCCGCCCAAAGATGCGTTAAAATTAGTGTTGAAATATGGAACTTTCGACGCTAATAACTTTCAAATATTTTTCTTTTTTACTTTTTTGTTTCCATACAGGGCAGTATAATGATGAGACAAATTGATATCATTTTTTATTTTGAACGTACATTGTCAAACAGTGGAGTAATCCCTAGACTACGTTTGTATGAAAGAATTATCGACTGGTGTAACTTAAGGTAAACACTAGTCGATAATTCTGTCATCATAACAAACAGCTTTCATGATTTTAATTTATCCATTACAGCCATCTTATCCATTAAAATGGAAGGTTTTGGACAACATTTTACGAATTGATGCTTCCACATGTTAGGGCCTCTGCGGATTAGGGCCTTAGGGGCTCCGTATCATTGACACGCCTGATTCCGCGGTAGCTACGCCCCTAAGTATAACATACTGTGTTTTTTTTTACCACGATGTTTGTTATTGATTGTCTTATCAAAGAGTCAACGTATGGTACAAGGAGATCCTGTTAATTACCAATAATTCAATGACTACTGTTGTACACACTCTTACATTTTTATCTTCCTTCATAGATAAAAATCACCCATTCCTCAATGACTATAAGTGATTTATCAGGGTTCACAAAGTTCAAGTAAAAAGTACGTTCTCATTAAATATGACTAATTCTGCTTATGTGTTTGTTGTCTACGATATTGCTTGAGAAATAATGCGCCATGCATAATGCACAAATAATTACTCATAATATAATGTACGGCTGGATTAATTTCTTATTATTCCTCATCGACGACTTTATTTGGAACATAAAACCAAGAAATCAGTGGGTTAAACTACAAAGCAAGCTGTAGACTTCTAGGAATTTATTACTTACTAGCTGTGCCCGCGGCTTCGCTCCCGTTAACTGAATACCTACTCTGCCCTACTTACCATTCTGCCTACCCTACTTACCTACCTACCAATTCTTTTTGGGGTCATCATTCTATCGCGGAGAATCTTAAAACCGCCCTTCAGAAAATTACTTCAAATGCCAACGCCATCTATCGAATATCGAGTTCAACTGAGTATCTGAATTGCGTGTGTTGTGATAATTTTACTTCTTGACCAATTTAAATTCATCTAACTTTTGATTGAGTGAACCAATTGCGATGAAACAAAAACTAAGTTATACTTCAAGTTACGCACTTACGCACCGTTTTTATGTATAAAAGTTATCTACATTGATTTCGTACATTTTACGTGATGCGTGCACAAATAAACAGACAAACAGATAAACAGACAAAAATTCCAAAAATGCTAGAAATGGGTTCTGTTGGTTATCCTTTAACAACCTGGCAATTTTTTTTGGAAATATTCTCGACGTACAAAAACGACTTTTCTACAGATTTATTATATGTATTGATTGATGATGATTAATATTATACATGCGAAAGATATGATGTGTGGATGTATGTTTGTTACTCAATCACGCCAGAACGGCTGAACAGATCTGGGTGAAATTTGTCACAACTTTTTATCTCGAGTCGAAAATTATCCCGATGGAACATATGTTCCCACTATAAAGAAACAAAAACAAGGTCGCAATCGGCGATTTCTAATTCTAATCTATCAATATTTTATTATTAACACTTTGACAGCCGAAGATTTTAAAACGCGGATTCCATGGTTCGCCGGCGATTTTCGCCGATATTGCAACATTTATAAAATGAGAACTATCAATGATAAATCTATAATTATTTTTTTATTTATACTATTGACTTGTTTATTTCTAGGATAAAAATAAAAAACAGACGTAAATTAGTTTTTTTTTATTTAAAAATGTAGAATAAAAAAGAGGTTTTATGGGAAAAAAAAAAGTCGTGTACGTGCACTCGCAATAGCGGCGCGGGAACACTGGCGCAGCGCGACACTCGATAGCTTGTTCCGCTCACACCAAGCGCCCCACCACGGTTATTCTTACATGTGTGCGTAGCTAAAGCACTACACTATTATATCAATGCACGCCAAACACGGACTACGGACGTCGTTTTAAAACAAACACTAAGAAAGTCAGTCAGTACTGAGAACGTGATCAGCTGTGAAAGTGTTAAAAACACAACAGAGGTAAATTTAAATAAAAATAAAATAATAATCACTTTCTTGTTTAAACATAGTAACGAATATTTTAATTAATTTATATTTTAATGTATAAACGGCCTCATCACACATCATCGCATCATCAGCCTATTAATGTTCCCACTGCTGGGACACAGGCGTCCTCTCTGTGAGAGGGAATAAGGCTCATTGATTATTTAAAGGGAAACCTAAACGAAAATCCTAAGTACTACGGAACACTCGGCACGCGGGTCGGTCTCGTACTTGGCTGGTTATAACTTTTTTCCATTTAGCTTATTGGTTGTATAATTGTCAGCATAGGGTCACGTCAGTGAGCGATGTAGCTAAGGAAGCCTGAAATTGTATAAAGATGCTTACTGTAGTTCTTCTACACTAAACACTAACAATATCATAAAGAGCAAAGATTTGTTTGTAATGGATAAACTCAAAAACAACTAAACCGATTTTAAAAATTCTTTCACCAGTAGAAAGTTACACTATTCCTGAGTGACAAAAGCAATTTTTTTAATCGCGAAGACGGGTCCTTTGGGGTGGGCCACGGGAACAAAGCCGCGGGAAACAGGTAATCTATCTATACCAATATTATAAAGAGGAAATATTTTTTTGTTTGTTTGTACCGAATAGGCTCCGAAACTACTGAACCGATTTAAGAAATTCTTTCACAAAAAAACTAGCCTATGTCACTCAGGAATAATGTAGCTTTCTATTGAGAAAGCTACATTATTCCTAAGTGACATAGGCTAGTTTTTCATCACGAAAACGGATCCTGAGGGGTGATCCACGGGAGCGAAGCCGCGGGGTATAGCTAGTAAGTTAGAAAGGTAAAAAAAATCAAGATGACAAGTTAAAAAAACAATTAATTATTTATAGCCCATAGACGAAAAAACTGTACATTGTAGCTTTGTTTAAGGTAAGGATATGAAACTTGTCACCCTTCTAGATCTCAACACTTCTTCGTCGAACTTGGCGCCTTTTTCATATTTATGTTTTTGGTGGGATCATATTACACCATTGTTACGTCTTGTTACCATCCAATCATCGTCGTATGTGGAGTCGTGATCTTTAATGGATATTTATTGCTCTGTTACCCTCTAAGGCATGTAAGCATGATATGATGTATGTTTAGACGAATCGATGTATTTGTGTTTGTAACTTATACTACCTACTCTTTTTTTAAATTCGGCATCAAATAGTAGCAACCCTAGTGAATCTATCAAGTTAAGGTGTCATAATATTCTAAACGGCGCGAGTGGCCTTTTTGTATACATTCTATTTTGTGGTATAGATAAGGGTGCCAGGGGGGTGACCATAAGCTCTTAGAGCGGTATCAATTTGAGATCGAGTAAGTGACAGATGTATACACGTCAGATGCATCTGTTCCTTATTCGATCTAATATTGATACCGCTCTAAGAGCTTATGGTCACCCCCCTGAACTAAGTAAGGTGAAGTTACCAATTTTACATACTTGTGTGCAGGTCACAAACTATGTAAACTGGCTTAGCTTTAGTCGTATAATTTAGGATGTTTTTGATATTTGTGTAGCAGTTTGCGGTCTGTACACAATTATGAAAAAATAAGAAAGAAACATAGTTTATTTGCGCCAGGCAGGACGCATACCATAAAAAGAACAAATAAAAAAGTTAATTTAAAAATAAATAAAACCCGACTGCTTAAAAAGCGAACTAAAAAGACTTAAACAAGAAGAAAATCATGCTGTGCAGTCGGAGGATACATAATCGCGAGCTGGCTGAACAAAACCAGACGTATCCTCCGACTGCACAGCATGATTTTCTTCTTGTTTAGGTTTTTTTTAGTTCGCTGTTTAAGCAGTCGGGTTTTTTTATTTTAATATTAACTTTTTTATTTATAACTTTTTTCTCGAGTTAGGTACATTTAAACATACAAGTATTATATTTTTAAAATCACTTCTTAAAACCCTTTATTTTGATACACGATGGGATTGGAAGAATAAAAATAATTGGGCCCCCACAATATGGCGCCCAAAAGCCGCCATTTTTCTATTTGCCAATTTTAATGTAGCCAGTGACACTCATAAGGTTAAGAAATCAAACAAATCGATTGACGTAAGAATCATCAAAATCGGCCAAAGCGTTTGGTCTTTGGAACGCCACATAGGAACAAACATACATACATACATAGACTGATAAACACATTACCTCCTTCGGCAGTCGGGTAAAAAATACTGAAATATAATCATTACAAAGTATGCGTCACAACACTCACAACCGTGCGAAATGGTCATCTCTCAGCATAATGCTGGGACTCGTGCGAGACAGAGAAACAGCGCTGGTTTTCAGCGATAGCCGGGGTCGACTTAGCTACTAATTTAGCTCTTGGGGGCTTTATTTATAAAAGTCTCGGCACAGATTAGCTGATGTATAATTCCAATTTTATGAAGGAAATTTAAGAATCTGGTAATCAGTTGCTATTCTTATTGTAGTCCTGAGATTTTTATGAAATAAGAAATATCTCCAAGGTGGGATATAATTACACATACCATCAATACCTTTCACAATACAAATAATAAACCGTACCAATCGTAGAAGACTGGTGATGTGAATTCCAGCACTGCATAGGAAAATACAAGGAAGATGCATAAGGCGATATTATAGGTTAATTAATATGTTTTTACAAGGCCAAGAGATTTACATAATTAAAAACCAAGCACGCGATTTGACAAAAGGTTGCCAAAGGTCAATAGTTCAATACGAATATGCTTTTGTATCGAGATTAAATAAAGAAAAAATAGAAAAACCCATGTTTGAAAATAACATTAGATAATATAACTATTTTGGGTTTTCTAAATTGGAATACCCCACGGGATAAATTTTAGAAAACCCAAAATAGTATAGAGGTTTGAATATATTCATTTATAAAATTGTAACTTAATAGTTGTAATGTTGTATATCCGTAACATAAATCATTAACTTCGTTCGCATATAAAGGTCGCCTTGTTGTGATAAATTATCCTCAATCTACTACACCACTGGCTACAAGATGTTTCTCATGAGTACGATTTACGATAAGTGACATTATCGTAAAACATGGAGCATGTTATTAATTACTTATTATGCCAAACAGGGGATTTCTGAGAACTTATAATCGTAAGACCGTTTGTTAACAACGCAACTACACGACACGATATGGACCGTTTGTTCATTGCATCTTCTTCTTCTTCTTAGCGTGTCGATCGCAAAAATAGTCTCTAAATATTATGTTTGGCCCAGAACTCTGCCACGGCAATACCACAGGTGCATGAAAGGAGCCTCCCCCAGCGACGTACCTACCATCCGGTCTTTCCGTTACGTCCGACGCACCCTGAGCAATCGACTTCTGTCGATTGGCTAATCCTTTCACCACGATGGCAAACTTAGAGTTCATTGCATGAGACACGATTTAAAACCGGTTTTTGGCTATATCGTCGATGCTGCTATGTCGTCGCGACATTTTGGAGTAACGATTTGGCGGCTGTACAAAACAAGTATAAGTTTGTTGACGACACGACACACCGCACTGCAAGGCTCACGCGAGGTGCGAACAATAGATGTGCACTGCAATGTCGTTGCAGAATCGCGTCAAGTGAACAAAAGAACGGACGACATATCGCCTGCAATGTGACCGTAAATCGTGACGTGCGGTGCCTCGTGAACAACCGATCTTCCCGCAAGTGCGAATGCTTAGCGAGAGGTCCTGGATTCGATAATGATGATGGTCCTTGATGGATCTCCATTAGGCATTTCTCAGTAGCAGCCCGGCATTTGGCAGTTAGCGGTGTAAGGGTGTTACCAGACCAATCGATTGATGGTAGAATGGATTAGTCGACGTCGATCGATAGGGTCTATCCTTCACCAGACCAATCGATCGATTGTCGATCGACGATCTGGCTAAAAACAACGCGTCCTCTTGTTAATACATTTCGAAAGAAACTGATGGATTATAACCGGGGTTAATCGATCAATGTCGACCGATGCCATCGACCGGCAATCGATCTATTGGTAAGTCAAACGGTATCCGTCGATCAATTAAAGCTACCAGACTAGTCGATCAACCTCGATCGACGTCGACTGATGCCGTCGATCGATCGATTGGTCTGGTAACACCCTAAAACTCCCGTGCCTCGGAAAAGTACGTAAAGATGTTCGTCCTACGCTTGACCGCTCTCCGATCGTGTCGGATTGCAGTCTAATCCGATTATGATAGTAACGGAACAGAGGATGCACCTGCGTTTGCGCACACACTTGTACACTGTAACATATCCTGCACCGATATCTATGCTTCGTAGAGCTTCAGTTTGGAAGACTAATAATTTTCCTTACTCATTTACAGCCTTTTTGTAAGTTAATTTAATTTTTTGAGACTTTATTATCAGCCTTATAATGTTTCCAATTCTGGGACACAGGCATCCTCTCTGTGAGAGAGGTAATAGGTCATAATCCACCACGCGGGCCCAACGCGGGTTGGTGGATGTCACACGTCTTCGAATTTTTGCTTCTAGGACATGCCGGTTTCCTCACGATGTTTTCCTTCACCGTTTCCGGGGGCAGAGAGCGTCGACTGATGAACTGAAAATTAAAGATATATACTATGTAGGGACATAGTATATATCTTTCTGTTTTCCTTTTTGATTCGATATCTTTAGAAGCACTAGAGCCCTCAAAAAATGCTCAAAATTGCGCTGTCAACAGAGGCTTAGTGTACAAATTTGACAAATATAAATGAAAAAAGGAAAACATAGGGTAGTATAGTATATATCTTACTTTACCAGTTTATGGAATATCTTTTAAATTGGTCCAATATTGGAGGAGGAAATTTAAAAGACGCCAAACCTCGAATTATGACTTTTTACTAAGGAAATTCAGTCGGCGCTCTCTGCCCATATTTCCTCTTAAGAGCAATGGTGATGAAATACTTTACAGAAAGTAAAGCGCCTGCCTGGGTTGGAACTCACGACCTACGATACGTAATTCGGGGCCGTTACCACTGGGCCAACACTGCTCTCTCAAAATTTTTGAGACTTGCTTCCGATCAATTTGTTCCTGATAATTCAAATTCTTAAGATTAATAGCAGCGATTTTTAATTTGATACTGTTAGTTGAGATAACTTATTAGATTGATCTTTCTAGCTGTTGTCACGACAGAAAATATTTTAAATAAAATAGTGATTTTTTTCTGAATAGCCTTTGGTGAGTTCCATCAGATAATCTAGTGTTGATCTTTCATTAGTGGATCATGAGGGTCCGTTTTCTTGCTCTACGCTCCTGAGAAGGCTGATAGATAGATAACCACTCAATACACCTTTTTTTTGTTGACGGGGGGAAAAAGACAAGGCAGTGTGGGATTTTTGCTGCACTAAAACCACCCCGGTGATCGCCATCAATAGGTAGAAGGAAACCTCTCAATGTACCTCCCTGTTGTAGAGCGGTGTAATGGCGGCGCGGACTGCATCCCTCTGAGCGAATGCACGGGCCTGTACAACCAGCTGCAGCGAGGCAACACGCCGCAGCTCACACAACTCCTGCGCAGCCTGCACTGCGGCTTCGAAAATGGCGACCTGCCAATGGTGAGCCAATCAAGACTGTGCCTTCCAGTGTGATGCTCTAAAAGCTGCGCTTGATGTTAAACTTGCTCACATACCAACTTTTTATATTTATCTACATATTTTTTGTTCTTTCTACCAATCAGGTGAAACGTAAGGTGGTTAGAGGGAACATTCGGGTAATTAGTGATTAACATTTTTGAAAACTCTTATTATTTCTCAACTTTAAATGAACACAAAGTTGAAAATAATTTTCCCTTGTACTATAATTAGCAGACGTTTATTGACCGAATATTAATTGTTCTTTTGGTTGTCTAGATATGCTGTCCACCTCAGTTCCTAAATGATCCGACACATGTCGCTCCCATCAGCTCGAGGAACGCTGATCCCATTAGTCTGCTGCCCAACTCTCGGGTCTGCGGCATCCAGAATAACGACAGAATAGTCGGAGGCACACAGGCTGACATCGATGAGCACCCCTGGATGGCACTCATCAGATACGACAAACGTAAGTTTAAGACTACCTTCACTTTAGTGATTTTCCGGCATCCTTATAAGATTTTCTGAAAGTCTGCGTAAAAACCAGATTTGGATTCGTCAATGCAAAATAATGATTCTTTTCTTAACACGACATTAAAAGATCCATCCAGTTATTAATTCTATGTGGTTTAAATATTTATTACAGTTCTGGATGATATATACCATACACGTAAGAACTCAAATCGTTATAAAATGAATATTGTAAGTTTGTAACTGCTATTTGCATCTGCAGTAATTTTCGCTTACGTTTTCATGCTCTTTTAGATGCCGAACCACCTAAGCTTTAATAAATCTGTCCAAATTCAAAAACTAAGCACTCTTCAGCGAAAACTTTGCCAGGAAGCTTTTTATGCTGTTAAGATTATCTTGAAAACTGAACGGTTTGAGATTGAATAAATATACTAATGCTGCTATGTTTTTATTTAAATTATTACAATTATATTTTACAAATATTTATGTTCTGTGATTTTTTGTTATCCTTCACCGAAACGCATGTCACAATAAAAAAATACTGAAAGTAAAATTAGGGTCGTTGGTAGCAGTTGGCTGGTCAAATTATATTTTTAGCACAAATATTCGAGGAGGGATAAAAAAGTAGTGAGAATGAGATAGAATATAATGACTATTGATAACTTAATAATTTATTTTTCTACATAGTTTCCAAGTCTCTCTACACACCGAGTCCAGCGCTTTTCCAAGGCTTCAATCCCTTTCACAAAAAAAGTTTTGTCTTGCTCTTGCAAAATGCTCTCCACGGCATCCATCACCTCGTTATCGTCTTCGTACATGTTTCCCCTTAAGTATTTTTTCAATTTAGAGAACAGATCAAAATCGCTAGCAGCCAGATCTGGTGAATAAGGGGGGGTGGTCAACCAATTCGAAGCCAGCTTGCTGAATGGCAGCAACTGCCGACCTGTGCGCGGGTGCGTTGTCGTGATGAAACAGCACGCCCCTTCTAAGTTTCACTCTCCTTTTCTCTTTGATGGCATTCCTCAACTTGGGAATTAAAGCTGCATAATATTGGCCTGTAATAGTGGTTCCACGCTCCAGGTAATCAGTCAACAATATCCCTACTGAGTCCCAAAATATTGAGGCCTTGCCAGCCGATGCTACGACACGAAACTTCTTCGGGGTCGGTGATGATGGCCGTTTCCATTGCGAAGATTGCTGTTTTGTCTCGGGATCAAAATGATGGACCTATGTTTCGTCCATTGTTACGAAACGAGACAAAAAATTTTCAGAATCTTCTTGAAACTTATCCAACAATATCTTCGAAATGTCAAGTCGATTTTTTTCTGACTGTCGGTTAACATTCTCAGCACCCATCTTGCGGAGACTTTTCTCATATTCAAAGATTGTTTCAATATGGATTGAATACTTCCATATGAAATGCCCGTTTCTTGAATTAAGTATCGGATGGTAACTCTTCGATCGCTCAATACAATTTTCTCGACTTTCGCAACATTTTCTTGGGTGACTGACGTCGATGGACGGCCGCAACGATGTTCGTCTTCCGTGCTCGTTCTCCCTACTCGAAATTGAGAAGTCCTCCTTGCGACAGTGGAATACGGCGGAGCAGACTCCTAATGTTGCCTCCAGATCGCAATGAATCTATTGCGTCGTTAACTCTTTTAAACAGAGGTATTTAATAACGGCTCGCACTTAGTTTTTCTCCATTTTCGAGAACACGATCCGACACGAAGCAAACAAATGACTACATTCTTCATAATTACGATTTTAATTATATCTAAATATCTGTCAATATAACAGCTAAGTTAAGGATGTTATTTGTGGAGATAAATAAACATTTTTATTATTTTATTATTATCCTTTTATTTAATTATGTACACATTTTTTATTTACATTTATTATTATTATTCAGGAAACAACAAAAGAGAATCGAAGATTTTTTTCTTTATTAATATTATAAATATGTATCTGAGCCACGGACCTCTATTATACAAGTACGCACGTATTTGTATGTTAGACTTAGAGGTCAGTGATCTGAGCTAGGCATAGCTCAGATACATCCAGCCAGTATATTTTTTTCACTTACCAAGGAGTATGTCGTTCTCACTACTTTTTGATCCCTCCTAGTATTTAGGTACAATTATGTCATATATGTATTCTAGGACTTATCGTTTTAACAGTGAAATTAAATTCGGTAGTTCGATTATCTATACATCTACTGAGGTTCATTCTCTATCTATATATCAATACTACTGTACTGTTTTGTACTTTATTTGGCCTACCCTGTCTTTGTCTTTTCTTTCTGGAAATGTACGTAGGGTCGGAAATGAGCTGATGCCAAAGATAGGCCATAAGTCCGTTTGTACTTTCGGGGAATCTTCTTAATGGTAATCCGATAGAAAACATTGTTTCATATTCCAAGACGGAAGACAACCTGTCTAAAATTAATTCTTTGGTCGTCGTTTACAGCTGTCGGTTGGGGCTTCTACTGTGGAGGAGTCCTCATATCCGCCAGATACGTTCTCACAGCGGCTCACTGCGTCAAGGGCTCAGACCTGCCGCCGAACTGGAGACTGTGAGTTTATCTACATTTCATTATAATAGTTAATAATAATCAATATTATAATGTATATATAAATAGCAGCCACTTCTTTCGACAAGGTTAGTCCAGTAGATAAACATAAAACCAACTTTTATTGAGCTTATTTTTCAGCTGAATATTGCATTAGGTATACTTATCCTTGTACGTTTTATATTTTGGAATATAATGTAAGTTTGTCTAATCAGTAGGTACAAATTTCTGCCTGTAGGTTAGTGGTAAGTAGTAAATAAGTAGGTACCTATTTTTTTTTTCTGGCACCTACCTGAGCGGTTACTTTAATTTTTCAGAAAACTTTACACATCAAAGTAGCTACTTGTAGGCAGGTTGGCCCCTATTTACCATACCTACAGACAAAAATTTGTCATACAAGTAAATACTACTACTTACATAGGTATACCTATATTGAATGAGGTCAAGTCAAGCTATAGATTACACATTCAGTTGAACTACAATGTAGGTAGTGATTCAGGAAATCTCTTGGAATTACTATAATTTTGAATGTGTAGTGTAGTTTTCCTGGGAGTTCTGAAAAAAAATTACCTATCACGTGGCTGGCTGATAAAATATGGCGAAAACATACATAATTAGTAATTACCTACCTATCTAGTGACGTGGGCAGCAGCCATATACCTACTGCTTTTGTGCAACAATGTAGGTAGTTATGTTTAGAGTGCTCGCAAGGCGCTCGCTAATCTTCTGGGCCGCCCTGAAGTTGGCTTTCCGATGCGCAAGGCACGGATCGCTGCTGTTTTTGTATGAGATTTACTACTGCGCAGTCATTGTAGCCAACTTCAGGGCGGCCAAGAAGTTTGGCAAGAACTTATGTAAATAAAAGTAAATATATAAGTAGGTACCTATAGAAACAACGCATGCCTATGTGCCTACTGGTACATTTTCAATGCTTGTCAAAACGTTAAGTTAGCCATGTTTTCTTATCGTTATTTCAAAATAGGAATTTATGGGTACCTACACAATAAGTACCTAATTAGTTACTAAACAATAAAAAATATATGAGAAAGCATGTAAAGTTATCGTAGCACTTCACGGCATTAACCCGTAGTTGTATAAATTCTTATTTGGTCACTCAGCTGAAACCAATTTTCCATTATTTTCTTTCGCTTGTTTAGATGATTTAAAGACATTTATGTAGGTACAGGACCAATATAAAATCGATACGATACGTTTACGCCTTATACATAGCCAGGTAGGTACCTAATTTATGTTTCCAGCGTACTTTTCGATGATATGCGGGTAGTTAGATAACCGCTACCGTTTCTGTTTACAAACTACGTTGAATGTGTCATCGTAATAATTTCTCTTTTAGCATCAGTAAGTAAATTATTTTTTTATAATTGATTTCAGTTCTCAAGTACGCTTGGGTGAATGGAACAGTTCAAGCGAAGTGGATTGCTTCCACGACGACTGCAGTGGGCCTGTGCAGGACATCCCGGTTGAACAGATCATCCCGTCGGAGGGGTACAGCGCAGAAGACACCAACCAGCATAACGACATCGCCCTGCTCAGACTTGCGTACAACGCAATGTTTAACGGTAAGATTCTGACGTATACCTCGGACCAAGTAGATACCCATTACTAGCTAGCCCTAAATAATGCAATTTATACGAGTAGCAACCCGGTAGAACAAATCGGGTTTACCTACTGCTTGTTTCCGAATGTCATATGCCCGATGGCTAATTCCCCGAAGTCATCAGATCAAACGTCCGAATCGCCGAAATTCCATAGCAACGATTTACCACAATTTCGAATAGCCATTACATCGAGCGTCCGTTTCGCCGAAAAGCCATTGCAACGATAGTCCTATCCATAGAATGTCTATTGGCTCGACGTGCCAGTGAGTCAAAAGCTATTATACCTATATATAACCTAAAAGTAATATAAAATTGGATAAAATCAAGCCAGCAGGGTTTAATCAAGAGAATTTTATACATTTTCTATGAATTGTATACAATTCCTGGTTTTCACAAATTGCCTATAACATACACACATCAACCCGGTCTAGGGATATTTCATACTCAATTAAATAACTCGAAAAGTACTGGCCGCATTGGAATCTTTTATACACCGATTTGTTTGTAATTTATCTCAGACTAATACCAAATTCAAATTTTTGAAAATTCTTTTTTTTCGGTGGCATAATAATGTCTTGATGTGTAGGAGAGGGAATTTTCATTTGTGCGAAATTAAGAAAACAATACGAATTACGTTTAGTTACAGTTTTTTTTCATTTTTAAACGAAAGATAAAGTTAAAATTGAGGTAGTGTAGCCATGCAACGCCAACATTTGACGAGGGCGGAGATGTTACGAGCTGTGGGAATGCTGGAAGCTGGGTCTGTTCAGCGTAATGTTGCTGAGGCCATAGGGACCCACCAAAATGTAATTCAAGATTGTGGGCACGCTATCGTGCCACAGGTGAAGTAGCGGAGAGGCACCGGGGGCCAAGTCGCATCACTACCCCCAGACAAGACCGTTTTTTGCAAATTACTGCGCGAGCTCAACCAAATGCAACGGCGACTCAATTGGTCCAAAGGCTGCGAGTGGAACACCAAGTGCTTGTGAGTGACCAAACTGTAAGAAGGCGACTGCATGAAAGCAATCTACGCTCTCGTAGACCACTCCGGGTCCCACCTTTATGGAGAGGCAATCGTGGACGACGATTAGAATGGGTTAGGAACCACGTGGACTGGGGCCGTGAGCAATGGTCCAATGTGCTGTTCACGGATGAATCCAGGTTCGGCTTCCATCCAGATTCACGAAGGACGCGTGTTTGGCGAGTTCCTGGACGATGGAGCCGTCTTCAGAACCCTCAGGAAGTTCACCCATACCAAGGAGGAACAATTATGGTTTGGGCAGGAATTCTTCTTGGAGGACGGACGGATCTCGTTTGGGTGCGGGGCAATATGACGGCAGAACGATACGTCCAACAGGTGCTGGGGCCCGTAATCTTGCCCCACAGAACACAAATGGGGCAAGATTTCCTGCTCATGCACGACAATGCCCGGGCACACACGGCGAGAACGGTAGCAGCTTGGTTACATACACACAATGTTAGGGCCTTAGACTGGCCTGCTCAATCGCCAGATCTAAATCGCATTGAGCATGCGTGGGATATGCTGCAAAGAAGAGCTCTGAAGGAAGTTCCTGAAAATCTGGCTACAGAAGATCAACTTTTTGCGCACCTCAGAAGGACATGGGACAATATGCCGCAGCAAGACATTGACAACCTTGTTCTGAGCATGCCGAATCGTTGCCGATGTGTTATGAACATCATGGGCGCTTTCTCAGACTACTAACTTCAAGTTTATAAACACAAATTAAATGATTTTTCTGTTTTTTTCAGTTTTTACTCATAAATTAAAAGTTAATTCATATACGGTTTCCGTCTTTGCTTCATTTTTTTCCATAAAATCCTGAAATTTTAATCGAAGTACCTTAACCATTATTAGAAAATGGTAGAATATTAAATAACGTATCTTTTAAATATATACATGTCTTATAAATAATTAACACATTGATAGTAATTCGCTTTTTTAAAAATATCCCTAGACCGTGTTGATGTGTTTATTTAGTTTATTATGTTGATTAAACCCTGCTGGTTTGTTTTTAAATCCATTTTTTAATCGTTCTTTTAGTCTTCTTGAATATTTTAGGTTGAATAGCTTTCGACTTACTGGCACGTCGAGCTAATAGGCATTCGATGCATAGAACTGCCGTTGCAATGGCTTTTCGGCGAAACGGACGCTCGATCTAATGGCTATTCGAAATTGTGGTTAATCGAAGCTATGGAATTTCGGCGATTCAGACGTTCGATCTAATGACTTCGGGGAATTTGCCATCGGGCATATGACATTCGGAAACAAGCAGTAAACCCGATCAGATCATAGCATAGGAGACTACAACCAGTATTACGACGTAACACTAACTTGCAAGGCTAGGGCAATGCCTAGGATGGCTGTAACATCAAGTCTTTAACTACAACTAACGACTATCTGTAAACAGACTCGGCCAAGATGTGTAGATGCATGATTACATAGGTACACTGTTAAGCCTAGCCCTTACACAGCTAGCAAGCCACAGCAAAATAACACTAACCCAACTTGCGGATAGCCTACAACAAATATTTCCTAAAGTACCTATACTGATTCAGGCTACTAAGATGGCAGCAAAATCTCTGAAGAATAGTTGATTCAACTTGATTCCATAAGAGCTTATATGATGATGAGGAAACCAAATTGCACAATGACTTCGGCTTAGGTATTCTTAATTGCTAGGGTACCTTCTTTTGGGCAGTGTTCACCTATGAGCCATCTAGCCGATTCAAAAGTTCTAGGTGTCTCCTGGAATAACGCTTATAATGAATTATTTCAGACTTTGTCAAGCCAATCTGTCTGCCATTGAACAACGAACTCAAAAACAGTTTCTATGAAGGCTTTGACATGGAAGTAGCGGGATGGGGGAAGACTGAAACACGTAAGTACAACTAGCTCTCAAGAGCTAAAGCTTCGTAAACTTTAACTAACCTGCACTGTGAACATTATGAGCACTTAGCACCAGCACAAATCCATCTGGTAGTTTGGCTAACACTGGTTGCTTTCAGAAGAGGGCGACAGTAACGGCCAACAGCCGTTTACTACAGGACCTAACTTGTCAGGTGGGCTGTGTGAAATACGTGAATAGCTTACATTCCACCCCGCGTGCTTAATGATACGTTTTACCAAAAGAGCCGAACCTAGCTTCAACTGCAAAAAAATACCCAGGGCCTAAATTTGTGTGGGAAGACCAAGTGACTCCTCATATTGGGCTCAGTCTGGATCTTTAATCGATCGAGCCGCACCGCTCAAGACGAAACCATAAACTTTCAAATCAGCAGCCTAATTGCGTAAGTATATTATCCAAAGCAAAAGAATCGATTCCTTCCCAAAAACGACTTTTCGTATCAATATGCACTACGTAAAGTCGGTTTTGGGAAAGAATCGATTCTTTTGCTTTGTATAATATACTTACGCAATTAGGCTGCAGGCCAGCAGCCTAATTGCGTAAGTGAATTCGCCAAAGCAAACGAGTCGATTCCTTCAAAGAATCAGAATCATTTCTTTCAACTTTTTCGGTATTGTGAAACTAATTTGGAAAAAGGAAAAACATCCTCCTTTGAGTTGAAGTTCATCTACTGCGTTATGTTTCATCAAACTCGAACATTACACAACCATTAGTGAAGTTTTGTCTCGATTATTCCGCTTTCGTTCATTCTTTACAATAATACGTCAAAATATTGGTAATGGAAAGGAGCATAGATTTAGAATTTTTGCAAAAGAGCATAACCTTTCCGTTTCAGAGTGTAATATGCAATACATAAAGTCGTTTTTGGGAAAGGATCGACTTGTTTGCTTTGGAGCATTCACTTACGTAATTAGGCTGCAGGTACGATTTAATTTTATGGAGAAAGGTAGGCCTATTGGCAAAGATAATTTCAAGTTGGGTAAAAAAATACTACAAGGGTTGCCTTCATCAAGCGGTAATAAAAATCCACAGTTACTTGTGAGAAACATTTGCAGAATTTAAAATCTCTCGCTCTTGACCATAACCTCGCTTAATGGCGATGGATGAGGTCTGCAATGAAATGAACGTGTCACTCTTGCTGTGAAGAGATGTACTGAACTGCACCCTTATTGCTTAAGTGAATTCGCCAAGGCAAGGGGTTTGACCGTCATCGCAATCGTCCAATCACATAGACGGTAATCCACATCGCGTCTTTCATCTCGCATGTGATTGGTCGATTGACGGCGGTCAAACCCTTTGCCTTGCCGAATTCGCTTGCGCAATAGGCTGCTGTTGTTAGTCTTGGGAAGTCAATTCTGCTAATTTCTATTAACATATTATTGTCTTCTGTTCTTTTGGAGTAAACGTATCACGCTTCCGCCTTCAGGCAGCCTTCGCATAGTAGATTAAACAATCCATTCAAAATGCCCTTCCATTGTTTTCATTCATAACTCAATTACTGCAGAATTCACACGCACTCATCATGCACCAACATTCGTCACTTTTTAATCTATTGTTTTTTGTTTATTTCTATTGAATGAAGATGATTTGGAAAGTTGTGACCAGCAGCCGAATTGCGTAAGTATATTATCCAAAGCAAAAGAATCGATTATTTCCCAAAACCGACTTTACGTATTGCCTATTGATACGTAAAGTCGTTTTTGGGCAGGAATCGATTCTTTTGCTTTGGATAATATACTTACGCAATTCGGCTGCAGATTGTTTAATCATTGATATATTGCGCTTGCTTGTAAATACTATATTATGCCAGCCGTAACATTTAAATAGTGGCAAAGAACCATCTTTATTTGTTAAATAGGAAATCATACAGCTACCTACAATAAAATGCTGTTGATTTACACAATAAAATCTTTTAGATTGGTATCAGGAAATTATTAATTTAATTAATGCCACTGATTAAATGAAAACCTGCTTTGTTCTGCTTAAACGGAAACCCCACCAAATGAAACCACACTCTAGAACAAACGAAATAAACAATTTCAGGTACCGAGTCAGACGTCAAGCTAAAAGTACGCGTGCCCGTCGTGAATCTGATCAACTGCGCACGAGTTTACGAGCGCGTGACCCGCCAGATTGACAACACGCAAATATGCGCGGGCGGCGTGGCCGGACAGGACTCGTGCCGCGGGGACTCCGGTGGCCCGCTCATGGGGCAAGCGCCCTCCGCCAACAACTGGATGGTACTCGGCGTAGTCTCCTACGGGCCTTCGCCCTGTGGCACCCAGGGCTGGCCCGGCGTCTACACCCGCGTCGGGGCTTACGTCGACTGGATCCTTTCAAAGTTACGCCCCTAGGTAACTCCAGATATAATTTGTTTGACTGAGATTTATAACGATAATGCGTACTGCCACTCGCACGTCTATGATAACAATTTGACACTGAAAGAGCCTTTCGTTAGTAACAATAAAGGCGATTTTCATACTTCAATAGTTATTACTACTGACGTGCGGTTGTCTGTACTTGTTACGAGTTAAGACACAGGCATTAACTTCGTATTGTACTTATAGTACAGTGTAACTTGAGATTAACTTAATTTGTAAGTGTTAATGCCTATAGAACTTATATCTGTGAAATAAAGTATATTTGGCGTTAGTGTTACATTGTTTTGTAAGAATTTAGTCACAAATGAGTGCCATCCATGACAATACATCTTGCCACTTTATTCAATATGTTTATAAGATTATGTATTGTGTCCTAACAATAAAATAAGATGAACTTTCTGCCACATGGAATTAATAAAACAATGTTACAATTATAATAAAATTTGTATTAAGTAAATAATTTATTTATAATTAGATGTATAAATGGCCTCCTTCTAGTCACGCCCGCCCCAGCTCCCGCCAGCACCGCTCTATCACTCACACTTCAGAACATCACGTAAGAATACAACTACGGAAATATATTACTTTTGTGAACATAGGAAAAAATATACTTCTCTAAAAAATGAAATATACCTCTCATTATATCTTGGCACGTATTTTTATGTTTGTACTTCCTCCTTTACGTTACGATCTAGGAGCATTCCGAAGATCTTTAATATTTGGCTTTTTACAATTTCGCTAAAGTAGAACAGGGACTTGATAACATACCCTTTTACGTAATCACGCGTATAATACTAATTAGTAATACAAAAAATATCTCATTAAATTAGAATGCAAGTAGTATAGTTACTAATGCGTAAGGTATCTATCGAAGAAAATTGTAGGATTCAGTAGCTCAAGTTACATGTTTTCTAATAAATAAATTAGAAAATTGTTAATATGCAAAACACTCAATCAACTTCGGTGAATACACGTTACGTTAACATTTTAATTGATATAATATCTTTACGTCAATGATGATTTATAATACGTATATTTGTTACATAATATTATCAGACATTTTATTTATGTTTGTGACACCCAATAACATAGCTTACATCTACTTATATTATTATTTAATAATCCATAAATACAAAAATAGGCGACTAAAACATCTGAACATAGATTTCAAAGATGATTCAGCCATTTTCAGAAAAAAACAATGAGATTCGACGGTATGAGAATACTCAAAAATAGAAGCCTATAAAACAGCAAAGTTGTGAAGTGGAGGAGTTAGAAATACTGAATATTAATAAATATTCTAGCATGGAATGAACTAAATGGAATGTTTACAATGTTATTACCATGGAAATATAGTCCAATATCATCTTAAAGTTACAATAAACTGTATACTTACAGTATTCAAGAACTTCTTTACATTTTATATAGTTGTATAGAACTCTCTTTTCAAAAGTAGCAAGAACATGAGACAAGTCAAATCCATTTGCAAATAATGCAAAATGTACCTACTGCTATTTCTTATGACACATTATGTATAGGTGGCAAAGTGAAAAATAATACTAAAGATAAAAATATCAAATAAAAGACCATCTGTTTAAGATGCAGCTGCTATTTCAACAGGAATGTTCTCAGGAACAGCCTGCTCAGTGAGTTCTTCAACCACGGCTTCCCCATTTTCTTCATTATTTCTAGTCTCAATTTCTTCAGTCTTAGCTTCTTCTTCAGGAACTGGTGAGTACAGTTCATTGGTGCCATTCTGATCACCATTCACCTGTGGCCCGTTTATCATGATGTCCTGCAACTTCTTACCGAACTCAGGATCAGTTTCGGAGACACTCTTGATCAGTCTGTCTTGGTCTTCCTCAGCCCAGGTGGGGAACCACTCGTTAAATAATTTTATCTGGAAATATTTATTTGTTTGTATAGTTCAGACATGCTGATAAGATAACAACATGATATTTATTTTAGACCTACATAATTTATTTTTCCTTATAACTACTAATAGTTGATTGAAGTCAAACAATATACTTAGATTGTGGTAGATACGGATAATGCATATTTATTTGGAATTATAATTTTAGACTACCAGGAAAACCAAGGAAGCCAAGAAGGCTTAAGTACAAAATACCTCAAGACTTCATCAGACAAACATAGCTATATATTATGCTGCATTATTAAATAGGATGTGTCATAGGACACATACCGACCAAGACATCTAAACGCGTCAAAAAATTTACTTAACGTCCAATAGTACCGAGACAGATTGTAAAGAAAGAAGAGAAAGGAAAACCAAGAAGAAAAATAATGAGAATAACAACATTACACGATAAATCACAAAATCATCTGAAGCAGGCTTCCTATGCTACAAAATTACACCTTATAGAAATATTTTTATAGGAGACTTTTCTGGGATCCCAAATGAAAGAACACTTATTATAATTAGAAAAATTGAGAAATGTTGGCTTCATCAGCTAGTTTATTATTCTGGAAATACCACCTATCATGTGTTGCATGCCTACTCATGCAACACAAAAATAATCAATGATTGAAATTAAACTAACAAACACAATCAATATCAACAAATCATAACTTGATAATACAAGAAATTATTTTGATTAGCCTTAACTTGTTTTGAGCCAACTGTAAAATCTGACTCCTCTTAAAAACATTTTAATGAATGGATCTAGACTTGCTGGTTATTTTCCATGATCATTTTAAAATATGAGTTTGAAGGAGATCAGGATAATAATAAAGCCGCATGTGCGGGTCCATCTTCCAAATTAAGCAATGTAGGCCAATGTTGGTCTGTGGATGTATGTCCATCCATTACAGTCTTTTATGCCTCGGAGAGCATGTTAAGCCATTTCCCGGCTGTTGCTGCGGAAAGAGAAAATTTGACACTAGTCTTGCTAAGGGGCTTGTTACCCAGATTCTGGGATGTGGAGGTTGGATAGGCAGTCACTCTATCTATCTATCATTACTAAAATACTCAGCTGCATCTGATTAGATGTGGATGGACCCCTGATTTGCTCTACAAAGCATCCAGGTAATAATACAGTGTACTATATCACAAACACTGCTCTTTTATTAACAAGCTAAATAGAAATGTATACTAATACTCAATGTCAGACAAAATAATAAAGTCTGTAAATGATCTAATTCAAATACTTTAAGTTTGAGTCATTTGTAATGCAGGTAAGTCTTTAGTTAGTTAACATATTCAAGCCATGACTCATGGCTGAGGCACCTGATATCTGAACCAAGGTTTCTTTTTACTGCAAGGTTAACGTAACAAGTGAGCACTGGCCATAGAAAGTCAATAGAATTTGCTTTACTTACCCGACATTGAAAAAGACTGACAGGTTTATCATCACAAGTTATAGTGGCCATTGAAGCTGCAAGCTGATCAGGTTTGTCTCCGCGGGCTGCTGCTAACACAGGCAAGAAGTCTTCACGTTGCAGCTCACTAAACTCTCCGAACCACTGCAGCATGTAGCGCATCTGCGCTTCTGACGTTAAACCGGGAGCCGACATCCTGCGAGCTAGCGGGCGATGCTCGACTGCTGCACAATTGACAAACAACTGATATAGTATTGAACAAATACAACTTTATCATGCAAAAGGCAGTATTAGTATTACAATTTATTTTCCTCATTAACAACCAGGTGAACAGTCATTGAACTCAAGAAACAGATGATAACATTTCGTGAATAAACGGAACTGAACTAAACAAAAACGGAGCTCAAGTCTTGTAGGTGTGTAAACTAGTTCAGTTCAAAGAAAATTTAGAACTTACAATCAGGCACAGATAAACAAACAGTGGAACCGAGTAACATAGCCATTGCGACACACTTAAATAAATGCAACGATAACAATAAGTCTTGAAAAACTAAAGTATCAGTGGGAACGCGAACTGTTAGACACTTTCTATTAGCGCTCGCCTACTCGACTGCAACTGAGCAGCACGCAGCGCAAGGCCACATAACAATTTCACCTTTCAACTTGTTATATCATACGAAACATTTCACTTTCTAACTACTAATTTACATTTATGGAAATGATGTACATATTATAATTTATTAACACCGAGAAGAGACGTGGTATTTACGTAAAATGTTGTTGCTTACCTGTTTTTTAGCAAATCCAGGTAATCCTGAGATATTATAGAAATGATGTTTGATATATTGAGTATAATGCTGAGAGGTAAACGTTCACGCTAGTGTTTTTTAGTTCAATAGAAAAACTAACAACAGCACTTTAAAAGAAACACTTCAGGTACCTAATTGTTATTTTATTTGTCAAAAATGTTTTCACTTGACCTTGACAAGCTTGACAGCTACAATGACACTGACAGCAGAAAAGCAATATGACTTTTACCAAGTGTAAAAGGGACAGCCATAATCAATGAGTCGTCTAGGCATTATCTTCACTCAGCATTTTATCAAAAACACAACGGATACAAACCGTTTGTTCGCATTTTTGTAACTACATTTACCGCACCCCTCAATAAATCGAACATTATTTTTTATTTAGTATCAGAATTATTGCATGGATGCAAGTTATACATACTTTGGTTTTGATTGTTTGGTATAATTCGTTATTCATTTTAGGGCTTCGTACCCAAAGGGTAAAATCGGGACCCTATTACTAAGACTCCGCGGTCCGTCTCTGTCTGTCTGTCTGTCACCAGGCTGTATCTCATGAACCGTGATAGCTAGACAGTTGAAATTTTCACAGATGATGTATTTCTGTTGCCGCTATAACAACATATACTAAAAAGAGAATAATATAATTATTTAAGTGGGGCTCCCATACAACAAACATGATTATTTTGGCTGTTTTTTGCGAGCGCGTTATCGTGCGCGAGTCCGACTCGCACTTGGCCGGTTTTTTTACCTGATTACTCAAAGACGCATGGACCGATTTGGAAATTCTTCTTTTGTTTGAAAGGGTATACTTCCCAGGTGGTCCCATGGTCGTCCAATCAGGATCTGATGATGGGGTCCAATAGAAATCGAGGGAACTCCTCAAATATTATAGGCAAACATATAGCTATTTTGATATTTTCATCAACATGGCATGCGTTTGCACTCGGCAAGTATTATTTGGTGAAGTGGAACTGATGAAAAAGACCACAGATCCGACTCTGACTGCATTTCCTTAATGATAACTATGTCACGACTATGGTACGTACGGGTAACAGTTAAGCGACTACGATGAAACAAATAAATACAATATATATAAATGGGACTGAAGACAATGGTAGGTACCATCGAACTGATCTGATGATGAAACCAAAAGGTCGGCACTGGAACACCGTTATAAAACAATGTATCCTTGTCGTGTTTGGGCTTATTGGAATTGTTTAGTACAGGCCTGCGGATCACAAAGCCAAGAGACAGACACTGTGGCCCATAGCAGTGCTGCGACTCCTGAACCCTGCCAGGACCATACTCGCGACACTGCGATGCGCAGCAGCGATGGCTAGGGGTATGTTCCTTATTGGGAGAGATACTGGTTCCTGTCTGACAGGTGGGAAGTGGGACAAGTACAGGAATTAACACTATTCTCATCTTGATGCCCGCGGTGGGCTCCTGGGGTCGTTCAATACCGTGCCAGGTGTCATGAGATGTACCTATCTACTCTGGCTATAAATGATTTGCATCGCAATGTTTGGATCCGCTAAGTATTTTATTTTTCCTTGGCTTGGTGAAATGCTCATGCATACTGTGCTACCACGGGAAGATAGCGCAGTTATGTGGGACTCCAACCCACTAAAAATCCACGGTGTCCTCCAGTACCGCATAAGGCGGGAACACGGGCACGCGTTAGCACTCATCGCGAACCCGCCGCGGCTGACCGTCACCGGACCCTCCTCTGGGAAGTACCCCCATTCATCTCGCATGTGATTGGTCGATTGGATAGCGGTCAAATTCTTTGCGTTGCCGTATTCACTTACGCAATACGGCTGCAGGTTTCCACCATAGACCATGACCACATTCATGTTTTGAGACAAGTAGTACAGAAATACAAAGAATATAATAAAGTAGGTATATTACTTGGCATTCATATATTTTAACAAGGCATCCGATTCTCTGGAGTATGAATACATCTGGGACGCACTGCGGCCACAGGGGAATGATCAAAAATATATAAGACTATCTGTTGCCCGCGGCTTCGCTCCCGTGAGCCAACCCATAGGACCCGTTTTCGTGATAAAGAAATAGCCTATGTCACTCAGGAATACCTAATGTAGCTTTCTATTGGTGAAATATTTTTTTTAAATAGGTCCAGTAATTTCGGAGCGTACTCGCTACAAACAAACAAAACAATCTTTTCTCTTTATAATATTACTAGCTGTTCCCCGCGGCTTCGCTCCCGTGGACCACCCCACAGAACCCGTATCCGGGATAAAAAAAAGCCAATGTTACTCAGGAATAATGTAGCTTTCTATTGGTGAAAGAATATTTTAAATCGGTCCCGTAGTTTCGGAGTCTATTCGGTACAAACAAACAAAAAACCTTTCCTCTTTATAATATTAGTATAGATTATTATATTATATTATAAGTATAGAGAGCAGTGGTGGCCCTGTGGTATCGGCCGCGGCTTACAAGCAGGCGCTTTACTTTGTGTAAATTATTTCATCACCACTGCTCTCAAAACGGTGAAGGAAAACATCGTGAGGAAACCGGCATGTCCTAGAACCAAAAATTCGAAGACATGTGACATCCACCAATCCGCATTGGGCCCGCGTGGTGTATAGCGGCCCATTCCCTCTCACAGAGAGGAGGCCAGTGTCCCAGCAGTGGGAACATTAATAGGCTGATGATGATGTGATGTGATAAGTATAGAATGCTAAAAAATATATACTCAAGAAGCACTGCACAAGTGAAGCTAGACAGCTAGGCTAGCTCATCAGAGGAGTTCGTCAAGGGTATACTATGTCACTTAGGTTGTTCTCTGCAGTTTTAGAAGCAATATTTAGTCAAGTTGATTGGCATAGGTACGGGCTTAACATAAATGGCGAAAACTTAAAGTTAAACCATTTAAGATTCGCAGACGACATTATCTTGTTTTCAAAATGCCCAGACAACCTAGAAATAATAATACAACAACTATCAGATAAAACTGCCATTGCAGGGCTGTCCATGAACACAACGAAAATCAAAATCATAACCAATTCCAATCAACAAGTGGCCATCAGAGCGAACGGTCAAGAAATAGAATACGTAGATGAATATATCTATCTAGGACATAGCGGACACAATGAATAGGTAAATAAATAAAAGAGTTGCCAAGCCAACATGTGAAAAAGTTTTGGTCCCTTCTTGAAATCATGAAAAATAAGGACATGTGGGTATATCTATACTATAATATAATATTATAAAGAGGTAAAATTTGTAAGTTTGTAAGTTTGTATGCAGGGGGTAATCTCTGGAACTAATGATCCAATTCTAAAAATTTTTTCACTGGTAGAAAGCTACATTATTCCTGAGTGCTATAGGCTATATAACATCACGCTACAATCAATAGGAGCCGAGCATTAATGAAAAATGTTGCAAAAACGGGCAAGAATATTACTTTTTGAGGGCTTCCGTTGCGTGCGCTACGTAAACAGTTTCAGTTATGCAATCATGTATGTAGGGTAGGTAGAGTAGGTAGGGTAGGTGTAGGGTAGGTGTAGGGTAGGTAAAAAAAATGAGGAGAAATTAAATAAGGGCCGCATGTTTCTTAACAAATGTATTTTTTTGCCTTTAATTGTTGAATTTTCGATCACTCAGGAATCGACACTATTTTTATTTATACTATAATATTATAAAGAGGTAAAATTTGTAAGTTTGTATGTAGGGGGTAATCTCTGGAACTAATGATCCAATTCAAAACATTTTTTCACTGGTAGAAAGCTACATTATTCCTGAGTGCTATAGGCTATATAACATCACGCTACAACCAATAGGAGCGGAGCATTAATGAAAAATGTTGCAAAAACGGGCAAGAATATTACTTTTTGAGGGCTTCCGTTGCGTGCGCTACGTAAACAGTTTCAGTTATGCAATCATGTATGTAGGGTAGGTATAGTAGGTAGGGTAGGTGTAGGGTAGGTGTAGGGTAGGTGTAGGGTAGGTGTAGGGTAGGTGTAGGGTAGGTGTAGGGTAGGTGTAGGGTAGGTGTAGGGTAGGTGTAGGGTAGGTGTAGGGTAGGTGTAGGGTAGGTGTAGGGTAGGTGTAGGGTAGGTGTAGGGTAGGTGTAGGGTAGGTGTAGGTTAGGTGTAGGGTAGGTGTAGGGTAGGTGTAGGGTAGGTGTAGGGTAGGTGTAGGGTAGGTGTAGGGTAGGTGTAGGATAGGGTAGATACGTAGCCAGTTGACGGGAGCGAAGCCGCGTGGGACAGCTAGTCAAGAATAAACGGAAAGTATTATGATGTTTGCATCCTACCTTGCTTAACATATGGCTGTCAAAGAAAACATGGCTCTATTTATGGCTCTATCAAAACAACTTATAGACAAGATAAATGTTTGTATGAATAGCATCGAAAGAAGCGTAAAGGTCAAAGCGCACTAAGCGTCAGCGGAGGCGACGCGACATGACCAAATATACTTTGTATGAAATTGTATGAGATAAACCGCACTACGCGGCAGCGGAACCACGCGACGCGACTCACGCGACACTTTATCTCATACAATATATTTTGTAGCGTCGCCGTCGCTCCGCTGACGCGCAGTTTATTTATACTTATTTGGGGTTAAGAGAAGAGACAGAGTACCAATCAAATCAAATGAAATCAAATCTAGAACAAAATTAAAAAATGAAGAGAAAGTGTATAAATCTCTGAAATGGAAATGGACGGGTCATAATTATCTTCGCCATCACGTTTTTCTAAAGGTAACTGTTTTACATGCACATGACGGTTGCTTGTCAATATATGTATTTATGAATACATGATGTAGGTACGTGAGAAAGAATTAATATATTGTTAGTAAAAACGGTGACAGACATAATTACGTTACTAGAAATAGGGACCAATTAGTTAAACCAAGTTTCAGGCTGGCTAAAGTAGCCTCATCTTTCATGGGGTCTGTATAAAATGTTACAATAAAATACCTCCCCACATTCTAGAACTGAATGAGACGAAATTTAAAACTTGTATGAAACGCACACTATGCAGGCAGGCATATTATAAGTTGGGGGATTACATCGCTGATTAAAATGCTTGGCCAAATGCTAGTCCTGCTCCACAACCACTACTAGGACGCAAAAACAAGTGATACGCAGAACATTATTGTTTTGAAGTTATGAAGTATTGTTGGACCAGGGGGGTACTTGTAATTTGAGATCGAATATGGGACAGATGTATCTGACGTGTATACATCTGTCACTTACTCGATCTCAAATTGATACCGCTCTAAGAGCTTATGGTCACCCCCTGCTGAAGAGTGTATGAATATATTTGTATTTGTATAAACTCAATTTATTTTAGTATTATATATTTGGACAGCACATGTGTGAGTACTATATATCAACTGTAAATCTACCATTTACTGTATCTATGTATCGTTCGTTGCGATGTGCGTGTTCTGGCAGTTGAGTCTGGTTGAGTGTGTCATGCTGTCTCTAATGTCTCTGATGATTGGCATATGTATTGGATCAATCGGTTTCCTTCATGATGGTTGAGCCAGTGGTGTCTCATCCCATACAAAGAAACCGTACCGACGTACTGTACTGATAATACTGAATATTTTTGTACATCGATTGCGTTCGGTTCCGGAAAGTTCGGAAAGGAACTGAACGCGTTCGATTTACAAAAAATAATCGGTATAATCAGATGAAAAACGCTAGTTACGTCGGCACGGTTTCTCTAAATGGGATGATGCTAGTTTATATTATCTGTGGTTGAGCTAAGTGTTGTGTCAGTCAATGTCAGTCCATGCGTAATGTTCGTGAACGGGCGCCATCAGTTGGGATCACAGAACATTTATACCCTAGGTTGGGATTGGTCATTACTTAACTGACTCGGCCTGCTTTTAATTACGTACTTATTATATTTTACAAGCTTTTGTTTAACTTGCAATGTATGTATGTAAGTGTGTTCGGGTCAAATCTTGCAATTGAATTTTAAAGGAGTTATCCTCCACCGATTAAGATTAAATTTTGCATACACGTTTGGTTTGGATGACAATGTCAGCTAAGTGACGTCATTCTAAATCCAATATGGCGGACTAGTTATTTTTACGCACTGCCATGCATGTTATGGGTATCAAATGAAAGTGGAAGAATACGAAAAAGCTTGCTTTTTTTTAATGAATAATTTTATTTGAATTGTTTGTTGTAGGTACTCTATACGCTCTTACGTGCATGTCTTTTTAGATGTATTTTTCCAACAAGAATGATATTACCAAATACCTAATATTAAAAATGGAGAAAAAATTCAAAATGGACGAGAAGAATAACAGAATGGTATCCAAGAAATGGAAAAAGAGACAAAGGGCATCAGACCACACGATGGGATGACGAAATAAAAAGAGTAGCTGGTCCAGAATGGACAAGATTAGCAAAAGATAGAGTTGAATGGAAAGCATTAGAGGAGGCCTTTGTCACAAAACTAAATAACTTTTTTTTTTATTGGCGGTGGCCAATAAAAAAAAAAGTTATTTAGTTTTAAGGCATGCAATAAACATTGTATATATGTACGAAGAGCATCAAAGGCTATTTTGTTATGTAGGCATTCCATTTTTAGTTTGTAGAACTACCAACAGATGCTTTATTACTATTGAGTTCGGCCCTTAGTAGTATTTAACCACTAGTAAGCAAGATTTCTACTTAAGATCGTCTAGTTATGAAATAATTTTCTTTGACGTGAGAACACTCAAGGAACACAGGATCAGACTCTGGCAGTAGAAGTCCTTCCATAAGAAGGACTGAGCTATGAGAAATCCGCAGCAAATAAGAGATGGTGTAGATTATTTTTTATTTTTAATAGGCTTGCGCTTGACCACTATCTCACCTGTTGGTAAGCGATGTTGTGGTCTACGGTGAAGCAAGCTTGCCTAGAAGTAATCTATTCACACTTGACTTAAAGACCCCAAGATTGTAGCTATTAGGAAACAAAGACTCCGGCAGGGAAGTCCACTCCTTAGCTGTGCGCACAATTAAATGTAGTAATCAAACAATGTTTGTATTATTTATGGTTTTATTTTATACACACTTTTACAAAATCTCATCACATTACATAAGTGTAGTCTAGTTTTAAAAATAATTTATTAATGTTACACAGCACGACTCTCCATACCCCAGAAAATATAAATGGCTTTAAAACATTTTTCAAAATGCATTTTAACAATTACATAGATACCTTCAAGAGTAAATTATCCATTTGTAGGTAAATTAAGTACCTACAGGAATGTTTATGGAGGATAATTTACAGAACACCATAAACAAAAATGTCTTAAGTTATTAGTTATTCACGTATCGACGTTTGTACTTCGATTGTGTTAACTATTTATGCGTTTAGTTATGTTATAACTAAGTAACATTAATTTTATGGCCCTTCCGATCTAACTGCTTCCTGCTTCTCAATATCACAGACAGGCAAACTCCTACTAACTGGACTAAAACATAACGAAAGTTTACTTAGATTATATTTTAGTGATTAAAATAACTTGAAAACTTATTAAGTAGTTATTTGTGACGATTTTTTTAAAATCAAAGTTTAAGTACTAGATTATGAAGTTAAAGGTACAACACGATTCAAACAGGCGAACCGCTGGGAAATAGAAGTTCATGTGCAGAGGTGAGGGATGACTGCAGTACGCACAGCGAGTAGCATACTTCACAGCCGCCATGAAGTTTGAGTCGTATTATACCATGGTGAAAAATGTAAAATATTGTACTTTAATTTATCGAAGGTACCGCTAAGTTACCTCAAAGTGTTATACTTAATTGTAATAGCTGTCTAGCTCCGATCTCAAATACTCTAGTGATGGGAAATTTATCTAGCCAAAATACTAAAAAAAACTACCAGTGTCATTTGTAATTTGAATTCTAAGCACACTATAAAATCAATATTTTCATTTTACTGTTATGTTTCTGCTACAAGGTTGGTTTGACATTGGAACAAAGTAAAATCGTGTATTATTATGAAGCTGATGACTAGAAAGTTCGTTTGTTTCGGAATCTCGCTAGTGTTCATATTTCTAATAAGTAGGACTAAGTTATTTCGGAAAATTGGAAATAATTAAAGTGAGTAATATAGCAACTAATGGCAACACTGATTACTTAAAGTAAAGCGAGTATCCGAAATTATTATCAACAATAATATGTTACTGAGTTCCTGTAACTTCCATCTTTTTCTTATATTTAAGGTGTTTTCTTAGTTTAGACTATCTTAATATTAAAATCTTTATACACATCATAAATTATCACAAAAAAATATTGTCATTTGGTCAACATTTATCAGGAAGTCGAATTCACATCGGTCATCATAGAAGAAGAAATACGTCGTTATTATGAAGTCTCAGCTCATATTCCAACTTCAACCTATTTCTTGTCGTGGGAATGTCCGTGATCGCCGTCGCCGCCGTGCGAATGAGAGTGTGGGGCTGAAAATAGTAAAGGGAACAATTATAAATAGATTCATTTTATTTATACATAACACGCCGGTTCTTATATCGGTGAAGGAAAACATCGTGAGGAAACCAGCCTATAACCAAAAATTCGAAGACATGTGACATCCACCAACCCGAACTCGGCCCGCGTGGTAGTTTACGGCCCTCTCTCACAGAGAGGAGGCCTGTGTCTTAGCAGTGGAAACATTAAAAGTCTGATGGTGATGATATTGATAACACACCGCTGCGGTAAAACACGGTAAATTCCCGCAAAATCATTGTACGCATATTTACGTAAATTTTAGGAAAATATGACGTGATTTATCTAAAATCAACATTTGTAGATACTTACTCAGCAATTGCAGACCGAACATCAAGAAGAATCCGACAATAGATGCGATGAATTGCCAGATACCCGTTCTGTCGCCTTTCCAGATTTCAAAGAAGATGACGTAGAGCAGGGTTCCTGATGCAAGTCCCTGTAACACCACGGATGAGATACCCGCAGCGGCAGCACCTTGACCTCCTACCAGCAGGAGACCGATGCCGATACCCAGGGGTGATACAATGGCGAAAGTAGTGATGTACACGACCGTCAGCCAAGTCTTAGTACGGGTAGCGATGAGCTCCACGCCGATACAGAAAGCAATGACGAGTTTGTGGGCTGAAATAGCTCCCAACATGTACCTGAAAAATAATAAAATTAAGTTATTATCAAGAACCGGAAGTGAGTCAAAACAAAATTAGTCAATATACTTTATAGTTGTAAAAAGCGCCACCTTTGATCGAATAGTAGCATTAAATAAGACTCAAATAAACTTAACTTTATAAAAGTTACTCAACTACTCGACAACAGATGGCGCAAGCATTCTTTTAAATAAAAACTAAGATCCTTACCAAACGTTTGAAGTGCTGGACTCTAAACCGACAGCCAAACCCTCGAACAGCTCGTGAATGGAAAGAGCGAGTACAATGAGCAATCCTCTGAGGGCAGAAGTAACGTCATCTCCAACGTTCATGGGCATGTGGCTGTGGTGGTGCGAATGTCCGTGGGTATGGTTGGCGTGATTGTTACTCTCAGGATCCTAGAAAAATATTAATCCGTAATATTAGCCGTCCTAATTAATTGGGAAGCTTAAAATTTTGAGCAAATTTAGATTATCTTCCTACATCATTTATTAGGTAAACACTCGTTTGCGTTTTAGATATGGAGCGGACCGGATACATTAATCACTTTAGCATATCATTTTGTTCAATTTACTAACATAAAAGAGATTAATTACCTCGCTTGAAGTGGATCAAACATCTCGAAAATATTACCTTTTTTGTTTCAACAAGGTCAGCAGTGGAGTTGTTGACGCTCTTCTCTCCGACTCCGCTTCGACTCTGACGGACACTGAGGTTCCTCACGAGAGGAGCCACTTGGCCATTCTTCCTCTCCCTGTGGTGGATGTACATATGCACCAGTTCCTCCACCAGGTACATGATGAAGAAACCGCAGCATGTCAGAAGTGGGGTCAAGGAAAAGTCGAACGTATTCAAGGAGCCAGTGCCTGGAACCAAACAATTGATGTGGTTAGAGAAATATGTACCTAGATATGATTCTAAGTGAAGTTTAAGGTAAACGGGTTTTTATTAAGGAGTTTGTAGGTCAAAGTGTTTAGCTGTCTCATCTGTACCAGCTGGTGTTTGCAAGGCATAAGGTCTTAACTTTGGCAATTGCATAAAAATATTTTATTAAAGTTAGGATTTTCACGCTCATAAGGCTACAGAACTGTGAAAGTATGCCCATGCAGCCAGAGTTATCGAAATATAGCATATTTTAAATTCAGTGGCAGCTCTTGGGCGAATCTCCACGCGGTCGTAATCGTGACCAAAATCCAGCATAGTAAACAGCCCTGCTAAGTACTAAATTCAACTTTGGAGAGGAGCAACACTGCCATTGCCAAAATAATAGAATCTCAGACATATGATCTGTGAAATTAATTGGACAAACCACGACAAGGTGTGCACTACACGTTACAAATAACGAATCTACCATTAGTTGATTGTCTCGTTAATCAGTCAGAACATTATGATCTAACTGAATAATGGGTAGGATGTCGTTTTCGTGACGTCGCCTTACGTACCGGATGCTGGCTTATAACTATGCTAGTATTATATTATCTGTGCTTATAACCTACTTACATTTGTACTCCTATGTAGGTATATCAATGTACATGTAAGTAAACAAAGGTTGCGCTATTGTGCTTATTTACCCACCTACCTATGTAATTGGATTAGTTTGTATCTACTACCAACTAGTACCGGCTTAATGTCTGTTGTTAAATCGTTTGAACCGATTATCTCAAATTATCAATTTTATGTATGTATGTATATATGTATGTCCCTTTAGTGCTTTGTTATATTTTTATCGTTAAAGTATGTTTAACAGGAAATAATTTCATGTTACAGGCTTCTCTCTTCTTTCTCGTGTGAGGATGTGGCCACCTCGGTGTCAGAATTAACTAAGCTACCTCTGGGATCCCCACAGGCCTCTGACTTGCCTATTTCAGACTTACATTAACGGTATAAGTTTCCTTACGATGTTTTCCTTCACCGTTGCCTGTGATGTCCAAGATAAACTTAGAAATGTTACAGGCTATGTTTAACATTTGATTCTGAAAACCAAATTATTTTGATCCTTGGTTTAAATTAAATCAACCTATTCCCGATTTTTCAATAGTCTGGTAACTTTCAACGGCCATTTTTATTCCTCAATTAAAAGTTATCAGGCTATTGAAAATCGGCCCTTAGTATTTTAGGTACCTTGCTAGTAGCCTAGATAGAAAATGAAATAATTCGGTAACCTACTTTCTGTATATTAAAGCGGACTCATTCGAGGCATAGTTTAATCTAAATAATTTAGTCTGAGCACTTAATCCGCGGTAGAAGCCTCCCTCAGTTATTCTACATTTCTTAATTTCTAGCACAAACAGATACCTATATCTGAGCTTATACTTTTTGACTGCCTATTTCGAGAGCACAGTACGTCTTGCCAGCCAGTCGAAATACAGAAAATGTGAAAACAATAGCCGTCTGTTTCCCATTTCGCCTAAATTTTTTTCTGGCTGTGTACCAGATTAATAGCTTTAGTTCCAGTCCAGCCGGACACAGAATCCAATTCAGTACTGTTGAGTTTAGAGCTGCCTGTTTATTTGAAATGGAAGAATAATATATTAATAATTAAGAAGGATATGGCGCCGGACTTCATAATGCAGAAGATGCTTGCACTTTAGCTTTAAAGGAATACATGAGGTGGTCTGACATAACTAGGTATAAAGTAAGTGCTATCATATTATGAGGAAGTACATAACCTATTACAACAGATTTCATGTTACATGTTTCCCAAAAAGGTATGCAGAATAAATTAAAGAATTTCAGCATCCCATTTCGTAGGTAGATAATACTCACACCGACGAAGTGCAGTTTTGTAAGAAATTGTATAACTAAGATATTTATGATGTGTGTCGATACATTACATTACATACAGTATTTACATAAACCCATTCAGCTATGCGCCGTGCAACGCCCACGCTAAAAAAGATCTTATAGCTGCCATTTCTCTTCTATTACCATAAAATTTTGTCTGCACAACGAGATAGTGCCGCATTTATTTATGATTTTGTACAATATTTCTTCGCTGCATTTTCAGAGGAAAATATACTGTTCTTGTGTACTTTCAAGATGGATGATAAGATCGTCTGAACAGGTTCTGGGTAAACGAACTCGCATTTTAGGGTAGCATCAATGAACTCACCAATTTTCTCTTTCAGAGGAAAACTGAAAACTGTTTTGCTACATTGTCTGGGGCTACTGATTGCGGTCGACGTATTTATTTTGTACAAATTCTTATGATGGCTTATAAAGACTAGCATTTTATATTTTATAAGATGGATTTCACTTAGCGTCTTTTTGGTTAGGTCTGCTTTAATGATCCTTCAGAAAAATAGGTTACGGGCAGCTGCGTTGGAACAACATTTCATATGCGCAATTACTTTTAATAGCTTCCAAAATCTATACTGTCGCAACTTGCCACCTAAAACCTTGGTCAGGTTGAAGGCCGATCATAAACAGATGATGCAAATTCACACCGCACCGCTAAACCAGCGGCGGACGGCGTCCTACTGACGAAACAAAACAATTAACAATGATAGTTGTATGCAAGTTAGTATTATCTTCTGCAATGCTAGACGCAATGCCAAATGGCAAAATATTACGACGTCACTATGTTCCACACACCGTTGAATTTGGAACTCTTCATATATTTGGATCGTGTTTGTGAGGGCTTTGCAGTTAGCATGGTTTTGTCGGTCTATTCTGTAAAATATTTACATTGTGAGTGAATACAGTGTTAGGTATTGAGCTCATTTCACCTTATTTTTCAGAGTGTGAGAGATTTTTACAGAATAGCACTATAACGGTAGTGGCGGGGAAAATATCCTGGAAGGACTTGGGGACAGTTTCCCCAGCAATGGGAAATTATAGACTATTCTTATAGGTTATTCTTTACATAACTATAGAGAAGGATAACCTTAGGCGTATCTATCATTTCGGTTCCATTAGAGTTTCGTCTCGTAATATTTTTGCGTAATATTATCGAATCACAGTCACGCCTATGAATCCAATATATCTCACAGTTCACTGATCAATACTAAGTAGGTATATTCGTTATATCGTACGTGATCACCTAACACGTACTAATGTAATAACAACAAATCCAATTTGAAAGTCCATCACCTTTTTAGGGTCGATATTGAGATTTTTCTTAGGATAATTGGCCCTATTAATAATTGGCGAAACGTGGATGAACCCTATAGGTGCAGTATTTGTCTTTACAGGCGTGTTGTTATGTGATTGATGCGGAGCTGATTGATTAATTATAATTAGACTGCAAATGTCTGAAAAACAAAACACTACAAAGCGCAACAACAATATTAAACCGACTTCCAAAACAAAACGAAAAAGAAAGTTATTTTTCGCTTTGTAGTGTTCTGTTTTAGAAGTCGGTTTAATGGTTTTGTTAAGAAAAATATTATTCTCTTTTTAGTTTGGAACCTTAATATATTTAAAAACTATTCGTATGATCTTGATCAAATTTAAAAGAGACCACATGGAAAGCACCCGCTTTCAAATAAAAAAAGAATCATCAAAATCGGTCCATAATTGGCGCAGTAATCGCGTAAGAAACAAACAAAAACATACAGTCGAATTGAGAACCTTCTCCTTTTTGAAGTCGGTTGAAAATACAATCGCTTTTTCAAATTCATTGTTAAGTATATATCGTTAAGGTGCAAAATTTATGTAATAAATCACTTTGGGATTTAATGAAGCTGTCAATATGACTTGCAACTCTTGCGAATTGCATTAATTATAATTTAAATCATCATCTTACTAATCGAAGTGGCGCTTTAGCGAGGTAATCAGAAATTCAGAATAAGTAACATGCACATATCTTTTTATGCTTTCATCTCTAGACAGTCTAGATTTTGCTTGGTCATCTTATGTGTATGAATTTATTATTTTGTAACATATAGAAGTAACTTCTGAAAGTTCAATGTCATTGCCACTCTCAGCATTAGTTCGTTATAGGTACTTATTGTAAATGTTTGCATGTTGATAAATTTTGTGAAATGTTTATGCTAGATGCTTATTATTTTCGTACGCAAATTAAAGGTTATTCAGAAAGAGATTTTGACTTTGTTAAAAGAAAGCCAATGTTTACAGACGTAGGCTGTCTGACTTCATCTCATCGGCGCCAGAGCGTCCTGGCAGATTTTTTCTCTTTATATTTCAATATATTAAGGCGAAGATGATTTCACACGTCAACGCGTGCAACCATGAACGGGGAAGGGGAATTAACGAAAGGACAATTTAAAAAAAAACTGTAAATAATTAGAAACGAAAAGACAAAGATTTTTTATGATTGCCATAAAAATCTTTGTCTTTTCGTTTCTAATTTGTTTTGTGAATTAAGTATCCAAAATAATACATCAATCAATATTAACATTCATGCCTAATGTCAATATTAACATTCATTGCCTAATGTCATTGAACGTATTTTTACAATGTTGATCTACGCGCTACGAATGTAATGCCCGCGCATGCATAGTTTAAACAATTCTAGGAAGAAGGAAGACATAAGGAAAATGGCAGTTCATTCACAATTTTCGAAAGAGATTATCGTAGAATTTATTTATTTGACTTTTGTTTTATTAGTTTTAGACATTAAAAATATTATATATGTACATACTTAAACACTAAACAAAAGTAAACTTTACAATCTTAAAATTAAACTAACTACTTACACTATATACAAAAGAAAGGTACACTTAGGCGTCGAAGTACTCATCCACATCGCTGTCATCCGGGAACGTGCCCAGAAGACTGGCAGCATTGCCACGTTGAATGGCAATGCTGATTCTTTGCGCAAAGAAAGAGCCAGCCCTCTGGTCACGCACGGTGTCGATCAGTCGGCGAGAGATCTCCTTAAAAAGGAGACGTGCACTTGGGCCCCATGACCCAAGCGTTTCGACCCCAAACGGCTCAAAACTGTAATTACCAATTAGGTTACAGTATTTGCGCCGCTTGAGGGCCTCAGCAGCCGCAGCAGCAGCGCCAGCACAGCCCGCCGAACTAGGAATATGAGATGGCGCAAGGGTGTCGACACAGGTTGCGTCCCATACCAGAGGCCTACCCACCTTCCACGGCACCAATGTCATGCCATCTGGTCTCTTCCCATCGTCACGTACCAAGCCGTTAGGTTCTAATACAGCTGGTACGCCGGCGGTGACAAGGGCTCGACGAATAATATCATTGATGCTGGCGTGCCGTACTATGCGTCCTGCGCTCTTGCAACAAGACAGGCCATGGTGCCCAAGGCTGCCGACAGCTTCACCACATTGACACCGATGTGGAGCAACACAAGGTGCGCCTAAGCGTAGACAGGTTGCGAGCCGAAACGAAGAGTCATCCATCATAGTGCCTATGGTGGATGACGGGAGTGCTTGAAGCCACAAACCCGACGCCCATTCCCCCACAGCCAGCAGACGCGCTCGCTCAGCAGTACTAGACGATGTATTTATAAGATTATTCTGTATAATACTGCAGAGCGGCACATCCCATCGTCTCTGGGAGGACAGGTTGTCGGGCAAATCCGTATTGGGACAAGCCATTTTCCAAGCGTTCAACGCATCGGTCAAATACGGTACCTCAAAATCAACCAGTGAGGAAGATACGATGTTCCTGGTTAATTTATCAGTACCGTAGACCGAGGAGAGGAAGGCTGGTAAACTTATACTTGAAATTTTGCGGAAATATATTAAATAATGTATGTTAGAGGAGCTCGTGGCTAAATAATAACAGCCGCACGGGTCGATCATTAAGGTTAAGCAACACTTGACGAGGTCGGTCCGTGGATGGGTGACCATTTCAACATACCGAAATTCCTCGGTGCCTCGGAAAGCACGTTAAGCCGTTGGTCCCGGCTGTCATATGAAGATATTTGACAGTCGTTACGGGTAGTCAGAAGCTTGAGATCTGACACCAGTCTAGCCAAGAGGTATCGTGTTACCCAGTTACTGGGTTGTGGAGGTCAGATAGGCAGTCGCTCCATGTAAAACACTGGTACTGGTTAGCTGAATCCGGTAAGACTGTAAGCCGATCCCAATATAGTTGGGCAGAGGCTAGGCAGATGATTAAATAATGTATGTTAGAATAGATAACATGCGGTCACATTTCACATTACAGGTCATCATTGTTCATAACAAAAACGATACGGGTAAAAAATACATTATTTCACGATTTTAGTAACCATTTATTCTATAATTTTACGGAATGTCGCAAACTGAATTCAGTCAAAACATTTAAAAACTCCAATGTTCTTGAAACTGCATTTAAATTTCAACAAAACTGTGGTTCAAAAAACATTGACTCGGCCTGGCCTTAATATAAGAAAGAGGCAAAAGCGGCTGACCTCGCTTCGACTTGCGTTTTGCGCGGTCCGGAGTACGGACAGACAGCGCTTTCCATCGATCCGGCGATCCACTGCCCGAGACAGATTTGTTTGACTCGAAAGAAATGCATCAATCACATTAATTGGAACCGAAGAAAATGAGCCAAATGACGACGCAAAAGTAAGTCGTTTAACCTATTTGTGGAGTCTTTAGTGACTACACTAATTTGTATATAGCGTAGGTAGGTAATGATGCGTGACGGTCAACGAGATTTTAATACAAGAATAAGTCGCGACCACTCCCGATTATAGCCGAAAAGAAAATGGAAATTCTACAGCGTCGATTAATAGAGGTGTCTCTTTAAACACGATATTTACTGAAACACAGAACATACAAAATTCACTAGATGAAAGTTAAGAAATTCGACAGTGAACTTCAAGGACTGAAGATCAAGGCAGAGATAAATCCGAATTGTGGTCGTCAGATGCCTATAAAACACTTCTACAGTATAAATCGTGCTATATCAGTCAATGTTTCCTGACCGCAAGCTCGCACTATCAGTGGGAACATAAATCGTTAGTAGCGCTGCGCGGACGCCGACCAACGACCGACAACTTTTCGTATTTGTGCACGAATTGCGCCACCTCCGCCCGACGCTAACCTTGAAATACATGAATGTATAGTATACTATGCTATTAGTATATAGTATTAAGTGTAGCTTATGTTGACCTTGAATGTTACACGGGATCTAATGGCTGGTTCCGAACAAAGGACAGTACTACGGTAAGCTTAGGGAATTGTATTGTCCTAAGTACATAGATACGGATCTAGAGCTGACGCTAATAGATCAACTATTATAAAACATGAAATAAATCAAGCACTTGTCGTGCCCGAGAACAATATTGACCTAATAATTGACTGGCGTTTTATTGCCATGTGACAACTGTAAACAAGGCTGCAATAAAAATTGCCCAAGTGCGAGTCAGACTCGCGCACGAAGGGTACTGTACCATTATCGCAAAACACGGCAAAATAATCACGTTTGTTGTATGGGAGCCCCCCTTAATTTATTTTATTGAAATTTAATTATTATTATTTTTTGAAGTGAATATACAACTAAATATTCTGTGAATATTTCAAGCGTCTAACTGTTGCCGTTATTAATATCGAGCAAAAAACGGCGAAAAAATCACGTTTGTTGTATGGGAGCCCCCCTTAAATGTTAATTTTATTCTGTTTTTGTTGTTATAGCGGCAATAGAAATACATCATCTGTGAAAATTTCAACTGTCTAGCTATCACGGTTCATGAGATACAGCCTGGTGACAGACGGACAGACAGACAGACGGATCGTGAAGTCTTAGGAATAGGGTCCCGTTTTTACCCTTTGGTTACGGAACCCTAAAAATTATAGGTGAATTACCAGCTCCGAGTTGCTCGGGCACACAAAAGCCGAACAGATTCATAAATATTCAAAGCAGCTCTGAGACAAAACCTAAAGGAACGAAAACGAATTCATTGTGTATGTGTTCACACGCATTAAAGTAAAGACAAGTGAATCGAAGTGATGTGCAGACCTGACATCTGACATCTCTGTCGGCTCCGCTTTGTCACATGTCACTTGCGTTTTGTTTATAGACTGCTCAATGAATCGGTGACGACCGCATCTAAATCTGTGAAGCGATTCCCGATGTAGCATTGCCGGCATATAACTGACAAGCGTATAATCTCTGATAATGTTAATAGAAAATGGAAACTGATATTATTTTTGAAGCAAGAACCGATATCCGTTGGAGCTGAAGAGTCCTTGAAAGTCGCTAAAGTTACTTTCGATACAGATAGTCTCGTTATGGAAGGCTGATTACCAGCTGGTGCGCCGCACTTGTAAGAGGCCCATGTTTAGCAGTAAATACGATGACTGTCCTGAATATATCAACTTTTTGCCAATAAATCTAACAAAGTCATACCAAACGCGTGAAATTGGAAAAACCACACAAATCAAAATTATTGGAAGAAGCAAGATATACTAAGACAAATAAAACCATAGTAAAGGATTTAACATGCATGGTGTGACGATCAATGATCATATAAAACTTATTGCATCAAATGTTCTCTTCATAAGTATCAATCTAGACTAGACACAAGCTTAGAATCTGAATGTCGGCACGGAATACGTAATGCCCTCATCACACTTCTTAGCTAGCGGATCACGTCGCCACTTCATTTACCTAAGCATCACATTACCATTTCGTAACATCTTTCTTCCAGTATGCTATTAGCACAGATAACCGTCACCCGGAAAATATGTGGAGAAGTGTCAACGTGATTCGTAAGACTGGATTGCGACATACTAATTCGTTTATTTTTCGGCAAATGCTTTTGTTTTTTTCGCGAAAGACGTTACGTCATTATTATGTAGCTTCTCAGTAAGTGCAAGAGTAGTGGAGACCCGAAGAAATGATGAATGGATTGTGAGAGATGATATGGCTAAACGAGGGACAAATATATACTGATATGATAACTAACAGAAACGTACAGAAGAGAAGACCGGCTGTGCAGAAACTGCTGACTCTAATGATACGAGATAAGAATGGTGATACCCTTGATGGAGAAAAATGGGTGTTATTAGTTTTACGTGTGTATTTAGGTATTTGGCTGTAAACGAATGAACCGGTATTCATTTAGTTTTTTTTTTGTTTGACTTTATTGAGAGTGCTCTTATCTATGTTTGATGCATATCGATTAAGCCGTTCAAAGTTTTGAGCATTTTACTCTTTGAATCGGCGCGTATTTTCGCAAGATATGGTGTTGTAAATAGGTGTTTCGATGGATCGAAGCGTGTTTACTACTAGATAAATTAAATACTTTAAAGAGTTACCTATTTTTAACTATAAATATATTATGAAATTAACACCCAAAGATTATAAATTATTGCAAAATGCACACAACATGAGTCAAGACTTCGTATTATTTGCATGTAAATATCTAATCATCTCTTAGCGAGTACTTAGCTTACCTAAGTACGCACCAACTCTACAACAACAAACTTTTTATATTGTTTATTTATTTTATTTGTCTAGCGAGGAGTGTGTCGCGTAATACTTAAAGCATTTGAAAAGTGGTTCAGAAGTGTGAGAGGCAATCCGGAACTAGGTCGGTTATCTAATCGGAAATAACCAAATATTGATCGGAGCGAAGCTGTTTTAATTTAATTTTTAACTCTATTACGAACTGTAAGCCTTGTCGAGCTGTTTATGGAACATTCCACTGGTTGTCTTTGCATTTTGATAACTTGAAACCTTTTCTGTATGAGATATTTCTTAGATATAGTTTTTGCTTGCAACGATGGTAATTTGTCTATAAAATATCATGAGAGAAACAGACATGTTTTTTCAAAACGATTGAAAAATTGACCCCATTAATTATGACGTTGTGTTTCATGGCTAAATATTGATTTGTTATCATCATCATCTGCCTAGCCTTTTCCCAACTATATTGGGGTCGGCTTCCAGTCTTACCGGATTCAGCTAAGTACCAGTGTTTTACATGGAGCGACTGCCTATCTGACCTCCACAACCCAGTAACTGGGTAAACACGGTACCCCTTGGCAAGACTGGGTTACTGGGATTAGTTATCAATGTTATGAAATAATCACAATGCAGTCATTAATAAAAATGGGAGTCAAGACAACGAGATTATTATGTTGGTAGTTTTGTTTGGTGTGTAAATCTAAATAATGTCATGTTTAATGATGACGCTTTAGCCCATACACTGAAAATGCAATTGTATCAATATCACATTGGTTTTAAATATATATTTTAACTGGTTAAACATAAATTATTAAAAAATCATTTACATGTTTTTGAATGATGATGATAATCTTAATAACATTAAAATGTTTTCTACATATTCCCATTTATATCGCACTTATAAAAAATTCGATCTGCGGTCTATGTTGCCAATGCTTTGATTCTTATAAAGAACTTAGCAACTAATCTAGCAAAAAATTCAAGGTTACTCTTTGTGAGTAACTTTTCCTGTAGAATTTTACACGTGCAATAAAAGCAACCTTTATAGGTGCTACCTACTAATAACAATGATTTCCAAGAACGTTTTCCTAAAATGAAACAATCTGATAGTGAGTAATCAAGCAATGCGAACTATATGCTACTGACAATGTTGTCCTAATACAATTCGATTCATGCACATTTTAGGATATGTTTATGATAATTCTAACAAAACATTAAAGGAATTACGTTGTTAATTTATGTAATACAGCGATAACAATTTGATGTAAGATAAACCTACTGTTGCTTCATGCTTTGTTTAAATTTTTTGTCGATATTTTATTCCATGCAATCACTCTGGTTATTTTAAAGGAAATCTTCGAGACAAAGTTGCAGATAGTTAACAATAACGACCGCTTATTAGAACTGACTTATGTAGCGAATGCTGATGTCCTACACCTAGACTATTTGTTGGATTTCAGTCGAAAACAATTCAAATGATAATTTAAGCCAAGGTTTAACTTCATTGTCATCGTTTTTAAAATTTACTTCGTTTAGTTTTGTAATGCACTTTACTTAGTTAATGTCATTGTCAATTTTACCCTAATCATTGTTATCTCTCACGGTTATGTAGTCCTTAATTAAAGTCTTCAATTGCCATTTGCCTATTTATCATAATTTTATTGAATGTTTGTTTTATCTTAATCATTGCCTTGGAACCGTATTCAAATTAACTTTTTTATCTCCTCTTCTATCCATTATTTCATTATGCGTTCATAACTACAGCAAATATAAGATTTCAGGTGTGAAATCATTGAGTTTTCCTGTATTAGTCAACTTTTTACATTGTCTTTCTTCTAGCCTATGATTTGTCCATTGACGTAATAAGGGTTGCGAAAGGACTTCGTTCCTGACAAGAATACATAATCATATAGAAGATAAAGCTCATATCTTTTAAGGAAAAATATGAAGTTAATAATAGAATCCTACTAGGTTATCTTACAACTTGAGATTATTATATCTTAATCTTTTCAACGGCCTATCGTTGCAAGTGCGTATTTATTATATCTTTACATATGTGGCGAATGCACAGTATATGAAAAATAAACCTACACATGGAAGAAACGAAATAATTTTATGAAACTATAGATGCTATATTTAGAAAGACATATATAAATCTTATCTTCACTTTTGACATAAGAACATAGTACAAACCGACATATCAAAGCTAAGCAGATTAACCTGTAATTTAATCGTTTAATATATATATCTAGAATAATATATTTAAGTGGTAAGAACTGTAAGAAGTAATAGCAACTATCTGGTGCGCATACAAGTGTCTACATTTTATTGTGGTAGTCATTCAGTTTTCGCTTTCAATAGCACGCCATGCACTTAAATGGTTGCCTGTTTATTGACAGCTGTTGATTCTGCTACTGTTCTTTTCTACTTTTTATTTATACAAACATTATTATAGTATAGGGTGTTAAATTATTATAATTTTGTGTATCTCTATTTGAACTTTTTCTTTGTTTGTCTGCTGTCGGTAATCTATCGACAAACGAGTTTCATTATATGAAAGCATGTAGGTAGTAATCAATACTATTACTATTGTAGTAGTATGCAATGTAACTCAATCCATTGTCACCATATACAAATGTCATGGCCACCGATTGCCTAACCAAAAGCAAATGTAGTTTGAAGTGTGATCAATGCTTACTAGATCTTATTTAAGTTGTATCTTCACGTACGTATCAGTTCAATCCACATCTTTATGTATGGATAAGCACCAAAGCTGCTCCATCACATAAATAATTACATCATTTTCGGCGTATTGTCACAAAGAACTGCGCCAATTTGACTCTATAATTAAATTCCGCATTGCTTATATTATCTTGGACACGTTTCCTTAGGGTATTTCCATCGAAGCGCGCAAAAAGACCCGCGACTTCGTTTGCATACACGTTTGAGTTGCTCGTGAGTGGACTTTCGAAAGCCTTTCTTATTTCACTTCTACATCAAGGAATATACTCGTATGTTCCAAATTCATATTACTTAGTATTCTGTGGAGGGTTTGTTTTGTCTGTCAGTAACGATCACGAAACTGTTTTATATGTTAAGAAGGTAACTGTTGTGAACATTATTTTATCATCGCAGTGCTGTTTTTGATATCAGTACCGTACAAACATGTGTATATTACAATCGTATCTAATAATCAAAATTAACTTGATGAAGCATGAATAGTAGTCTTAGAAAAACCGCATCCGTGTTTGCATAACGTGCATAGTGTAATTTCCTTATGTTGCATCTTGTAGACGTAATTGACTAGTTTTTTCTTCAAATGGAATAATTTATGCAAAATTGCATTCAAAGTTTAAATATCCACTCATACATAGATAATGCCTATCTATTGATATTATCCCAAATATGTCATGGACAACAAGATTTGAATATAAGCAGGCTCAAATTAATGAAAGACTCTAATGGACACATGTTTATCTAAGATCAAAACCTTCTGTTTCTAATGAACTTGGCGACATAACGCCTATCGTAACATCTGCTACCTATTGTGATTGTGATGTCTCTAATCGATAAGAGATTATAGTTTTATGTACCTGTTAATCACGCCTGACATATTACCTATTGCATAAACTGATAATAACAATTGCCCTGAAATCCTCCTCAAGCCTCCTCAATGTCAATCTAGACATTGAGGAGGGTTAATTTATAAAGGTAACTCAAAACTATGAAGAGTGCAAAAGAATATGAATGGAACTATGAATTCAAAGTATAAATAATAGATTACTTGTTTTCTTTATAATTAGTTTCAGAAATAAAAACTTAAAGAAACTCATTTAGTATGCTGACAAAGTGACATGATGTCGTTAATCTGTCAAGCCTGATCTTAATTGCATCTCGCTAAACAGGGACTTATCAACCAAGTTAACAATGGAGATTAAAAGGCTACAAACATTCATTATCACACATTTAACCTGAATCCTATAACTGTAGATATAAACTAAAATGTTCAATATATCAGTAAATAAGTAGAAATAAACCTTTACATATTTTAAGTACAACACGCGTATATAAATTATTAGTCCGGGTGATATGTTTCAGGTATTGTCCGATACACAATAGACGTAAAATATAGGAAATGAAAGTTACTGCGATGTTATCGGTGCATAATTACAATAGTTATAGATTAGATAGTCGGCTAAAGTAATGCGTTTGATAGTGTTTCTTTGGTTTTTCTATTATTATTTACATAGACATTATAAACATTTGATTATAAAAACACAGAAAGCAAAGGTTTCATTGTGAATTAGGAAACAAAAATAACTGCACAAAATTAACCGTCTTTTATTAATTAGTCCGAACCCTAAGTACGTATTACTGTAGGTGTTCCGCAGGGGTCTATTCTGAGTACTTAACGCGCAATTTTAATTTCTGTATATTGATATATAATTAAAAAAATATATATAATGAAATCATTTTTATATAGTCGAAGATCAATTTGATTGCATGGACTTTCAAATTCAAATTACTTGCCGTCTCTCTCTTAAGACTAAGTGGGTAGAGTTTATTAAACTCAGTTTAATGCCTTAAGTACTATTGCACTGTTGTAAGTTAAATTCGAAACCACAAAAGTGAAATGTTCATAAGCTGAGTTATGGCAAGTTGCAGTCTCATTGCTCTTTGCTACACTGTACGTTTCGTTCATTAATATTTATCATCGATTTAACATAAATCATGGCATATTAGGAAGGTCTGAAGCTGATAATTATTTACTGATTTTAAAATGAATAAAATCGGAAAGTCTGACTGAAGAGTACACTGTCTGAAAGAAATGATTCTCGAATCTAGATCTTCGTTTTGTCTATTTTTAACACGCTTTTATTAGCTTGGTATGTATGTATCTATGTAATGTAACGGAATCTTTTGGATTAATTTGAAACTTTGCACACTTATCAAGGACCGATGACAATGCAATAATTTAAATCGTTTGTCCTATTATCCGTACCAGGATCTTCAGGATTAGGGATTGAACTAAAAATTAAATAATAGTTTAAAAATCTAAAAACACGCTTTAAAAGAAAACCTAACTAAAAAGTAGAAAATTATTTACATTAAATCTTAATTAAGAACAGTGTGTAAATTTAAATAAAAATTTAAAAAAGCGTAGGAAAACTCTAACTAATTGCATTTCAGTCTACATTTCGAATCCCTGCGCAAGTCATGACCGTTGAGTCACCTTGTGTCCTACCGTGAGTCTCGGCACGAAAGCTTTTTGTCTCAATTTCTATCTGGCGAGACATAATTAAAGTGTGTCGTCATGTTCCAGCCTTGGTTCGAGGTTTCTACTGCGCCTAATGGCTTCTCTGAGGTGGAACATTAATGTGAAGCACGGCATGAATCAGTGCATATACCTACAAAGTAGGGACTGTACCGCAGTATTTGAAAATGATGCTACCACTTTATCTTGACACCGATACAAGGTAGACTAACCTCTATGTGTGTTGTAATGTGTTGGGTCGAATAATTTGAAATGCACATATGATGAGCAAGAGATTTTAAAATTCCAAGTAATTTTGACTAATATTCGTTGCGATTCTTGGCAAAAACATTGACGCGAAAGATATAATTTTCCAGAATTGATCTATAAATACCTTCGTTATATTGCATATTATGTGTAATTTTAGCTATGTCTCATCCGTAAATGTCTGCTGTATTTTCTACGCAATAATAATGTTAAACACAGATCTTAGACAAGTATGTAAAACAGCAAAATACTATTTGATAAGCAAGAGGCAAAGACCGAAGATACTTTATTCGATTTTGAGAAACATGAATTCTAATTAGCTAGCAAATACCGAGAATCATATAAGTCAGCATCTTCAAGTAGCATTTATTAGACTTTATGTTCAACATTTTTGTTTACATAAAGCTACCGTTGCTTGCGAAACAGGTTTCAAGATTACTTCTATAACCACGAAAAAGGTTGTTATTTTAAAATAAATAAGATAAATAACAGGACTTAAGGCGCAATATACGCCCCAATGTTAACGCAGTACTACGGCCGTGCGCCCGCTCGATGCCAAAATATCAATATTGAACCTCCTTTTGAACAGTTTTGTTTGCAAAATATTATTTGATTTACATATGCTATGTCAGTTATGAAGGAATTCTATCGATAAATTTTTCTGAAAATATTTTTAAACATCCAAGTCGTTCATCGATTTTTGATGGAATTTGGATATTTACAATTTATTTTTTATGATGGCTCCGAGTTGTATACGTTTTTTTACTCGGAAACCAACATGCTACATACTTTGAATGCTGTATATACTACGTTGATATTTCTATAATTATGTTCCTTATTTAAATATACTACTTTGCCAATAACCATATTATTTTGAAAACGTTTTTACATTATGCTGAAATTCGTTAAAAAACATAAAAACTTAGTTATGTTCGCAACAATGAATGTAAGTGTCGATTACTTTGTACTTAATAGTTATCAGTCAGGATTAAAATACAAAGAGCACCACTTCATATCCAAAACAAAGAACTAGAAAACATCAAAAACTTGAACGGTCTTACAGAACTAGTGAATAAAATGATGCTACTTCGGAAGAGAATTTCCAATTCCAATAATGCTGGTAGACTTACAGGTTTACTACTTACAGGGTGTACGTCAATAAGTTGCAGCTCTATCGAAGACCATAGTGCATCGGACTTATCAATTAAAACTTCGGCTCAACACACTTTTTGTTTTTCTACGGGACTTTACATATTGAATACTATACTTAAGAGTGGATATTAAGTAATACTTTGGATGTGTCATCTACTCAATATCTTTTTTAAATCATTCACACACATAACGCACTGTTTAAACATCGAGGTCTAGAAATATGGAAAGTTGCACTAGGTTTCTTGATATAGGTAAATGTATCTACAAACCAAGCTACGAAAGAATTTTGGAAATTCATTCCGTACAGAGGTTAACTAAAGGTTGCAATTTGTGTATAAAAGCCCACCAGACAACAGGTTTGATATTAATAATGTCACATATAGTGCAATGCACCAATTCAATATAGTAAGAGTATGAATGCTGTACCATAGAAACCTATGTATTTTAGTATATATTGAGATACGGAAGGCGAAATACTGGACATTGCAGCACTTGTTGGGCTAGACTTAGAATAGATTTATATCTATTCACTTAGTTATGAATTCAAATGAATTGTTATACTTATAACTGAGATTGAACGAAGGAGTATTTTGTCTTACATTGGTTTTCATAAAAACATTCAGTAGACAAACAGGATATAGGTACTTGCAGATACTTTGTGGTAACACAAACTAATAAAACACCAAGATTGTCACCATTTCCCACATGTGAACAATGCATGGTAAATATGAAAGTGATGTTTTGTACATCATGTTTGTTTAGAGAATCGCTGATGCATAAAATACTGACAGGGCAATAATGAATGGTACGTAAAGTGCCGAGTTTAACACCTAAGTAAAGTAATTAATGTCGGCGAAGAATAATCATTGTCTTGTAGCCATTAATTACACGTTAGCAAAAGACTTACGTCAGTGGCCTAGGCTATAAAATGAAAAATGAGATTTAAAAGTGGAAAATCGTCATCAAATAAAACCAGTATAAATAAAAATTCTTAACTCGTTATTGTACATCAAACAACATATAAACCAAAGTATAAATAAAGTTAATGCACAAAGGCGAGCGAAAGGTTTTCTCCCAACAAACCTTTGAGTGATTAAAAGAGATTATACAATAGAGACGAAAATAATACATCAATCTGCCCAGCCTATTAGCCCAGGAAACATCCTTATTGTGTATAATAGGGATGTTTCCTGGGTAGAAAAAAGATAATTCTATTTTATAGTTCGTCAGTGAGATTATCAAATAATATTTGACTCGTATTTTTTTCTTCACCAAATAATTAAAATTGGCAAAGATAAAGCGCAAAGAAGTTCAGGAGTGGAGGCTTATGACGTCACTTTGTCAGTATAAAGTGTAGCACATTGTGACGTCACACGATATTTCAACGCACTATATCGTCGTAATTTTTTTTTAACGTGGTAAAAGAAAAATACATGTTCGATATTTTTAGGTTATCTAAATAGATATTTTTTGTCAACATCCCCATTATGTTGAGGTCGCCTTCTAACAGTATTTTACATGACTGCCTGTCTGACCTCCACAACCCAGTAACTGGATTATTTAAAAAGAATATTATGCAATTTCAATATTTTGTTATATTTTGCCAACACTAGATCCAGTCTAGATACACATCTCTACTCCGAAAGGAATAGGTTCCGAAACTATTGGACCGATTTGAAAAATTCTTTCACCAATAGAAAGCTACATTATTCCTGAGTGACATAGGCTATTTTTTAATCCCGAAAATGGGTCCTGTGGGGTGTTCCACGGGAGCGAAGCCGCGGGCAACAGCTAGTAATTTATATAGGTGCAGACATATTAAAGCCAAAGATTCCTCTTATCTAAAGGCAATTGAAATTCCTTCGGAGTTAGTAATAGGATATTCTACGGCAATTTACGAAGTAAGAATCGTAATTACTTTTCAGCACCTTTTGCCAATTAATACTCGTATCATATCTAAGTACTAAAACGTAAAACAGATGCTTAAGTGAGCAATATAGCACTTAAGGGACTCCCACCGCTTTAGGCACGTAAAATGGTTACTTTTAAAATCATACTCCTTCGTTAAAGTAGGTAAGTAACGGCTAGATTAAAAGGTTTGAAAATAATATAATATATATTTATTATTGATTTATTTATTTTGCTTTAAAAAAAATATTAACAGCACGATATAAATTATCGCTAGTTTTGTATACTCCTCCAAAACGACTTGGATGTTTAAAAATATTTTTACAGAGAAAAATTGATGGCTAGAATTTCTTCATAACTGTAATAGAACATGTAAATCAAAGAACATTTTGCAAACAAAACTGTCCAAAAGGAGGTTCAATATTAATATTCTATCTCCGAGCGGGCGCACGGCCAGTACTGCGTTAACATTGGGGAATATATACGCCTTAAGAGCCTCTGAATACAAGTATTGTTCGTTTGGTTAAATACCTAAAAATAATGTGTTATGAGATCTGCTTATTGTAAGCACCTTAACTCATATCTTAATATTTGCATGCCAACTTATGGCGAAATGTGTCATTGTGCTAATAACTTATTTATACCATCTTTGTACCGCATTTAATGCAAATAAATGGCTTTGACTTTGACTTTGACAACAAGAAAGTGCAGTTCCGTTAAGCGGCCTAATAATGGATCGTGTGACATATATCGGCAAAAATAAATGCACGTGACTCACATTATAAATATCTAATGCGGTCAATCAGTTGACCCTTTGGTGCTGTTGACACCTCCGCGAATGTAGGCGACATTCTGCCAGCGAATATTTTGCACAGCAGTCACGGATGGATCAATGCTCAACCATGGCACCAATGGCATGTGAAATAGTGATACGCCATTTGGAAAATACCACGTTTAAATTACAACTCGTCCTTAAGGTAATTTGAACGAAATACTGAATCCCGAATTGGCTAATTTGTCCATAACGGGAGAGCTGAAATATTTATACCCGCTTTAAATGGCCGGTGCACTTAAGAGGAAACGGGGACAGAGAGCGCCGACTAAATTTTACTTAGTAAAAAGTCATAATTCAAGGTTTGGCTCTCGTCTCTTTCCTCCTCCAATATTGGACCAATTTAAAAGATATTACGTAAACTGAAAATTAAAGATATATACTGTGTCCCTATGTTTTCCTTTTAAAAAGTAAAAAAGCACTAGAGCCCTCAAAAAATGCTCAAAATTGCGCTATCAACAGAGGCTTAGAATACAAATTTGACAAATATAAACGAAAAAAGGAAAACATAGGGACATAGTATATATCTTACTTTACCAGTTTATGGAATATCTTTTAAATTGGTCCAATATTGGAGGAGGAAAGAGACGAGAGCCAAACCTCGAATTATGACTTTTTACTAAGGAAGTTCAGTCGGCGCTCTCTGCCCATATTTCCTCTTAATTCAGAAAATGCAAAGCTTTTTTAAGCATTGCGAATACTCGAACAGCGGGCAATATCGGATGCAGCTATAATTTATGTGTATCGCTTGCTCCAAATGCGGCCCGTCCGGAAATAGACAACGTTAAATAATTCACATATTTCTTCTTTACACAAGGACAGACATTCGCTACAGGTTTATGAATGCGCATTTATTATACAACCATCGTTCCTTTTGATCGCAGCTCCACAAAGCTTTGTGCATTTTAGATCAAAAAGAGATAATAAAAATTTAAGATGATTCGTTTCGATTTTTATCGTGAGAACTTTAATTCGAAAATATAAACAAAACATACGTCTGGAGCTTTATGCGTTCGAATAAAAAAAGGCAAAATATTTCATGTGTCAGTATCGCATAAAGCTGCAAGCTGCGCGTGGTTATAGTGCCGCCATATTAGCATTTCACAGTGGACACTACACGGTGTTAGGGCTCATTTGCATGGAGTGCATATAACCGGCGCAACTCGTCTACTATTAACCTCTCAGTTTGTTTACTATGTTTTGGTCTAGGTGCAGCGGCTCTACGATGCTCATAACTTGGTAAGTATACAAGTATAGCAGGCTTTATCGGACGTGGTGTCCGGGAATGCAGATATTATGTTGAAAGCTAAATTTTAATGACGTCAACGTGTTCTGTTATAAAGTTATTCGTAACTTTTCAACTACTGGTACATTGTTTTGTCTTCATCTTTGTTATGTTTATTTTTGTAATGAACTAAGATGCATCTCACGTAACCTACGCCTGAGCATATACGAATCTGCTGATTCTATTCATCAAGCTTCGATGTAACTCCACGTGTCAATTTATAAATAAACAAAAGTACGTGATTCATTCGTACGTCACAAATCTCTAATTGCCATCATCCACAAGTTTACGGTGAAACACCCGGTACCAGGAAACGAAACGCCTCTTCTTAACAAATTATGCACAAACTTGTTCATTTTCCTTAAGAAGGGTCAGGCCTTTACGTGTTTCAACATAAACTGGCGTTGACTGCACAGTTACGAATTATTAACGGGCTTGACTGAATATATGCATGTAATCTTGTCTTGCCGATACGACCAAAAACTTCTGATCCAGTCGATGTTCTCGAAATTAGAGGACCAGAAGGAGCAACCAGGGGGCAATAAAATATCTCAGTTGCCCAGAAATAGGGGTGTTTTTTACCTTTTTCTGATTTTGATTATTGAGATTAGATCGTAGCTAGATTTTAAACATCAATCAATATCATCAATCAATATCAATACATATAATAAATCTGTGGAAAAGTAATTTTTGTACATCGAAAATATTTCCAAAAAAAATAGCCAGGGTGTTAAAGGAACAGAACCCATTTCCAGCATTTTTTAAATTTTTGTCTGTTTATTTGTGCACGCATCACGTGAAATGTACGAAACCAAGGTAAATAACTTGTATACATAAACATTGTGCGTAACTTGAAGATTTACTTAGTTTTTGTTTCATCGCAATCGGTTCATTCTATTAATTTAAAGTGTTCAAGAAGTAAAATTATCACAACACACGCATTTCAGATACTCGGTCAGTTGAACTCGCTATTCGATAGATGGCGTTGTGCATTTGAAGTCATTTTCTGAATGGCGATGTTAAAATTCTCCGCGAAAGAATGATCACTATAAAAAAAAAATTGGTAGGTAGGTAAGTAGGGTAGGGTTGGCTGACAGACGACGGGAGCGAAGCCGCGGGCACAGCTAGTTTCTAAATATACTTTAATTACATTCGAAGAGTTCAGTTAGTCTTAACATTCTACAAGAATTGGCTCTTGATCTTTGGATGTTTTATATTATGAGAAAACGATAAATTCGTGATTTTCGACAACTGTTTTGGCTTGGCCGACAAGTTTTATAAAGGATGGCCTTATGGCCCACCAGTTATAGAGGATAATATCTATGAATATTATATTATAGCATAGCAGAACGTTGTGGTGGCGGCAATCGTCTGAAAGTGGGCTCTGGTAAAACCCAGTGTTGATATTGCTAGAAAGTTGAGATTTTATAGCTAACACACCATCTAACAACGAAATTTCTCAGATCAAATCAAAGGCCTATTTTTAACCGACTTTCGAAAAAGGAGGAGGTTCTATGTTCGACTACTTGTAGGTTTTTTTTTGTGTATTTTCACCGATATGTCCGTCAATTGTGGACCGATTTTGAAAATTCTTTTTTGTTTGAAAGAGTATTTTCCGAAATTGGTCCCATTTTAATTTGGTTGAATATCTGATGAAGAACTTCTAAGATATACAACAGAACTCTTCAAAAATTAACGGCAAATCTTTAGGGACTGCTGCAATTGCATCTCTGTTTATTGTTTATACCATTTCATAACATAACATCACGCCAGTACGCTCTTAAGGGGTAAGCAGATCTCTCATTTGATCGGTTTTGTTCAAGTTTCATGATATTCGGGTAATCTATTCTGGCGTTATAAGAAACTTACTAAACAACTCGCCTATTAGGTAGGTACAAATAAAAAGTGAAAAATAAAAAATCTTTTTTACAAAAAAATATTACCGACTTCCGGTGTCTTTCGTAGATACCATTTTTTTGCGTTATGGACACCGAAACGTTATGGACACCGAAAGTTCAAGATGAAATTGACCATGTGCTGACGACTTTAATAGCGGATGTTGAAATGGATCCATGGATGTTCAGTCATTTTGTTTATTTTTTTTTAATCCTTCTTTTACGAGTATCTTATCGAAGAGATTTTTTTTAATAAACTCGCAGTTTGTTTATGGTTTACTGTGATATTTATTTTGTCTTAAACCAGTCTCGATTGTGGTCGATGACGTCAGTAATTTGTTGTACGACTTTATAATTGCCTTGATTTAAAATCAGTTTGTATGCTCGTGATTATTGTTTGTGTGAACCTTTATTAATGATAGGTTTGTCTATTGTAAGGTGAGGCGTCACGCTAGAGGTAATTATGATAGAGAAATAAAGGAAAACAATAAAAAAACGATTAAAATATCTAAATGAAAAAAACCAGAGTTTGAAAATGCACGAAATGTTAATTGTATTGTATTGAATATTCTATGCCTACTATCTGGTATATAAGTACTTATTTGTCTGGTGCCTACCTCAATCTTCTAGATTATTAATTTTGGAAACCTTAAAAATAAAAACCGGCCAAGTGCGAGTCGGACTCGCGCACGAAGGGTTCCGTACAATTAACGCAAAAAACGGCAAAAAAACATGTTTCTTGTATGGGAGCCCCACTTTAATATGTATTTTATTATATTTTTAGTATTTGCTGTTATAGCGGCAACAGAAATACATCAGCTGTGAAAATTTCAGCCGTCTAGCTATCACGGTTCATGAGATACAGCCTGGTGAAAGACGGAGAGACAGACAGACAGACGGATCGCGGAGTCTTAGTAATAGGGTCCCGTTTTTACCCTTTGGGTACGGAACACTAAAAATCTACTATTATTATTATTTATTTGGAGAAAAAATTCTGACAGACGTTAACCCGAACCTATCCAAGGTTGTTCATTTATTTATTCCTTTTCCTCAAAGGCTGAAAGGATTTGGATGAAACTTCATAGACCATGTCCTGGACAAGGACTTTTTATTCCGAGAGTATGTTCCTTTAGGCTAGTTTTTATATTCTTAAGGGTACACTAGTCGACGGCACGAACTATTTTGTGCGCGACGTTAAAATGCATTTTATATCAACCGACAATACGTGCGGAAGAGATAGATGCTGTGATGAGCAGTAGGAAGCTAGTTCGCGTACGAATACACACGTTTGCAAATTTGTAGCGAAATGGATAATGATTTAGGACGTAACCGAGCGCGCGAAATATTATAAACAGACCTTTGGCAGTCTAGATATCATGAAAAAACTACTAAATCCATCTGTTCAAAATAAAATTATTTGCATTGTTGAACTACTAATCTATCCCTGTATGGCGGCCGTTTTGCAATTTTCCGTCTTCTTATGGAATTTGTTTTCGCCCAAAAATGCGTTAAAATTAGTGTCGAAATGTGGAACTTCCGACGCTCATAACTTTCAAACATTTTCTTTTTTTACTTTTTCGCTTCCATACAGGGCTAGATAATGATGAGACAAATTGATATCACTTTTTATTTTGAACGTGCATCATCAAACAGTGGAATACACCGTTTGTACGGAAAAATGTTGACTAGTGTAACCTTAATACAAAGTGCCTATGATATATTGTTATTAAACCGTGACCAGTCTTACATGTTAAAGATATAATCGTCGATGTTATCCCACGTAATACCTGACCGTGACAGCTCTTGAACTTTATATTATTGTATATAAGGATATCTATCAGATACGGATACGAGGAAAAACCAGTCAGTGAAGTCATCAGGATTGTAAATTGTTAGATCTTTAGTTTTATAAATAGAAACTAGTGATTTTTACGAAGGATTATGTGGCACTTAAGACTTTACTACGGGTATATTTATAGCATATCTTTACTAATATTATAAAGAGGAAAGATTTTTTTGTTTGATCGTTTGTTTGTCGGTACAAACAAACGAACAAACAAAAAAATCTTTCCTCTATTAGGCTTCGAAACGACTGGACCGATTTAAAAAATTCTTTCACCAATAGAAAGCTACATTATTCCTGAGTGACATAGGCTTTTTTTAATCCCGAAAACGGGTCCTGTGGGGTGGTCCACGGGAGCGATGCCGCGGGCAACAGGTAGTATTGTAATAAACAGTTTAATTTGCAAGGAAGCTATTATTTACCTTTTAAATAGATACTAAGAAATGTGATGTCTGTTTGTATGTTATTCCGAATAGTATTTGATATTATTCCCGTCACAACAATATTCTATTTTCGAAAAAAAATATGAAGAAATACTTAATTAAAAATACATAATAAGGTTATCTAACATAGTGGTTATATAGATAAAATTATTAGCGATGTCTTGGCGTTTAAAGGGACCTTATTATAATATGTGTAAAGCATGACACAGTGTATAAAATATACTTGAAAAATTTCAAATCCAACTGCCTATTCTAAAATATTTTCCCACAAATTATTGTCTTGACATTTTCCCTAATGTAAGCAGTTATGTCAACTTGTGTATAAACAATGAAACATAAACACACTAAGCACTGCGGCAACTTAAGAGTACTCGTACCTAACAAGGTATTTTTTACGACCAGCTCATTAGTAGTAAAAAAGATACCTATTATGAATCATTCGTTATCTATGTTCGTTACGATAACCTCAGTAGACACGGTTTCCGAGTTTCCGTTAGATTTGAACACTCGATACGTAACACACGAAAGCTAGTGAGTCAAGACAATTCCTTGTTTTCACTGTTTATGGGCATTTTAATGGTTGGTGGAAACCTCTTAACAATGCGGTGACAGCTGCAGCTTACCAACTTGTATTAAGGCACAGATAAACCACCGTGACTGAATTTTTTGAACTTCCTGTCTAAACAGATAGTCGCCATTTAAAAAATAAAAAAAGTTAATCTAGATCATTTTCTTAATAATTTGGCCTCTTATTTTTTTTTGTCTGGTGTTATTAATTTGTTAAATTATGTCTAACGTAGACAAGAAAACGACAATCGAACCAAAACCACCAGGCTTATGTATATGAAAATTTCACCATCTCAAAAACTATTTAATTATCCACATTTTTAAGTCAAAGAATAATAAGGAAAGTATTAAAAACGACAAAATTTTGGGTTGCCGCGGTGTGAAGCGTGTGTGCATTTTCTTCCCAAGGTCATTGTAGTATATCGTCGCCTTAAGTACTTTAATATCGCACGTGTGCCGATTACGAGAATGCGACACTTTCTCTGTTCTCGTACACAATCGCACAGAAATACAGAATAGTTCCGAGAAACACTGTTTTTTTATTTACGTGTGCGATAAATAAATTTCCCACAGCCATCACACATTTCCTCATGACTTTATGAGTAAGTTAGTTGTACCATGATTTGTAATTAGGGACCTAAGTATTCTAATTTATATATAAAAGGCAATGTCCCGACTGACATATCAACGCCCAGCCTAAACCATTTATGATAGAAGTTTGGATGATAGAAGATATTGATTTAATCATATTAGAAAGGATTTTTCGAAATTCATCCCCTAAAGAGGTAAAAGGGAATAAGGCCCCCTGGGGGTGATTAAGGGATAAAAGTATTTGATAAGACTGAATTTTGTATGGACCCTAGAATATGTAATAAAAAGTATTTAATTCAAAAAGCTTATTATTCTCTTAATGATTATTTAAATGAAAAAAAATTTGATAATTAAGTTGAGTAATTGTCCAATAATAAAATGATGTAATTTATAGATTATGCAATTGTTAAATAATAAGTAATTTTAATAATGTAATATTTTAATCATTTTATTATAATATTTCAGACACCTGCCATGGTGCCATGGTCTAAAGAACTTTTACAAAAATGTCACCCTGAAAAATACCCATATTACAAAAATAAATTATTTGTTTTGAAAGTTTGATGGTCATTTTTATCTACTCTAAAACCGTCTGGACGCTCAGTTAGATTGTCCACAACTGACCTAGCCCAGAATACTTTAGTAAAGAAAAAACCGTGGCTGGAATCATCCATCAATCAGTCTTTCGGGATTTATTTGCCAGAAAATAAATTGTTCAAAAAGGCAAGATCTTAAAGTCCAAAAGTCACTACTACTTAGGGTAGTACTTTAGACTATTCGTAACGACTGTTAAAGTTCTACAAAGGACAAACCATAACCAACAGGAAATGTGGTTTATGAGTAATTGTAGAGTTCTCATAAAATCTAAAAAAAATCATGTATTCCCTTAGATTATGTCAGCCATGATACTATTCAAATTCAAATGACATTTATTCAAACTAGGCTGAGAATCAGCACTTTCCGAACGTCAAAATTACATAAGACAGTCCCCCAAAAACGCCCGCCCTTCACCACTTCCTAGTGCTTTTGCTGGGATGCTATTAAATGATACTATGACTATTAAATGGAAAACACACTCGTAGTATCTGTGTAACTTCGAAGCTTAGTAACAGTTATGTAAAACATAAATTAGCAATTGATAAATAATTCAATTAAAACCCAATCAATGCAATACATGTTTTGTCATACATATGGAAATATTCTAGGTATTACCTACAAATTAATTCATAATAAACTGGCTGTTGCGATGCAACTCAGGCATTGCTATTATTGTTATGCAAATATGTAGGAAAAAAATAATTCCTATTTCATGCGTGTAGTTTTAAAAATGTACCACAAGCCACAACAATGCAATAAGCCAAAAACAATAGTAACTTGAATGTATTAATGTCTGAGGCAGGGGAATACGCCAATGTTATGATGCGATGCGCGTGCGCTGGTCTGGTTCTGTTTCCCTTCATTGAATTGGTAATAAGTTAATTGTTTAGTCTGACGTCCGGAGCAGCGCACGTTGCGATGAGCCTTCTGACGTGCTACTCCTCACTTAGGTAAGTATACTTAGAATAAAGTTACACTTCGAACTTTCGTCGTGATTCTGACAGTTTCGTCTCTACGTTATCATATGTTGTTAGTCACTCGTCACGGGTAATCCCGTCTTAATTAATAAACTATTATTCTCTAAGTTGTTATCAAGAGATTTTTTTTGACAGACTGTAGACCTAATTAAGAAAAGTTTGTCCGTTGGTCTACTTCCACCAGCTATCGATGCCATAACTTTAGTGTTACATATTAAGCCTCAGAGTTCATCCATTGGACGCTCGAGAGGCATAGCTACAAAATGATAACTTGAATCGCTAGGGCAACCCAGAATAGTAAGGCAACTTTATAAATGTAGGGTCAATGAAATGAGAAAGTCAGGAAGGGCAATGGATAGTAATAAACCGGCCTCTAAGTAATAACACAACTGTTTGAATATTGCAAAATATCAATGAATTCTATGAAAGTGTAATGTGGGTGTGTGGGAAGTTTGTTTTTTCTAACAAAGGTGCTTATTTTTTTTTCGTATTTTTAACCCCGATTGAAAAATAGGGGTGTTATAAGTTTGAAGTGTGTACCTGTGTGATTGTGTATCTGTCTGTGGCATCATAGCTCCAAAACGGATGAATCGATTTTGATTTAATTGTTTTTGTTTGAAAGGTGACATTATCGGCCGTGATTTTAGCTATGTTTGATGAAAATTGGATGAAAATTAGCCGTTCAAAAGTTATGGGCATTTTACTGTTTTTATATTTTACTTGTGATTTATAGTAGGCTTCAGATAAAGGTAAAATTGGGTGAAAATTCCTATAGGTAGCATCATTGGCTACCCTTGTTGAAAAACCTATCTAATGATAGCCCACTACGGAGAAGAAGAGTAATAAAAAATCACCCCCCCTTTCTTGTAAGATGTATGTGTGATTAAAAAAATCATATTTTTCAAAATTATTTCAAGTTGTTCTAATCTTTCCACGCAAAATGTTTTCAATTGTAATAAATTGGTACTTAAATAGCTGCTGTGTCTGCGAAACAAAATATTTTTTTAAACCCGTTAACCAATTTGACATTGTAATTTTTAATCTCAATAGCGGATCTCCTTGATCAGCAATATTAATTATCACAGTGTCCTCGCGGTCAGCAAATAATTATAGCTACTTATATATTTGAGTTCAAGCTATAGAAAAAGCCCAAACATACGACTGTTTACATCTGTGCATTGGCACACATATTGGCGCTTGCGCAAGCATTAGATAATGTCCTCTCGACTACGCACATTCTAATAAGAGAGTACGTAAACAATTGAGCCTTGAAACCTACGAGTCAATGTACCGTCAAGGACTGATTGAATATGAACATCTTTTGCTGCGGGATCAAATGATCAACTGTTTTTTTTTCAGTTTTTTTTTTTCACTGCTGGTCAAAGGTTTTTCTCAATAGCCTTCTCTTCTTTCAGGTGAGTTACCTTCTGTAGCCAAATTTTCGTAAAAATCGCCAAACCGTCTCGCACAGAGGAAATGTGGGCAGAGATCTCTGACTGAATTTCCTTAGTAAAAATCCATAATTCGAGATTTTGGATTAGATTTTTTCCTCCTCCGGAATTGGTCAAATTTAAAAGATATTCCATAAATTGAATAAAAAAGATATATGTTGTGCTTCTAAGTTTTTCTTTTTCATTTATAGTTGTCAAATTTGTACACTAGGCCTCTGTTGACAATTTTGACCATTTTTTGAAGGTGCTAGTCCTTCTAAAGATTCAAAAAGGAAAACAAAGGGGCTCAGTATCTCAGTATATATCTTTTTCTCAAACATGCTTGGAAATTTGAGCATTATTTTGACAACCTTCTTCAAGATAAATCGCAATTGCTGTACTGGTCATATAGATGCGAGCAACGGCCGGCAAAAGTTGTATGAAAATCCATATCTGTCGTTTTTAGCGGCCAAATAAATTACATAGTAAACCACTGACCTCTATCATACATGTATATTAGAGGTCAGTGTAGTAAACTCATATTTGTCGAAAATTTAAAAATGGAACGATCTTTTACTCCGAATCATGGCAACCAAGGAGGTAACTTATCAAAGATTTTATTTAAATTTCGAACTGGCTTGCATATATATAGAAAGCTGTTTATAGAACAAAAAAAAACATGAACACAAGGGAATAATAATTGTTGTTCGTCATTGATTTCGAAAAGTAATTGTATTTGACAAAATGAGTTCTGGGTGCTAGGTACTTAGTTTTAATTTCCGCGCATTATTAGAGAAAAGTACTATACAAGCCTTGGCCACAACTAGGCATTGATGGACTTGCTTATGTGTTCCTCGGCTTCGCCTCGGCCCACCTTTACACGTTCGTCGGGTTCGTCCATCAATGCCTCTTTTGCTGGCCGCTGCAGTAATGTACTATATTTTTCAGTTTATGGAATATCTTTTAAATTGGTCCAATATTGGAGGAGGAAGGAAATAGGCGAGACCAAACCTCGAATTATGACGTTTTATTAAGGATATTCATTCGGATGTCTGCGACCGCATTTCCTCCTAGGGAGAGCAACCTGAGAGGGAAGCCTAGAAAATCTACTATTACAGAGAAAAAGGTCTTCTAACCTACCCGTTGAAATTACAACAGCTTTTTTAAAAATACTTCAGACTTAATCTCGTCGTAGTAAAACTTTTGCATTCATGAATGCACTCGAATTTATTTGTACACTATTATTGTGCAACATTATATAAATAGTCTTACTACTCATGGTTCGTCGTGATCATCAAATTGAAGCCATTGTAGTTCAAGAGCTGCGTTATGCAATGTCTGTGGCAATGGCAAACTTGGGTAGTCAACAAACGCTTAAACTTCTAGGAAGATTATTCTTTCTTTCTTTTGTTTTAAAAAACGTTGCCCCACACTAGAATTCTTCCTGTATCGTGGGTGCTCTTTACAAACTATAGTAGACCATACCATTATTTGTTCCGTTTGGGAATCGAAACCGCGACACGCAGCGCAGCAGCCGAACGCTCAACCACTACGCCAATCGTGTCGTATCGTTTACTCTATAAGATGTACGTATTTGTCTTTAGAAGGTAAGCATAGAGATTTAGGATCTCTCAGTTTCAGGCCAGATATAAGACACAAAAAAATTATGGAATAATTAAGTAATCGATACTAATTTGTATTTATACCGTTATAAAAGTAAGTTCTACGGTGTTATGGTTATCAGAATCATGCCCGGTTTTGACCTAAAGGAGCCAAGGTGCGCGTGGGGATTTAGCATGTCAGGTAATGTGACTGCTGGAAAGTGTTCATCTTCCATAAGATCAGATTTTTTGTCAGCAGATGTTTTAAATACAAATACACAAATTCGATTAAAGTTGTGATTACAATAAATCCCTTTTATTAGAAGTAGAACACCATTTTATTGATACAATGTTTTTTTTTGTAATAGTTTGCAATTTTTACATTTTGTTAATTAAGTAGATTTGTTTTGTTTCATAATCATCTGTAATAATGTTTTGAAGTTATTTTGATATTTTTGTTCATTTACGGTAACTCCCTTCCTTGTTCGAGTTTGATAAGGAGTTTTTAAGTTTTCAGATATTTTGGGCTTATCTTTTAACTAATGGAATGAATGCTTAAATGTAATTTCTGTCGTGCACTTTTTTTGGCTTTTCACTGCGTAAATAGTTTCACGCATTTGTACGGTAAACACGAGTGAATTACGCACTATTAATTTATTATATATGTGAAAATAAATCAAAATGTACAATAATAATTTTGTTTCAAAAAAACACCTGAGCAAATTATGTCAATATAGGCGAGTATTGGAGTAGATTCTTGTGTTATTTACTTGAGGTGCTATAAGTGGCATAGATTTCGCACGTAAAATACAATTTTTTTAATAATTATTTTGCAAAAAATGAATAAACAAAAGTACTCACTCTGAAGGTATTCCACATTGTGTTCAACTTCAGGAATCAAATGCATGAAAGTCGTGGACAGCAGGACACCACCACCGAAAGACAGCAGGGTCATCACGATCCTGTTGGTGGTCTTCAGGTTCCCTGCATCTTCAGCCGACAGCCAGTGGAACTTCTTGGCCAGCACCAGTGGTGCTAGCCCACAGATCATGGAAGCACAGAAGAGGACGATCATGGACACCCCCTTGGCCAGCACGACACCCTCGGTGTCATCTTCATCATGATCATGCCGAAGAATCACATCCACATGTTCCAAGGACATTTTGGCACAATTGTTGGTTCAAGTGTGGTCACCAAAGAACCTTCTGCTTGAAGAACAAGCTTGTAAGTGGGTTGCGGTAGGGGCGCCTACCCTTTTATAGCGTGCGCGGTATCAGCGGTGCGCGTGCGCTGTCGGAGAACGACGCGCGAGTACTATGCGTGCTGCCGGCCGGCGGCGGCGCACACTGCGATCCACTCCCGCGCAGACTCCCGCGCTCGCTGCACAGCCTTACAACCCATGCGCTGTATTCAGGTGTAATATCTCACCTCTTTGCAAGACGTGACATTTTAGAAAAAGTGTTTTTTTTTTTTTTTCATCAAAACCGCCGCGTGCGTGCGTGCGTGTGGTATTATTTTCTACAAAAACGTGGTAATTTTTAAGTGAGAGACAGCGGCCATAAGCAAAAGGCACAACACTACAGTGATACATTCGGTTCACGCGTTGTCTCTTTCAGATTTTCTTCCTGTAAAATTGCATTTTTCAAGACTGCACATTGTTCTAGCAAAGAAGCGATTTGTTGCCTGCACGCATAACTTATTCTTGCGACATTCCTCATTCTCGCATTCCGTATAAGTTTTTATTACCGCGTTAATGGCGTTATGTGTTAAACTATTGTGTATTGTTTTAATTATTATTATGTTGTATTTATGAAATAACAATCGGTAACTAAGTGAATGAAAACCGAAAATTCCAATTTTTTTTTATTATTATTAAAGGATCTCGTGGCTAAATAATAACAGCCGCACGGGTCGATCATCAAGGTTAAGCAACGCTTGACGAGGTCGGTCAGTGGATGGGTGACCATTTCAACATACCGAGTTTCCTCCGTGCCTCGGAAAGCCCGTTAAGCCGTTGGTCCCGGCTGTCATTTGAAGATCTTTGACAGTCGTTACAAGTAGTCAGAAGCTGCAGATCTGACGCCAGTCTTGCCAAGGGGTACTGTGTTACCCAGTTACTGGGTTGTGGAGGTCAGATAGGCAGTCGCTTCATGTAAAACACTGGTACTTAGCTGAATCCGATAAGACTAGAAACCGACCCCAATATAGTTGGGAAAAATGGCTAGGCAGATGATGATGATTAAAGACATCACCTTATCTAGACACTATACTTATCATCATCATCATCATCAGCCTATAAATGTTCGCACTGCTGGGACACAGGCCTCTTTTCTGTGAGAAGGAATGGGCCGTAATCCACCACGCGGGCCCAGTGCGGGTTGGTGGATACCACATGTCTTCGAATTTTTGGTTCTAGGACGATTTTTTCCTTCACCGTTTTGAGGGCTGTGGTGATGAAATAATTTACATAAAGTAAAGCACCTGCCTGGGCTCGAACCCACGACCTAAAACTTGTAAGTCGCGGCCGATACCACTGGGCCACCACTGCTCACCCATTTAATAATATATTATACTATAATATTACACTATATTACTGTAATACTTATTTGTAATTTATTAATGTGGCGACGCCTGGGGTATTCCTGTATTTCTACTTAATTCGAATTTATTGCAAACAACCTTTTTGTGAATAGTAAAAAAATACTTATAAAAATATTGCTATATCGGCAAAATCACAAAATAATTACGGATTTGATCTTCATGCAGCAGATAATCTTAGGTAGGTACGTACCTACAATTCATGATATTCTGAGGCTCCAACCTTGACAGCCTTGATGCGAGCAGATAACCATATATCAACATTATATACGATGCGTCGAGGATTTTCATCAAACATTCATATTATGCTTGATGCAAAAAAAATATCCTTATTTTCAAGGCCCATGGGTAAATGTTACAAATACCATGTGCAATATTAAAATTGGACTCATATGGAATTACGGAAACAATAAGGATCTTATTTATAAAAAACTCTCCTTAGCAACTAATTAGCATTTACTTTATTCAAATCCGTAATAGAAAATTTGAATGTTTTTTTTTTTTTTTTAAAACGTTGCCCCACACTAGGAATGTCTTCCTGTATCGTGGGTGCGTTTACAAACATATAAACTCACATACACAACACCCAGAGCCGGAACAACTATCTGCAGGTCATACAAATATTTGTTCCGTGCGGGAATCGAACCCGCGACACGCAGCGCAGCAGTCAATCGCTCAACCACTGCGCCAACCGTGCGCCCGCAATATGTAATGTGCTAAACAGTCGCTAAACGGTGTAGAGATTTGTTTAAATTGGGGTGTAAATCTCTAGGTTCTTTCTCTTTTAATTATTTTATTTATGGAAGAAATAAATGTACTATACGGTATTATACGGTAAGTATAGTTCTAAATTATCTACAGAAATAACTAGCTGTTGCCCGCGGCTTCGCTCCCGTGGACCACCCCACAGGATCCAATTTTGGGATAAAAATAGCATATGTCACTCAGAAATAATGTAGCTTTCTATTGGTGAAAGAATTTTTCAAATCGGTACAGTAGTTTCGGAGCCTATTCGGTACAAACAAACAAAATAATATTAGTATAGATGACCTAAGCTAACATTATTCTAATTTGTGTTTTGATAGTCTACGTTATCATTTGTTTATTTCCTCATCAATACTTATCGTTGTGAGACCTTGAAAAGCACTACTATGAACGGCATGTTTTTAATTAACTCCGAATCCACATTATCTATTAATTAACTACAAAGATAAAGTTAAAACATTCAAATCATTGGTATTGAGACATATAAACTAAAATCTTAAGGACGTAAAATTGTTTGGTTGTGTGTAGGTAATCTCTGGAAATACTGATACGTACTGATCGGCTTGCAAGTTGTAGGCCGTGGGTTCGAACCTAGGCGTTATACTTTGTGTAAATTATTTCATCACCACTGCTCTCAAAACAGTGAAAGAAAACATCGTGAGAAAGCTGGCATGTCCTAGAACCAAAAAATCTAAGACATCCACGAAACCTTACTGGGCCCGGTTTGTGGATTATGGTCCATTTCCTTCTCTCACAGAGAGGAGGCCTGCGGTGTCCGAGCAGTGGGAACATTAATAGCTCTGATGATGATGATGATGACTGATACGATTATGAAACTTCTATAACAGTTAAAAAGCTACACTTTCTTAAAAACAAAAAAAAAACCGGGAAATACGCACAGTTCTGTGAAAAATGTCACGGGAAAAAGCTAGTATTCGATAAACCTAGATAAAGTTGATAAATTGACAAATTAAAAGATGCCAACTAAAACATTTAAAGCATTTAATTTGGCCCAAAATTGTTAAGTTATTAGTTATGTAGCTCGTAGCACTCTCGTAGCAAATTGCCTACGAACACATGAATGAAACACTCCGTATAAAAGACTCATATAATATGTATTACTAGCTACCGCCCGCGGCTCCACCCGCGTTGTATTAGTACTCCCAATATATTTATAAACTATAGCCTATGTGTTATTCTGATGTATAAGCTATATTTCTGTAAAGTTTCATCAAAATCCGTTCAGTAGTTTTTGCGTGAAAGATTAACAAACATCCATCCATCCATTCTCACAAACTTTCACGTTTGTACTATTAGTAGGATGAAGAAACATTTTGAATGATTTCAATGTATTTAGAGGATAAGCTTAAGGTATAAGGTCACGCCTGTATGCCCTAAAAGGATTAACAGAGGTGCTCCCACAATTCGCCAGAATATGCGGCTTCGCTATTAGTTTAAAAATTAGGCATAATTAGCACATAGGATACTTTTTATCCGGGATAAAAAGCTCATATGTGCTATTCCTGATTATAATCTATCTCTGTGCCAAATTTCATCCACATCCGTCCAGCCGTTTGAGCGTGAAGAAGTAACAAACATACAAACACACACACACACTTACAAGCTTTCGCCGTTATAATATTAGTGTGATTCCCTTGTAAAAGGGGAGGAGCCTATTGCCATCAACCGGGCACAAGTCCAGACTCCGGGTAGCTACTGAGAAAATCCGGGAATACTGTGAACACAGACTAGTGTATAATAAAATCTTGAATTTATCTTCATCATCATCATATCAGCCGAAAGACGATCACTGCTGGACATAGGCCTCCCCCAAGCGTCGCCACATTGACCAGTCCCGTGCGGCCCGCAACTAGCGGATCCCCGCAACCTTCACCAGGTCATCGGTCCACCTGGTGGGAGGCCTTCCAACGCAACGTCTCCCGGTTCTTTTCTGCTCCAGAACTTTTCTGCCCCATCGGCCATCCGTTCTGCGAGCAATGTACCCTGCCCACTGCCACTTTAGTTTGGCAATTCTTCGGGCCCTGTCGGTAACCCTGGTTCTCTTGTCGATCTCTAGATTTCTGATTCGATCACTCAAGGAAACGCCGAGCATAGCCCTCTCCATTGCCCTTTGAGAAGAGAAGCTTTCTGATGAGGCCCATTGTAAGAGACCATCACGTCTCAGAGCCATATGTGAATTTATCTTACACAAGTAAAATTAAAAAAATATCCTACATTTTCATTTCATGTTACATAATTTATTTAGTAGTAAACACGCTTCAATCGACAATCTATTGAACACGTAATTATGACACGATGTCTTACGAGAGAGCAGTGGTGGCCCTTTTGACGCTTTACTTTGTTTAAATTATTTCGTCACCACACTGCTCTAAAAACGGTGAAGGAAAACATCGTGAGGAAATCGGCATGTCCTAGACCAAAAATTCGAAGACATGTGACATCCACCAACCCACACTGGGCCCGCGTGGTGGATTACGGCCCATTCCGTCTAACAGAGAGGAGGCATGTGTCGCAGTAGTGTGAACTTTAAAAAGGCAGATGATGATGATCTGGCGAAAATACCCCGATTCAAACAGTAAAACGCCCATAACTTTTGAACGGCTGAACTGATTTTCATCAAACATCAACAACTACACTCTCGAAAAAGTAAGTAACCATTGAAAACAAAAAAAAACAAAATCAAAATCGGTTCATCAGTTTAAGGGCTATGATGTCACAGACAGAAACACAAACACACAGATACACACATCAAACTTGTAACACCTCTCTTTTTCCGTCGGGGTTTAAAACACTACGCTTGGTGCCCTACTTAGCAATTTCAACGATTTAAAGTATTCACTGCGAGTGTATTTCCTTTCTCAGAAACTAGTATAGTGCACAAACACAATGCACTTGTGTTATGCTTGTGCCACATGCGTACAGTAATCAAAGTAAATAAGTTAAACGCATACTTGACACAGTTCTGCGTTACCGAGAATTCCATGAGCATTCCGTACAATAGGAACATTTGTCTTATTGCCCGAATTGCGTACATGTATTTCAACTTTTTAAGGTATTTCTCATGATGGTTTTCTTTCGACTTGAAATTTCACTTTCAGAGGAACTACAAACTTGGTAGGATCAATCAATCTACCTAGGCTCATCCCAAAGATTTTTTTATTTGTTCTAGACTTTAGTCTAGATCAGATGTGACAAACAAAGTTGACGATGGAGTGCGCTTACCCAGAAGAAGCCTGTTGACACTTGAAGAAATTCGGGTTGAATGCGTTCGGTAACACAGACGCAGGCAGTGGGTTCCACTCTTTTGGATGGTATCTTGCAGTGCGTCTAGATATCCGATGGTAGAAGGGGACTGGTGGGATGAGGTCGTGGAGGTCTTGAGCACACTCGCCGAAGTACAGTTTGTAGAAGATCGACAAGCATGCAACATTGCCGCGATGAAAAAAAAAAAAACTATACTGAAATCGGCTTCCAGCCTAATAAGATTCATCTGAGTACCCAATATTTTGCATGGAGAGACTGCCAATAGTGCCTATCTGACCTGCAAGACCCAATTACTGGCTTTTGACTAACCCTAACTATTGCGAAATATCTACAGTCACCGCCAGATGTCATGAAAATAAGTCGTTAACACCTGTCTACCAATGTATTCCAATATTTCAAAAAGATACGAAAAAAATGTAAAGGCAGTGTCACTACCACGATCAAAACAAACGTATCGCGGTTAGGGGCGTCCGTAACCCTTTCACTTGGCATTCATTAATGAGTTAATATCTCATAAACGCGTGCACCGATTTACATGATTTAAAGGGATAAAATGGTTCATTTGAGACCAAAATATCTCAATAAACAAAAATAATGTTTTCAATTTACGTAAGGTACAAGTCGGGTCAATGACTTTAATTTTAACCGACTGCCGAAGGAGGGTAATGTGTTTATCAGTCTATGTATGTTTGTTCCTATGTGGCGTTCTAGAGACCAAACGCGTTGGCCGATTTTGATGATTTATACGTCAATCGATTCATCTTAACCCTGCGAGTGTCACTGGATACATTATAATTGGAAAATAGAAAAATGGCGGGTATTGGGCGCCATATTGTGGGAGACATAATTTTTTTTTCATCCAAACCCATCGTGTGGGGTATCAAAACAAAGAGATTTAAGAGATGATTACAAAAATATATAATACTTATATGTTTAAATGTACCTAAATCTTAAAATAAAATAACTAAAAAGTTATAAATAAAAAAGTTAATTCAAAAAATTAAAAAACCCGACGGCTTTAAAAGCGAACTAAAAAGCCGTAAACAAGAAGAAAATCATGCTGTGTAGTCGGAGGATACATTTGGTTTTGGTCAGCCAGTTCGCGAATACGTATCCTGCGACTGCACAGCACGATTTTCTTCTTGTTTACGGCTTTTTAGTTCGCTTTTAAAGCCGTCGGGTTTTTAAATTTTTTAATTATTTTGTTATCTGGCGGAAACACACACACACAGCCGGGATCAACGGCTTCACATGCTTTCCAAAACAGAAAGCATTTTGATTAACTTGAAACGATTGATAGAGCATAGTTCGTTACCAAACGCGTGAATGTCCGCTGATTTTTCAGCTCATGTTTTCTTAAAGACCTAGGCAAATGTTAGTTTATATCATGTGTTAGCTACTCTTTATTAACACGCTTTTATTAGCTTGGTATGTATGTATCTATGTATCAATGTAACGGAATCTTTGAACGTGATTTTCACCCACTTCAAAACGTTGGATTGATTTGAAACTTTGCACACTTATCAAGGACCGATGACAATGCAATAATTTAAACAGTTTGTCCCATTATCCTTACCATTAAAGCGTGTTTTTTAGTTTTTAGAACTACAATTTATTTTATGTAGTAGGTTTTGATGTGCAGCTGTTTACAGTCAATAAGTCATAAAAACAAAGTTTAATGGGAAACAAATAGTATTCTAGACAACGGAGAGCCCAGCAATAAACATATCATCAATACATATATATTATTATTATAGGTAATACTTATAATATAATAAAGAGGAAAGATTTTTTTGTTTGTTTGTTTGTTTGTACCGAATAGGCTCCGAAACTACTGGACCGATTTAAAAAAAAATATTCACCAATACAAAGCTACATTATTCCTGAGTAACATAGGCTATTTCTTAATCCCGAAAACGGGTCCTGTGGTGTGGTGCACGTGAGCGAAGCCGCGGGGAACAGCTAGTAGGTAATAAAAATGTAGAAAAGTAATTTCTGTATATCGAAAATATTTCCAAAAAAATTGCCAGTGTGTTAAAGGATAACCAACAGAACCCATTTCCAGCATTTTTGGATTTTTCGTCTGTTTGTCTGTTTATTTGTTTATTTGTGCACGCATCACGTGCAATGTACGAAACCAATGTAGATAACTTTTATACATAAAAATGTGCGTAACTTGAAGAATTACTTAATTTTTGTTTCAGCGCAATCGGTTCACTCTATCAAAAGTTAGATGAATTTAAAGTGTTCAAGAAGTAAAATTATCACAACACACGCAATTCAGATACTCGGACAGTTGAACTCGATATTCGATCGATGGCGTTGTGCAGATAAAGTCATTTTCTGAATGGCGGTGTTAAGATTCTCCGCGAAAGAATGAAGACCATAGAAAAAAAAATGGTAGGAAGTTATGTAGGGTAGGGTTGGCAGGAAGGTAAGTAGGGTAGGGTTGACAGACAGATGACGGGAGCGACGCCGCGGGCACAGCTAGTGATAAATAATAGTCCGCAATTAAAGCAAGAATATCATATTGTCCTTGTACATTACTCATAGTTGTTGAAGTTTTTCTAGTAGATAATATCTTTTTCCAAGTTGACGAATGTTGTTATTACAGAGATTGCCTATCCCTCTGGCAGTGTGTTTTCCTTATTAGACATTATTTAACTACGCAGAATGTAGGATATGTTATACGAGTATGTATTGTTCCAGTGAATGCCAGTTGCCAGGGGAAAATCGAAGAATAAAAATCCGGCCAAGTGCGAGTCTTCTCTACGGCAAAAAATTCACGTTTGTTGTATGGGAGCCCCCCTTAAATATTTATTTTATTCTGTTTTTAGTATTTTTTGTTATAGCGGCAACAGAAATACATCATCTGTGAAAATTTCAACTGTCTAGCTATCACGGTTCATGAGATACAGCCTGGTGACAGACGGACAGACAGACAGACAGACGGATCGCGGCGTCTCAGTAATAGGGTCCCGTTTTTACCCTTTGGGTACGGAACCCTAAAAAATGTTGCGACGACCCCAAGTAACATGGGACAAGGGCAGGCAGATAATGATGATGATGTAGATGTTATTTCTTAATGATTAGCTTGCGTTTAACCACAATCTCACCTAATGGTAAGCTATGATCCTGGCCGACGCATTGAAGTAGCCAGTAGCTGTGAGGAAACACAGACTCCGGCAGGAAATTCCAATCTTTAGCTGTACGCACAATGAAAGTAAGTATTCCAAACGTATAGGTGAAGTGGGATATGTCCACCATGGTTATGCCAGTTATTGAGTGAGACATAAATTGGAAAAAAGTGGGCTGTATATAGAGGGGAAATAAAACATTCACCTGAGAAGAACTAGTAGAAGACAACTTCAAATACCTACTTAGATTATTTATGCTTGATTCTGGTTCGATTACATAAAGAACATGTTTTTATTTTAAATACATAAAGCTGGCAGTAGTTTGTGTCTTGTTTAATCAGTGAGTCACATCTTCCAACAAACTGTGCTCGATCTCGCACTGAATGCTTTTATTCATTTAGAGTTAGGGTCGGTTAAAATCCTTTTGAAGGAAACTTCCTCTTGTACGTGACTTCACCATGTCGTCACCATTTTTTTTTTTCTTTTTTTTTTTTCCTTTTCTCATCTGCTATCAGTCATCCCTGACTATGATCAGATGTGTGGAGATGTCGTCACCATGACAACGGAAAAATTAATCTCGAGACTTGAAACAGGCTGAGTCGTTTTTGAAACGAGTGTAACTTTAGTCAGATTACAGTAGAAATTCACTTTGTAAGTGTCAAAGACGGAGAAAGCGAGTTAAAATCTACCTAAGTCAGCGTGGAACTCCTGAAAACCATACACAATTAGCAAATTGTGTGAAGATTTTCAGAAAAGAGTTTTTGTTTGTTGTGGCTTTAATTTATTCCCAGTTCAAATATGCGAATTAAATATAACTGGCAATTAAGTGAAAACCCTAATATTGTAAAGAACATTAAAGCTTGAATAGCATTGTGTAATCCAAAAACTGGTTTAAACTCCGCGTACAAGTAGTTACCGAGGTGTTTTCCGAGAAGACGAGACTACCTATCAAATAACACCCAGTTATTTTAATGTAATATATATACCTACATACTTAACATTACCAAGAATTGCCATTCAATCTGCAATCTACCTAGCCTTTTTCCCAACTATTTTGTGGTCGGCTTCCAGTCTTACCGGATTCAGCTGAGTACCAGTGTTTTACATGGAGCGACTGCCTATCTGACCACCACAACCCACTGGGTAACACGGTACCCCTTGGCAAGACTGGGTGTCAGATCTCAAGCTTCTGACTACCCGTAACGACTGTCAAAGACCTTCAAATGACAGCCGGGACCAACGGATTAACGTGTTTTCCGAGGCACGGAGGAAACTCGGTATGTTGAAATGGTCACCCATCTGCGGACCGACCTCATCAAGCGTTGCTTAACCTTGATGATCGAACAGTGCGGCTGTTATTATTTAACCACGAGCTCCATTGAATTCAAATAATTGCTAAACAAATTGATAATGCATATAATGCAAAAAAGGATTGTTTAGGAAACAATAAATAAGGAAAAGCCTGCTAATTGTAGGTGTTACGAAGTTCACCGGGTCAGCTAGTATAATTATATAAACAAACTATGGCTCACCGCAACGCCGACGCATGCGCCGCAACACGATTTGTAAGAATCACGATTGCTGACACACTCCCCGAGCAAAACGCCGCGCTAGTCGAATTTTGGGCAGTTTTTTTTATTTAAAAAGAAATATCAATTAATAAAAATACATTAAATTTCTACATAATGTTGATTCTAAAATGGTAGTACTTACACTTTTTTTTTAAAGAGATATATGTGTCATTAATCTCCTTCCAACAAAACCATAAAAATGTGAAATAAATATTGATAGCATGCATCTCCTCGTAAAGTGTTCATTAATTATTTTTTATACTAACACTAATGGATAGACAATTTGATAACGAACATTTTGTAAGTTTTATTTTTTTCTAAAGACCAATATTCGATTTTATAAAGATTTTATTCTAAAATCTGGTCGTATTCACTACCGTGATTCATGCGCCCGCCACCAGTACCGCTAGGCCAATAGGAATGCTCATATCTCATGCTGATTTTTTGGTCAGGGTACGACCAATAAATCAGAGTACTCGTATTCGAAATTAGCTAAGAAATTTAGGGCCATAGAGAATCTACACGTCTACTGTTTGACTGCGTGTGTACATTTTGTAAATACGTAAAAATTTGAAATAAGAATAGCATCACAAAAATAATCCAATTACAAATTAAGAGAAAATATCACACCAAGGTTTTAGAAATAAAATGCCGATAAAACAAATGAAAAACTGAATTGGTCAATTCCAAGTGTCATAAGGGTAAAAAATATAGAATTCGGCAATTTATTTCAAGTAGACGCATTAGTCAAGGCGCGGGCGGACGAAGGTCGCCGAGATTTGAGAGTGTGGCAGATTGCCGAGGAAAATGAATGTCAGTGTAGCATGTCGTGCACACGAGGCCCTAAATTATAGTGGCTTGTGTGCACTGAGCCGATAGGGCAGCTTGTGAGTCACCGTCCGGTGTACAATGTACATACAATTGATGTAGGTACACACCACACATACACAATACACACACTCACCATTACGGTTTATTAGGGTTCCGTACCCAAAGGGTAAAAACGGGACCCTATTACTAAGACTCCGCGGTCCGTCTGTCTGTCTGTCTGTCACCAGGCTGTATCTCATGAAGCGTGATAGCTAGACAGTTGAAATTTTCACAGATGATGTATTTATATTGCCGCTATAACAACAAATACTAAAAACAGAATAAAATAAATATTTAAGGGTACACTAGTCGACGGCACGAACTATTTTGTGCGCGGGGTAAAAATGCATTTTATATCAACCGACAACACGTACGGAAGAGATAGATGCTGTAATGAGCAGTAGGAAGCTAGTTCGCGTACGAATACACACTTTTGCAAATTTGTAGCGAAATGGATAATGATTTAGGACGAAACCGTGCGCGCGAAATTTTATAAACAGACCTTTGGCAGTCTAGATATCACGAAAAAACCGACTAAATCTATCTGTTCAAAATAAAATTATTTGCATTGTTGATTTACTAATCTATCCCTGTATGGAGGCCGTTTTGCAATTTTCCGTCTTCTTATGGTATTTATTCGCGCCCAAAACTGCGTTAAAATTAGTGTACAAATGTGGAACTTTCGACGCTCATAACTTTGAAATATTTTCTATTTTTACTTTTTTGCTTCTATACAGGGCTAGATAATGTTGAGACAAATTGATATCACTTTTTATTTCGAACGTACATCGTCAAACAGTGGAATAATCCCTAGACTACGTTTGTATGGAAGAATTTTCGACTAGTGTAACCTTAAGCGCAAAATATCACGTTTGTTGTATGGGAGCCCGCCATACAACAAACGTGATTTTCTTGCCATTTTTTGCGATAATGGTACGGAAACTTTCGTGCGCGAGTCCGACTCGCACTTGAACGGTTTTTATTACTAACAAACCTTTTTGTCTTCCTGTGTTCATCTTTGATTTAATTTTGATAATCATTGCAAAAGATTGAACTGTATTTGTTGCCGGGAGAGGGCACTGGCTTCTGTAACATATATATGTTAATCACCCATATGTTTAGCACAGGAGTCTCAGGAGACTTCATTGAATTGTAATATTTTTCTTTTAAATATAGATATTATTATTACTCATAAACTGGAATGCTGATGTAACAAGGATGGACTGTAACTTAGGTAAATCTGAAGGACAATAAAATTCTGCATTTTACAGCCATGGACAATAGAAGTTGCTCATGGGTGTAGAATGTGGGTTTGTCTGATCCCGATGGATATTATATTAATTGTTAAATGAATTATTACGGGACTCACAGTGACCTCTGCCCTGAGAAGAGCCGTAGACAGAGTAGCCTGGAAGCAGCTCGTCAATGACTCCATCAAAGCGTTTCAAGATGGGCGACCTTCAGTAATTAATACAACAAATAAGAAAAAAGCTAACTAAAAAGACGTAAACAAGAAGAAAATCATGCTGTGCAGTCGAAGGAAACATATGCGCGAGCTGGCTGGCCAAAACCAGATGTATCCTCCGACTGCACAGCATGATTTTCTTCTTGTTTACGTCTTTTTAGTTCGCTTTTTAAGCAGTCGGGTTTTTTGTATTTTTTAATAATATTTTCATTTACAAACTTTTTTTTTTTTATTAGGTACATTTAAAAATATAAGACATATTATATTTTTGAAATCACCTTTAAAAACCCTTTATTTTGATACCCCACACGATGAGGTAGGAAAAAATAAATAAATTGGGCCCCCACAATATGGCGCCCAAAAGCCGCCGTTTTTCAGTTTTCCAATTTTAATCCCTCGCAGGGTTAAGACGAATCGGTTGACGTAAGAATCATCAAAATCGACTAACGCGTTTGGTCTCCACAACGCCACTTAGGAACAAACATACATACATACATAGGCTGATAAACACAGTACCCTCAGTCAGGTAAAATGAAGAGAAAACGTAGTTTACTTAGCATAATCATTTAAGTTTATTACGTACATTTTAACAGAATTTGTAATTTATTGTAGCACAAGAGCATCTACCGACAAACTGTTTTACAGTTTGGCAGATTTTATAAATGTATCGATGTAGATTTTGTAGTATTGTATGTTTTAGTGAGGCTCTTTGTAGATTTTGAATAAATAAATAAAAACATAACTCAAAATTCTACATACAATCCTTGCGGAGTTTGCGTTATTTTTGGAACAAAATTAAACACTAGCTGTTGCCCGCGGCTTCGCTCCCGTTGACCACCCCACAGGACCCATTTTCGGGATTAAAAAATAGCCTATGTCACTCAGGAATAATGTAGCTTTCTATTGGTGAAAGAATTTTTCAAATCGATCCAGTAGTTTCGGAGCCTATTCGGTACAAACAAACAAACAAAAAAATCTTTCCTCTTTATAATATTATATATATAGTATAGACGAGTCAAGTGCTACGATTGATTGTTCAAAATAAATAAAAAATCAATTTAACGATAGGTAAATAATTATCGTTTCAGAAACTAATCGTTTGTTTTCTTGCCTTCGCTTTCAACAAAAGGGGGAATACCATCACAGTTGTTTATGTTTTTTAATTCATTTAACCTTGGCCTTATGACACTTAATTTTGTTAATGTCAATGTCAAATAAATAATATTCTTTTTTTTTATCTTAGATGGGCTTGCGCTTGACCACTATCTCATACCCATATTTTTTCACAAAAATATGGGCAACCGGCAAAAAAAAAAAACTTATAAAGAACTATGCAAGTTAGAAAGGAAAGGGCGTTAGTCCTAACTAGTTAGTTAGTCCCTTTCCTTTCTATCTTGCATAGTTTTATAAAATTATAGCAGTTACATCTTATTTCCATGTATAAACTTACTCCAGACATCGACAAACTCAGAAACTTTCAATAGCAACTGCAAGCTAGCATAAACAACGAGGAAAAACTAAAAACTTTTTGGTGCTCCATAAGCTTAACAAAGCTTCGGTATAGTCTACAAACCTGTAGCTACAGGTTTGTAGACTAGGTATTCCGAAGCTTTGTTCAGTTTCATGCAAAAAATACAGCGCGGCCTCCCTGAGTAGTGTTTTCAGTTAACATTGTGTGTATCTTGTTCTTTTAGGGTTCCATACCCAAAGGGTAAAAACGGGACCCTATTACTAAGACTCTACGATCCGTCTGTCTATCTGTCTGTCCGTCTGTCACCAGGCTGTATCTCATGAACTTTGATAGCTAGACAGTTGAAATTTTCACAGATGATGTATTTCTATTGTCGCTATAACAACAAATACTAAAAGCAGAATAAAATAAATATTTAAGTGGGGCTCCCATACAACAACCGTGTTTTTTTGCCGTTTAATGCGATAGTGGTACGGAACCCTTCGTGCGCGAGTCCGACTCGCACTTGGCCGGTTTTTTTTTAAATATCGTAATATTTTCTCTCTGCTTATATAAATATTTAATGATTTTTTTTTCAAAATGTTTTGGTCTTCTTACAAAATTGTGCCTTGTGACTTTTCCCATTCTGAATATTAATGAATAATTTAGTTTGCTTCTTAACCGACTGCAAAAAAGGAGGAGGTTATCAATTCGAATGTTTTTTTTATTTTTTTATTTGTGTTACCTCAGTCGGTGTCAAAAAACGAAGAAACAAAAATAGAAACACCGACTTCCGAAATTGAAGTTATTTTTCACTTTGTAGTGTTTTTATTTGAAAGCCGGTTGTACTTTTTTGTAAAATAGTTATTTATGCTACAAGTGCGGAAGGTAGGTGATTTCCGATGATTGGTATTTTTTCCGACAAGAGTCGGAAATCATCTTACGTACGTGTATCATACAACATTTTACTATGCATTGTGCGAGGAAATAAAAAAAAAATCTGAACCAAGCAAGAAATTAATAAAATGGCGGGCTTATTCAAATGCGCTCAGCATATCCATAGACTAACTAATAGTTCCTCGGGCATATCTACTGCGCATGTGCAAATAGCTGTCATGTCATAACGCAAAAAGGCACAAGCAAAATATTCATTCTGCCAAACATATTTAATGAATATTTAAAATTAATTTATTGATCAAAATCTAGAGTAATTTAAAACGCCTTTAATGAAGTATTAGTTTTATTTTACCTTTTATATGAATGATAATCTGTACTTAACTATTTTTTTAAACTTTTCTCAATTAATAAAAACTCTATGCGACGGGCTGACGTTGGAGTTAATTTTTTTTTTAAAGTACAGGAAAGTAAAAACACTAGTAAAAAAAGTGACACTTTCCGCACAGTTTGGCTGCTTGGAAAACGCTCTTTTCGAGGACATGCATTGTAAAAGTTTTTACAAGCTTTATTACCTTGGTTTCTTATGTGTGTCCGGCAACTAGTAATCGATTTTTCTAGCGCTTCCACTAGGCATCCGATTAAGCTGAAACTTCTTATATAACTTTGGAAATATTATAACATAATAGTATAAACACATATGGTACTATGGAGCTGGTCTCGTCATGGTGCCGGATGGTGGCCATAGCAACTCCTCAACCAGACAAGACCATCGTGTTTGGGCTCATTGGATATGTAATGTCAAGCCACATTATATTTCGTACTTTTTTGTTATTTTTGTTTCGTAGCTTGTTTTAAGAATTTTACTTTTAATTATTCTCTTTTGATATTTGGGCATAGAAAAGACAAGAGATTAACTATTATATTTAATCTACAGGGTTACTGGTTAAGTCGACCTAGATCCATTAAGGGGTTATAGTTCCCATCATTTCTGACTAATTTGACTATGAAACACCCCAGCCTAAACCTAACCGTTTTTGAGATATTGGACTTAGAAGGTTTTTTTTAAAAATATGCCAATTTCTTAAGAATTGGCATTTTTTTGTCTTCTATGGCCTTATTTTTTTTCTTATTCCGATTTTTGAGTACTAGAGAAGTTCGTTTATTATTCTAAATACAAAAAGTCCAAATATCTGAACCATAGGAGTCATAGTAGAGGACTGAAAGTGTAAAAAAGAAATAAATTTATAAAAACATTTTTTTTCTTTTAGCAAATCTTTTTTAAAAAAATATGGCAGTTGTGCTGCAGATATGCTAAATAATATCTTTGTTCTATTAGCTATCCAACAAGGTATAACAAGCTAGGGTCTTATCACAATTCTTAGAAAAAACTTTAATAAAAAGCTCACAGGTAGTAGTAAAAATAAGGGTTCTTTTGCCCTATTGTCCTTCCATGGGGCTGTGATGCGTGCGAGCGGGACAAAGAGGCAAGAGGATATAAGAAGGTTAAGAGAAGAACTACCTGATTTGTTAGAAGATTTACCCCTAAATCTTATTAGACACATGAGGTTCCAACACGACGGTTGCCCTGCACACTACAGGAGAGGGGTCAGGGAATGGCTTGACCAACAGTATCCAAATAGGTGGATCGGAAGAGGTGGACCCATACCGTGGCCAGCGAGAAGTCCTGATCTGACCCCCATGGATTTTTATGTGTGGGGCCACATGAAGACTTTAGTCTACGAAGACAATCATCCGATTGCATCTGTTGGGGAGTTAAGACGGAAAATAACTGCGGCAGCAAACGAAATAAGAAGAGATTTAACTACTGCTGTAGTAAAAAGTGGACTGAGACACAGAATGAGAGTGTGTGTGCGAAACAGAGGCGGTCATGTGGAACAGGACTTGTAAAAATAACAATAACTGTTGTTTTATAACTATTTGGATTGTTTTATTTCATTTTCTGACCCAGGTGATAAGTTTGATCTTAAGTCCCATTTTTTCATTTTATCATTTTTTGTCTGTACCTTTTTAATAAAGTTTTTTCTAAGAATTGTGATAAGACCTCTAGCTTGTTATACCTTGTTGGATAGCTAATAGAACAAAGATATTATTTAGCATATCTGCAGCACAACTGCCGTACATTTTTTTTAAATTTTGCTAAAAGAAAAAAAATGTTTTTATAAATTTATTTCTTTTTTACACTTTCAGTCCTCTACTATGACTCCTATGGTTCAGATATTTGGATTTTTTGCATTTAGAATAATAAACGAACTTCTCTAGTACTCAAAAATCGGAATTAGAAAAAGAATAAGGCCATAGAAGACAAAAAAAAAAGCCAATTCTTAAGAAATTGCCATATTTTTTAAAAAAATCTTCTAAGTCCAATATCTCAAAAACGGTTAGGTTTAGGGTGGGGTGTTTCATAGTCAAATTAGTCAGAAATGATGGAAACTATAACCTCTTAATGGATCTAGGTCGACTTAACCAGTAACCCTGTATGCTTTTATCATGTCAATCTTCGTCTTCTATTTATATAGGTAGGTGTTTTAATTCAAACGCACAAAAATCGAATCAAAGTCGTCCGTCGTTGACTTTGTGGTCATCACTTAAAAATGGATAGTATGTCATTGTAAGTTTATTTTAACATCCTCCGTCCGTCAGACAGCCTACAATGTTTCGTTTTTAACGAAAGTTTTATCACGCACTTGGCAAGGTTCCAATCAGGCCACGGTAGGCAGTGCTTTAGAGGTTTCTAGAAGCTCTGATTTAAATCATAGTGAAAATGGACCGCACACATATTTTTATTCGGCTAGCTTCCACAAGAAAATTGGGAGATAGACTTTTCATTATGTTTCAGAGTGTTGTACCTATTTGTTTCGTTAATAAAACCTACTATTATAAGTTTAATTTTCAGTAACCTAATGAAAAAGATACAACCGCACCGAAGGTTCCGTATAAATAGCTATATTCATCAAAATAATGAGGTAATATTACTCACGTTCATAACAATGAAAGCACCGAACATTGCTGTATCGAAAAGACAAATTTTGCCGTTCAAAAACCCATACATCAATATAGGTCACGGTCAGTTTATTAACCGCAAATACCTTGTTTTTTTATGTAGGTACAAATTTACAGTTTTCAGACTTTCCTTTACTTGTGCTGTAAGACATTGCATCTTGCCAAATTTCAAGATTCTAGGTCAACGGGAATTACGGGTTTTGATTCCCTTACGATTCCGCAAATATGCGACATAAACGGCTATATCTTTTAATCGCGTTGTTATAGAAGTTCGATTTTTGACAGCTCTATGGGATTGCAGACCTGAGTTGAGTATGTCATATTGCCGTCCTGCAAGCACTAAACAGCCACACGGTCAACTCGGGGCTGATTTACGAGTGTCATCAGCGCCTGAACCAGGTCGGTATGAACAATAAAGTAACCATTCAATGGATTAAAGGATACAGCGACTCCCGGGGGAACGACGCTGCGGATGAGCTCGCCCGAAGGGGCTCAAATATGGAACCGGTAGGCCCGGAGCCCATAGTGCCCTTGCCCTTCGGGTATCTACGCGGTCTGGTAAGAAAACGCACCAGGGATCAACACAGCAAGCTATGGACTGACCATAGCGAATGCAGGCAGGCCAAGGAGGCACTACCCCTCATTGACGGCCGTTTCACGAAAAAGATCCTACGACTGACAAAGCCACAGTTGCGTGCGGTCACTGCCGTAACAACTGGACATGGGACCTTTAATAAGCACCTCTTTGTCATAGGTATCACGGACAGCCCACTCTGCAGAGCTTGCATGGTGGAGGAAGAGACAGCAGCACACCTGCTCCTAAGCTGCCCTGTAATCGCTGGTTACAGGGCCAAACACTTCGGAAACCCAGGCACCCTGCAGGAGGTAGTCGGCAGCACCAGGGCGCTGCTGGCCTTTCTCGAGGAGCTGGGATGGATCGAATGATGCGACTGTATCTCACCCGTACGCAAAATACGCGCTTGGTCGTGGAGTTGCGGAGACAGCCCGTCTAAACTAAACTAAACTAAACTAAAGTATGTCATATTAATTTCAATTTGATACGTCCAGAAGTTCCAGAGAAAAAGGTCTCGACACACGGATAGACAGACAGACAACGAAGTGATCCTAAAAGGGGTCCATTTTTTCCATTTGAGGAACGGAATCCTAACAATAAGACGCCATAAAGAAAGAATGAAAGAATAGTAGATTATTAACCAAGGGGATAAAGCAGTGTCTTCTGTCGCGGGTGACAATTCAATTCGCGAGCGTAACGTAGGACTCGAGGTTTACTCCCGAGCGTAGCGAGGGTGTTAAAAACTTAAATCACGAGCGAAGCGAGGGATTCAAGACGAGTCCTGAGTGTAGCGAGGGATTAAAGTTCACCCAAGACTAAGACAGCTTTATCACCGAGGCAAATACTCTACTTTTCGTACCATTTGCGAAAAAATTAACGCAATAATAATATGAGATAAGCATTTTTTTTTAAATAATGACAATTAAAAGTAAAAGAAGAAAATAAAAACGCGGCAAATTCCTAGACTAATATTTTTTTGTCGGAAAAGCAAAGGCATCAAGCTCATACGGCCTCGTCGGTTTTCGAAATTTTATTTAATAACCATAACTGCATAATAAATGCGTATTCCTTTTTCAAAAAGATGTATAATGCTTTATATACAAACTCAATGGTGTAAACACAGATGTAGTTCAGTATAAATTTCGGTAAGTATTCCAAATTTAAATCACATTCTCCCCCTAGAGGATGAATGAAATTCAGTACAATTTTCTTTCCCTGTTTTTAACAGATTAAAAATGACTATTGTTATGTTCGCTTTTTGTGGCATAGAATGCCACTTTTTTGAGCAAGTGGTACGAAAATGTGTTTATTTATTCCACGACTATATACCGTTTTACGGTCTTTAAAATTTTCAGAGATTTTCATATGCCTGCAACTCTCTAGTTGGACAAGTACTAACTCGATCCTGGGAAATTTCATAAATAGTGTGTTTTGGGCCATGAAAATGATAAGTTTTCGACTGAAGAGTTGCACATGGGCTTTGTACTTTTTCACTTCCATTTTCCTGTGGGAAAATTCTCATGGATGCCATTCGCCCAGTGAGAGAGTGCGGAAAACCTCCTATTATGATAGATTTATATACACTGGAAATAAGAGAGGTACCTATTCATTGACGCATTATAAAAAGTAAGGCTCTATTATCATTCTGCCTACCCTTTATCCAACTATGTTGAGGTCGCCATCCATTCTTACCGGATACAGCTGAGAAGTAGTACTTTAAATCAGGGATGTTAAGGAGCCCCGCCCCGGAACCGTTACCGAATCTATCGAATATCCGAAATAAAAATCTATCCGTAACCGTATACGATAAAAATGTTTCGGATAATTTTGGATTGGGGCGGAGACTTAAGGGTACACTAGTCGACGGCACGAACTATTTTGTGCACGGGGTTAAAATGCCTGCTATCTCATCCGACAACTCGTGCGAAAGACATAGATGCTGTGATGAGCAGTAAGAAGCTAGTTCGCGTACGAATAAGCACTTTTGCAAGTTTGTAGCGAAATGGATGATGATTTAGGACGAAAACGAGCGCGCGAAATTTTATAAACAGACCTTTGGGAGTCTAGAAATTATGAAAAAACGACTAAATGTATATTTTCAAAATAAAATTATTTGCATTGCTGAACTACTAATCTGACCACTTACTACCTTTCTTCTCAGAGTAGTCAGATAGGAAACGCCGACCTCATCTAGTTTTAAAAATATGATCGACATGTAAAAGTGTTTGTACAAACCAACTTATAGAAATAAAATCATTTATCATTTATCCTTGTATGGTAGCCGTTTTTCAATATTCCTTCTTCTTATGGTAGTATTTATTGCCACCCAAAGATGCGTTAAAATTAGTGTTGAAATATGGAACTGAATATCAGTAAAAAGGCTCTAACTCGGCAATTCCTAATAGGCTTGAACGCATGCGCTGCCTTATTATTATTTATGATAAAACTATCGATTAATTAGACGAATGTCGCTTTATCGCTATAATTTAATTTAGCCTTACTGATACATAAAATATGTTAATTACTGTTTGTTCGTTTCTTTGTCCTCGCATGAAAATACGTCAAGGCCTTATATCTTTTATTATCTTTTAGAAAGAAATAATGATGTTGTTCGAAGATTAGTTGTGTATAGCAATTTACTTTAGTCTTTGGATCGTAAGGATGCCTGCTGATTTCCAGAGTGGTAACTGCGTAATAGAAAGTACAATTAATGGCTTTAACTTTCATTTTGATAATTCAACAAGATTTATTGCGTTTAATTTTTCAAGCATGTGTGTGGAATTTCCTTTAAAAAATGTTGGATTGCGACAAATCATCATCATCATCATATCAGCCGAAAGACATCCACTGCTGGACATAAGCCTCCCCCAAGCGTCGCCACATTGACCGGTCCCGTGCGTCCCGCATCCAGTGGATCCAACCTTCACCAGGTCATCAGTCCACCTGGTGGGAGATCTTCCAACGCAACGTCTTCCAGTTCGCGGTTGCCACTCCAGAACGTTGAATGTACCCTGCCCATTGCCACTTATAATTGGCAATTCATCGGTATAGTCGGTAACCCGGGTTCTCTTGCGGATCTCTACATTCGATCACGCAAAGAAACGCCGAGCATAGCCCTCTCCATTGCTCTTTGGGTGACTGTAAGCTTTTTGATGTGGTCCATTGTGAGCGACCACATCTCTCTTGTGACAAATATCTGCTTATAAGCTGATAGAAGGGAAGTACTAGTTTAGACAGATAATTCTATTTTTTAAGAAAAGTCATAGAGGTTATAGAATTTAAGTGGCAAAACTTATTTACAAAGGAATCACTCCTCGATAAGGATGCCAATAATAAGTACAAAGTCAGCTGGAATGTAAAATAAGAAAGTTACTTTTACTTTTAGCAGTAGCAGGCACATGCAAATTCATGATCATCATCATCATATCAGCCGAAAGACGTCCACTGCTGGACATAGGCCTCCCCCAGGCGTCGCCACATTGACCAGTCCCGTGCGTCCCGCAACCAGCGGATTCCTGCAACCTTCACCAGGTCATCGGTCCACCTGGTGGGAGGCCTTCCAACGCAACGTCTTCCGGTTCGCGGTCGCCACTCCAGAACCTTCAATACCAAAAAAACAAAATTCAATTCGAATTCATGATATCTAAATTTAAAATCCCTTATCGTTAGTGGATTTCTCGTAAAACCGTTATCGCGTAACGCCGTCGTTACTGATAACAACGCGATAATAACGATTATTTATCGAGGCAGACTAGCAGGCGGAACGTGCGTGATATCACTTTATAATTCTTTGAATGCACAAAAATGTTAAGTAAATCTTAGCATTTTTTTTATGTTATCACCATTATGATTTCAGCGGATAAACGTCCACTGCTGAACATAGACTGCCCACAGATGTAGTCACATTCGCCGGTCATGTGCGTCTTGCTTCCAGCGGATTCCAGCATTACAGCTATTGTGGCCAAGTGACCGAGATTTGCCATCCATGAATGTAAACACGGTGGGCGCCCAACCCATTTTCTACCCTAACTTAAAGCTAAAAAATTAACATACAACGTGGTAGTACGTCTTCCTGCTTATGGCATCCCAGCCGGTTTTTGCAGCTGGATATCAGACTTCCTCAGTGAACGGTCGATCCGAGTAGTCGTTGACGGCTGCTCCTCTGACCTTATGGCTATTAATGCCGGTGTTCCTCAGGGGTCTGTTCTCTCTGCAACTCTTTTCCTGCTGCACATCAATGACCTACTTCTGCCTGGTATTGTTGGGTACGCAGATGACAGTACTGTTTCAGAGAGATACATGTCCAGCGCAAAAACCGGCGGGGATGAAGTTCGTTCCTTGAGAGAGGCTATGGTGGAGCGTACTGATTTGACCTTAAATCTTGTCTCCCGTTGGGGTGACGACAATCTGGTCTCTTTTAACGCCACCAAAACACAGGCATGTCTTTTTACCGCAAAAAGGACTAGTTTCATTCAAACGCCTACTTTTCGGGGTGCATCTGTTCCTGTTACTGATCGGCTCGAGCTCCTTGGCATGGAGTTGACATCCAGTCTCAACTTCGGCGCCACCATCGAGTACAAAGCCCAAATTGCGGCAAAGAAACTGGGTGTCCTAAACAGAGTGAAGCGATACTTTATGCCTGGACAGCTATTAACTCTTTACAAAGCGCAAGTCCGATCCTGCATGGAGTATTGCAGCCACCTCTGGGATGGCTCAGCTAAATATCAGCTTGCCGCGCTTGACTCGGTGGAACGCAGAGCTAAGAGACTAATTGGTGACGTCAAACTGGTGGATGCCAAGCTTCACAGCTTGGCTCATCGCCGTAAGGTTGCCTGCTTGTCGGTATTCTACAGACTGTATTTTGGCGAGTGTGCTCATGAACTCCACGACCTCATCCCACTGGCCCCCTTCTACCATCGGACATCTAGACGCACTGCAAGTTACCATCCTCACCTAGTTGATATTCCACCAATTCGCACCAAGCGCTTCCAAACATCCTTCATAATGCGCACTGCAAAAGAGTGGAACTCACTGCCTGCGTCTGTGTTTCCGAACGCATACAACCCGAATCTCTTCAAAGTTAGAGTGAACAGGCTACTTCTGGGTAAGCTCACTCCATCGTCGACTTTGTCTCTGTCACCTCTGACCTAGACTAGAGTCAAGAGCAAACCCATCTCAAATAAAAAAAAATAAAAAAAAAAACGTATAGTTACAACAAGTTTTTGTTTGCACTTGGTCAAAGTTTGAATGGCCCGCGCCGAAGTCGAGGCGGAATAGTCACTCGAGCCGAAGGCAAGTCCTTTATGGTGAGACTGCAAAGACAAATGTCCACGCGTAGTAAACGACATTTTTCAATTAGGTACTCCCGAAAAATAAACAAATTTTTAATTTCATTAACATGAATATCTTGAAACAAATTATTGTGACAAATGGTATGGATTTTTTTCGTCCGCCGCACTCGGTCTTCGCAGGGACCCACAAGCTTCCAGTGGAGGCCTGAACCAGCCTGTTATTATAAATACAATAAATTGAATATATTGGGGCTGGCCACCGCCATATCCGCTCGAGTATCTACGAAATACACATACGTAAAAACGGGGGGGTTGGAGTCAGCTTTCCAGTAAATGCGTTAAAAGATAAATTTAACGAACGTCTAAAGCATTAGAACTGCCTAGGAATTATAGAAGGCCGAATTTCATTGTTTTTCTTGTTTTAACTTAATTCAGTGATCATAAAATCAGCACGCAATTGATGCCAGACCTATTGGCTCTTCTTTGAAATTGTGTGATGCCATGAATTCAGAACAATGGTGATAGAAAAATTAACTTAATAAGTTAATTTTGCCACATTGCACCGAGTTAATTATCGACAATCACCTTTTTTTTCTGAAAATGCTTTGCGCCGCGCCGTCCTCGTCCTCACAGACTGATATATAATTCAATCAAACAATCACATTGTTTAAAATTCGAGGTACCTATATTGCGCGGCACGTAAGCTGAACAAAAATATTAGTAACGTTTTATTGAAAATAAACTATTTAAACTAACTTTTCTTATTTTTAACCCCCGACGGAATAAGCGGGGTGTTATAAGTATGATGTTTGCTGTGTGTCTGTCTGTGGCATCATAGCTCCTAAACGGATGAACCGATTTTGATTTTTTTGTTTGAAAGATGATTTTGTCGAGAGTGTTCTTAGCTATGTTTGGTGAAAATCGTTCAAAAGTTACGGGCTGTTTTCTGTTGGATTTATTTTGAATGTTCGCAAGACATCGTGTCATAGTTACGTGCTCGATAGATTGCTGATCGAAGCGTGTCTACTACTACGTAAATTATGTAGTTTTTTTATTTTTTTAGGTAACCAACAGCGATACTTAAAATATTTTACAAAATATGAGTAGGTATTACAATTTGTATGGCCAATTATAGGTTTCCCTGTGTAACTGTGATAAATGTATAAAAAAAGCACGTGATAAAAAAAATTGCCGGAAGTTTTGGAAATTTTAATTTTTACTTGTTATACGTACATAACCGTTGACAATTTATAAATCGTCATTTATATTAAGGGATTCATTTCGGTTTAAAAATCGTTTATATCAATAAAACGTTAGTACACTATCCTTATATCTTTACAAGTATGTACAGTTCTACTATTTTCTTAAAGTCCCTCGGCAGTCATCGCATTTCCGAATACAAACGAATGCTAATTTCTATGTCGATCAATTATTAGATTTATCGAGTACAATTAATCATTTGAATTCAGAACTATGTACTTCATTGTTGTTTTGTTTTGATTTCCGTATGAAATATATAGAGCTGTAAAAATATCAGCTTTCCGCCTATTTTTACATTATGTTAAAACAGTATTGACAACTCTATATACTTTCCAAGTTGATTGAGAGCGTCCGGTCTGCACCAAGTGCAAAGGACAACTGATAGAAATCCGACAACGGCGACAACTGACGAAACCCGAAGATTGCCCAGGGACATTAAGAAAATATTTGTACTGTACCTTCTTTTTAGGGTTCCGTACCCAAAGGGTAAAAACGGGACCCTATTGCTGAGACTCCGCGATCCGTCTGTCTGTCTGTCACCAGGCTGTATCTCATGAACGGTGATAGCTAGACAGTTGAAATTTTCACAGATGATGTATTCTGTTGCCGCTATAACAACAAATACTAAAAACAGAATAAAATAAATATTTAAGGGGGCTCCCATACAAAAAACGTGATTTTTTGCACCCTGGCACCCTTAGTGCGCGAGTCCGACTCTAATAATCTAAGCCAAATGTGCTCAAAAGAGGACCTTTTTATAAAACAAAACAGAAAAGGGCTCTTGTAGTCTATCCAGAAGGATGCATGTCATGTATGAAAAACAATAACATGATTCAAACCGCACAAATCAATATACAAACAACACATAACTTTCATAATTTGGCTTCAGTTACCTAATATTATGTAAAATATATCACGTTGATTAGATCATTAGGCAGAGATTACACCAAATATCTGCAAATCAATTTAGGCAACCATATTCGTCTTACTATTACGAGACATTCAACAATCTAATAGTATTACATAAAATAAAGTAATTGTTACAACTTTTACCGTTATGAAATTAAATTGAAACTTGTTTTATTTTATCATTGGTTCACATTGTTTACAGATGCGTTCACTTCAACAATATTTCTAGCAACCGCCTTCGATCTCTAATTATTATTAGTGATCGAAGACTGCCGCCAGCGAATGAGGTATGAGTGCGGGCGGCAGGGACCGGGCATCATCGGGGACCGCGGACAGAGGCGCGGTCAAGTCTCATCTTTCGTGACATAAATCTTACTCTCAATATATTTATGAAATGTGATATACTGATTACTGATGTATAAGTAACACTAATCTACTGTAAAGTTTCATTATCATCCGTTCAGTAGTTTTTGCGTGAAACAGTTACAATCATCCATTCATCCATCCGCTTTTCCGAGTATCTTTAGCATTTATAATAGTACTATAGCTTCTGCCAGCGACTACGTCCGCGTGAATGTCGAAAATTATCCCGAGGGAACATATTCCCGGGATAAAAATAAAGTACCCTTTGTGGTATTCCAGACTATAATCTATCTCTGTGCCAAATTTCATCCAGATCTGTTCAGCCGTTTGAGCGTGAAGAAGTAACAAACATACAAACAAACACACACTCACAAACTTTCGCATTTATAAACGAAAAGTGTGATAAACTAATACGAGGACATTAATACTTACACTGCTTTCATAGGACACTATAACATGAAGAAAATAATTTAGGGTACCTCCTGTACACGTAAAGTGGGGCTATTTTCTTTTCACGTCTATCCCATGGTGCGGGGTATCGTTGGATTAAGGCCATTCAAAAATTACGGGCCTGTAAAACCATTTTTCGATTCAGGGATCCGTTTGCGTAAAATTAAGCTTTAAATGGCAAATTGTTAGAATAAAGTGACGCCAGCTAATGGTTGCTTTTGGATATGTCAAAAAGGTCACGGCAGTAAAAAGAAAAGATAAGAAAGAATGAAAACTAGTTTATTTGGCACACACAGATACACACAATGTAGGTACAAACAAAAGGGAACTTAATTTTAAAACAATTACATAGTGTGCCCCGCGGCTGCGCCACATCACATCACATCATCAGCCTATTAATGTTCCCATTGCTAGGACACAGGCCTCCTCTCTATGAGAGGGGATGGGCTGTAATCCACCACGCGGGCCCAGTGCGGGTTGGTGGATGTCACATGTCTTCGAATTTTTGGGTCTAAGACATGCCGGTTTCCTCACGATGTTTTCCTTCACCGTTTTGCGGCTGCGCCAAATAGGTTCAATTCAGCAAAAGTATTACATATAACGAAATTAAAAACTATAATAGCTAAGTAGGCTTTACAAGTTTTCGAGTAATAGTCGACCAACTTATAAAATGTATTTGGAAAAGTAAATATTTTGTATAATGATGTAGGACAGGAGCAGTGGTGGCCCAGTGGTATCGGCCGCGACTTACAAATTGTAGGTCGTGGGTTCGAGCCCAGGCAGGCGCTTTACTTTGTGCAAATTATTTCATCACCGCTGCTCTCAAAACGGTGAAGGAAAACATCGTAAGGAAACCGGCATGTCCTAGAACCAAAAATTCGAAGACATGTGACATCCACCGACCCGCACTGGGCCCACGTGGTGGATTACGGCCCATTCCCTCTCACAGAGAGGCCTGTGTCCCAGCAGTGGGAACATTAATAGGCTGATGATGTGGTGTGATGTGTGTAGGACAACTTTGTAATTTTGTCCCTCAATTCTGTTTATCTCATCATTAGAGAAATATTCGGTGCTCTCATAGTTTATGAACTTCAGTTATGTTGTTTAATTATTTTGGTGAATGTAGGTGATTTGTACGGAGGCCTCAGTGCGCGAGTCCGACTCGCACTTGGCCGGTTTTTCCTATTGTTTTTCCTCCAACTTGTTTTTGCGGTTTGGTACGGAACCCTAAATGTGCAAAGTCCGACACGCACTTGGCCGGTTTTTTATATATTTCACAAGCATCATGTAGGGATAGTGTGTAGCTACGATAAACTTAAGTATCTTCATAAGTACATTCTTTCTCAACCGGTTGGTCGCGGTGTGTAAAATAAAACTTCCCAAAAGTTAACAGCAATGAAAAAACTTGAGAAAACCGGTCTGCCATCAATCTGCAGTAAATGCAGACTGTACAGAGTACATTAGTGCATTACGTGGCCCAGTGTAGGGCCCTAAAATGTTACAATACCATGAAAATTACTTACAAATTTATCATAAGAATACAAGTTACTGAAACAGGGGAGTGTATCCTTTAAACTGATTGTGAACTTTATCTTTTCTTGTAAACAATCGCAATATACCTATTACATTGTATTGATTCTGCATAATGCGATTGTTAACCATAATGTGTCACACGCATGTCACACGTGTGTAAGTTGGCTATTTAACGAATGAGATATTAATCTTCTATCTTCCAGGCCTAACTCACATGAACCATGCTTTTCTCGCAGATCTAACTCACAGGAACCATGCATTTCTCCAAGGCCTAACTTACAGGAACCATGCATTTCGCCCAGACCTAACACACTGGAACCATGTATTTCTCGCAGGCTTAACTCACAGGAACCATGCATTTCTCCCAGGCCTAACTCACTGGAACCATGCATTTCTCCCAGGCCTAACTTACTGGAACCATGCATTTCTCCCAGTCCTAACTCACAGGAACCATGCATTTCTCCCAGGCCTAACTCACAGGAACCATGCATTTCTCCCAGGCCTAACTTACTGGAACCATGCATTTCTCCCAGGCCTAACTCACTGGAACCATGCATTTCTCCCAGGCCTAACTTACAGGAACCATGCATTTCCCGCTATAAGTAGATGGATAGTAAGTATCTAAAAAATATCCTATCAGTGAAAGTGTAGCTTTCTTACAGTGAATGAAATCGGATCTGTATGACTGTATCTACCCCAGAGATTACCTCCTACTATTACCCTTCCTACCTTTTCCTTTTTTGTAATACGAGTTTAGAAAACCGATAAACTTGAGAGCACTTTTCACAATCTGTAATAGTACGGCGCCGACGCTAACATTACTTCAAAAGTCGATGTTCAGCAACAATCTCAAGGGGCATTGAACTCATTTATCTCAATTCTAAACTTTCCCTTTGACATTTGAACTCAGTGCCGACACGGCTAAAGTTTGCGGTGATTAGTCGAAAAGGAATAAAATTGTTCACTGCACCATTAAGACAATATACTGCACGCATATCATTTCCAATTACAGTCGAAAGCGAATCAAATAACTATCGTTGAATTAATTATTGTCAATTAAGTTATAAATTAATTCAATTGTGTTTCAGGGGCGAAATATTTCGCAACCGGTGTCTGCAGTCATGTATTGGTGTTGTTTCAGTAGTTGTGTAAGGCCCCGTTTCTGAAAAGATGTTAATATTCTCAACGCGTTACAAATGAGACGCAAGCTGCGGTGGGCTATTTAAAATACATTCAACTTTTCCTTAAATTCTTGCTCCCGAATCTATTTTTAGATCTTATCCCAAATCCAACCTGAAACTTAAATACCTACCGCCTACTGCCTACTTAAACCGGCACTTTCCTCCAGACACGAATGTTACCTACTAAAAGAGTTATATGAATATAAATGTGGATGGATGGAGAGGGAGGGGACGGCCAAAGAAAAGATGGATGGACTGTGTGAGGAGTGATATGAACGAAAAGGGAGTCAGTGATAGTGTGACGGGGGACGGACGGTATGGACGAACAAAACGTGTTGCTCCGACCCAATTAACATGGGATAAGGGCAGGAAGATGATGACTTTCTTTCAGAAACAGCGCAATTTTAGCGTCCAAAACAAAAGAATGTATTCCAATTTCCTTGCGAGGAGCTTGTCGAAGCAGGTTGGCGGTCAATTATAAAGATTCGTTCTGGTCAGTAGCCACGACTGGATCAACGAGTTTGTGTTAGCAAAATATACCTACAGGGAACGATGCGATCATCCTACTACTACTACTACAGTGAAGATAGATGGATGGATGATGTTGTTTTCACGCAAAAAAACTGAACGGATTTTGATGAAAATTTACAGTATTAATCATATCTATATTCCATGCGGGCGGAACCGTAGGCGGCATCTAGTATTTTATAAACTGCTTTTGCTCATGTATATGAACAGTATTATCAAAGGAAGTCAAAGTCAATTCTTAACAAAAAATATTGTGTCACCCATACAAATTTTGGTCAGCTGGCGACAACTTTGCCTATAACATCCTTGAAGAAACGTTTACATCCTGTATAGGTATGCTAGTTTGTGCCAGCGGCTTCACCCGCGTCAATACTCTAAATAAGACCAAGGGAACATACTCCCACGATAAAAAAGTATCCTAAGCCTCCTAGTGCAGGACATGGTCTAACCGTGTGGCGAGTTTCATACAAATCTGGTCATTCGTTAGGACGTGAAAAGGTAGATAACAAACAGACAGAGTTACTTTCGCATTTATAATAATAAATATATTAAAGTAGGTATGTATAAAACAGCAATATTTAGCGGTTTCAGACCCGTTACAGGATCGTAAAATACACGATATAGCTATAACTTTTATTGTATTCATTCGTTAATTAAATGTTTCCTAAAACAACGATATAATTAAGTGAAAACTAATGAGTAGCTTTTAGAGCCCTATCTTCGAGAGTTGTTAATTGATATTGGAAGAGATAAAGTTTGGACCATGTACCGCACAATCATCGATCTAACCGACTGGATTACACCATTCAAACGTCGAATGCAATTTTAATTAAGTATTCATAAAATGCGCAATAAACTTAATTGTTATTAGATTTGAATTCAGAATTCGAGATCATTATCTCGCAAAATTATATTCAGACAAAATTTTAATTCAATTACAACTAAGTCATTTTGTAGGGCCTTTTCATAACTTAACATAAAACACTAACATATTGAGTTACACTACCCCCGATTTCTAAAAAACTAAAGATTTTTGTAGGGTTTGAAACGTTCTTTACTTCAAATACTCAATTCAAATTCTATCCACCACCCTTGATTGACTGGTGGAGAATACCTAAGACATCAAGTCCGCCTCTCTACCTTTTGTGCATGAAGTATAAATAAATTCAGAAACCGGTCCTTGTGACGATGGATTGAAATGATCTCGAATTAGGAACGAATTCCATTACAGGGTAGGTAAACCATTTTTACTTATAAACATAGGGTTTTTCACTAATAAGGTCTTCTGGTCAGTGGATCGTCTTAGGGGAACTGATGTGTAGCAGCATCAACGCCACTACCTACGAACTAATGACATGACGTCACAAAAATCCTGCATCGCGCAAGCAAAGTTTTCGGCGCGATTTAAACACATACAACAAGCCCAGACACAACACCCTTCTGGTCGGAGGATCCTCCTTTTTCTATCGATTTTTGTGGAACTTTACACCCTGTTCCACCTGCCTCCGAAGATTTGTTGATCCTCTCATCGCATCCTCGGAATATTCTGGCCTGAGATCATCTCAAACGGAGATGGGTTGGTCACACTCTCCGGATGGATTCCGATCACATTCCGAACCAGGCCATGGATTGAAATCCTCCAGAGAAAAGGAAGCGTGGCCGTCCCCGTCAAACCTGGCGATGCACCGTACTTTGGCTGAAGCGACGAGCATCAGAATGACGTGGAACGAGGTGAAGCGTGAGGCACAAGACCGGTCGCGATGGAGGACTACTGTCTGCCCCAGCTAGAGGACATAGGATCATAAGTACAGTACAACTATTTTCTTAATGTCCCTCAGCAATCATCGCACTGCCGAATACAAACGAATGCTAATTTCTATGTCCTTTTTTATATTAAGATTATCGTGTATAATAATTACAATTCAGAACTAAGTACTATATTGTTGTTTTATTTTGATTGCCGTGTGAAATATAAAGAGCTGTCAAAATAGCAGCTTTCCTCACATTTTTAATAGTACATTATGGTACAAGTGTGCAATGTTGGTGATTACCGCTGAGGCGCCATTGAGACCCGAGCCGTAGGTGAGGGTATTAAGAGTGCCGAGGACGGTAATCATCAATACACACGTGTATCATACAACGTTTTTCAACACACTTGTGAAGAAAATAATACTAAAAAATCATTTTTAACAGTAAAAACGAGTTGTGATTTTTTTTTCACAATGGCGGGCAAAATTAATCAGTTTTCCTATGCGCGCGCATTTAACAATGGCGATCGGCCATAGACTAAAAGAATGAGGTTTCTTTTTTTTTTGGCTTTTCGCGGATAGTGTTTTAGCCACGTACAAAATAGGGAAATTCAATTTTTCTTAATTACAGAGCAAATAAAATTTATATTTGAATGAAAGTTTTATTTATTAAGCACGTACAAGTTGAAATTATCTATTTAAATACGAAGTTGCATGAAATGAGCAAGCAATAGGTACATTAATTTATTTGTACTATTGAGCACAATCTTTTTTGTATCGAAACTTTTTTAAGAACAAAGCAACTCAACCAATAAATTAAAAAAAATCTCTTTAACTCACTTGTGAATAATAGCAATGAAAAAGTCAGTTTGATAACAGGTATCATTATGTGCCTAATTGCGGTGAAATTAGAGCCACTTTATGAGCAAGTGTGTTGAAAAATAAATTACATTATGTTAAAAGAGTATTTACAACTCTATATAATTCTAAGTTGATTGATAACTGCATAGGATAGAAATCTGACGACTGACGAAACACGAAGTTTGCCGAGGGATATTAGGAAAATAGTTGTAAACACGAAGTTTGCCGAGGCACTTAAGAAAATGTTTATTAGTTAGCTGAAAAAAACAGTGACGCCTCATCAGCCATCACTATTTAATTATTTAGTCTGTCTGTCTGCCTAATATACAGTAGGTAAACCTCCTGAGACACCTCTGCTAGAAACCGCTCAGCATCCGGGTAGGTTTATGAACATTTTTCCTCATATGACTCGACCACCGCAATAAATAACCGATTATGTTACGTTTTACTTAAAACTACCTACCTATTGACGTATAAATCGCTAACTAGCTTTGCAACTTTACTAATACTACCCACCACATTAAAACCCGGTTTCTAGAAAGTAATATCAACAAACTAAGCACTAATCAAGTTGTCCAATCCTGTAAAGCATTCATTCAAGCAATCACAGTACCTACCTAATGCGTGATTGATAATTTGTCACATTTATTTTGTGATAATTTTCGTTCTTAGAAACTGTTTTAAGCCTCATATTCATATTCTTTATTGTACCTACACAAAATAAACATTTCAAATAGTACAGGAAAACTTATGTACAAAGGCGAGCTTAACCCATAATTGGGTTCTCTAACAGCAAACCTAAGTGCTAAAGAGAGATTTACAAAATTAGGAAAGTTAACAAAAGCGCACAACAAAAGCGCATAAAAACATTTGAATTCTTATTAACTAAATACACTACACAAATACGTGTACAGTACATAATGCATAAACATAATACATACATAACCTAAAATACATACATATTTATGCGTCATGTGGACAGGAAATATTCCTTAATTCTTCTCCTGAATATCCCTAGTGAAGGGCTATCCCGTATGGAATGAGGAAGATTATTCCAGAGGCGGACAGCACGAACAGTAAATGATCCACCATAACGACTTGATGAGTGGGCAGGAAAACGAAGGAGAAGAGATGATGAGGAGCGGCAAGGATTTACTCTCGGAACAAGATACTCAAAGCGTTCTTTTAGATACGAAGGAGAGGTAGGATTGTAAAGAACAGAAAAGAGTAGAGAAAGAGTGAGTATCTCGGCGCTGCCGAATAGGCAGCCACTTCAACCGCTTCTGAAATTCCGACACATGGTCGTACTTTCGGAAGCCAAAAATGAAGCGGATGCACAAATTCTGCAAACGCTCGAGCTTTTCAAGAAGTTCCTCAGTCGCATCAAGAAAGCAGACATCAGCATAGTCAAGAAGAGGAAGAAGTAGACTGACCTCATGAAGAGTAGTAAAGTCATACCATTATTTAAATAAGGTAATAAAAATGACGTTGGCAATTGCCGGCCTATTTCCATTTTGCCAGCATTTAGTAAAATATTTGAAAAGTTAATACTCAAGCAGTTGCTAAATCATTTTAATTTAAATAGCCTCCTTCATAATTAACAATATGGCTTTACAAAAGGTCGTTCGACTACAGATGCGGGTGTTGCTCTGCTGAAACACATATTTAACGCATGGGAGAACTCGCAAAATGCTATTGGGGTTTTCTGTGATCTCTCCAAAGCTTTTGACTGCGTGCACCATGACACGCTATTGCGTTAACTGCGTCATTACGGTGTGCAAAACGAAGCTCTCGATGTTATAAATTCTTACTTACATAATAGGTCCCAATGTGTAGATGTTAATGGTGAGAAATCTTCCGGGTTACCAGTTCAGTTAGGTGTACCTCAAGGCTCAATACTGGGTCCATTCTTGTTCTTAGTCTATATCAATGACTTACCGTTCTTTTTAAAGGGTATCTGTGAAGTTGTACTATTTGCAGATGATACCTCTCTTATTTTTAAAGTTGACAGGAATAGACATGATTTTGACGATGTAAACAGTGCACTCTCAATGGTTACGGATTGGTTTACAACAAATAACTTAGTTCTCAATTCCAAGAAAACGAAATGTATAAAATTCGCTTTACCGAATGTTAGAAATCTAGGACCCAACATCGTGTTAGATAAAAAGGTGCTTGAAACTGTGGGCTCGGCAATTTTTCTGGGCATAAAAGTAGATGCCAAACTTCAGTGGGGCCCACATATTTCAAGTCTAGCGGGAAAGCTTAGCTCGGCCGCCTACGCTGTCAGGAAAGTAAGACAATACACTGACGTTGATACTGCTCGATTAGTCTATTTTAGTTATTTCCATAGCGTTATGTCCTATGGAATTCTGCTGTGGGGCAAAGCCGCTGACATTCAAAATATATTTGTTCTTCAAAAACGAGCAGTTCGAGCAATTTACCAGCTAGGTGCCAGAGTTTCTCTAAGAGATTTTTTTTTAAAGATATTGGTATTCTCACAGTGGCATCACAATTCATCTTCGCCAATATCTTATATATTAGGCAAAATATGCACTTTTACACTAAAAACAGTGATATTCACAATATTAACACCAGAAATAAGGACAAATTACGAGCTCCTTTTCACCGGCTTCATAAGGTTCATAACACATTTGTTGGGCTTGGTATAACCTTTTATAACAAGCTAACCTCTGCTCTTCTAGATTTTCCTTTTAATGCGTTTAAAGTTAAAGTAAAATCAAACCTTTGTTCAAAGGCATACTATTCTATTAACGACTACTTAAACGATAAAAATAGTTGGTCGCTGTGATTAACTCAAGACAATGTTTGTGTTCTTTCTCCAGAATTAGCTTACCTACCGACAGGTTATATGAGTTATATAATTGTTTTTTTTTTATTTTGACAGTTTATGTCAATTTATTTTAATTTAATTGTCATATTATTGACATAATCGACTCACTACAATGTTTTTTTTTTTAATGAGTTGTATTGCAATATGTGGTTAGCTAGCGACCTCGACAGTGGATCATATATTATTCTTGCCTAACTGTTGATTTATTTTTTACTTCGATGGTCCCAGTTAATCATAACTATGTGACTTCGAGTTACAGCTGTATTAGCTATATGTAGGCGGGCACGCCCTTTATGCCTGGAGGCTTTATAATTCGGGTACTAAGTTCCGTTTACGTTTTTATTTTTAGTTTTTATTTTCGCTTGAGTTTAGATTTCGATGTTTTTGTTGGTATATTGGCGTGTGCTAGCTGTCATTATGGCAAATATATTTTATTTTAATTTTTTGTGTTGAGTAATGTAAATTATTTGCATACTATTGTATAGAATCAAGTTTTTATTTTTTTCCTAACTGAACAGACAGCTGTGCTGCTGGGGAGTTTGTTGCGCCACTTCTTCTTCCCAGCAAAAGCACTAGGAAGTGGTGAAGGGTGGGCGTTTTTGGGGGACTGTCTTATGTAATTTTGACGTTCGGATAGTGCTGATTCTCAGCCTAGTTTGAATAAATGACTTTTGAATTTTGAAGAAGAGACTGAGCAAGAGTAACTTTAGTTGAGAAAGGCAGGCACTTCTGGATACGTTTTAGAGACCGAAACGAGCAAAACACCCTCTTGCTAACTTCAGCAATGTGACTATTCCAAGATAGGTTGCAGTCTATGAAAACACCTAAGCCTCTTTGCTTAAGCAATTTTAATAACGGGTGCGCTATCAGCAGCTGAATCTTATACATATATTAAGATTCAGGTGCCTATTTCCTCAATATTATTCCTAACCCAACAACAAGAAGATAAAAATCAATACTAATCTAACACATGACCTAGGTAATGTAACTTACCTACTATTTACGTCAACGTATTAAAATAGATAATAATCGAAAATATAGGCTTATCTAAATAATATACATCGGAACATTGAGCGACAAGTATAAGTGAGAAACTATCTAAACAAAGATCTTTCTGAGAGGATCCTAAAATCGAAATTGATAGTTGATTCAAGATAGATAAAGTTTTGCCTGTTAGAGAAGTACCTTGATCTACAAATTAGAAGTATTTCGTTTAAATGAGGAAGAGTTACAGAATAATTAGTTATTTTCTATGATAAGTTACTAATTTTCAAAGATGTGTGGCAAATCTCACTTTCTCATCACGTTACGTATGTGGGGCTAAAATAACAATAACAAAAAACGATAAATCTAGTGCCTAGTATGACACATCACACCACACAGTCTGTAATCCATACTACCGGGTTGGTAGTATGGATTACAGATAACGAAAATAATCTGGAACACAAAAAGGGAGAAATACTAAAACACGAAAATCCGATTCAACAATCTCTTGTCCCAAAAACGAACTTGTTTTTACCACTTTCCTCAAGATCGAGAAGGTTCCATATACCTATAATGCTTAAACACAAGTTAAATCATGCTTGTGAAGGAGCTGATGGATGGAATGAATACAAAGTATTGGTCGGTTTCATAGAGCACGGAATCCCTGCCCTACGACTGCAACGAGTGACTAAAGACCCATAACAAATTAAAAAAAAGACGTTACTTACCATTACTAATTATAAAATTCCAGGCCGCTGCAAACATAACATGGCAAAATAGGCTGTCGGATACCTAATGTGATTGCGATGTCCTAAACATGAAACACACGTTTGGAGTCCCCCAAGTTTCACTAATAAATGCCACCACCGCTGCAAGCTACGATCCAAAAAGTTACTTCATCGTCTCTAGAAGAAGAAAAAGAAGAATATGCGTTCAGCACTAGTTTTGGCTGTCAGAGCCAAACTCAAAACTGTAACGAATGGCAGGCTTATTACGTATCTTTTGCAAGAGCAAAACGATAGCGATCAAACGCTTTATGTATTAAAGTCGGAATTACTTGCAGTGTAGTTATGGTAGGTCCTACGCAATCGTTTGCTAATCGCTGGCTGTTTGTCCAATGCACTTGTTTTAAAACAACCGGCAACAACTCTAAAACTTTTGTATTGAAGAGCAATTATTGCGCAAAAACTGCTATCGTTTTGCTCTTGCAAAAGATACGTAATAAATAAGCCTGCCGGTAATTCGAGTAAACGATGACACTCTATGACATACTTTGTTTGTATGGTAAGTTTTGAAATGACAGTACCCTCTCTAGCAATGGCCGCTAAGTTATCTCTGAATTCTATGGTCGGTCCATAGTGCCAGACAAGCCCTTATAAACAATGATGGCCGTAAAACTGTCATCCAGCGTGGCCCATCGCTCCTCGTTACAGTAATAAGATTTACACACTCCGCCGGCCATGCTCGGCCAGCTTCTTGGGAGCTTTCCAACATTATGGTGAAAAATGTTGCCATATGACGTTGTTATATTGCCCAGAAACGCCGTTACTGTAAGTCAGGATCTCATCTAGGTGATGTACCTGAGTATATTACCCAGCATTTACCTAGTAGGTACTTATTATAAAAAGGTACCTCGGAAAAAAATCTGGATGCAATTGAATTGATTCTTTACAATTCATAATTTATGTAACCTAAGTAGTTGCGATCCACTTTTACGGCTAGCTTTTAAATTTTTAGGCCAAAAAATTTGTTTTTAATCAATCACGTTCTAAATGTAGCCTCCATCGGACAAACATTCATTGTGATCTTCACATAAATCGCCAGATAAGTTCATCAACAGGACCTCAATTTCCATACATTTCATCCATCAATCCTACAAACGGCCAGCCATGACAGACATTACGGCTATTAATCTCCACAAATCTCATCAAAACGTTAAATAAATATCGGTAAGTGGAGTAGAAACATTTGTCTTCTGCCGCAGCTGGCTATGGGCAATATATGGCCGGATTTAGAACGAGTGCAACACTGCAACCGCTAGGACTGCGCTACATCTTATGGCGTACTGCAGCCTAATTGCGTAAGTGAATTCTGCAAAGCAAACAAGTCGATTCCTTCCCAAAAACGACTACGTATTGCATATTAATACGTAAAGTCATTTTTGGGAAGGAATCGACTTGTTTGCTTTGCAGAATTCACTTACGCAATTAGGCTGCTGATTTTAAAATGAACATCACGCGGACGTATTTCTTTTAAAATATTTTATACTAGAAGATTTTCTTAATAATTCCACTTGTGATAGTTTAGAACTCTATTTGTATAATATAGTAATTCATTCGTAAACGTCACGTAATTACTAATTTTTGTGAAACGTGTGTGACTTTTGCTCCTCAAACTAGTTGGCGTCGGCCGTTGCCTTAAATCTATCCTACAACTTACTTGCCAACATTAATCTCTAACAATGTTTCTGTATTGGTTAGGATTTAAAGTACTTCTAGGATATAGGTACATTATTAATGTTGTGTTGGTTGTTAAATTTTACATGGTCTAGGGTCTAGATATGGCTGTATGAGGCTTGGGATGGCAAAAGTTATGGATTTTCCAAGCAGTCAAATTCAAATTCAATTTGTTCTAATTGTGAACAATGTGCCCTGCCCAGTACCACTTGAGTTTGGCAATTCTTCGGGCTATGTCGGTTACCCAGGTTGTCTTCATTTCTGATTCGACCACGCAAGGAAACACCGAGCATGGTCCTCTCCATAGCCGAACGTAGAACGGATGGTCGATGGGGCCAAGTAGTTCTGAAGTGGCGACCGCGTACCGGAAGACGTAGCGTTGGAAGGCCTAACTCTAAGTGGAGCGATGACCTGGACAAGGCTGTGGGAATCCGGTGGATGCGAAACGCACAGGACCGATCAATTTGGCGACGCTCGGGGGAGGTCTATGTCCAGCAGTGGACGTCTTTCAGCTGAAATGAAGATGAGTTCAAATAGCTGATGGAATAAGTAACTTAGATCATTTTAAAGCCGATTATCCGACCAGTCGGCGACTGTTCGGCAAAGAGCGCCGACTATTCGGCTTATTACTTTGTCATATATTTTTCAATAAAGTGTATATAGGAGTAAAAAAAATCCATACACGAGACTTTCTTTTAATTTCGCTTTAATGAACAATAACAGTATTGTCTTTCAGTTTTACACCAAAATACCGCTCTGACCAGTGCAAAAATCAAGAAACAGTGAAGTAAACAAAACATGTTCCGACACGATCGCAGGCGGCTTTGCCACACGGTACTGGACGCTTTCTGCGTCCTGCGGTTCGGTCACTCGAACATTTGGTGTGGGAAATGTTCGAGTGACCGGACCGCAGGACACAGAACGCATACAGTGTGGTAAATGCCTTCACGGAAATTTCCGAATACCTCCGCAACCATAATTGGCTAGGCCGACTAGTCGGCGTCTCTACAACGGACTAATCGGCTAGTCGGCCAAAGTCATAACCGGCACATTTCTAAACATTTTGTCACTCTAATTCACCTTGCTTCTATCTTCGTACATTTTTATCAAAGGGGTACGTTCTCGTGCCATAATTTTCGAACTCCCCACGGGCTAAGCGCTGACAGAAGCTATTAGTCTCATAAAGTTGTTGGTTTTGACATCAGGGGGGTGACCATAAGCTCTTAGAGCGGTATCAATTTGATATCGAGTAAGTGACAGATGTATACAAGTCAGATACATCTGTCCCTTATTCGATCTCAAATTGATACCGCTCTAAGAGCTTATGCTCACCCCCCTGATCGGTACTACCAGAGATTATCCCATTACAAACAAACATACAATTTTATCTCTTTACAATATTAGTTAAGATTAAGATGAGCAAAACACTTCTAGATATTGGCGCTCGAAAGAACATAATACCTGTCTTGATGTACCTATATAAAAAAATATGACTAAAGCTTGTGACGCAAGTATCTCCAAGTGCGTCTACATTTCCATTCCCAACTGTGTCTCTAAGTCAAGTTTCTAAGTACATTGTTATATAAATATCTACGACCTTTTATGTCGCCGTCACCAATTCTAAAGCCTTATCAATATTATTAACATATGCATACAAATAACGTCTCTAACGCACTGAAAATGTTAGCTTAACGAATTTATTTCCAACGACAGATACCGTTGAACGGCGATAACGGAGATATCGTTACAGCGGAATTTGTACTGCCTACTATCATGTGATATCTGATAACAATATTGTATGATATCGTAAAACAATATGCCAAATGGTACTAGATATAAGGTAATGATATTAAAGTGATATTGACGTTGTGCTTGCGGCCGTCTGAATCCGACAAAAAACATTGAAAAACGTTGAATGAGGAGAGGAGTGGTGGCCCAGTGGTAACGGCCGTGACTTACAAGTTGTAGATCGTGGGTTCGAACCCAGGCAGGCGCATTACTTTGTGTAATTTATCAAATCACCACTGCTCTCAAAAACGGTGAAGGAAAACATCGTGAAGAAACCGGCATGTCTTAGAACCAAAACATTCGAAGACATGTGACATCCACCAACATGCACTGAGCCCGCGTGGTGGATTACGGCCCATTCCCTCTCACAGAGAGGAGGCCTGCACGTACAACGGACCAAATGCTAGTCTAAGTGCGGAAAAGGCGTCCATCTATCCTAACGTTGAATGACGAAATTTTTCAGGGAAAATTCGAGCTCATGCGATGTGTTGGCCCTCTAGTACTCAGCCCCAAAGTCTTGTCCAAGTGTTATAAATCTGACTTTTATCGCTGCTTTCCCATTCACATGGTCTATTTCAAAGGGGCCATGCATTTTACCTGACTACGCGACGCAAAGGAGGGTAATGTGTTTAGTAGTCTATGTATGTTTGTTACTATGTGGCGTTCTACTTGCGAATGTCACTGGCTACAGTGGCTTCATTAAAATTGAAATAAAGAAAAATGGGGTTTTGGTCTGGACGCCATATTGTGGGGTCCAATTTTTATTATTAATTTGTGCAGTAGATCGTGCAGACTGCACAGCATGATTGTCTTCTTGTTTAGGTCTTTTTAGTTCGCTTCTTAAACAGCCAGGTTCTTTTTTATTTTTTAGGTTATCCTTTTTTACGACATTAAAATCCATAGTTAAATAAGCTTTCTTCCAGTGAAATAATTTTGAGAAGCGTATCAGTAAGTACCTACTACTTCCAGAATATTCAAAATTCAAATTCAAAAACTTTATTTAGAGCGAAGACTCGTATAGGGTTAGTAACAATATGCATTAGTATTAGTAATAACAACACGATACGGTGACACATGTAACTGACAGCAGTGAACTATATACGGACAGTCCACTCTGTCAGCAATCATTTTCAGAACCCTGTTAGGGCTGTCCATAACTCGGGCCACCATTGATGTTGCGCGCTTGCGCATTATCGCGTAAAAACAATCAACACGCCAAGGCAACCCCATAATTTCCTGAACGCGTTATTATACTGGACACGAAGGGCCCCATACGACGCCCGCGAATACTTCTCCCACAGACTGCAAGTGTGTATGATGTGTGACTAGAAGGTGGTACAAAATGCTCTAAAGAGCGTCACCTTTACTTCTGCAGTACAACGTGCAAATCTGCGAGCTATCATATTCGCACGCACGGAAAGAGCCCTCCGTTCCCTTTCAATGTCAGCATTGTCCTTGAGGTCAGTGGTAACCAAGTGACCTAGGTACTTAAATTGTTCCACTCGCTCAAGAGTAACACCGTTTAGCCGTATAGGAGGCACATCAGGAAGACAATATACTGACTTTTTCTTTTTATTTTTTATGTTCTTTTACAACCATAAATAAACAAAAAAGCTATTTAATCTCTTTATTATGTCATCGTCATCATCAGCCTATTAATTTTCACACTGCTGGAACACAGGCTTCCTCTCTGTGAGGGGGGATGGGCCGTAATCCACCACAAGGGCCCAGTGCGGATTGGTGCATGTCGGAGTCGTTGAATTTTTGTTTCTAGGACATGCTGGTTTCCTCACGATGTTTTCCTTCACCTTTTTTGAGAGCAGTGCAGTAGTGATGAACTAATTTACACAACGTAAAGCGCCTGCCTGGGTTCGTAGTTCGTACCCACGACAAACGTTCGTAACGACGACAACTTGTAAGTCACGTCCAATACCACTGGGCCACCACTTAATTATGTTAGTTTAGATTTAATAAAAAACCGGCCAAGTGCGAGTCGAACTCGCGCACTAAGGGTTCCGTACCCAGGGTGTGTCAACTATGTACGTATGCACGTATGGGGCACCCTTTTTTTTGAATTTATCTTTTATTTGTGCTGACCTTACTTTTTGCCAAATTGTGTGATTCTAGGTCAACGGGAACTACCATATAAGTTTTCGACCCAAAAACAACTTGATTTTTATACACCTAATAGGGACTATAGACCTCAGTATCTGGTATAAATTTCAACTTGCTAGATCCACCCGTTCCTGAGAAAATCGGTGGTGACACACGGGCAGATGTACAGACGGACAAGAAAGTGATCTTATAAGGGATTCCTTTTTTTACCTTTTGAGGTACGGAACCCTAAAAATACTTACATGGCTATATATTACATTTTGTTTGCTATTCCATTGAATAAAATTAAAATGGTCTGATGATAGGTACATAACTATCAACATGGCGGTTTTTCCGCCATCTCTCAATCACGAGTTGGCTAGTAGGAGAGTAGGCTTCGAGGAGGATAACGCATTCATTAGCCTTCGTTTCCTCTGAAATAATTAACACATCAGAACAATAACAGGAAGTACGGTCAACCGCAGTAATACGAAAATGTGCTGTACGATTGTTTTTTTCTGATAATTAGGTAAAACTAACATGACGAAGTCTTATCGGATTTATGCAAAAGCCTTCATACATATTAGTACTCGTAGCTAGGTACATGCAATGCTTTTATTCGGTTTTCCGCATTCTCATTCTGATTGAAAATCCAGAAAATTCTTTATTTTTCTACATATTTATGATACGACAAAGTCATGTGTGAACTATTAACTCATCTAACCTATTAAGGCGTATATATTCCCCAATGTTAACGCGGTACTGGTCATGCGCCCGCTCGGTGCCAGAATATCAAAATCGGACCTTCTTTTGATTTACATATCCTATGTAGGTTATGAAGAAATTCTTATTATAATTTTTCTGTGTAACAATATTTTAAACATCCAAGTCGTTTTGGAGGAGTTTGCAAAAGAAGCAAAAAAATATCGTGTTATATTTTTTTTTTAAAGCAAAAGTATATATATATATACTTTTAAACCTTTTAACCTAGCCGTTAATAAGGAGTATGCCTTAGAAAGTAAACGTTTTACGGCACTAAAGCCGAATCGGCCTTAAGTATTTTTATAGAATTTATTGTTTGTTTGTAGGTGTATCTGCCAACATATTCTAAGTAGCACGATTACATTTATTAGAGTTTCGTACCTCAAAAGAAAAACCTAACCCATATAGGATCACTTTGTTGTCCGTCTGTCTGTCAAGACCCTTTATTTCGGGAACGCGTGAAGATATCGAGTTGAAATTATAAATTAAAATAACTAAACTAGCTTTCACCGGCTTGATTCACGTGGCCGACCCTACAGTATATTTCTCGCCAAACTTCTTGGGCGCCCTTGGTACCCTTTCCCATAACCTTGCACAGAATGGAGGTCATAGCGATCGGTCAGTAATGGCCAGGGTCTGCACGGTCGCCCTTTTTGGGTTTGGTACATTTGCTTGCAAGCTTCCAGGATTTTGGCACCGTTCTATTTACAATAGAGAGGCGGCACGAGCGTTTAAACAATGGAGACAGTTCAGGCGCACACTGCCTCAACTCTCTGCTTGGAATGCCGTCAGGCCCGCTGGCCTTGTTCATGTCTAGATTGCACAATAATTTCCGGACCTCTTAAGTGTGAACTGCGATCGCCGGCATCGAAGAGTCAAATTGAGGTACAGTACGGTATGTGGTCCGGTGTGTGCGTCCTACCTGTTATGACCTACGGGGCCGAGACGTGGACACTCACGATACGGCTGGTGCATCACTTTAAAGTCGCTCAGCGAGCTATGGAAAGAGCTATGATCGGAGTCTCTCTAAGGGATCGAATCCGAAACGAGGTGATCCGGCAGAGAACAAAAGTTGTCGACATAGCTCACAGAATAAGCAAGCTGAAGTGGCAATGGGCCGGCCATATAAGCCGTAGAACCGATGACCGTTGGAGTAGACGTGTTCTTGAGTGGAGACCGCGAACTGGTAAACGTAAGGTTAGACGCCCTCAGGCTAGGTGGAGTGACGATCTTCGCAGGGTGGCTGGTAGCAGCTGGATGAGAGTTGCCGAAGATCGAAGCAAATGGCGTGCGATTGGAGAGGCCTATGTCCAGCAGTGGACTGCTATAGGCTGATGATGATGATGATGACGGTATGTGGTTGTTTGGAGCCTACATCCAGACGTAAATTTCTTGCAAAGAGAGATGGAAATAAATTTGCGTCCTCATTTTCAGAGTGAGCCAGCGACCCGTGAGGTTTCAACATTGGAGGTAAAGTGGGCCGACAAAAATTCGTTTCAACCGCTTTAGACAGGGACCATAACTGTTTACTACCCGGAGGGTGCAATCCCAGCTTGACCCCGATACATCCAATATGTATGGACCGCCGAATGGACTTTGATGCCTTAGAAAGTGGGAACACGGATAGACTATTAGGACGTCGGATACGTTTTGTAAATTCTTTTGGGAAAATTGCCGACTTCCACGCGGACGAAACCGCGGGCAGAAACTATAGGATAAAAAATTACGGCATATTATTTTCACACTAAGTAATAAATGCATAGAGCATAAATGTATTGAGTTTCTTGTGCGTTCTTCTCCATAACAAGCTTCTTTTCCGAATGCACGGTAGAATTAATTCTTACTAATATGTATGACGTTCAAAAGTGCCGCTTACTGGCCCAATTGAAATAAATATATTTGACTTTGACTTTCGACTTTGAGCTGGCTTCGAATGTGAACTAGGCTATTGCTTGAAATATCTTCATTTCAATTTCAGGAAAAAGGGTTGCCACGTTGGTCCAGGGGTCCCAGGCGCTACTGGGTTCAATGCCCGGGTCGGGCAAAGTGCTATTGGGTTTTATCCTATGAAATTTCTCAGTCCGGTCCGTATTTGTGCCGCAATGTTCGCAACAGGTTCGCCCCTGTTACATGGAACTTATAAATAAGTATCCCTACAATAGACAGATTGTCTAACCATTTTTATAGATCATCAGAATTTTATTTTCATACCGGACTAAATATAAAAAAAAATCGTTCGTTCACTATATACTTACACTAGCTGTTCCCCGCGGCTTCGCTCCCGTGGACCACCCCATAGAACCCGTTATCGGGATTAAAAAATAGCCAATGTTACTCAAGAATAATGTAGCTTTCTATTGGTGAAAGATTTTTTTAAATCGGTACAGTAGTTTCGGAACCTATTCGGTACAAACAAACAAAAAAATCTTTCTTCTTTATAATATTAGTATAGATTAAAAATAACATTTAACTCGCACCGCTCAAAAGATGACTAAGCTCCGTATTGTCCGTTAGCTCATACGTGACCTGCAAGCTGCATCAGCTGCACACTGCCGCACAAAGAAAAAGGGGCACATCTGCCCTACTATGCGAAATCGAGATATATATTTTTCTATTAATGATAGGCTCGCGCTTGAAGCTCTACCTCCTGATTCGTCTTCTTCTTTTCATAGTTTGGATGGAAAACTCTTCAAATATTTTGGGCCCATTAGGTGGCCACGCTGATGGCGGCGTCAGTGACGAGCATAAGGTCTTTCTTGTGTTTGCAGCGGCCTACCTGGGTACGTAATCGGTTAAATGCTTTCCATATAGGCCACTACAGTGCCTTGATGATAAGCGATGATGTGGTCGACGGTGAAACAAGCATGCTTAGTAGTAACCTATTCACTTTTGACTTAAATACCCCAAGGTTGTTGCTATCAGGAAACACAGACACCGGCAGGGAATTCCAATCCTTAAGGCCGTACCCTGACCAAAAAATCAGCATGAGATATGAGCATTCCTATTGTCCTAGCGGCACTGGTGGCGCATGAATTACGGTAGTGAATACGCCCCGATTTTAGAATAAAATCTTTATAAAATCGAATATTGGTCTTTTGAAAAAAATCAAACTTACCATTAGTGTTAGTATAAAAATAATTAGTGAAAACTTTACGAGGAGATGCATGCTTTCAATAATTATTTCACATTTTTATGGTTTTGTTGGAAGGAGATTAGTGACACTTATACCTCTTTAAAAAAAAGTGTACTACAATTTTAGAATCAACATTATTAAGAAATTTAATGTATTTTTATTAATTGATATTTCTTTTTAAATAAAGAGTAGATACCTCTTAAAAACTGCACAAAATTCGACTAGCGCGGCGTTTTGCTCGAGGAGGCGCCTTAACTGTTCCTACGCACAATGAAATTATTCCCAAAACTTATAGTGTGTATAAATTTTGGGAATACTTTCTATATTAAATACCTAAGGTTGGGTTGTCCACCATTACCAATAACGCGTCGTAGTACGTCTTGTAGTCCGACGATGGTCATATATTATTCAGAATTAGGAAAAAAGGCGCCTCTGTTAATATTAACTCTATATAATGTACCTATAGTTAAGCGAACAATTCGCGTACCTGTTTTTAAAGTACACCTATAATTGTCCCACATTCTGCCAAATGTTCGACATTGATTTTGCTTGAATTTGACCTTTTTACAAATATTTGAATTTTTTCCTTCGCTCAGGTCTTTTCATTTATTTCCTCCGTTTCTTTTTTTGTTCGGGTGAGCCCTTTTTGTTTTCGGCTCAGACATCACACCTGTGAAGATACTGCGTGGCGCATAGTGATACACCCGCGGTACGTCACACACGGCTCTCGGCTACCGACGCAATGGGAATTCCCTCCTCGAGCGTGTGAAACTCGCACGGATCTCCCCAGGTACCTGTATAACTTTATTTATGTTTAAGGCTTTAAGGGTACACTAGTCGACGGCGCGAACTATTTTGTGCGCGGGGTTAAAATGCATATTATATCAACCGACAACACGTGCGGAAGAGATAGATGCTGTGATGAGCAGTAGGAAGCTAGTTCGCGTGCGAATACACACTTTTGCAAATTTGTAGCGAAATGGATAATGATTTAGGACGAAACCGAGCGCGTGAAATTTTATAAACAGACCTTTGGAAGTCTAGATGTCATGAAAAAACGACTAAATCTATCTGTTCAAAATAAAATTATTTGCATTGTTGAACTACTAATCTATCCCTGTATGGTAGGCCGTTTTGCAACTTTCCGCCTTCTTATGGTATTTATTCGCGCCTAAAAATGCGTTAAAATTAGTGTCGAAATGTGGAACTTTCGACGCTCATAACTTTCAAGTATTTTCTTTTTTTTACTTTTTTGCTTCCATACAGGGCTAGATAATGATGAGACAAATTCATATCACTTTTTATTTTGAACGTACATCGTCAAACAGTGGAATAATCCCTAGACTACTTTTGTATGGATGAATTTTCGACTAGTGTAACCTTAAGTGTGAATGCTAAATAGCTTCGGTTTTCTCTATTTATAACTTTGTGATCAGAAGAGACGATAGTGTTTTAACAAGCTTGAAGGAAAGTGACTTTTCATCGTAAACATATCAAATCTCATTTACGCTTCTGTCTGCAACGACACGGCTGTTTTTCTCGTAGGTACAGTTACAGTTTCCAAAGCATAAGGTACTTTATCGACCCCGGCATCGTTTACCAATAAAAAAGTACGTATCATGAAAAATTAATGGAATGAAACTCTACGCAGCATCATCTTGTAAACAAAAAAGTGCGATATGCAAGTATAAATGACGCAAAATAAGAACACAAAGTTCAATTTCAGGTAAAAAACATTAGTGACTAAAAACGGTTCGTCATGATCTAGTGACGGAACGGATTTGTGTTACTGCGTAGTAGCACGTACTTATAGGTTACCTATACCCTTTCAAACCTACAAATGCATAATACATATCACATCATCAGCCTATTAATGTTCCCACTGCTGGGACACAGGCCTCCTCTCTCTGTGGGAGGGGATGGGCCGTAATCCACCACGCGGGCCCAGTGCGGATTGGTGGATGTCACATGTCTTCGAATTTTGGTTCTAGGACATGCCGGTTTCCTCACGATGTTTTCCTTCACCGTTTTTGATAATACATATAATGATGAAGAACTAAGTCAGCAGTCCTGTATCTAAGTACCTGGCCGGCGGGGCATTGGAAAATCTTTCTTACGTAAGTAGTTAATACCCATTTACGCATGTAAAGAAAGACATTAGAAGACATTTTTGTTTTTCAGAGGAAATTGAATGGCATCTGCTTTTGACCGACTTCAAAAAGGAGGAGGTTCTCATTACGATTGTATTTTTTTTAAATAACTTCATTTTCGGCCAACGAAGAAACAAAAACAGGAACACCGACTTCCGTAATTGAAGTTATTTTTTACTTTGTAGTGTTTTTATTTGGAAGTCAGTTGTATTTTTTTTGTCAAAAAGTTTTTAAACCTCATTTCAACTTCAAAGTCAATTGAATATCATGTCAGCAGTAGCGGTCTTACTCAGAGAGTTAATCAGGATTTCCAACTTTAGGATTTTCGGAATTCCCCAATTCTGAAAACCATTTTGCTTTGTATGACGATGACCGCTATTTAGAGACAAACACTTGTTCACCTAAATCAACAAAAAGTATTTTGGAAGCATGTGGAACAGGGTGTAGAGTCCCACAAATCTCCATAGAAAAGAGAGGATTCGCCGACCAGACGGGTGTTGTGTCTGGTCCGGGAAGTCCTGGTTCTAGTCGCGCCGAAAATTTTGCTTGCGCGATGCAGGATTTGTGTGACGTCATGTCATTAGTTCGTCAGTGGCGGCGTCGGTGCCGCTACAGTATCATCAAAATCGGTTCATAAACAAAAAAATTATGATCGAACATACCAGGGAGTGCCAGAGACTAAACATTACTTCCGTGTTTTTTATTCCGTTCACCGGTAAAAATGTCCAAGTTTAACGTGGAAACGGCTTTTAACGATTTATTGAAGAAAATGGGAGCGTTGACGGCAAAAATTACGACTCAAACAGCTGTGATTGAGTCTCAAAACAAGAAGTTAGACGATTAACAGCAAAAGATCGAAAAAAAAATCGGCACCATTACCGAACAGACGAGGGTACTTGCAGCTTTGTCCATCAAAATTGAGAATCCTCCGTCGTTTTTGTAGTCGGTTAGAACCTGATATCGGTAGATTCCATTTTATCCGTGTCCTATCTGTATATACAGCGTCAACATTCACAGCAAATATATTTTAAACTAAGTCTCATTTCTATTTTTAGCTTGCTGGCTGGTTTTTCCAGCTTACGACAGGAAAGCAAAGCTTACGTGGAAGTCGAATAGACCTGTCTTCTCTGTAAAATGTAGATAGATAGGTACATTTCTTAGATTATGTAAAAATCTACTTTTCACCTATTCTTATTTATTTATTTCTAGTAAACAGGCTTTGCACGGGATAAAATATATCCAAAAACCTTCCTCGGTTATCAGTAGAGACCGGATTATATGCATTTGCATATTTGCATATGAAATTGCATATTTACCCCATTCACAGCGGAAATTGCATATTATATCTAATATCTAGTGATGATGCATATTTTCGCTATATTTTTTTTTTTATTATTATTTTTTGAAAACGTTGCCCCACACTAGGAATTTCTTCCTGTATCGTGGGTGCGTTTACAAACATATAAACTCACATACACAACACCCAGAGCCATAGAGTATTTATTATGCTTTTCGGTAGGTTACCCTATTAATAAGTGTAATAAAAAACTCTTTAACCAACATTTCGCCCTATACACTAACAATTTCCACTTATAATCCGGTCTCTAGTTATCAGTATCAAATTAGTGTAAAGTGTAAACCGTATGAAAGTTCATTGCCTGGTTTACAAAAATTAGCGGAGAAACAAAAATGACGTCGACAATTCGACATACGCGTCACTTTGTTTTATAATATTTAGAGATAGGTATATCTTCTTTATTGTAGACCACATAATAAGCATATGACAAAGATTCACAAAAGCAACTCAACATAGACGACGATGAATTACTGCATATTAACCAAACATTCAGAATTTAAAATAACATGCAATTTTACCTATCTATATAACGAATAAAATCTATAAAGGCACTGATACATTCTAATCCTACCTATCAAGTAGGCTATTCATAATTTAGTATCTACGTTCCATGAAGATAGCATTTTTTTCTGAAAATTGAAGATACATTTATTCTGGGCTTGAAGTGTATCTAAGTGCCTATATAGATACCATTGCCTAACCTAAAGTATCTAAGTACCAAATACTATTACCAAACTACAAATTTATATAACGCAAAACTCCATTAACAGACCTTATTTATTACATAAAGCCTATAACAATACTTAACCGATTCTATTGCGTATAAGCTATCGTAAGCTGCAATCGTTACCTTGCAGACAAAGCCGCGGGCTATAGGTAGTATATAATGAAGTCATATTGCCTACCTGAGCCTACTTATCTATGTAAATTATGTTTTGACGTTAGTATAAGGTAGATAAACGAATTCCCAGTAGGTAAGTCAGTAGAATAAAAATATCAAGCATGACTTTAATTTTATTTGTTTGATAAAAGTGTTATCCTAATTTATAGACGTTAAATCGTTATTTTTATTAAATATAACTTTGGGTAGTAATTTAGAATACACTTAGTTATTTGCAGGTTTTTCTTTTTTCTCATTTAGGGAAATTGTTAGATCCTTTTAGTTACTAAAAGTATATTTAAGCGGTATGTAAGTAAATTTTACCTATAAAATAAATATTTAAGTGGGGCTTGCGATAATGGTACGGAACCCTCCGTGCGAGAGTCTGTCTCGCACTTGGCCGGTTTTTAATCAATTAAAGATTTCATTATTCCATATTTTAATTAAATAATCTTGAGAGTTTGCAAGGCCTACCTAGCGCCGCGAGTTTTACAATCCAAAATCAGACGGTGTGATTAAAACTGGCCAAGTGCGAATCGGACTCGCGCACGAAGGGTTTCGTACAATTATCGCAAAAAACGGCAAAAAAAACACGTTTGTTCGTCAATTGTGGACCGATTTTGAAAATATTTCTTTTTGTTTGAAAGAAAATGTGTCGAAATTGGTCCCATTTTAATTTGGTGAAGATCTGATGAAGAACATAGAGATATACAACAGAACTCTTCAATATATAACGGCAAATCTCTCGGAATTGCTGCAACCAGGGCATGCACCCGGTTCTACCCGGTTCTATTATGTTATTTACAGAACCGGTACCGGATGGAGTATACCCGGTTTCCCCGGTTCTTTAAAAAAAAACGAAAATAGGTCACATTATTTCTTCGATTCAAAATACGCGTTATATTCCAGGAATTAAAGACATTTGCTGCGGAAAAATACTAGTTAAGTACTTTCACCGGAATGTTCATTATGGTAGCAGTAACGTGCCTGAATAGTCCATAAAAAACGCCTGGACGCCTGTTCTTTGTTCAATTATGCACTAAAGAGTCCTACATAAGATTTGATAAGATTCGCTAATGCCTTTGGTTTTCGATATTTAAGCCAAACAAAATTATAAAGAAAAGTACATCATTATCATCATTTCAGCCGAAAGACGTCCACTGCTGGACATAGCCTCCCCCAAGAGTCGCCACACTGATCAGTCCTGTGCGTTTCGCATCCACCGGACTCTCGCAGCCTTGACCAGGACATCGCTCCACCTAGAGGGAGGCCTTCCAAAGCTGCGTTTTCCAGTACGCGGCCGCCACTCTTTCGACAACTTTTCAGCCCCAACGGACATCCGTTCTGCGAGCAATGTGCCCTACCCACTGCCACTTAAGTTTGGCTATTCTTCGGGCTATATCGGATACCTTGGTTCTCTTGCGGATGTCTTCATTTCTGATGCCTAACTGGACCGTTTGTTCCAGGTAGACATAATCTAATCCAACTTTGATAGGGGTGGGTGCAACAATGGGCATTCAACATCACCTTGGTTTTTTCCATGTTCATTTTTAGACCCACTCTTTCGAAAACTCTACTAAGATCATCGAGCATTTTACTGAGGTTTTCCATGGTCTCAGCCATGACTACTATATCAACGTCAATGGTGAGTGATGTACTCGCCTTTGACGTTGCTGCCTAGCCCTCTACAGTCCAGAACCTTGAAGACATCCTTCAGTGCAGCAGACGGAGATATGAAGTGTCCCTGTCTCACACCTCACTGCAGAAGGATAGGTGCCGAAGTCTGATCCTGAAGTCGGACTTACATGGTGGCGTTTTTGTTCAAACACTTCAGCACCTCGATGTACCGGTAGTTTATGATTTGGCACCGTTAGAAAGACTGCAGTATTAGTCTCGATCGAATCGAAGGTTTTCTCGTAGTCCACAAACGCTAAACAAAGAGGCAGATTATGTTCTTCGGTCTTCTGTATAACCTACCGTAGCGTATTTATGTGGTCTACAGTGCTAAAGAATTTTCGGAAACCGGCTTGTTCGGGAGGCTGGAAATCGTTAAGACAGCGCGAGAGACGATTCGTGATGACTCTTGAAAACAACTTGTAGACATGACTAAGAAGTGAGATGGGCCTATAATCCGTCAATCGGGCTTTTTTCCCGTTTCAGAGCCATCCCAATCTCGTAGAGGCTGACATCCGGGACAAGCCTGAACTCTAGTTTTATTTCATACCTAGTGATAATTGCTTATCCTGTCAAATTCTCTTTGATTTATTAAAAAAAAACAGCCGTAACCGTGGGAACTGGTTCGCCCAGTTCTAACTGCTTGCCAGACCCGGTTCTCAAAAACCTGGAACCGGATGCGGTTCTGCATGCCCTAGCTGCAACCGCATGTCTGTACCATTTCATAACACAACATCACGCCAGTACGCTCTAAAGGGGTACGCAGATGTGTATAGTTCACCTTGGTACACTCTAATTTCACCGGTTATGTTCAAGTTTCATGATATTCGGGTAATCTATTCTGGCATTATAGGTACCTTACTAAACAAATTGCCTATTAGGTTGTGACGTAGTATGTAGTAAAAAAAAACTATTTTAGAAAAAAATACTATTCGAAATAAAACATACCGGCCAAATGCGAGTCGGACTCGCGCACGAAGGGTTCCGTACCATTAACGGAAATAACGACAAAAAAATCACATTTGTTGTATGGGAGCCCCACTTAAATATTTATTTATTTCTGTTTTTTTTATTTGTTGTTATAGCGGCAACAGAAATACATCACCTGTGAAAATTTCAACTGCGTAGCTATCACGGTTCATGAGATACAGCCTGGTGACAGACGGACAGACAGACAGACGGACCGCGGAGTCTTAGTAATAGGGTCCCGTTTTTACCCTTTGGGTACGGAACCCTAAAAACTACAAAGTGAAAAATTACTTTCTTTTCGGAAGTCGGTGTCTTTGGTAGGTACTACCAATTTTTTGCGTTATGGACACCGATTTGTAAAAAGTTTTTTTTTTTGACTTTAGTTTCTAATAGATAAACGAAATTCCTGTAACTCAATGTCATTAATAAAATGGTATCACGAATGACTTTAATTTTATTTGTTTGATAAATATTTAATTCTTTTATTGCCGTTAAATCGTTACTAATAAAATTATAATTTCATTCCGGTGCTTTAGCAATTTAGAATATTTCGTAGATCAGCTTTTTCATTTTTCTTCTAAGAAAGGAAAATTTGTAGTATGCACGAATGCTTGGTAGAATCAATTTTTATTACTTGTAAATTTTTATTGTTAACGTTTAAAAGTGCCGCTTAATAGCCTAGTTGAAATAAATACATTTGACTTTGACTTTGTATGCGAAAACCACCTGACCAGTTGATGTATTAGCGCATAAGGGAAGCCTATGTCCAGCTCAAAGGCTCAACTAGCTGCCAAAAAGTTGGGGATCGTTTCGAAGGTGAGACGGTACTTCACGCCAGAACAACTGCTTAAGTTGTATCAAGCGCAAGTTCGATCTTGCATGGAGTACTGTTCTCATCTCTGGGACGGATCTGCCAAATACCAGCTTGATGCTCTAGAGTCGATCGAAAAACGGGCCAAGAGGCTCATTGGCAATGAAGCACTGGTTGAGTCAAAGCTCCAGAGCCTTGGACATCGTCACCGAGTTGCCAGATTGTCGGTATTTTATCGGTTATATTTCGGGAAATGTGCGATGGAATTGCATGATCGAATTCCGCCAAGCCCGTTTTATCATCGGACTACAAGACGTACGGCGATGCGCCATCGGTACATGGTGGACATCCCACCCACACGCACTAAACGTTTTGGAAATACTTTCATAATGCGTACAGCTAAGGAGTGGAATACCTTGCCGGAGTCTGTTTTTCCCGATAGCTACAATCTAGGGGTATTTAAGTCAAGAGTGAATAGGTTACTTCTAGGCAAGCGTGCTACACCTTCGACCACATCTTCGCTTACCATCAGGTGAGATAGTGGTCAAGCGCAGGCATATCAAACATAAAAAAAGCTGTTGAAGTCTTTCGGCTGAATTGATAACGATGAGGAAAATTTGAACTTAGTTTTCTCCTGAATGTGTCTCATTGGTTTTGGTGGTAATGGTCTTGGAGACTATTCCTGCAATTATGCAAATATCAAGGTACGTGTTAAATAAAACAATCTGTTGTTCACAAATACGATATCATTATGGAAATTACTGAGTCACTAATATTTAAGTTATAATATTCAATGGTTACGAGGAACTTTGACTCCTGAGATACAAGTATATTTTTACTTTTAGTTCAGGAGCCAGCTGTTCAATCTGATTCTGAGCAGCTTTTGTACAAATGTTAAGTGTAATTAACCTTGTGTTACTGTTTTGTAGAATAAAGATTTGTTTTTATTTTTGTTTTCTCCAATCTTTGATCAAAGGCAGTACCTACCTAAATATACACCATGTTTTTTCTCTACAACATCACAGATTCAGCATCTTATCTAGCCATACGTTTGTTAAAGAATACGCTTGACAGCAACAAAGATTGGGCAATCAGAGAGGTAGGTACACATACACATGGTAATGACATCCGCCCACTCACCGTGGGCCCTCGACCCTGGCAAGGGACGCGCGATGCCGTCCGGAACTTTTCCAGTTGTAATGGCCCTCTGAACATGTTCCGAGCCACTAATTAACTCATAACTCGAGCTTTAATAATATGAGCTTAGGGAAGGGTTTTGGCCAGGGTACCTATTTATCCTTCCGTGTGCCCGTAATTAGCGAAACAATAGAATAGCCAATTGTGTCTCGCGTGGAGTCACGTCTCAAACACACAAAGGTTAAGGCTTAAGGGTACACTAGTCGACGGCACGAACAATTTTGTGCGCGGGGTTAAAATGCATTTTATAACAACCGACAACACGTGCGGAAGAGTGTGTGATGAGGAGTAGGAAGCTAGTTCGCGTACGAATACACACTTTTGTAAATTTGTAGCGAAATGGATAATGATTTAGGACGAAACCGAGCGTGCGAAATTTTATAAAAAGACTTTTGGCAGTCTAGATATCATGAAAAAACGACTAAATCTATCTGTTCAAAATAAAATTATTTGCATTGTTGAACTACTAATCTACCTCTGTATGGAGGCCGTTTTGTAATTTTCCGTCTTCTTATGGTATTTATTTGCGCCCAAAAATGCGTTAAAATTTGTGTCGAAATGTGGAACTTTCAACGCTCATAACTATCAAACATTTTTTTTTTTTTACTTTTTCGCTTCCATACAGGGCTAGATAATGATGAGACAAATTGATATCACTTTTTATTTTGAACGTACCTCATCAAACAGTGGAATAATCCCTAGACTACGTTTGTATGGAAGAATTTTCGACTAGTGTAACCTTAAGAGTCACTTAGATAATTTTTTGAGGGACTCGTAACGTAGCTTATTATATAGATTATAGATAATAGCTGTAAGGTTCGCTTCTTCAAAGTTAGACCACAGTATAAATATGGACGAACAGTACAGAAACTACCTACAAACGCTCGAAACGGCACACTCACACAAACATGCGCATCGACGAGACCCCTAAGCGGATGTCGCGATGCTGTCAGTAGTGCGAGCCGCTATTATCAGTAGCGCGACATTCGTCCATATTTATACTGTGGTTAAACAACGGTTGTTGAGGTGGGCCTGTGGATGGATGACACGGATGATTATCCATTACATACAAAGACACCTCTTTGCCACAGTATCTGGTCGATAATCAGGAGTAAGACCTCGAAAGTCAGACAACCAGTCTTACCAATGGGTTAAATGACAATTGACAAGATACTTGACAATTTGACGTAAATGGTCGCCATTATGTTCTATGTTATGGGGTTCGGTTTCCGCACTTAGTCCTGTAGTTGGACCTTTGTGCGTGGGCCTTGGCGGCCGTTGGATGGGTTATTCCAGCCAGCCCACCTCCCTCCAGAAGCTTATTAGGGCTCCTGGTTTTTTTAGAACGTCCGTGTAAGATCTGGGTGACCCGAGGGTTTGTGTTCTTATCTGTGTGATCCCTGTGCATTCAAAGAGAACGTGTGTGACGGTTTCCTCAGTCTCCATGCATGCCCTGCACAGAGGACTGTCCGTTATGCCTATTGTGTGGAAATGTTTGTTAAGTGAGCAGTGTCCCGTGATGGTCCCCGTCACCATGCGCAGGCCATTCCTGTCCAGACGTAGCAGACGTCTGGTAAGACTACTGTCCAGAGATGGCAAAGCTTCTTTGGACTGCCTGCAGCCTGGTGCCGAGGACCACCAGTTCCCCGCCTGTGTCTTGGTGAATTCCTGTAGCCACCTACGTATTTGGTTGAAGGGGATGGGTACGACGGGTTCGGGTCCATAGACCGCCGTGCTGGATCCGCGTCTCGCAAGCTCGTCAGCTGCGTCGTTGCCTAAGGATCCGCTGTGTCCCTTTATCCATTGCAGTGTCACCGTGTTACGACTAGATACGGTTATTTGTTCTAGTGCGTTGTGACATTCTAGTATTAATTTCGATGTAATATATTTTTTTCGTAAGGATTGGAGGACTGAGGCACTGTCGGAGAGTATACGAATATGGGTGTCCGTAACCCTCCTGGCTTCTAGGGCATGGACCGCCAGTATGATGCCCACACACTCCGCCTGGTAGACGGTGTTGAAACCTCCTAGCGGTCTGGATATATTTATATTTAGGTCTTGTGAAAAGACTCCGACTCCGGTACCGGAGTTCGTCTTCGACCCGTCGGTGTATACTCTCATCTCCTTCGGGCCTGAGTAATCACATTGTTCTTCAGTAAGTGTTATGTTGTAGTGCCTATGAAAGTGGTGTGTTTTTGGGGCTTTGTCGCATGGTGATGCTAGCATCGGGTTTCGCTTGATCGCGTCTTCTCTTATGCGTGTGTGCTTAACCCTGGAGTCTTGAGTTAGGATACCTGATAGATGGAGTCTAAAAGCGGCCAGAGCTGCCTCCTCCCGCACGATAAGATGCAGAGGTGGCAGTCCTAGCATTGCTTGTAGGGCGGCCGTGGGTGTGGTTCTCATGCTGCTGGTGATTGCAACGCAAGCAAACCGCTGCAGTTTTTCGAGATCTTTTTGAGCTGTGCTGAGGTCTGTCCTGGGCCACCAGACCAACGAGCCGTATGTAATGATTGGTCGAATTACTGTGGTGTATAGCCAGTAGGTGATTATGGGGCTGATCCCCCAATTCCTGCCCAGCAGTCTTTTGCACTGCCACAGGGATATACTGGCTTTTGTGGTAATATAGTTCATGTGTCTCGCCCAATTCAATTGTTTGTCCAAGTAAATTCCCAGGTACTTGGTTTCGGTTGAAAGGCTTAGGGTTGTTCCAAAGAATCTTGGTAGCTGCATTGGCATTGGTTTCCTCTTTTTAGTGAAAAGAATTAGTTCCGTTTTTGTGGGGTTCACTGAGAGTTGGTGCTCGCCGCACCATTCCTCTACTAGTTTTAGGGCTTGACGCATGAGATTGCATAGGGTGTTTTCGTGGGTCCCGTTTACTATTATTGTTATATCATCCGCGTAGCCAACAGTGAAATAACCTTTATTGTTAAGTGTTTTGATGAGGCTGTCCGCTACCAGGTTCCACAGAAGTGGCGAAAGGACGCCCTCCTGTGGACAGCCCTTCGCAACGACGGCCCTTGTAGTGTCGTTAACCGTGACCTGAACCGCTCGCAGTTTGAGCATGTTGGTGATCCAGCCTCCTAGGGTCGGGTCTATGCCGTGTCTGTCGAGGGCCGTGTTTATGCTGTTGAACGTAGTCTTATCGAAAGCACCCTCAATGTCAATGAAGGCAGCCAGTGCTGAGCATTTATGGTCCACTGCGCATTCAATTTTAGAAACCACGTTGTGCAACGCGGATTCTGTTGATTTGCCTGTGGAGTACGCATGCTGTTGTCTATGAAGTGGTTTTACTCGGAGAGGCCCATCACGGATGTGCCTATCGCAGAGTCTTTCTAGGGTTTTCAATAAGAAGGATGTGAGGCTTATAGGTCTATACGCCTTGGGTTGTGTGTAATCAGTTTTTCCAGGTTTGGGTATGAAGATGACTTTCACCTCCCGCCACGCAAGAGGTATGTATCTGAGTGCTAGGCAGGCCCGATAGATCTCCAACAGCCACGGTGTTAGATGATCTACCCCCCACTGCAGCAGGGCTGGGAAGATGCCATCCAGCCCCGCTGACTTGAAGGGTTGAAAGGTGTTGATAGCCCATTTTATCCGGTCTACTGTTACTATATTGTGGGCTCTTGACCAATCTTGTTCCGTTGAAGTCCATACGGTACCCGCCTCCCACGTCCTGTCCTCCATGATTTGACAGTCCGGGAAGTGAGTTTCGAGGAGGACCTTACTGGTCTCATAGTCAGTTTGTGTGTATGAGTTGTCGGGTTTTTTCAGCGCGCCGAGAGTTCGGTCCATGGTCGCCATTTTGCTAACGAAAGCTATCGACTTAAGGTCAGACCGCACTAGGCGTAACTACGCATCAGCGGAGCGACGCGACAAAATATATTGTATGAGATAAAGTGTCGCGTCGCGTAGTTCCGCTGCCGCGTAATGCGGTTTATCTCATACAATATCATACAAAGTATATTTGGTCATGTCGCGTCGCGTCGCTCCGCTGACGCGTAGTGCGGTTTGACCTTTATCGGGGGCTTTATTTGCATAACGCACCCATTAATATTTGTAATACGAACTACAAAAAATTCCTTAGCGTCAGATATTTGAAAAAACAATACAAATTACATTTTTAAGAAGTAATTGAATTACAAATACTTATTTGTATTTTAATTACAAGTAATTCAAATACTGCCCAACGCTGTCAATTGCATCATCATCTGCCTAGCCTTTTTCCCAACTATATTTGGGTCGGCTTCCAGTCTTATCGGATTCAGCTAAGTACCAGTGTTATACATGGAGCGACTGCCTATCTGACCTCCACAACCCAGTAACTGGGTAACACGGTACCCCTTGGCAAGACTGGTGTCAGATCTCAAGCTTCTGACCACCCGTAACGACTGTCAAAGATCTTCAAATGACAGCTGGGACCAACGGCTTAACGTGCTTTCCGAGGCACGGAGGAAACTCGACCGACCTCGTCAAGCGTTGCTTAACCTTGTTGATCGTCCCGTGCGGCTGTAATTTATTTAGCCACGAGCTCCTCTGTCAATTGCATCCTGTACGAATTAAAACCGACCCTTAAATTATTTGAAAAAGCTTAGGTAAATGACGACATTTTTAACTGCCTGTCCAGTGTCCTGGTTAGACTGAATATATAATACCGGAATCCCTGACCCAAAATAACGTCTACGCTGAAACATACCCACCCTTTCGAATACCAGTGGCACAGCCAGGGGTAAATGCCCAAATCGTCTTAGCTGAACCCATTATTAATACCTAGAACGATTTCGTCTCCTATTTTAAAATATCTAAGGAAAGATAGTTTCGCGTCTAGTTTTGGATACTGAATTTGAATTACAAATTGTTGTAGACGGAAAAATGAGATACGATGCAAAAATTCCATTGCCATACATACGTAAGTAAATACACTCGAACACCGTTTATTTTTTATAAAAATAAACTAGCTGAAAACGTGAACATTTTCGTCTTATCAGAATTTGCTACCTACAATAAAATACAATAACATAATTATCCTAAATCTAATGACGTTATTAGATAAAACAAATGCATTGCCACATAACAAAGCTATATATTCGTGTCCAGATAATCTAAAGTACATAGATGGTATCGGAACAACGATACGATATCTATACAGCAGGTTTTAGCTGTTGATAAGTGAACGTCGCGAGATCAATTACGATTAACGGATAGCGATAACGTCGTTAACACCTAACGACCGGCTGTAGCGGCCGTTACCTTCACACTGCTTACGTAACGGCGCGATTGTATTATCGGTCATCATGATAAGACATAACACGAGTATGGCACCTTCAGTGAACATGATACAAAAGAAATGATACTAACGTTGCCACACGGATCTACGTGTTGATTTCTTTGTGGTCACGTTTTTATGATGAATGTTGATTAAATTAATATGTTTATCTAAGTAATGCCAAAGATATGCTTAGTTTATTATGGATCTAGGCTACCTCCAGCCTAATTGCGTAAGTATTTAAAAAGAAATTGGCATGCTCTTTCATAGGGTCAATGCCTTTGACTTGCCGAATTAACTTACGCGCAAACGAAGGCACAGAGATGTGAGTGATTTCTCTGAGCCTCAGAAAGCTCATTAAGAAGACGACTAACGCCAACGACCTTGAGGGAACAAAACGCGCACTCGTTTCACACCCGCGCGACCCAAAATTTAGTAGTTTTTTGTACTTTCCTTATTATTCTATGACTTTAAAAAAAAAGCCTTAGATCAAAATGTAGATAATTAAATTGTCTTTGAGATGGTGTCGATTTCATTAAAATACGCCCAGCGGTTTTGGTGTGATTGTCCTGTTTTTGTCCGTTTTAGACATAACTTTACAAATTAATTACACTATGTTATACGAATAAAACTCAAAATTAGCTCAGATCAAATTATTAAGAAAATAGTCTAATATAACATTTGTTTTTTCAAAAAATTACGACTAGCCGTTTAGACATGATTCTCATTTTAAAATCAGCTACTCAAGGGAATCGGCGCCTTAAGGCGTTGGTCCCGGCTCTCATTAGAAGATCTTTGGCAGGCATTAGGCAGATTGATTTACAGTAGCCACAGCTGATCTATGTGTGTCTGAAGTTGGCTCTGCGAACCTTTGCGCAAGAAACTGTTTGTCATCGAGTATATTGCATAGAGTAAGCGAGATAGGACGATGCGACAAACGTAAGCGACTAAAAGAGGCAGTTATACAATGCTATCTTCACCTTCAACATAAAAATAGCTACTGCGCAGTGTCTTGCAGCCAACTACAGAGAAACAAAGATCCGCTGTGATTATTGTACCTTTCTGATCGTTACCGAGGTTCTGGGAAAATTTTCTTAACCAAATATCATATGTGTGTTCTAAAACAGCGGGATTCACGAGTCAAGGTTATATATATAACCTTGACTCGTGAAACCCGCTGTTTTAGAACCTACCATTATATTCGTACATTTCGTACTTATTTCCTGTCGTTATTTCGTTACTTTTATTTCATTTTATTTTGGCATCAAACAGTCATATACAATCAATATAATTCTTCAGAAAATTGGTTACTTACAAAAGACCTATAGTGTCGACAATGTGAAGATACTACTTACTTTTCAATATGGCTTACTACTTACTTTTCAATATGGCTTACTACTTACTTTTCAATATGACTTACTTTTCAATATGGCTCGTAAAACCCATTAATTTAGAACCTTGTTTGCCTTTCTTCCTGTCGCTATTTTCGTTACATATCGTTATAAAACGAGGATAATTTTTCGAAATAAGTACATCGTACTAACTATGTGTTGTGACCATTTCATTCGTTAATTACATTTCCTTATCAATCCGTTACATATCGTAATGCCTAAGTACCTAACAGATTACGGCGTTACTAAAAGCCTACCGGTCTAAGAATTTGGCTGTTTGATACCCATCAGACTATCAATTATATTTAATGAAGCGTAACTAATTAAATACTACCTATTTACAATGCAAATGACAGCATAATGTACTACTAAATTAGGACTATTTTCTAGAACATTTGACGAAAACGCGTGATTCAAGAGGAAGTTAAAAATGGAGATAGGGATCTGTCATTGCGTTACAAATGTATTAATCAGAACACGATATCAGGCCAATCTGTGCACTGAGTACAATCGACCTTTCTTCATGCTCTTCGATTTTCAGAGACTTAGGCCGAGACAGGAAAAAGTTTGACCACACAAACGCGATCCGATATTTGCTTACTGCCAAACTTTAGATACCTAGGTAGTGCGACATGTCATAATATCGGGCCCTTAGAGCGGTAACGCACTACATCTGATCCGTCTCCGTGAAATTTCGGTTTCGAATTAGTCGTATTACTTCTTGTAGGGAAGCTTACGCACTACATCCGAACCCATAATAATCTCATCTGTCATAATTCAGAACATTTTGAATTCGGAACTCAAATTACGGATACGAATCACGGACACGGACGTGTAACCGCCCTAAAGCCTAGGGGCCATACCATGATACTATATTAAAGCGCTGTGTACACTATTCCGGGTTCCCGTCCCTGACGGAACACGGCAGGGACGGAGAAAAATCGGTTACATACGATTGGTCCAACTTTTTCACACATTCCGTATCAGAGGGATCCGGATCGTTCATAATACAAATCGTATGTAACCGATTTTCCGTGTTCCGTCAGGCACGGGAACCTGGAAATGTGTGGACAGTGTACACCATGCTTATGGTCTGAATTTTATTCGCACTTTACCGGATATCGAAGATGATTTTACATGGAGAAGTTGGTACCTACCATCAATATTTACTCAAAGATTTACACCAAGAATACACTCGATTTTTTCAAAAGTAAGTGAAGATGCATTCAAACATTTTTGAAAAGTGGCTTGCCTCGACCGGGCATCGAAACAACACATCATAGAAAAACCTCATGTTGGACTTGGACCACACGTGGTGACGTGATTCATGGATTAGGTACGTCGTCGGGATGAATTCCGTCTGTATTTTGCCTCGACCGGGCATCGAACCAACACATCATAGAAAAACCTCGTGTTGGACTTGGACGGGACCACACGTGGTGACGTGATTCATGGGTTACGTCGTCGGGATGAATTCCGTCTGTATTTTGCCTCGACCGGGCATCGAACCAACACATCATAGAAAAACCTCGTGTTGGACTTGGACGGGGACCACACGTGGTGACGTGATTCATGGGTTACGTCGTCGGGATGAATTCCGTCTGTATTTTTATAGACATTACGATTTCTTATTTTGTATATATTTATCTAAATATAGGATTTCGTACTGCACTGATATTCCTAACAAATGTTAGCTGCAACCGCAGAACATCAAAAGAAGATTAATTTTATTACGTCAATTAAACGGCTTTTGGAATTATGCATGTAATCGCCATATTTGAGCCTATGATTATGAATGATTTAAACTTGCAAACCATTGATAAGACACTTTTATTTAGGTGACCTTGAATATATAGTCAGGTTTTGCCGTTTTCATATCAAAACCTACGTATTCAGAAAAATAATTTTGTGCTAGATTAACTGTAGGTACGTACACATTATTACTTAAAGCCCTGAAGTTGGCTTTTCGATGCGAAAGGCATGGATCGGTGCTGTTTATAGTATGAGATTTTCTACTGCGATTTTCAACTTCATGGCGGTCAAGAAATTTGGCGAGAATTTTTGGCATCAATCAATCTGCCTATTAACCTTTATCCTAATTTTATGTTTGGGTCGGCTTCCAGTCTTACCGGATTCAGCTGAGTACCAGTGTTTTACATGGAGCGAGAAATTTTGGCATCATTTAAAAAATGTTCAATTGAATTATTTAAGGTAAGAAGCGCCATCTAGTTATTCGATGAGGATTTGACGGTGATTGCTACTGCGCAAAAGATGGCGCTAACCTAAATATAAAAATGTTCGCTGTCGCTATTCCACAACAGATGGCGCTCATTTTCAACAAAAACAGCTTTGTTTATTTATATTTTTGTTGTTTATAAATTAGAGCCTCGAGGGGGTTAATTGGCATTTATTTAATTATATTTAACAACTTTTTAATTAAACGCGCATGACATTTTACAGTGGGGGTCAATGCGCATAGTCAAAGCATTGCGCATTCCGTGGCTAACCTCACCGAGTCGATCGACCAGCAAGCAGCGAACGAACTGTCAGTGCGAAAACCTTTTCATTTCGTCTTGTGCTGTATTTTGGTGCCTAGTGGGTGTGCTAAGTGTCTTCCTTCGGGCGCTTTTATTATATTGAGGTGCTAATAACATTAAACTTACAGGTAAGTGCTTAGAATAATAAGTAAAATATAATTTTTCTATTGTTCCGTTTTATAAATCAACTTTAAGATTAATTTCCGTTTAGTTTACTGGTACAGCACAATAAAGCCCGTTTATGAGATGATAATGAACTCGTATCTTATCGTATTTTTAGAATATCATGCCGGTCCTATTGTTTTCACAAAGCCATGTAAAAAAGAGTCCTAATTTTACTGCTAACTTGGTTAGATGATGTCATGGGCGGATATCTCTGACGTTTACATACTTCCAATTATTATTTTATCAAAATCATATAACAATATTTGTCTGCGTCATCACATAATTAAGCTACGGCTAAAAAAATTCAATATTAACCATAAAAACATGGAAATTCCAGTCAGGTCCTTTGCTGTCCTGATGCATAAAATATCAGGACATATCATAATATATCAAGAGACATCATTAAGTGTGTCAAATGGATGTAATTTGTGCTCTATGTGAAAATGATTAGCTGTGCCGTTGAGTACAAACTGCATCAAAGAGAAAATTACTTTCTAATTTGTAAGTAAAGACATGGTTTTATCCATGTTAGCTGTAACATATAACATATGATAACTGTTAACATTATGATTAAACTTTTTATATTAATGAATATAAATATTTCAAATATTTTGTAATACCTATTTTAAAACTCCATCATAAAGGATGTCATATTTTAAATTAAAACAATAATTGAAATGAGCATAAAAACTAATAGGAAAATCAAAGTCTGTCTGGTAACTTGTTTGCAAATTTGGCTAATAGTGACTCACTATAATAAAGTGACTCAAAAATATTGTTTCCTCATGCATGGGTATTTATTTATTATTAATAATCTATTTATGTCTTTATTTACATTGGTACATATAAATACATTTATTTATTCTTACCCTGCAACTTCCTCTCGAACACTGAAAAATATTAATCCGACTGTGATTTTGAATCTCTGGGGTAACCGATGATCATGACTCACAGCGGTTTTAAATAACTCCCATGGCCAGTTAATGAGGAAGAAAATTCAATGTTTCATCAGTACATCTTAATGTTCACAATACTAATAGGTACATTGGTTACAGTTTGCTATAATGTTTCTAGCTCTGTCTTCTCTTCTAAGCTTCTAGTTAGCTAGGGATGTGCTTATCAGATCTATACCTAACAAGCCCAATGTAACTATTTTTATAGATCTAAGTAGGTAATTAATATTTATTTTTCAAAAAAATCATTATCCTAGGTTAAATAATGGGCATGGCTATAAATAAATGAGAAAGACCACTGGCCACCAAATTAGAAAAATCATGTATCTTGAAGAGAGAGAGAAGTTTTCTGAAATCTTTTGGAAGACTTGAATATTCTTTCATTGAACAATATGCATGATGGTAAAAAAAAAACCTATGAAGGTGACAGTAAAGTTAGCCACTAGGTACAATCATATTCCAAAAATCTAATGTTTGCCAGCTACTCATGGTCATGGGCGTATCAGGGGTGGGGGTCTACATCCTGTCCCTTGTATATTTTGCTGGAAAGTAGCTTTATTAACCCCCTTCCACCCTCAGCTTTGATTTGCCCCCTTAAGCAAAGAGAAGATACACATTTTTTGTTACTTTTAGCTATTATGATTGGTATAGCAAATTAAAATTACCAAGCATATCCTTAGACCTGAGTTTTCCAGCCCCGACAGGAAACCCTTGTAGGCTGGGGTCAATTGATTAAATAACTGAAATAAAGTGAGGACTCCTTTTAAAGTTGTGTTTTGTCTTTAGTATTTACTTTATTAGAAGTTGACTGAACAGTGAACACTAGATAAGACGCAGCTTGGCTTGGATCGACGTCGCGCTGTCTCTTGGCGTCTCTTTGACATAGCTTCTCGAACTCGTGCCAATTTCCGCGAAGATAACTGACACGTGTAACTCGTGTAAGCATTACAAAACAAAACTAATTCTTTCACATTCATAAAGGATTTAACCCTACCCAAGGCAGTTCGACCGATGAGTCGTGGGCCACGACTCGTGGCCCTTCTGAAGTTAGCGCCAAGTGGTTGCGCAGTACATACTTTACGAACCAAATGGCTGTTTTCTTCACGAGTGTACATGCGTGAAAGTTCGCAAAGCCTATATTCAGACGGGCCACGATTCATCGGTCGTACTGTAAGAGGCATCATCGTCAGTATATGATACATCACATCTTCAAATACTTCTTCTTTTTCTTTGGCCTCACCTTTTCCCGTTAAGCAGGGTCGGCTTTCCCAATTATGTGACGCCATTTGTTGCGGTCTTGTGCATCATCTTCCGTAAGTCCTATAATGTCCTTTTGGACCTTCTTCATCCAAGTGAATTCAAGTCTTCCTCTGCCCCTCCTTGTAGCCATGGAACAGAATTTTTTCACTTCAAGGCCAATTTATTCATCGTGGTAAACCACCGGTCATGTTTTCCTTGTTATTGTGGATCTGGTCTCTTGCTTTGTCCGCTATCCCCAAATTCTGATCGTGATTATTGATAGATTAAAACCAATAAAGCAAAGGGATCTATTAAAGTCGAGAACCTACAATGCATTTCTAATCCTAACATTAAAATTGAATACAGTAAATAAACGTACGTGACTTCCATATCATGTCATCAATATAGACTCAGCGCTAACACGCTATCGGTTATTGAAAGCGTCATGAATATGTCATGTAATATTATTGGTACCTTCGGCGCTGGACTGAAACAGCCGGGCCGTCCAACCTAAATGGATTTATGTGGGGATTAACTTCTCCGACGGCGCTTCCGCCCTGTCCATATTCAACTAATACTGACTACTGAAACTTAGCGTGAAATTTTACGTCAGAAATATTCATGAACTAGCTACTGCCAGCGGCTTCGCCCGCGTGAATGTCGTAAATTATCCCAAGGGATAAAAAGTATCCTATGTGTTATTCTAGACTATAATCTATCTCTGAGCCTCCAGATCCGTTCAGTAGTTTTTGCGTGATCTTTTAGGCAACAAACATACAAACACACTTACACACTAACAAACTTACGCCTTTATAACACTAGTGTGATTAATGCTAAGTATATGGACCTTCACAATTCACAGGCCTGTAAATAGGGTGGCATACTTACTCCACCAGCATCGATTATCCTCGCTCTCGTTAACAATCCTACACGATTTGATGCCATAAAGTTCTTTAAGGCCGTACCCTGACCAAAAAATCAGCATGAGATATGAGCATTCCTATTGGCCTAGCGGCACTGGTGGCGCATGAATTACGGTAATGAATACGCCCAGATTTTAGAATAAAATCTTTATAAAATCGAATAATGGTCTTTAAAAAAAAAAAAACTTACAAAATGTTCGATAAAAAATTGTCTATCCATTAGTGTTAGTATAAAAAATAATTAATGAATACTTTACGAGGAGATGCACTTTACGAGGAAATAATTATTTCACATTTTATGGTTTTGTTGGAAGGAGATTAGTGACACATATACATCTTTAAAAAAAAAGTGTACTACAATTTTAGAATCAAATTATGTAGAAATTTAATGTATTTTTATTAATTGATATTTCTTTTTAAATAAAGAGTAGATAGCTCTAAAAACTGCACAAAATTCGACTAGCGCGGCGTTTTGCTCGGGGACGCGCCTTAATAGAAAACCTTGATTTAGTAGGAACACAGAGACGGGCGTGTTCAATGTCGCTTACCTAGTTTGCGACAGGTTCATCACGATATTTTATTGTAGTGGGCGAACATTGAAACAGGAACCTGTCGTATATCACGATGTGAATAAGCACCACAATACAAAACATCAAAATGCGGCTCCCGGTAGGGCGAACAAGAATGGTTAAGCTCAACACATAATTGCGAATGGTTCAATGGCCAAGGTTAAGATAAGCAGTAATAAAATCTGCGTCCACAGAGATCAAACTTAGCAATTAGTGTTTGCGAAGTCCAGAAGGATATACAAAAAATCTGATATAATAAAAACAATCCTAGCAGAGGAAGCAAGCAGAAATACCAAAGACCATTGTATTTTATTAACGATTTTAAACCACACTCGTTATGAGATCAATAGCTACAAATGAAGTTGTGGCAAAGACAGCGGTCTGCAGTATCCCTACCCACACCTACCGCGAAAAGATAATAGTGGTACGCCTCTATTTCACTAGATTAAATGTCATCGGTGAACAGCCACAGGCGCCTACAGGCATAACTCAACATTGGAGAATAATAAACCGTTATGAAACTAATGTAACATAAACTTTCCTCAGGCACCTTTGTTTTCACTAGAGCTACCGAGTTACCGACCTAGTTTCAAAGTGTCCAGGCTCCAGGTTTGCAATTGATCTCATTCTGGAATTTGAAACCATAATGCAACCAGTTTTCAAAGTGCTGCCGGCTCGCTTCGTGCGCTGAATCGACAGAGATTAAGCGATACAAGCATACGTACAGTCTATTCTCTCCAGCTTCGGGAGGTTCGGGCGGAAATTAAAAGCCTTCACGGCGTGAAATTGCTGTATTAGCGCCATGATACGTTCGTTGAGGCGTTTTATAATGAACATTGAACAAATGGTTGGTACTTTGTTGTGCGTAATTATTATAAAGAGGTAAGGTTTTTGAGTTTGTAGGGGATAATCTCTGGATCTATGGAACCGATTTAGATGAATTTTGGCATGGAGATAGGTTGGTTCCCAGGGTGGGACGGACATAGGATTGTTTGTATTCCCTTGGGTTGATAGACGAAGAAGAAGAAGAAAGATTGATGAAGACGTTGCGTTGGAAGGCCTCCCACCAGGTGGACCGATGACCTGTGAAGGTTGCGGGGATCCGCTGGTTGTGGGACGCACAAGACCGGTCAATGTGGCGACGCTTGGGGGAGGCCTATATCCAGCAGTGGACGTCTTTCGGCTGATGTAATGATGATGATGATAATACACTTTTTCCACAAGCGAAGCCGCGGGCAGAAGCGCGTGGCTTCGCTCCCGTGGACCAACCCACAAGACCCGTTTTCATGATTAAAAAATAGCCTATGTCACTCAGGAATAATGTAGCTTTCTATTGATGAAATGTTTTTTTTTATCGGTTCAGTAGTTGCGGAGCCTATTCGGTACAAACAACAAAACAATCTTTTCTCTTTATAATATTAGTATAGATTGCCTCGCGTTTGACCTCTATTTCAACTGATGGTAAGAGATGATGTGGACGAATCTAAAGCACGATTCTCTAGGAGTAACCTATTAACTATTGATCTTGACCTAAAGATCCTCAGGTTGTAGGTGTATCAGGTAACACTTCTTAGCTATACACACAATGAAAGTATAAAAGGTAGAAGGGATTTGCGAACACACAAATTAATTAGTTTGAACGCATGTGATACGAAGATTACCAGAATATTTGGCAAAGTAATTTATATAAAGAAAACAATACCTGCCCGCTAGCATCTTCGCTAATCCTTCTTCGAACACCTCGTGGCCTCGTGGGGACAAAACCGAAACAAAATTGACCCAGCAATTAAAGGTGCGCGCCACCCGGGAAATTCATTCGCTGAAACTATCCTGTTATTGGAGAAACAGCTTTTATAAACTTATTTATCAAAGAAAAGAAGTGTTATAGATAGAAATAGAAGTTATAAATAATTAATGTGCAATGGAGCAGAACCGTGCTGAAGTAACGTAATTGGTGTGAGAACTACATTAATGGTTATTGCTTGGCTCCATCAATGGGCTTTACAAGTTGACTGGTAAGTGAAATGGCAACATGACCTGCTGCATCAACAATATAATTTTTATAGCGACCTTTGTTGTCGAGTCGAAGAATAGCGTAGACAGAATAAATATTCAATAGTGTAATTGACATAGTTTTTTCAAAATTGTTTGTTCAACGTTCGGATTTATCGATTTATTTATCTGGCCATCTTCATGACGTTGTCTTTTTATGTATTTTTTTTTCATAATTCCTTCAGTAATGCGTAACAGATAAAGCTTTATTCGGAACCAGAATTTCTAACGTAGCCAATTCTAACTTTATGGTGCCATAAAAACATCATTATCTTGAAGAGCAGTTACTCCAAATACGAGGCTCATTATTGGTTCTCGAAATATTGGCATACAATAAAAATCTGTTTCTACTAAATTAATGTTCCTGATCTGAATTCCAGAACCCAGAAGCCCTTGAGTCAGACAACCGAATACTAATAAAAAAGGTTTGCGTCAGCACTTTGGTATGAACCGCAGAATCTCATCTGAACTCAGGCCAAATTAAACCCCAAAGTTTATCTACTATAATGATTTGTATGATGTCACCGCCGCCGCCATTTTAGTTACAACGAGGGTTAATATTTTTGTAATGAGCCCAGGCTGCCCCGAGCGAGGTCGTGGTAAATGAAATGTTCCAGAATACATGTTTGAATGTCAAAGGTTAGAAGTAAACTAACAGATCTGATAAAATAAATAGAATGAGATGGAATTTAATTTAACATTTTAAATAAAATCACAAACGAAACAGTTCTGAAAATTCTTGTAAAGAAGGCATCCTCTCCCTCGAGGGTCGTTAAAACGATTAGGGATTCAGCGCTAACAACGATATACTGCTAATACTAATCCGTGTACCGATCTTGGTAATTATAGCGATATTCCCACAAGCCCGTTTATTGTAGCGGGAATGTGCTCTACGGCGCAAGATTGCGGGTGATCATTAATGAATACTAACTTGATAGAAGATTTTATCTTTCCCATCGTCTTCCTACGCTTATCCCAGTGTATTCAAGGTTGACACGGGGTCCCAGCGCTATGAAAGAAAATTTGGTTCAAATAAATATCACTAGATGGCGCGATATGCATCGATTTGTTATTGCATTGTGTGTAAAATAAACATTTTCTAGAATTTAAATGAAAAATTGTATGTTCTTGTTTAATCAACTCATCTTAGCACAAAATAATAAAATATTGGGCTCTTAATTCACATTTCCAAGATTATTTGAACGGTTTTTTTTTGGAATTGGTTCCAATAGATGGCGCGTTTTTAAATTTCTTGAAGCATGGCACCCGATTTTTTAAATTTGTATTGTAACACGTTATGGTACAATGAAACTGTAAAAACGTGCTAAAATACTATAAAACAAATCGTCACTGTATCTTAAGAAAAAAAATGCCACGAACCGAGTAAACCTTTTTATTTGCAAGTCGCTGCTAACACCATTTATAGTCGTGGAACTGAACCGAATGCGATCGAAGTACTTTTTAGTAAATATTTCATATTTATTTGCAAGTCGCTGCTAACACCATTTATAGTCGTGGAACTGAACCGAATGCGATCGAAGTACTTTTAGTAAATATTCCATATTTAACACTAGTACACACAGTACTGTAGTTCCATTGTTTAAATCCGGGGATAGCAAAGAAGCCAATAATTATATGCCAGTGTAAATTCTGCCGGTTCTCAGTAAAGTCTTCGAAAAGTTAATGCTTAACCAATTGTCAAACATTCCATCTTTCATGATCAACAGTACGGTATCACCAAAGGGCGTTGCACAACTGACGCTGGCGTCACCCTAATAAAGTACATTTTTAACGCCTGGGTCTTCCCAGGCGTTAAAAATGTACTTTATTGAGAAGCTTAAGACACCATTGGAATCTTTTGCGACCTCTCGAAGGCGTTCGATTGCGTTAACTATGAGGCACTTATTGTTGAAGCTCGAGCACTATGGGATAAGACATTCGGCCCTTGAGTTACTTAGATCGTATTCGAAAACCAAACAAGTTAAAGTTCTGGTAAACGGCGTAAATTCACAAGGGTCTGAAATGACAATTGGCGTTCCTCAAGGCTCGATATTGGATCCATTCCTCTTTTTAGTTTATATTAACGATCTGCCCCAATTACTACAAAATCAACCGAAGTTGGTGTTATTTGCTGATCTTTGATATTTAAAATAGATCGGCGGTTACAAAATCTTGATAATATGAATAACTCTCACAAAATTGGATCACGGCAAACAATTTGGTAATAAATGTTAGAAGTAACGAATGCGACATCATATTGAATGCAGAAAAGGTGCACTTTATAAATCAAACAGTTTGCTTAGGGTTCACTCTAGACGACAAATTACAATGGAGTCCTCGCATAACATTTCTTGCGGGTCGGTTAAGCTCAGCCGCCTATGCTGTTAGAAAGATAAAAGACAGTTAACGGATGTAGAAACCGCGCGTTTGGTCAATTATAGTTTCTTTCACTGCAATAATGTTACGTCATACGCTATTTTGCCGTGGGTCACTAAGAATCTTTTACGGAAGTATTTAAAAAGATAATATTATGACAGTTTCTTGCCAATTCATTTATGAAAATATTATGTATTTAAAGAGGAAATATACATCTCTTTAGTAAAGTTAGTGAAAGACACAATTGTAACACTACAAATAAAGTTAAGTTAGATCAACCATCATATAGATTAGCTAAAGTACACACATCTTTCATGAGGTACTGTGTTAAATTCTATAACAAAATACCTTGTGATGTATTAAAATTTATAACTTTGTAAACAAGCATATTACAAACTAGCTGTGCCCGCGGCTTCGCTACTTACCTTCCTGCCTACCCTACAAGCCCTATATACACATATATATACATACTACATACCAATATTTTTTTCTAGTGTCATTCTTTCGCGTAGAATCTTAACACCGCGATTCAGAAAATGACTTTAAATGCACAACATCTATCGAATAGCGAGTTCAACTGTCTGAGTAACTGAATTGCGTGAGCTTACATACTACATACCAATATTTTTTTCTAGTGTCATTCTTTCGCGTAGAATCTTAACACCGCGATTTAGAAAATGACTTTAAATGCAGAACATCTATCGAATACCGAGTTCAACTGTCCGAGTAACTGAATTGCGTGAGCTGTGATAATTTTAATTCTTGAACACTTTAAATTCATCTAACTTTTGATAGAGTGAACCGATTGCGATGAAACAAAAACTAAGTAATTCTTCAAGTTAAGCACAATTTTTATGTATTAAAGTTATCTACATTGGTTTCGTACATTACACGTGATGCGTGCACAAATAAACAGACAAACAGACAAAAATTCCAAAAATACTGGAAATGGCTTCTGTTGGTTATCCTTTAACACCCTGGCTATTTTTTTTTGGAATTTTTTTCGATGTACAAAAATTATTTTTCTACAGATTTATTATATGTATTGATTAAATGCTTGGCAACATGCGGGCCCTGCTCCAAGGGCAATCTTTATTGTGAAAAATCAAACTGGTTATTAATTTATATGTTCATAATTATAGTATTGTTTTTCTCTTTTTGTTTAAGAAATTGACTCACACACTGTTCCATTGTTGTTGAATTAGGTAATTTACCTATGTTTGCAATATTTGTAAGTATGTGAGAAGCATGTTCCTATTTATCAAATAAATGAATTTACATTTTAGTGCTTGTAATACTTCATACCTATACGTAGTATAGTAGTGTTAGTCTATACTTTTTTTTAAAACAGAAAGTGCGGATCTTCTTGTCCGTACTTCTCCATAACAAGCAAATTTTCCGAATGGACGGTATAATCAATTATTATTACTTTTAAATTTTTGACTTTCAAAAGTGCCGCATAATGGCCTAATTGAAATAAAGAATTTTGGCTTAGACTATGAAGTAGTCCGTATAGTCCGTCGAAAAACGCTAGTTACGTCGGCACAGTTTTTGGTATGAGATATGACATCTGTATCGTATTGTATTATTTGTGCTCAGGACGTCTTTTCTCTTCGATACATCACTATAAGCCGTCATCTCCGTATTTGCCTTCTTTCTCCTAGTCATATCATCTTTCACATAATCCAACTATATCGCTTCTTTGGTCTGCCTACTCAGACATCTAAATAAATAAACCACTTTCCTTTGTTCTGTCTAGACCTTTTTTTTCCTTGAAAATCATACTTATCAGTAACATCCTCTCTCTATGTATATAAACGGCATAATTATGATGAAAGTCTAGTAATTTAATATTGTACAACGCATGTTTTATGCATGCCATATAATCTCGTTAGCTAGACTAACCAGTTAACCACGTACCCAATTAAGAATTTATCGTCCCTTGTAAACCCTTCGCCAGAAGTTCCGGATTAAGCAAATAGCTGCAGTTACTTATTTCGACATCATTTTACAAATGAAGAGGAACACCCACCAAATTGAGGAGATCAGATTATAATGCATTTTTAGATTTTATTTATTTTCATATATTACCTTAAAGTCAGTATATTGTGTTTGGATTTTATCTCACTTTGTTAGGCATACAACATCGCAGCCATCGCTACGAAATATCTTACCCATGACTTCTCTTAAAAAACTTTCTATCTTGCCAGAAGTCATCACCATTTTTATCTATTTAGTTCAACTTATCCCGCCTTCGACTTTGCAGTTTCTTATTATAAGTTCCTTGATGCGTAAACAAGTGAAAAGTTGCAATAAAGCGTGGTGGCGGCGGCAGGGGTCGGAGAGGCTCCGCGCGGGGGTTGCGCGCGTTTATTGATTTTCCGCGCGCTCCGCGGACGTGCTCCGTCGTCGGCTCCTATCTCCGCAAATACTAAGATTACTGCTACCCGCACTTTTGGGTCTGAATCACTGGATCTGAGCAACCAAGCCTTCCATAAATTACCATCTGAAATGTTATTTGTAAAGGTGGAGAAAATCTATTTTTGATTCATACTCGTAAAGTTCATGCGTTTGAAAGTAATTTACTGTCGGTGACATTGAAGAGGGGGTGGGGGTAGTCTGTACAGAGCGATAACTGACAATAACATGAAGAAGATGAGATGCATGAATCACGTGCTCTGATGACCGCGTCAAGGACAGGCCTCTCGCTAAATGCGCACTATATTTTTAAATCAGAACTGTACATAATCCCGAAATGAATCATGTATTTTCATTTTGTAAAATTTGACTTTTTATGAAAAAGATGGATCACGTGAAATCTTTTGGACATTACAGGATCGATTGTCCTTTTACAATATTGTAAGACATTTCCAAACGATGAATACAATATAACAATAAAATAAGCCTTTTATTCAGACAAAAGATACACAATTATGTTTCTTACACTATTGCATTGTTATATATATATTTTACATAATTAAAATTATTCTCGTTTTTGGTGCTTCTTTACTTTCTGTACTCGTAAGTCCGTTAGCCAGTAGGCAAAGGCCTCCTCCAACCTACTGCATTCTGATCTCTCTCTCTCTCTGGCCACTCTACTCAATGTTACGCCTGCAACCTGCCTGATATCATCGTCCCATTTTTTTTATGTCTACCTCTTTTCCTTTTACCTTTCATTGGGTACCATTGTGTAACTATTTTGCTGCACTGGTCCTATCTTCTGATCATGTGTCCCGACCACTTCAGTTTTAGCCTTTTTATTTTTATTCTAATAAGAAACATCCAAACGATCAACCAATACTCAAAGACTTGTTTCCTCACGCCTTTTATCTCACGCAGTGACTAAACATGAACGCCTAACAAAGATTAAGTGAACGCAGCCAGGTAAGTAACGTAGCCAGATTTTACTACGCGTCTGGCTACTCTTCAAAACAATTACATTGATGAAAACCTGCAGTTGTATTGACAGAAAGTGTCGAAATGCTGCATTGACTATCATGTTTTATAAATATCCCTCATTACTTAAACATGAGACAACTGAGCAGGAGCTACGGAAATAGCTCTGATATCAGAACAAGTGTTTACAAAGTTAATTGTACTGATTCATCTGAGGCTGCGGGTAATCGTGATTCTTAATCAACCAACAATATGACTAACACTTTTGTTGAATCAAGCACATTTCTTGAGTGTGAAAGAACAATGTTGAAGTACTCAATCACGATTCCTATCAAGGTTAATCAACCGTTGTTTGTAATTAGTTAATTTAGTTCTCAGTTTAATGGTTGAAGTACGGAGCGTAAATTATTACTTGCTTCATCTTCTTCCTAGGAGCATGCAGCAGGCTCTGTTAAGTTTTCATTTCCTAGCTCTTATCCGAGTTTATTTGGCAATTTCGTCTTCTACCTACAATCTATATTTTAATGCCGTGCAATGGGCTTTTCTTGGTGTTATTGAACTTGTCGTGTGGCCAGTAACAAGGCCAAGGCGAAGTTTCCCACCCCATCAAATGTGTCGCAGCACAATGGCCATTAAGATAAGTATATGATGCGGGCAGGTACTAGGTACCAGGCGGTGACAGTTTAATGAATAAACAGGCAACAATGGTCCCGCAGGCAACCTGTGCAGGGTTAACTACAGTCTATCATTAAAATTCAAAGGTCGGTACTACACGCTATGCTCACGTAAACGCTCACTAGTCACTACGGCATTCTATTGTTTTGTTCATGAGCATACTCTGCATGGAAAGGTTTATTTTGTGCTTGTTTAGTTTTATTGTAGGTTCTTTAGAAATGCTTGCAGACGGGGACAGAATCACGGGACAAATATTTCAATTCCGAACTACTCGAAAGTATCGACATCTCCAAGTTTTTGAGACTGTCGCTTCGATTTGTTTCAAGTCTTTGTTCTGAGGGTTTTGGAGTTGCTGTGTGAGTTTTATACGTGCTCAATCGCGTTAAGGTGCTACCTCACCTGGAGCGTTCGGCTGTAACGTAACATTTCAGATTCGATTTTGAGAATTTAGTTGATTCCACAATGGCAAACGAAGCGGTCGTGGATGTTACAAGTTTAATCAAAAATATTACACATTGTATCATCAAGTAGCGCACTGTCTTTTTTCCTTTACCATGTAATGCTCGAATTTGTAACATTACCGGTTGTGCACTGTAACGCTCGGTTCTCCACCCTCACCAATGTAATGCTCGAATCTGTAACATTACATTACAGGCGAATGCTCCATGTTAAGTCGTGTGGAAAAATTTAGTTTCACTGTAATGCCAATACAAATTGACATTTACGTAAACGCGATCGAGTGAGTTTAAAAACTCGCACTTACACGAGTAAAGTGACCGGCTATTATATTTAACAGCCCAATTCTGAATGTGTATTCTCTGTACAAACACGGCCTAACGAGTAGCCGCAGTAATTATAACTAACGACAACTCTTAGCTGCGAACCAACGACGCTCGGAATTACAACGAAGGGTGTATACTTTAATATATTCTTGATATGGAGGTGTTTGTATTTGTCTAGGATTACGGGTGTTAATATATGAACTTTTAAAATATTTTAAGTATTTAACTTGACCTTGCTAAGATCATTTTCAAAGGCGATAATTTTAGACCTTTAGAACACGGCCTGAAAAGTATTTTCTAATTAAAATCAAATCAAAGTTACGTCAAATCAGACGCAGTCTCGCAGTTGACTGCTAGATAAAACCTCTACCAGATTACGCTATTCTTTCATTTAGCGCTGAATAGTTTAGTAATATTTTTAGTCAGTCAGCGATTTATTTTCTTTGCTGGAGTTCCATCATCGATCAGTAATTCATATGATCTGTGTCAGGAGGACGCGATTAATGTCATTAAATTATAACTATAAAGACGGAAATTTATCATTCGCCAGACAATTTTTTTTTTAGCTTGGAGTAATGCTCATGCATACGACGTATTCCACATTGGGCACCAGGTTTAACGGCAACACCCAAAACTACACACAACACAAAACTAAAGTACAGAAAGTATATTCTATTCTATTCTATTCTATTACCTACTGATCCGTAGGTGCCGAATAAAATTTTAAATAATAAATCATGCCACTTACGGCACCTGCGAAAAATATTGATAGGTGCCGAATGTGGAATACCTCAGGTGCCGTTAAAACAGGTGCCCAATGTGAAATACGTCATGCATGCTGCGCTACCCCATGGAGATAGCGCAGTTATGTGGGACTCCAATCCAACCCACTAAAACGCCACGGTGTCCTCCTGAGCAGCTTATGGCGGGAACACGGGCACGCGTTAGCACTCGTCCGTGAACCCGCCGCATCACTTGCCAGCCTACAGTCGTAATTTTCATGACAGAAGTGGGACGTTCTGCCACGTGCGGGCACATTGCCAACTTGCCGTAACTTGAACGGGGCCCAAGTTCACCCATTGCAATGTGTCGTTATTTATTAACTAAGTATAAAACATAACGTTCACCGTTTGTTAAAGAATTATTTTGTTTAATTCAACAAAGGCGACTTGAAAAGCGCTTTTGTGAAACCAACAGCAAGAATAGAGATGAAACGAGAGCATTTTCAAGTTTCACATTAACAATGCAGCAGTCAGCGGTTTTAGGAGCATTGACACAGCCAGACAATACATACTTTAAATAAAGAATCAATTTTCTCGGCAAATGTGCTGTGTTATTCCAGCGAAAACATTCAAAGTACATATGTACACATATCTCTGTTCTCTAAGCTCATTAAAAAGTTAAAACGGGTACGTCAATGTTGGAGAGTGAAATTAAAGTTAAATAAATCCAGGCGTAGTTAAATGGAGCAGCACATAAATGTTTAACTTTACGAGAAGGTTGAAAAACAAGCCTGTTTTTTACAACTGACTGGTGTCCTAAATCCCTGTCTACAAACAATCCTGGCTTAGATGGCGGTACGTGTGAGATTGGCTGTCCCCGCCCTTTGTTCGAGCGTCAAGGCCGTGCCACCCGGCTCACCCGAGGGGTGTCCTGCGTTTATATCTACACTGTGTACGACATTTGCCAACTGTCGCGTCGCCTTCGCCGCCGTGCATTAAACCCTGGCTAAAAATACTCTATCCTCTGCAGTTTAATATCTCCTTAACTTTCATTAGCACTACATAAAATCAAAAGGCCTTGTAAGAATCACGCTATAAAATGTGCAAATTTTGTTCTTAATTCGATGGATTCTAGGCAACGGCAATTTTTGACTGCCCTTCCTTGAATTGCAAATTCAGTCACGAATCAGGCCGTTGAACTACGAAGCACAAAAGCTTTAGCAATATAATTCAACAAAGCTCTTTCAGCTGAAGATATATTCTATGTTAATAAGGGCTTACATCGCTCTCATGAATTTTACAGCTTTCAGGAGTATTGAACTTTTTAATGAATTTTTCTACTGCGACCGCGAAGCTTATTATAACAGTCCCGTGGAGCCCGCCGGTGCTAAACATTACCATATAAAGGTCGCCGGGTGAGGGCCGCGACGATGTTTTTATGTAACGGTAAAACACGTTGCGGATTAGCGGCTTGATCTTCTCTAATTAACGTCTGTAGGTGACACAGTGTCACCCAAGTGACGCAAATGTCGTAAAATCGTTTATTGTCCACGGATAGGTCCATTATCTATAAATCGGCCTATTACTTCATAAATTCTTCGTAATCATCCCTCGCTCGTATCTCAAATTACATCTTAATTTAACCCTTGTGAAAATGCAAGTAACAGATTCGACAAATCCGGACCTTCGCTTTTGTTAATATTAGACATGTATTGTTACGTGAGCAAGAACAAAGGATAATCCTGATCTCGAACGTCGAGTGGCGCCATTTTCCATGCATATGATATCATCTTAGCTCGGATTATAATAAAAATGGAATAGATAATAGTATCGTTATTTTTGCCACGATTTTCTCTCGAGAAGGGTTGCCGTTTGAAGTTCAGAGCTACGTAGTATCATCAATGTGTAGGTTTAAGTAAAGTTTTAAAGGTCAGAGCATACAGCCTCATCGACATTTAACTACCACGCATCCAAGCCGCTTTACTATTTTAATTAAATAAAACTTCAGGTGCACTCGCGTTCTATATTTAGATCAAACATTGTTGGAATTTAAATTTCTGTAAGAGTGGATCCACATTTTGCTTCAATACCTAGTTAAATATTATAAAGGTCATTGTCACGGGGTGTTAATATGTATAAACTAGAGCGTCTTATAGTGAGTTAGGTAACACAGGATGGTTAACTGCGGACATAAGGCTATGTGTAAGGTTACTGCAAGGCCAGACTTAATACTCGCTACTATTTTCGTTAGCAAGTTAATCGCGTCTATCTGTAGTGTTAGCTCGGTAGTAAACAACGTAAATTGCATACATTAAGTATTTCAAGAACCTTAGTGTCGTAAAATGAACATTTGTTCTCTAGTTGTATAATATTCTGATCTTAAATTCAATTGAACGCAGGCTTTTACTTTAGGTATACTCAAATAATTAACACCAAAGACCATAGATAATGTAATATAATTGGCCATAGATAATCCTTATGAAGTATGGCTTAAAATAGGATGCATCATCATCATTTCGTACCAGCAGTCTAGTTGGTATCCCGCTTTATACTGTCATACTGCATAGGCTGCCTCTATGGTTAACAAAAGACAAAAAGACAGCCTTGCATTTAACGCCTCCGCGACCTTCACTAAGTCATCTACCATCTCTAGTTTAAGCACCTAGTGGGAAACTTCCCACGGTCCGGTTTCCGGTCCGCGGTCTCCATTCTGCTCCACCGGATCTTCGAACAATATGGACCCGATCCCGCCCATTGCCGCTTCGAATTGCTAATTTAGTTTGTGAATTTTTAGATGACTGTTTCTTCTACGGACTTACTAATTCTGAGTTCTCTCACGTAGAGTAACTTTAAACATTGCTCTTTACGTAGCCCGGCTTTATGTGCCAACAAGTTTAAATTAAATTAGCCGCTTCCAAGCTTGAAGGTTCTTCAACATTATTTTTGGGGAAATGCGTGTTGCGAGGATGTGGGAAAATATGTAATTAGGGATTACAGATTTTTGGGACTGCCCTGGCTGTTGACGGACAAGCAGTGTCTTTTTGCAGTAGCGCCCATAAAGGCCACGGCTAAGTTCTCTGCTCCTAGAAGAGGTCTATGTTGTATGACATGAATAGGAGAGGAAAATAATCTTATCCTAAGCGATCAGTGGAGTAATTGTAGCCTTGAGGGAGCGCCATTACTGGGCGGTCCCTTTTATTATGGATGTTAAAAATACTTCTCTTCTTTTTGTGTTCTTCATTGCTGAAGGTCGTGCCCGTCCTGGAAAGTGTTGACGGATTTACTGACTAGCTGTTTCCAGTCCACTTTCTTGGGCTCTTTCTGTTAAAAATACTACTTGCATTACTTCATACAAGTACTCTTCATTGCTGAAGGTCGTGCCCGTCTTGGAAAGCGTTGACGGATTTACTGCTGAGCTGCGTCCAGTCCATGGTCTTGGGCTCTATCTGTTAAAGACTACTGGGATTAAACTTATTTCTTTCTAGTATACTAATGCAAAGTCACTTGGATTGTTTCAGGATGCCTGCCCCAGCGCCACCCGCCGAAAATGGCGCGCCTCGCAGCGAGCTCGAGCAGCTCCAATTGAAATCCGGACAAGTCACCGATGATGTCAGTATCTTTTTAATTTATTTTATTAACTGGAGTCTCTTTCAATCTTAGGATGGGAGGTACAAGTATGGAGGCATGGTACAGCTATCACTGCGGCATACTATCTCGCTGTAAGGAGGCCACATTACCACCTGCAACCAACTCGTATGCAAGTAGCAGGCATTTTATTTGCATTTGGGCCTTATAAAGAGTGGCGCTTTTTCGTATACAAAGTCAATTTAAATTCTAGAATGATGTCACTACATCACTCATACCATAATTTTCTACCGAATCAGCAAACAAAATAAAAGGATTTAATAGTTGCAAAACGTGTGAATATTCTGAAAAACTAATCGCCGCGTAAAACTTTCAAAGTACTATTTGCTGGAAAAAAGTTTTCTTTGTTCAAACTTGAACAGTTGTAAGAAAATAAAAGGCTCGTAAAGATTTTTTTCTAATTGTAACTTGTAAATAATTGTATTTGTTGTAATGTTTCAGTCACTGGAGTCCACGCGGCGTATGATGCAACTATGCGAGGAGGTGAGCTATCACTACACTTATTTTAATTTAATAATCTTACTTTTAATTATAAATAAGGGGAGAATATCACCATCTACTAAAATTCCATATTGAGAGTCATTTAATTTAATAATAATGATATTTTTAATGATATAACTGTGTACTTGAATGCCACTAATACTCTAAATCTCTTGATATAATTATCGTGTATTGGGAGAGATCTGTGTGTGATTTCGAGAATACCTCCCAAAGTTAACTTTAATCAAATTATTTTATTTTTATTCTAGCCAAAATTATCATGAATTTGATATGAAAACTTTTGAATCATTGTTTAATTTCCTTTAATTTATTAAAATCAAAAATTGTTTTTGTATCAACTTCATCCATGATTAACTGACCCGATTGTGATCTAATAACCTTGTGTGTTTAATATTGAATGATCTATTAATTTTCCAAGCGTGCGACATTACTGGCAGCTCTATAATCTATTACTAAATAGTAAGAATTGAGCCAATAGAACTGTGCGGTCTTGTATATCCGTAGACGCGTTTCAGTTAAAATTAAATTGGTTTCCCTGATAGTTTAATTATGTTGAGTTCTGTTGTCGATTATGTGAATTATTTGTGATCATCTGTGAGAGAGGTGTTCTCGATGCGAGGGAGTGAGGGGTATAGCGGAAGTGTCTGGATAGCCCCAAGCTCGGTTTGGTCTCTGTCGTGTCGCCCGACGCCGTCCCACCCTCTAGGGCGCAGCCTCTGCTAACCCTGGCTGTTGTGTTTTGATGTCGCTAATTATTATTTTTGTTTTATCTTTTTCTAAATGTGTGTATGTATATCTATTGTAGTTATCCGGCCATAATCCTTATTTATTTTATGTTTACCCTACATTTGAGTATGATATATAATATGTAATCAGTATTATATGTTATTATAACCATACATATATGGGTGTTGCATGATCCGTGCCTTAATTGTGTCCGAAAATGTTAGACTTCTATAGCCCTTTGTGTTGTTCGTAGTGAACTGTACATTTGTGTGATTATATTTACCTTCCCGGGCGAACTGGCCCTCGGCGCTGACAGTTAATTGACAAATTGATATTCTTAGAACATTGCCTCCTTTAGTTTTTTGTTAAAGGCAAATTTATTAATTCAAAGCCGAGTGTTTAACCGTCAGCTCCTGTAATTTCGCCCGAATGCTGTTTTAGGTTTCAAAGCATGAAGCCCATCATTGTCCACAATAGAATCCAAGTCCCATAATTAGTTTGAATACTTCTCTAAAGTTAGTACCCCTTTTAGTACGTAATTTGAACGAAATACGTGCGCTTTTGAGTCTGAAAAAAAAACTAGTCAATCCATTGTTGCTTGGGCTTGCTTTCTACTGAGACCCTTGTGTGCCACTCGGATCCTGAAGGAATCCGCGTCCGAGGCTGACTCACTGTTTCAACGCACTTTCTATTCTATTTAATTTCCTGTCTGGTAACAATACTTCTACTCTTCATAGATGACATTATTGTTCTCTGTGTTTCTTTATGATTTCTGTAAGTAAACGTTCCAACACAACTGATCTCGGGACCTTGCCGTTGTTCCATCGTGATCAGTGTTTGTTGATGTTCGTTCTATCCTGTTTTAGTTGATCTGTATCTTAGGTCTCTGTTGTAGTGGCTGCTCTCTGTTGTTGACTGTACATCTATTATGTTGTATGATTTTCATGCCTTCTCGAACATTCACATTACTGTCAATATGTGGGCGTGAACACACCCCGTACCTGCCACTGAACTCCAACAAATATATCGAGCTACACCTATTGCAGACTCTCACACAATATACATGAACCTAACCTAAATTGTCAGTATTACCCACATTCCGGTTGTCATTATATTTTTTTTACATTGATTTCTCAAAATCTTTTTAGTATTTTTTGGTTTAAAGTGTTTATAGAACGTACCTGTAATTATTTAAATTATAATTTGCAAATGTTATTTTTATATTATTAATTTTATATGCCGAAATTTATGCGCGGAATATAACATGATATACGACACTGTACAGACTCAGCATTACTCTCAACAACACAGTTCAACACCGGGGAGGACGCCGTCCGCCCCTCGTCTATCACCTGTATAATATATTGACTAGCTGAGAGGTGACTCAGCGGCCGACGGGGTCCTCCGCGACACAACTGCTACATCTGACTGTACAAGTGCCGCGACACGTCTCCGCGTGCCCCCGCCGGGCTCGAACCCACTGTCCACTCACTCTACTGTACCCCTCACAACTAACATGCTCTGTGACTTTTTGTTTCTGCGGCGTAGAGCAAGGAGGCCGGCATTCGTACTCTGGTCGCTCTAGACGACCAGGGAGGTGAGTGATCTGCAAGATTTGCAACACTACATTATTTAAAATTTTATCTATTTTATCCTTTTTCGCTAACTTTGTTGAGCATCGTAGGGTTTTCAGCCGACCCGAAGATGGGCTCACCGATGTAGAAGAGTTTAAGGGGGTATCGCATTGATTATGTATTTAAATTACGTCACTGCTATTACAATGCAAAGGTGCGGGCATCCTCTGAGAGACTACCGTTTACATTGTAAGACTCACACACGGAGATGATCACGGAAAACCCACATCTTTGTATATTTATTCGTTATGTAGATAATATACACCACTTTGCACAACTTACAACGAGCTCTATCTTCTACGACGTCAGGCAGGCCGAAAGATCGACATAACAAGCGTATATATTCGGGCGTACCAATACCTTATACATTCTGCATTTCAGATATTGTTCGTACTCGACTCTAAATTAACAACTTTACTGAATTCACATAAACGAATCTAAATGAACGAGCAAAGTAAATTCGAAACGCTTCTCCTCAACGCACGACTCTTGACATCACACAAATAATCATAAATCATATGAAACTGAGCACAGATGAAACTAAATCTGGTTTTACTTGCAAGCTTCACTGCATGCATGTCGTTGTGGATCGAGTAGTGTGTGTTAGCGGCTCGCGCGGGCGGCGCGCGGCTGCGTGCACGCGCCGTGTACGCGCCGTGGCCACGCGGCCGCGCGCCGCCCCGGCCGGCACCTGCACGCACGCGCCGTCGCCTCCGCCACGCCCGTAGCGTCACGCGTCACGCCGCCGCTGCACGCCACGCTCACGCGCCCGTGCGACCGACTCCGGCGCACCGCACCCACCCACCCACACACCCCGATACTCTCTCCTACGATATATTATTTTGATTTGTATTTTATGTATAGAGCGAGGACGCCGGGGGGCAAGCGCTTCATATGTTGAGTCACCAGGGCGGTAAGAGTTAAACTGACACATGGGTAGTCGAAACGTGAGAACGTCTGTGTTTGAATGTGCAGTTAATAAAATTAATCTCTTTGTTTTTCTTTGACGTTTCTCTTAACTAACGACTTATCTGAGATCGATGTTGCGTGTGTATCTATGTTTCGATGGGGATGACCTTGACATATAGTGTAAATAGAAGCCCGATGGCCGTTCGTTGCTAATTGTCGCAAAAGACTGTTACTCTATCTTTTGCTGAAGATTTAATTTGAATGAGCTGCGCAATCTGTTTAGTTCTTCCGTTGATATTTGATCGATACGCTTTTTATAGGTATATTTATTTATCTTTCCGATCTACCTGTTCTCTTCCGTAATCTGCGGTATAAATGAATGCGCGTTGACGATGTCTGTTCGACGTATAGTATGGTATCGCCTCATCTCCATGGCTGGCAGCGTACTGTTCATGTTAGCTGTAGGTCTGTAACTGTTAGCTCGACGTCTGTGTCTGTCGGCGAGGCCGCCCCTCGCCGCACTACATATTAGTTTGTTCATTTTTCTTCTTCAATAAATCAATACTTTGCTATTTTCACGTTTCATTTAGGAATGGCTTAATGGATACGCTCATTTGCTAAGTTGATTTATTTTGTTCCATGATCACCGGCGGCGGGCCGGTGTGGCCCGCTGCGCTCATGTCCATGTTTTGTTTCTGTTTAGTTATCAGTTTGTTTGTGTTGGTTTGAGTTTGCGACGCCCGCGCGGCCTGTCGGTGCGGCACCGAGCCTGCGCGCGCGCCGCTCCCGACTCCTCACCGCATTCGTTTGGCGAGCTATAGTGACATCATTATTGTGTTGTAGAGTCACGAGGTGGGCATGAAAACCCTGGTCATGCTGGATGAACAGGGCGGTAAGCATCCAGTAGAACATACTATTTTGCATCACTCATAATTTAGTAAAGCTTTTGTCTGAAATGCCAGTTCAGATAATTTATAAAAGTTCGTTGAATGGCAATGACTTGATGACAATAAATATGTTACGATTGAAAATCTGCTAACAGTTTATTTAAACGGATTAAAACTGAAGGTAAAACTTGTTTGTCATGATCATAACTAAACTAGTGAATAAAGTGCATCAAACGATCTCGGCGCCCCGCACTCCGCAGTGCGCCTCAGCACTCAGCCTGAGCTGTGGGCTGTCCAAGAGATTATCTGATTCAGTTAAACCGTATTAATTATTTTATTTAGTTTTTGTCACGCATCCAGCTATGCACGTCTTCTTCAATATTGCTGTTTATTTGCATGATTAGATTTTTATAAGTGATATTTAGAAACTGTTCTCTAATTGTTAGTCACTACGAGTACGGTAATGTAATCACTTAGTGTCAGCACATACATCATTTTATTCAAAGGTAAATGATAATTTCTTGAATTAGTTTTAACCAGATCGAGTGTAAGACATACCTAACTACACAAGCACCACAAAGAATTGTTCAGATAAATATTAGATGCTTCAATATTAGCGTTGAGATGTCATGACATAGTAATTGCTGTAGTTTGACAGCTTGCATGGACATAAATAGTTGAATAAAACTCAGCTACTGTTACCAGATACATGTCTTACACTTAGCGCTGGTTATTGTCGAGAGCGTTGAGAATTTACAATCGAAATTTAAATTCTGAAAAAAAAAAAAACAAAATTATTAAAATCGCGAATTTAATTGGAAATAGTTAGGAGCTTGAACACATACTGCACGTAAACTGACAAGGGCGGATCTAAAGCGTTTGTTGATGTGTGTGAACAGAGCAATTGGACAGAATCGAGGAGGGGATGGACCAGATCAACGCGGACATGCGCGAGGCGGAGAAGAATCTGTCGGGCATGGAGAAGTGCTGCGGCATCTGTGTGCTGCCGTGCAACAAGTGCGTACACACGATTGATTAACACGCCAACCATCGCTTCTGCGCTCGCACTAACCACGAAACGGTTTAATGAACCATTAACCATATTCTGATTTTCTTTTTCTTTGCTGATCACTGTATTACATAACTTCTTATACCATAAAGCTTACTACGACGAGTCATCATGTGGATTGGATGTGTTACCATATTGTTTCTGCGTCGTTTTATGTGGTCTTCTTGCATGGGTTCAACTATCAATCTTTCAGCCCCGCGTGCATACCTTGAGAGATATAGATTAACGACTGTTGTGCTATGATTCCAGGGGAGCGTCGTTCAAGGAGGACGACGGTACGTGGAAGGGCAACGACGACGGCAAGGTTGTCAACAACCAACCGCAGAGGGTGATGGACGAGCGCAACGGTATAGGACCACAAGCCGGATACATAGGAAGGTGAGATGACTCCTCTTTGCAACAAGTTTCACGAAAGAAGCTGAATGTTGTGTGCTTCTTCAATATAATAAACTTATTGCCTTCATATCGTAATGCATTATGATATGCATATATCTTCCTCAACATTATGACAAGAAGTTTTTTAATTCTACGGTCCCTCACTAAACCATTATCCTTAATTGTGGCGAGTATTTAACCCGGCGAGCGTCAGATTCATATCTGTAACACCAAGTGGTCGGGTTATTTTCACCCGAAAACCTTCCTTAGCCAACCTTTTTGTGTTTTCATATTATTACAATATTTAATTCTATAGAACATTTTTTTAAATCTAAATTTCAGGGACTGGTAATAAAAAACCAGTAATCATACTGTCATGTTTTATATAATTACTATTATTCGTTTATTGAACGAAATTAAAGACATTTTTATTTAAAAATATATATTCTTTAGAGTTTTCATTCAAACAAAACAAATTATAATAGTTTCAACCTTATGCGATTAATCTTTACTCTTACCATACATTTTGTAATCCAAAATGTATGGAGAAAATCGTAACATTAAGCACTAGGTGGGTAAAACTCACCCGCCGACAACTTTGACATCGTCTATGTAGCTCGCCGAGCAATGGATATCCAAATCCTATCGCTTGTAGCTTCTTAACATCCCCCGCGCAGCTGCTGAAAATTACAGAGTTCTTTAATGCCTCAAAAATTATCGAGCAAAAGAAATTGCCTTGGGTAAAATTCACCCAACCTGATGCTAGCTGGGTTAAATAAGCTAAAGCAGGTTTGTGACGAAGTGTTGTCCTAAATGAAAATTTTAAATTCCTTCACCAAGTAACCAACAACCAATAAAATCTTTAAAAATTCACCAGCTTCTTGTAACTAATCCAGGATAACAAACGACGCTCGCGAGGATGAGATGGAAGAAAACATGGGCCAAGTGAACACGATGATTGGCAACCTGCGCAACATGGCGCTTGACATGGGCTCCGAGCTCGAGAATCAGAACCGCCAGATCGACCGCATCAACCGCAAGGTAAGGCGTCGAGCCTGATTGGTGGAGACTGTTCGATTCTTATCCAATGAGGGCACGCGAATTCGTTTGAATTTAGAATTTGGTAGTTTAGATGAATGAGATGCGTTCTGTTCTACTTTCAAATTAAAACAAAAGACATAATGGAACGCGGCCTGTGCCTTGAGTGCACTTTTCAGGTCTTCCAAGTTGTGAGGTGTAAAAAGGGACTTCTAAAAAAAATTCTTTTTAGTAAAGTAGCATGTACGAGTCTTGATTAGTTTATCCTGGGACCTGTCTCTAAGATTGTAGTTACAATCTTTAAGAGACGGTCAAAACTCAAGCTTTGTAGAAAGAGCCTGAAAGTTTAGTCTGGGCAAAATGTTGACCAATTCCATCAAAATTAGGATAAAGAGGTTTAAGAAGTAAGAGAAAATGTTATGTTTGTAATTCTATTTTAATAAGTCCACAAACGAAAACTACGCATGGCAAGATTTAGAAATTAATATCAGAATCATAGGTTCAGCGCGCGACAGCGTGAGAAAGAGGGTAAGCAATATCCAATTATCTCAAGATTGCGTGTGAGCCAACTAAAATGAAATATTATTTCATGAATTATGTCATCTTACATTACACAATTCAATCACTATATATACAAATTATAGATGGCGCAAAATCTATGCTAACTTCTAGTAAATACATATTAAGTCTATTCTTCTCTCCCGCACTCTCGCGAACCATAACGTTAAAAGACGAATTCGCGTGCACTCTTTATTAATATTCTTCTCGATAGATTTCTCTACAATCTCTACTCTTCAAGGCATATAAGATTATATTCTTATAAACATTTTTTACTTCTAATTTTATTCTAAGATGAATTATTGATGTTGTCGTTTTGATTAATTCGTAGTGTTAAGTTTTACCCAACACAACGCCATCTTTTTTATTTATGTGATCTTAAAATACCCAATAGAATACATACCTGCTCAAAATTTAATCAATTCATAAGGAGCCAAAAATTTTAGCCGCTTAAGGCAAATTTCAACAAAGAAACTGGACGCGATCAGCACATCTAAGGGCGTATACATAAAGGAAGTAGGTAAACGGCGCCGACCTACCAGACCATGTCGGTAGTGGGTGGAAGCAGGGGCAGCAACAAATGACGGCCTACCAGCGCTGATCGGAGCAGGTTGGCCCTTGTCGGCGACGTTCGGAGCTTGTCGGCGCTGGTTCGCCATACAGTACAGGCTATAGAGACTACCTACGCGGACCAGCAGCGACAAGCGCTGGCAGATCGGCACCGACAACCCGCTTTCTACGTGTATACGTCCTATGCCGAATCCAAGAACTGTTGCTGTCAATATTTTCAAGCAATGATGATACTGACCGCTCTTGAATTTAGCTCAGATGTGCTGATCGCGGTCAGCAGTCCTATTCTGTTAAAATCTCATCATGAAAACTTGGGTAAAGTGAACTCGAAGTGAGCTGTCAAACGATCCAATCAAGGTAAAGTCCCAGTCACGAGAGGCTATAAATTTTGTAAATAAAGAACTTCTACGCTAATAAAGCGCTGTCGTCCTTTATTTTGTGGTACTGGAACGCGCCTGACTCAAGAAACTTTCCATTACCACAAAACAGACGAAAGTGCTTTTTATCGCAGAAATATAACCCGATCAAGAGAAATTGGTCGTTAGTTTCGTATTACGCGTATGTTACTTTGAGTTGCTTGAATTTGACAATATTTGTTGTTGAATGAAGTTCTTTATTTACAAAATTTATAGCTTCTCGTGACGGGACTTTACAATGACAGTATACTTCAAGCTGACTCCACCTGAGTTGTCACGGTGAGATGTTTACAGAATAGTCCGGCAGTTTCATTGGTGAAATTCGCCCTTATTAATTATTATTGCGCAAAATAGTTGGGTAAAACTTTCCACAGTGAGACCCAGTAAAATTTCTCCAAGAACCAAATTTCACTGCGTTTTACATTACTCATCTACATTTATTTTCACCATCTAAATGTTTGTGCGTCACGGTAGCCGTGGCAGTGCCACTAGTTATCTTCTGTGTCTATGAACTATCTTCTGGCTTGTTGGCAACCAACGTTCCGGTCACTCGCTTACCTGGCAATCAATCACTCCTGTCTTCACTAGTGGTGGGTAATCAACTGGGTTTAAGCTGTATTATTGGGTTTGAACCCATGGCTTCCCCGTCTGTAAAGGGAATACGGGCAACGAGTGTCATATTTCAAAAGCAACTTCTGCCCATGGAAATGAACAACTTTTTGCCAAAGTGAATTCTCAAAAAATAATAAACCGTCCAAGTGCATGTCAGACTTCGCAATATTAGGGTTCCGTACCAAATGTGGATTATATTGAAATATTATCACCATATTTGAAGGTCAATGGGAAAATACTTCGGAACACTTTTTATTACAGACGACGGATATACGAACGTGGGTGACAGCAACAGGGTTCCGTTTGGACCCTTGGGGTACGGCACCCTAAAAATTACCTCTTATACGGTTACCTATCATAAGTTCGAAAAACATTTGACCGAATTTCATTTCTCGTAAAACTTTTCAACTACTCGTATTATCGTTTCGTTTTTTTATTAATTCTTCGAAGTCACGTCTGCCACTGTGTCAGTTGACTTATTATCAACTTAATCTTTTTCGTTGTTCCGATGTTTCACATGGTCGAAAAACTTTTTACCGAAGTTACACTTAGCCTAAATAACATTTGTTCGAAATATATTTTTTTAACGCATTTCAAAATACTAAATGAGAGAGAAACAGTGTGCGAATAAAATTGCCGACCGAGCTCGATGGATGGCGATGGAGCTAAGTTCGCTCGCTTTGCTCGCTCACTTCAGCTTCATCGCCTTCGAATTTAACCTATTCGTGTCGGGGTGCCCTAAATTCCAGAGCTCGCTTCGCTCGCTCTTGGGCAAATTCTTTTAAATAATTAATTAATAAAAATGTCTAATGCATAACAGCTATAATTAATAAATCATTTGCATGAAAATTCTAAATAAATACGTAAACACAAACAAGACAGCGTGAAGTCGATTTTCCAGAGATTTGTTTCTGTCACAAAATTTTGTAGCACAACATATTGACTTTTTATGGACACTATTTCAATTTTAAATTGAAAATGCTACCAAGTAACCGGCTATATATTTGTGACTAATTAATTTTCCCTAAAATGTTGTTTCGGAAAATATGGCAAATGAAAAAGTTCAAAAGAAGCTTCGGCCAAAATTAAAAAGTTATTTTATAAATCGGCGAAATGTAATTCGGTAAAAAAATATATATGCCACATGAGAATTCGACTATCTGAAAATATGTCAAATAATGCATATAGCAAAAAAGACGTCTGTCAATAGCTTTCGGTTAAATGAAATTCCAACTAAAAAAAATCGGAAAAGTGATCGGTTCCCCTCCTATACAAATTTTGATCAGCTGATAAAAACTTTGTATGAAAAACATTTTTTTTTTGGGAATTTACTAAGATTCTCTGACGAAAGTTGTTCATTTCCATGGGCAAAAGTAGTTTTTATATACGATTACTCATATCCGTTACACCCTGTATGTATAGATAGGATCAAAACGGGTTCAAACCCAATTTTTTTATTTAAACCCATCTTTTGCCCATCTCTGGTCTTCACTCGACGCATGTCCTTTCATACTTCGTACTAGAGTATGTGATTAGAAATTGGTTGTTGTGAAATTGAATGATTTTCTCTGTCTTCCGAATGTTCAAGACATGACTACAACACATCCCACACGACCATTGTGTAAATGTACTAGTTCTCACATCCATCCAGACTAACATACCCAGATTTAGACTCCATAACTAACACATCATTCACATCAAATGCTAACAAAACATTGTTATTGTTTCAAAAGACAGCGACTGAAGGCCTTCATACACACTTGAATGTTTTACTGTTACAATTTAATGTTTCCAATATTACTTCGATTGAAAGAAGAATGAGTCAGTTATTACTTCACAAAAATAGCGTAGACAATCAAGCTATACCCATAAAACCATAAAAAAGACAATAAAAAATAAAAATTACAAAACCAAAATTTCCAAAAAAAATACTGTTTTCTTTAGTAAAGAACTGATTAACACTTGAAATAAATTAAATATTCCTTAAATTATCTAAAATATCAAGTAATTTTATTGAATTTACATTTTGGTTACCTTCCCTTAAAGTTACTTATTCTTCTTCAATCGAATGAACCAGTGTAACTGGCCTCATCACACCAAAAACCAAACAAAAAGTCGCTGTGCATTGAACAACAAGCAAAAACAAACCGCGTGTTCTAATCTTAGGGCGAATCAAACGAAACGAGGATAACTCTGGCGAACCAGCGCGCGCACGAGCTCCTCAAGTAAAGGACGGCGGACACAACAACATCACTCACATACACATACGGTCTCGTGGGCTGCGCGGGCACGACTAGCCCACAACACCGGTTGCAGATACACTACCCTATCTATGCTGTAGTCAAATTCAAATATCGGTTTTGTATTCTTATTTTGAAATGTACTATAGTGACTGCCAGTTTTCAAAAGTTCGATTCTATTTTCAAAACTCAAGTTAGATGTTTTGATTGGCTGGCGGTATTACCATCAGCCAGTCTCATTACTTGGCTTGCGATGGGTCAGGCTTTTAAAAACTTGAGGTTAGATTTTTCAAATATGTATGACATATCTATTTAGTTGCTACTGTAGACGATGATTTTTGAGACTTTTAGGTAATTCTAAATAATTTATCATTATTTGTTAGGTTAATTATAACTTAAAATGCATCTGCAACCGGCAAATAAAATTAATTTAAAAATCAAATATTTTGCTTAGTGTATCTCTTCTATCTCGAGATACATTTATCCAAGTGTAATAATTAATATTTAACATGTAATCCTAGCATGCTACTGTATCAAGTGAACACTTGTTCGTTTTTTGAATCTACTGTATCTTACTGCTTTTTCTCGACGTTCAAGTTTTAAGTACGTGTTGTTGAAATGTTGAGAATTTATGTACACAGTGTAGTTTTGTTTGGGGTACATAATTTTAGGAGATATACTGTACTGAAATATGAAAAAACGGTTTTCATAATGCAGTCCATGAATTAAATAGCGTCGGTGCTATCCAACAACGGTGCATACTAAATTAAAAAGACGCCACCATACTTCAAAAGGACTGGTTTCCAAATAGCAAGTCGGTATATCCTGAATGGGTTGTCATTCAGAATTTACAAAGGAACACCCCTCACAAGACTGCATTTTTATATATTAATTTTTGGTGCTCATTTCATGCAGTAGGACATGTTGAAGTTATAAAATTATACTTAATCGTATTTACGCCATCTCGTATACTTAATAATATTATTATAAAACTACTACACAGTATAAACAGTTAAGAAGTTGAAACATGAGATTTATTATTTTGAGAAAATGCATTTACCCCTTGTTAATAATATGTAGTGTTACTATTAATGCTAGGAACGTTATAATGTCGCTTGACTTGAACATTCATATTAGTAATAATGATTGATTTATATAACTTGCGATTAACCACAAGAGATATAAAGGAATATATTTAAAGGAAATTGTTATAAACTCCTATGATATGGGATCAAATCTCACACGGATCTGTTTATTGATTGGCTATGTTATCTTTCGAAATTTCTCGTTGTTTCCACGTACTTCCTATTCACAATTTATATTGGTTCCATTTGGAGGCAAAGTATTATAGTTTATAATAATTTCACAATTCTTCCTTGCATATTAGTCAAAAATGCATTTGAACAGTTTGAAACATGTGCTGTTCTTCAGAATAGGCTATCTCGTAAGAAGGGACGAATAAATGGATATAATGGATGGTAGGGATGAGGTGATATGTGATAATAGTTTCAATTTAAGTGATTAGTGTTTAGCCAGTCACATGTCTTCGAAGGTAACTGTATCTGAAGTGCATCAGATCTCATCTTTGATTTTTCGTACTTTTCATAGGAGCATTTATGTATTTTGTTAAATTATTTAAAGGCTCAAATATTTAGTACAATTTAGCTAACACGTCTCGTGACTTAATATTTTTTTTTTACATATTTATATCGGTAAATTAAAAACATTAAAAGACATAGCTTTTACATATCCGTGCAATAATATACATATCTGCTTCTATGAAATAGTATGAAAAGACGCTATCAAAATAATGTAACGTTAGTATTACAATGTAGCTATCATAACTTAGCGAATAACTATCATAATTTATTATTAACTAGTACTTTTTATTTATTTTATGAGAAAATAAATTATTTCATTTACAAAGTGATTTTAAGTTATTTATTTTCCCTTTTACATTTGTTTAATGTCGAGGATTTATTTATTATTTAACTACATTTTGATGTTACAATTAATATTAAAGCAAATAGACATAATCAAATACATTATTTGAAACGTTAAGTAAAGGCGAACAGTTAAGGGCTGATGAATCGTAGATCGGCGCAGTATACTTTAAGTAATGAAACTACATATAATATTAAAATATATATCGAATCTTAAATAAATAATTTACATACATATTATAATAATAATATATTATAAATAATAATAAAATTAAATATAAATATTTGCTAGACATCGAAAGCAGACATACTTTAGGGAAAATTAAGCCAGGCAACGTTTATCAAACTACAGTTTTATAAAAATAAGTAACTATTTGAAATGCATTCCTCCACGAGACTGCACACCCACACATACAAACTAAACACACAACACGTCGCTGAAGACCGTGAGTATACTTTTATATAAAACAGCACTTTTATAAAGCTGGGCACAGCTTGCACTTAAAGCGATTGGGCAGCACAAATTGGCTTTTGTGTCACTTTAAAATTAAGACGCTATGGCGTTGCCGCTTCAAGCCAAAAATCGCTGAAAGATAAAAAGGCGGGATTAAAATCGTATCACATGTAACAGCACAGTTGATACGTAAGCAAATAAATTATAAAAGTATTATATGGCTTTGCTTTGGTTTTACTGACTGTCGAGTAGGTTGTGGCAAAAAAATTATACTACTGTGCTACACATCATAATAATAAATAGTCCGTTTAAAATAAAATAAGAATATGAAAAGGTTTATGAACTTCTACAGCTGTTACATGTGATCACGACTAAGTGCAGGACAATTTGCATAATACAGCAAACTGTCTTCCACATTGTATTTGTAAAATAACTCTTATTTTTTGGTTGACTTCCTCTGGTTGAAACCATGCTCCCTTTTGATTTGTTTTTATTATTATTACACCCTGTTTGTACAGTCTTCTTTTTTTTAATCTTTCCTACTTTTTTTTTTGTAAATTTTGACATGTGTCAAAACTCTTCCCTTATTGTTTGTGGTTGTCTTTTAAGTTTAATCCATTTAACTAACAAAATACTACCATCGATTTATCCTACACTTACCTTAACAGTTTTAACCTTACGACTAATGTATTAAGATATATATTTGTGTGACAGGTATCCTAGTTATATGTAAGATTACAATGAGATTTGTTTATAGGGTGAGAGCAACGAGACACGCATAGCGGTGGCCAATCAGCGCGCGAACAAGCTCCTCAAGTCTTAAGCACCATGCACTCGACTAATACCACCAAGGCTTAGAACCGGTATAATAATAACCGGTTATTAAATAAACCGATTAATTCCACAAAACCTATCTTGGAACCGGTATAATAATAACCGTTTAGTAAATAAATCGTTTAATTCCACAAAACCTATCTTGGAACCGGTATATTAATAACCGGTTATTAAATAAACCGTTTAATTCCACAAAACCTATTTACGAACTTTTCTTGTCTTGTCCGTTTAATTGAGGTTAAAGCTAGAACAAAACCGAAAGAAAAAGTTCCCTATGTACTTAGGCGTTAACCGGTTCCGGTTTCCAAGTCTTGAATGCCACTAAAATGACGCTTACCAAACGTACGCATTTATTTCACATACATTATTTAATAGACAATACACGTAAAATATAGAAGAAGGATAGAGCGAGAAAGCCTTATTATCACGTAGAAGTACGACCAAGTAATTAAAACAAGCAACTATGAAAAACCAAGTCAATTTTATTTACAATGATTTTTAGGTATACATTGATGTTGTGAACCCTGAGTTGTTAACGAAACGTTGGAAAGCGTCATTTTAATGTTCCTTAAGCGGTAAGTACAGTCGTATTATTCGCGTATAGAATTAAAAATTGCAATAAATTTATTTACGTCGTTATTGTACGAGGCTTGCGGACAAATTGACTGGCACGTTCCTAGTCAAAGTGTCGAGTATTTTCCTAAATGTTATCGTGTTCTATTTATAAATGTATCGTTAACTGTACTTACCTGACTATGTTCATTTGAACTTTGAGATTGCAATTTACTATTTATTTATTCTTGCCTTATTTCTAAGCTATTTTCCATTTGCAATGAAGTCAAAATTCATTTGGGATTGTATTTACAAAATATGCAACGCTACAAATCGAATTCAATTATTATCTTCAAAATAATGCTTCGATTAATTATAATATCTTATTCCTAAAAATAATATTGTTCTATACTCTACTGCTGTATGTAAATACAATCTCATTTATCTTATTATTTGCAAAGAGAGATATTTAATTTTAGCAATGTGCCAAATTTTGTTCACTAGGTCTGTCACATTAAGACACTTTTACACTATTTATGTATTTCCAACAGTTTACACACTCATGTTAGCATGTTTACTGTTCTCATAAAATTCAATACAAGGCCTCTATGAACGCCTACACCTCGCCTGTAGAGTATTTAAATAGAAATCAATTATTACTATTTATTTTTACTATTACAAAAAAAAATGCACTAACTAGATACAAATATTTTCAGATGACTTTGAACGGCTAAACGGCCAAAAACATGTTCTTTCATGAATTTAACATACGTAATGAAACTGCACAGATTATAATGCACACAAAATTTATAAAATAAATATTTTCGTATTCTTTTGCACTCATCATTGATAGGTATTTAGGGCGTGCAATGGATAGCAAGATGGCGGATAAAGCTCAAACATTACATTTATTTGCCGCCATTAAATCATGGAGTTGTGACGTAGTTACATCGAACAGATGTATTTCAGGACTCCTTAACTTTTTAATGAGTAAACAAACAATACTTACCTATCAGCAAGTCTTCGTCTTAAATTAAACATTAGTGAGATTTAAAAAAATAAACATTATGTAGTATTATGATATTTGTTGAGATTTCTCATTTTATGTAACTGAGTGATACTTGCGTTTAGTGTTTCTTATGTGCATTTGTATTAATAATCTAATGTACAGTGCTGCATTGAACTTTTGGCGCTCGAATGACTTTGACAAGAGGGCGTTATTTGTAAAAAAAAATGAATTTGGAATAGAGAAAACAAGATGGTGGCCAAAGCGGCCATCTTGTTTTCTCTCGCCAAAAGATCCTTGTTACAGCGATACCGCTTCTATTAATTTATTAGATTAAGATAAAGGTGCCTGAATTCGTAGTTTACGTTAGTTTTCTTATTTAGTGAGTTTGTCACGAGTTGTATTTAATAAAATAAGTTACAGTTGAAGCGTTTGATACTTTTCTTTTTTATTGTAAATGCGTAGAATTATTAATTTACACCCGGTTTCTGGAATGAGTCGTCGCGCAAAAAAATTAACGCAAATCAAGCGAGACGTTAAAAGTTTTATTCAATCAATGAATCACAACAGCTTATGCGTTTGACAGTTTGTTACAACAATTTTGGTTCCAGAAACCGGGCCTGAGCCAGTTATTACGTAAGCGCTTATTGCACGGTTTCGTAACCGTGGAACTTGCGTTAAAGATAGGTAGGTAATAGGATGATTATCAAATGACCCGCAGTGTGAAAATACGCCAGTTTCTGAAAGCTCCAAAGACTGGCCCGCAAGCTTATTACGTAAGAAACAGCAATCAGAAATCATTGCGCGATCAAACGCTTTATGTCATTAAAGTCGAAATTACCTACAGTGTAGATATGGTAGGTCCTACACTCGCTGTTTGTCAAACGAACTTATTTAAAAAAAGAAGCTCTGAAACTTCTGTATTGAAGAGCAATTGTTGCGAAAAAATCGCTATCGTTTTGCTCTTGTAAGATACTTAATAAGCCTGCGGATCAGGCAATTGCTGTCAAATCTAGCCATTGTGATAATAATAACAGTCGATACAATTATTTCACAGAAGTGAGCTTCTTGATGAATAGACGCGGTTCTATTTATATATTTATAGGTGATTTAAACCGGCAGCATGGACGCACGTAGGATTCAATTTGCACTTCTAATTTTCTTAGTCGCGTACGTGCACGCGATATCGGTAGCCTAATTGCGTAAGTGAATTCGACAAGGTAAAGGTTTTGACTCCATGAAAGAGTATGACAAATTCTCTTTAAATAATTAGATATTGCCAAAATTTATTGGACGCCTTCATTGGTGAAGATAATCTTTTCGAAAGAGTCCAATAATTTTTTAAAGAGTATTTGTCATACTCTTTCATTGGGTCAAACACTTTGCCTTGCCGAATTTACTTACGCAATTAGGCTGCCGGCTGATACAGCCATTCGACGCAATTTAAATTGCGTCGCGCTATCTGTTAGGACCCTAAGATTTGACACCAAAACAAAAAGGATAAGCTTTCAGAAACCGTGTGAAAAAACTAAATTTACTAGTAATTGAATAGCGTTGTAATGTGATTACAGAATAATTAATGCAATAGTCTATTAAAACGATATCGTATAGTTGAATATTTAAAACTTTATTATTACTTAAAGTGTATTGTTGTAAGTATGACGAATAAAATGTACCGGCCTTAGGAGTAATGTGTAGGAATGTTAAAGGCAGCGGCTTGACAAATTATAATAATTATTAAACTCGTGTACCAGTTAGTGTTAAGAGTTTTCGAAAATTCTCTATGTCTTTATCTCTCAATCTTAGTTTCTAAGGATATTAGCGTACCGAATGTATGCGGCCATTTATCTCTAAGTACATCATATTTTAATAATGAAATATTTTAACCGTGTTGTCTCGTAACTTTTGAGCTGTAAAACCTTACGTCTGTCGAGTTGCGACGTCGACACTATAGAGGTTTCGTTTTAGCATGGCAATATCGGTCATTGCCCTTTTCTTAATATCTCTTCTTAGGAACCTGCAGCCTAATTGCGTAAGTGAATTCGGCGAGGCAAAGGGTTTTGACGCCATCAATCGACTAATCACATGCGAGATGAAAGATGCGATGTGGATTTCCGTTTATGTGATTGGTCGATTGATCGCGGTCAAACCCTTCGCCTTGCCGAATTCACTTACGCAATTACGCTGCTGAACAATACTCACAAAATCTAATCAATTATGTATCGTTTTTTCATAAGTAGACATTGTTGAACTCAATCGCAGTCCTGCAGCCTTATTGAGTATGTGAATTCGGCAAGGCAAAGGGCAAACAGTATGAACATTCGATTTTTCATAATCTTTGCCTTGCCGAATTCCCTTACGGAATAAGCCTGCTGGATCGACATTAGCATAAACCTTCACGATAGATGTTCGAATCAAGACGGTTTCACGTGTATACTTACATTTTTAAATTAAGAATGTCAAATAAGGCTAAGGGGTCAATAACCGTTCTCACCATGTTAGAACGCAACAACCATAGCGACTCTGTGCACTTATCATCCTCCAGACGTGTCACAGATAGCAGGGTCGATGACGCAAAGCAACAGCGTGTACCTACTCAGCCTCGTAGATTGTTTTGTAACAGCTATCCAACTTAACCAATAGATGTGTAAATTTACCGCCTGCATAATATTATCTGTATAATGATTTTAAACAGCCTAAAATATTAACTGTTTAAGGATAAAATAATAATTATATTTATTTTCTTTAAGAATAGATAAATGATAGTATAAACTGTTAATTTCTAATTACATTATTGATTTGTTAAATTACAAATTACTTGTATTATTTTTGCCTATCCTAACATATACCTCTCATACAAAATGAAGAAATACATAACCTATACTTCATAAAAGTTAGCTTGATCTCTGCGACAGCAGTCAGTATCAATACAGTAACAATAGCGCTTGACAGGCAAACAATAACGTATACGTCAGTTTGACATATTATGTCGCAGAGATCAAGCTATCTTTATGAAGTATAATACAGTTCCCGGCATGTAACTTGGCAATGTTTTGGCGTAGTCGGGGTAAGTTGAACTGACCAACCACCGTATTGAGCGAGAACGTGGACGCGACGCGATTGGTCATTCGACCCTTGTGTTAACTGGCCAACCAATCACGCGCTCGGAACGCTTGATAACCAAAGAGACCTAAAAACGACTTGTGCGCATCTAAGGACCCACGGTGCGGTTGCGTCCCAAACAATGCTTCACCTCTAGTTTTGCTGTCTCTGCAACAACTCCACCCTGAAAGACCTGTATGAGGCAAATGTGACTGAATTCTAGTCAAAACTTAATTGGGAATCATCGATACGGCGACGAAGAAAAACAAGAAATTTTATTAAAAATTTATTAATAATCAACATTATTTATTTACAATACTTACAACATTAACAGAGGAAAACTGGACCGTATCGTTTTATCAAATCTCTCAGTCGACCGACCGATAGTTAAATACTTTGCATTGACTAGGTATCGACCTTCTACTCAAAATGGCACGTTTAACATAATTATTTTCTGAGTAAATAACATGCAGATTAGCTACGGCTATGAGATCAGCGCAAAACTGCACTCAATGGCTTGCGCACACTGGAGGACGGAACGGCAAAGGATTTTAAATTTATCAATTATATTTATCCTATCGAATTAAGTTATATATTTCAATGCTCGGTGCTCCAGAGAAAACTGCGCCTCGATGCTACGAGGCCGATCACCGAACATTGAAAAATATACCTTATTTCGATATTGGATAAATATGAAATTCAATTGATTTTAAAATCCTCTGCCGTCCCGTCCGCCAGTCTGAGCAGACCATTCACGTTCAGTCTAGACTGAAACGATTCATTGTAAACAATTTACTACGCTAATATGTTACAAGTGACATTTCGTAGTAGAAAATATTAAAATTATTTTATTGTACTTCACAATAACGGCAAAATTCGGTGATTCCATGTCGTTCCAGTCACAGTATTTCTGCAGTCATCCTCACGCCGCTGGAAAATAAATAAATGACAATGTTAGCAAATATTTTGATTGCTATTGGGATGCCCCCCATGATCTCTAATAGAGCTAATTTACAAAAGAAACCATGAAATAAATATTCTATTTATGAATGAATTTATTGCCATACTTAAAGTAAGCTTGCAAGAAATAAAAAGATGAAGGTAGGTACTGTAAACACACATAAGATTACGTAATTACAGCATTATTATATATCTAGTTTACATACATCACGGTGGCTTATCATTAGTTATCATCAATGCCTCGAGAACAAGTTTGGATTTGCTCATTACTTTTTATGAGGCTAAAACCAATGTGACACTTCACAGCCATGACTGGTAATCCTTTCAATTTTAGCGTGATAGTGTATTATTTATTATTCTTTATTGTACACCATAAAAATATATATACAGGACAAAAAATCATAAAAACAAGTGTACAATGGGCGGTCTTATCGCACAGGGCAAACTCTTACAGGCAACGTTTGGATGGACTGTACGAGAGGAGAGAAATTTAGGGTTGTCAGTGTACAATAAATCTTAAATAATAATACTTAGACATAATAACATAAAATATGTATTTTAACATATAATAATAAATAATATACTAATAAATAACAAAAATATCACAGAGAAAGTAGAAGACTAATTATAGTAAAAGGAAATGCTCCTTCACCATTTTTTTGAATGTTGGTAAGGATTGAGCACGCCTCACTTCAATAGGTAATGCATTCCACAAAAACGAGCTACTTGAACTGTAAAAGATTTGTCGAAGAAGGATGTGGAATGCATACGTATACTTAATTTTAGATGCCACAAAGGAACTGAAAGCGTTCTTTAAGATAAAAAGGACTAGATAGATTAAAGAGCACGCTATATAGCAAAGAAAGTATGTGGACATTCCGGAGAAGGCGAATAGGAAGCCGTTTGATCTGTACTGTGTAAGTACTAACTAAAAATGCAATCCAATCTGGTTAGCCTCTTCCTAGCTATTTTGGGGTTGCTTCCAGCCCAACAAGATGCAGCTGCAGCCGGCATTTATGGCCTTAGCTGAGTACCAGTATTTCTCGTGGAGCGACTGCCTATCTGACGTCTACAACCCAGTAACTGGGTTACACGATACCCCTTGGCAAGGTGGGTTTGAGATTTTCTGGCATCTGATACCCGTAACGACTGTCAAAAATTTACAAATGACCGCCGGGACCAACGGCTCAGCGTGCATTTCGAGGCACGGAGAAGTCTCGGTGTAGGTCTCGCCAAACTTCTTGGTCGCCCTGAAGTTAGCTTGCCGATGCACAAGGCACGGATCGGTGCTGTTTTTGTATTAGATTTACTACAGCCACGGAGTTTCAGCGTTAACAAAGAAAATTTGCTTCAAATAAATGTCACTAAAAAGCGCTATATGCATCGATTTGTTATTAAATTGTGTGTAAAATTATCATTTCATAGAATTGATCATAGTAATTATATGTTCTTTTTTAATCAACTCTCCTAAGCAGAAAATTATGGAATATTAAAGATAATTCACATTTCAAAGTTTATTTGAACGGATCATTTAAACTTGATTCCAATAGATGGCGCGTTTTTAAATTTCAGAGGCATGCCACTCGATTTTTACAAGCTTATGTATATAAGTGTGTTCGGGTCAAAACTTCCAATTGAATTTTAAAGCAAGTTTCCTCACCGATTAAGATGAAGTTTTGCATACACGTTTAGTTTTGATGACAATGCTTGGTTAGATAAGTGACGTCATTCTAAATCCAATATGGCAGACGGCCCAAGATGGTGGACTAGTTATTTTTTGTGTACTGCCATGATATGGGTATCAAATGAAAGGGTTTGCTGAGAAGAATACGAAAAAGCGAAGCTTAAAAAAAATTGAATAAATTATTTAAATTTGTATTGTAACACGTCATACAATATATAAAGAAAAATAGTCACGAATCAGCCGAGCCGAAGCCGAGAAAACCCTTATTTACAAGTCGATGCTAAAATCATCTATAGCCGTGAAACGGAACCGAACGCAATCGAAGTACTTATAAAAATAATCATCTTAATCAGACGAAAACGCTAGTTACGTCGGCACGGTTGTCGGTGGTCTTTGTATGTGATGAGGCATCTGTATGCTAGTATTATATTATCTGTGATACAGCGCAGCAATTGTAGCCAACTACAAGGCGGCCAAGTAGTTTGGCGAGAAGTATAGGTATGTATCTAAAGGACAGTGACGGACCAACCTCGGTTTAACCTTCAAGCCTCTTGCGGCTGTTACAAACTAAAAATATGGGTATTCATTCAACTTACCAAGTTCGACAATGAGCTCAAGTACAACCATGACTGCAAAGCCAAGAAGTGCGCATGTGAACTGCAGAAGACCACTGCTTCCCTTCCACACTTCGAAGAACACCACGTACACCAGGGTACCGCACGCCAGACCCTGGAAATGATAGCATAAAGGAATAGGTGAACAGGTTACTTCTAGGTAAGCGTGCAGACTGCGTGCTTCACCGTCAACCATATTATCGCTTACCATCGTGAGATATATAGTGGTCAAGCGAGAGCCTACCAATAATTTAAAACAAAAAGGTCAACTATAGCATCTTTAGAAATAGGAACAACAGGTAATTTAGCATATCCTTTTCCTATGTATGACAAAGACAAAGATATTTTATTTCAAGTAGGCCACCAAGCGGCACTTTTGAACGTTACATTAAATTTATTAATAATAATAGTTGATTCTACCGTGCATTCGGAAAGTAGCTTGTAATGGAAAAGAATGCACAAGAAACTCCATACTTACTCTTTTAAAAAAAAAAAAATGTTTTACAATATTTAGGTACATAAGTACATACCTTGATGAATGAAATTGAGTTTATACAATACAAATATATTTATACAGTCTTCAGAAGGTCCAACAATACTTCAAAACAATAGTGTTCTGCATATGACTTGTTTTTGCGCCCTAGTGGATGTGGAGCAGGACTAGCATTTAGCCAAGCATTTTTATCAGTGATGTAATCCCCCAACTTATAATATGCCAGCCTGCATAGTGTGCGTTTTATACAAGTTTTAAATTTCGTCTCATTCAGTTCAAGAATGTGGGGAGGCATTTTATTGTAACATTTTGTACAGTACCCCATGAAAGATGAGGCTACTTTAGCCAGTCTGAAACCTGGTTGAACTAATTGGTCCCTATTTCTAGTAACATAATTATGTCTCTCGCCGTTTTTACTAAAAAGATGTAAATTCTTTCTCACGTACATGATGTTTTCATAAATATATTGACAAGGAACCGTCATGATGTTAATGTCCTTAAACAGTTCCCTTAGAGAATCGCGCCGGCGAAGATTGTATATCGCTCTGATGGCTCGTTTTTGGAGAATAAAAATTGACTCAATGTCTGCAGCCCTTCTCCATAGTAAGATACCGTAAGACATTATACTATGAAAATAACTAAAATAGACTAGTCTGGCGGTATCCACATCCGTTAACCGACGAATCTTTCCAACAGCATAAGCCGCCGAACTCAGCCGCCCCGCAAGGGATACCAAATGAGGACCCCATTGCAACCTTGAGTCCAGCGTGATCCCCAAGAAAATCGTTTTATCGACGAATCCTAGCTTCTCCTTGTTTAATATAATGTCACAGTCAGTACTTTTGACATTCGGCAAGGAAAATTTTACGCACTTGGTTTTTTTACCATTTAACTTATTGGAATTATTGGCAGTGAACCAATCCTGAACCTGCCGTAGCGCGTTATTTACGTCGTCAACCTGACAAGTACGTCTATTTATTTAAAAAATTAAAGATGTGTCATCAGCAAATAACACCATGTTTAGTTTGTTTTCCAATAAACGGGGTAAATCGTTTATGTTAGAGACGGCTTCCAGTCTAACCTGTTAGATGGAGCCAGAGGTCACAGGAGCGTGAGCAAGAGAAGCCCATTCCCATTGCCCAGTAGAGAATAAATGGAGCTGTGGATAAGGATGCCAAGAAACTCATACATGACTAGTGAATGGCAATCCACTCGCCCCCTGTTGTTCGTTTCCCTATGGTCTCCCTACATGGGACTTAACCGTGACGTTGTCGAACACATCTGTGCCTAACAGATGTGATGTGAGTGCATCTAGGTAAATCTATATATTATTAACTAGCTGCCCCACGCGGCTTCGCTTCCGTCGACTGGCTACCTACCTACCTACCATACATATATGAGTGTTGCGAAACTTTAACCGCCTACGCAGCGCACGCAACGGAAGCTCTCAAATAGGAATATTTTTTTCCGTTGTTGCCACATTTTTCATTTATGCTCCTCTCCTATTGGTCGTAGCGTATTGTTACAGAAACATAAAGAAAAGAAGTATGTCCGGGGATGGAATCATGTGTGGTAAAGACTCTCGAACTACCAGGAAATCAGAATCATGAAGAAGTAGAAAGTCACAAAATCTATATTAACCAGAGTGAAGGCGGGACGAGCTGCTACTAATATTATAAGTACCTACCATAGACAATAACAGTGATATCGAAATAAATGCATCCGCTGTCCGATTATTCCTATCTAACAGTGATAATTTATTAAATTAATTATTCTTATTTAATTATGACGTAGTTAATTGCTTTTTAGTTGTTTTAAGCTTTGTTCTTGGTAGATACTTATACTAGATAATTTAAAAATCTCAGATGTGCAAAAAAGATAGCCGAATATTTGATGCTATGCAATTAATGTGATTAAATACCTAAAATTTCACCCGCATAATTATTATTAGGTAGGTACTTGGTATGCGATTGCTGCATTCCAATTTCGAAATATCTGTACCTTCTTCCTATATAATCACTTGTAAGCCCTCGCCAAACTTCTTGGCCGCCCTGAAGTTGGTTTACCGGATGCGCGAGGCACGAAACGGTGCTGTTTTTGTATGAAATTTACTACTGCGCAGCCATTGTTGCCAACTTCAGGGCGGCCAAGAAGTTTGTCGAGAACTATAATTACCAATGTTGTTAAGTTGAGGTACCTACCTATTACAAGACGAGCCATGGGGCCAACTTAATATTGTCATATAAACTTTTAGCATGAGTTATAAATAATGCGACTGTTTGATTGAATAATTTATCAGTTTGGCTGGTAAGATGACGGTGAAAAATATTTTCAGAAAAAGTTGATAGTGCTAAAAAGGTCCCACTGCTGTGAGCCTGTGACACAGGCCTCCTCTCTGTGAGAGATAATGGATCAATTTCCACCACGCGGGCCCAGTGCGGATTGGTCGAAGTCACTTGTCTTCAATTTTTGGTTCTAGGATATGCCGGTTTCCTCACAATGTTTTCCTTCACCGTTAGATGTTCCTTCACCGCTGCATAGTAGATCTTATAAATTAGCAGCTGACCTTAATTTATTGTGTTTATTTCTAGAACACTATTGTTCAAGTCTTCTCTAAAACAGCGTGCTACTCTTTCATCACTAAAGCATTTACTTAAAGTACCTACTATAAAATAGGCAGCAAAACAGAAATTCGGCCTTGCAGGGTTTTTTTTTTAAAGAACACGCGGGCCCAGTGCGGGTTGGTGGATGTCACATGTCTTCGAATTTTCGTTCTAGGACATGCCGGTTTCATCAAGATGTTTTTTTTCACCATTTTTAAGAGCAGGGTGATGAAATAATTTACACAAAGTATAAGCGCCTGCTTGAGTTCGAAGTTTGAACTTGTAGACCTAACCTACTACTGTAACCTACTGTTGACTCGCAGCGCAGCTGCCAATCGCTCAGCCACTACACTACGCCAACGCCAACCTTGCCGTCGAAGTCCTATCTACTGCTTTAGACTGTCAAGTTGTTTTTTTCCGACAGTGACATATATAATATCAAATTTCTACACACCTGTAAGACGACAGAGTATACGCCGGCATCAGCAGCGCCCGCTCCTCCGACCAGCAGGATGCCGATACCGATACCAAGCGCCGACATAAAGGAGAACGTGAAGATGTACACGAGGGACAGCCACCGCTTGGTACCGGACGCCAGCAGCTCTACTCCGATGCAGAACGAGATGATGTACTTGTGCGCTGATACGGCACCGAACATGTACCTGGAGAAAACGAAGTGTATTAATTAAGGTGAGAATAAGAAATAGAATAGAATTTTTACTCATTATTATTTAATATATAGCATTTCGGAAGATAGGTGTATTAGGAGGCGACCATTTTATCATAAACTGTGCAAGTCGGACTCGCGCACGAAGGGTTCCGTACCATTATCGCAAAAAACGGCAAAAATAAAATATTTAAGTGGGGCTCCACTTAAATATTTTTTCCATTTCACGGTTCATGAGATACAGCCTGGTGACAGACGGACAGACAGACAGACGGATCGTGAAGTCTTAGTAATAAGGTCCCGTTTTTACCCGTAGGGTACGGAACCCTAATAAAAGTATTATTAGGGTTTTGGTTGCCTAGGAATCGAACCCAATACCTCATGTTCGGCTTGGTAAGAAGGTATTTAATTTTTTGTGCTGAGTATAGTTCTCGCCAAACTTCTGGGCCGCCCTGAAGTTTGGCGAGAACTATAATCGGGGATAGAGGACAGTCGGTACAAAATACGCTTAGGACAGGTAATTGGAATGATCACGCAATTAGACTTGGTTGACTGGTAGAGAATGCCTAAGGCATTAAGTCCGCCACTGTACCTTTGTGCATGAAGTTTTAAATAAATAAATAAGGACGGGTGTCGGGGCAGCCAACATACAGGGTGTATTTTAATTCAAGGGCGGTAAAGATGTACGAGTATCTAACGATGTCGTAATTATATAAATCCGTCTAGCGGTTATAAAGTTTTATGGTAATAAATAATATTACATACATACAATATATGCGCGAAAAACAAAACCCTTAGTTACATTGCAGCGGGGTAAAAAAAAATTGGGTGAAATTATTTATGATCACGTAATCGATACTTTATCTTAGTCACAGATAATATAATACTAGTCATACTAATGTACGTGACACCATAAACCAATATTTATTTTTATTGTATAATATCTATTGATATGAAGATTGTTTTACTGAATGAAGATAACAATAAGCAATATTATGTCTCCTTTATGACACGTAGATTCCCGCCAATTGCCAAATACTCGTAAATAAACGAATGTTTACGACACGATGGCTTAGCACGGTGATTGATAACAAGCCCTAATTATTTATCAGGTTTATTATAACCAATAATAACCGAAACTTCTTGGAGATAACAGTATTTACTTATAAAAATAACCAGCCAAGGGCGAGTCGGGTTCGCGCGTTAGAGTTCCGAGCGAATCATATTTTTTTATTAACATTTTTATACGTCAAAAACATAGGTGTTATATAGGTATTGCTGTTATGTAGAAGTAACGAACTATTGTATTTTTTTTTAATAATTTTAGCTACTGAGCCTAAAATTTTACTTAATGGTCAATTCTCTGCATCTATTGTCTTAAATAACTTTCATCATCGACCATTTTAATGTTCCCACACAAACAATTGCAATAAATGGTCGGTGGATGTCACATGTCTTGGATTTTTTGGTTCTAGGACATGGCCGGTTTCCTCACGTTGTTTTCATTCACCGTTTTTTAAATATTTCTACATTTTTTTTTTTTTTAAGAAATAACTTATATTTGAAACACTCTTATGAAGCCGATTTTGCAAATTACAAAAAAAAAACGTTCTAAATCAGATTAGACCCTTGCTAACATTAAATGTTACAATTACATTTTTTTTTCGTATTTAAAAATACGAAAAAAAATTGTAATTGTCATAATACTCATAATTAAAAAAAAATAGTTACAATATTGTAAGCGAGGATTAATAAAATAGCCACGTCGGTAATCTTCTAGGGCACAGGGCAATCATGGACGCATTAATACCGGTAATTCGGTATTAAAATCAGCAATCAGTCCAATTGGGCAATATAGCCAGCTACACGAAGATAGCCACGCTTATCAAACAACGTTTATTTTAAGTAATTTAATCGGTTAATCTATTAAAATTGCTCACACGTATATTGGAAATTGGCGTCATAAAAGATAGTAGATATTATTTATAAACAAAGAAAATAAAAGTGCGAATGATATGGATTGCTAAAGTGAATTTGGTAGGGCAAAGGGTATGACTCCATAAAAGAGTATTACAAATTCCCTTTAAATAATTTAGGTATTGCCAAAAAATATTGGGCGCTTTCGAATTGGGTTTCGAAAGAGTCCAATATTTTTTGGCAACATTAACCTAATCATTTAAAGAGAATTTATCATATTCTTTCATAGAGTCATACTCTTTGCCGTGCCGAATTCACTTACGCAATTAGACTGCGGCATCGTCGATGTCGGTCCTTATTATATAAGGCAATTTATCAAGTGATAGTGACTGCCGCATTGGTTGCTACTGCCTACTGCTAAGCAGGTGCTGGGCTGGATTACCAGGGCAGGCAAAGTGTTACTACAGTTTCCATCTGAAATCTCTCAGCAGCAACCTGCAGCCTAATTGAGTAAGTGTATTCGGCAAGGCATAGGTCAAAGAGTATGAACAATTGACCAATCACATGCGAAATTAAAGATGCGATGTAGATTTCCGACTATGTGATTGGTCGATTGTTCACACTCTTTGCCCTTTGCTTTGCTGAATTCGCTTATGAAATCAGGCTGCTGGAGTCCCCATTCGTCCGATTGATGGCCATGGGCTTGTCCCCAATTTCATGGAACTTAAACATGACTGGCAAAATGTGGGGTGTATGTCTGCCTTACCCTTCGGGGATATAGGGTGATGCTAAGACTATCTATCTCTAATTTTATCAGACTGTCTTCTGCCAGCGGTTTCGCCTGCTTGAAAGCCAAACATTATCCCGAGGGAACATATCCCGGGATAAAATCCTATGTGCTATTCCAGAGTATAATCTATCTCTGTGCCAAATTTCATCCAAATCCGTCCAGCCGTTTGGGCGTGAAAAAGTAACAAACACACACACATACACACCTACAAACTTTCACCTTTATATATTAGTGGGATAATTATATATAATACTATCACCAACATTTTCCAGGGATAAAAAGTATCCTATGTGCTATATCAGACTATAATCTATCTCTGTGCCAAATTTCATCCAGATCCGTCCAGCCGTTTGAGCGTGAAGAAGTAACAAACATACAAACACATTCACAAACTTTCCCCTTTATAATATTAGTGTGATAATTAGACATAATATAATATTATAGTGTGATGTAATTCTCTTTAGGGATCTCATCTTAACAAAAAAAAACACCCTGTACAAACACTCCAAGACAATAAAGTAGGCGGAGGCATGTAAGGGTTTCTAAAGGGGCGTTTACCAAGAGCAGAAAACCCAGTGTCTAACTAACCTACATTGTAAAGGAACGTACCCACTTGAGCACGAGAAGCACTCAACTGAAGTGTGTACAATACTTTGTCACGTATTTCTTATCTAGTGTGTTTGACAATCGTAAGTATTGATCATAGCCTGAACAACTTCCTTAAAATACCTAGATATTTTTTTAATATCTTTGCGCATATTATAGTTGATTATATTTTCTTTCTATAGTTTTAGGTAATCGATCCACGAAACCTCCCAAACCCATAGCCCAATGTGTTTTGTCTCCATATTCTGCAATAGCCCTGTACCAGCCGGGGATTGTCTTTGGGTACTCACAGGAATAATCGCCGGTTGGTGTCACATTTCATCCTACATGTCTAGCAAGGCCTCTGCGAGTTGGTTTCGGCCCCCGGTACGTATTTCAAAAGGTCCGTGACCCAAGGGTCCCGAGATTATCAGTTTTTTTTTTTTTTTTAATCTTTGCTCCACACTAGGAACTTCTTCCTTTATCGTGGGTGCGTTTACAAACATATAAACTCACATACACAAACACCCAGAGCCGGAACAACTATCTGTAGGTCATACAAATATTTGCTCCGTGCGGGAATCGAACCGACACGTAGCGCAGCAGTCAATCGCTCAACCACTGCGCCAATCGTGCGCATACTGGTTTATTGATACCAAAAAAGGTTACAATAATACATTACAATAGTATACAGCTATATTATAGGAACTACATTGTAACCATTGGTTAATGAACCCTGTCTCTTAAACTAGGGCAACCTGTATCTTGAACCCTTTGCCTTGCCGAATTCACTTACGCAATTTAGCTGGTGTTGAGACGTGTTTGATTAAATATCTATAGGAACACGAATAAAGACCTTTTTCTTCCAGTAATGTACTAATGATGATAAATAAAGACATTATCAACGAAATCGTACAAACTTTCAACAATCTGGTTATCAGTTGTCGAATACTAAAATATTAATAAAATCATCATGATACAGGTTTTAGGTAGTTTATAAGGCCTTTAAAGATGTTTAGTTGATAACGAGTCGACGACACGGTTGGCGTAGTGGTTGAGCGATCGGCTGCTGCGCTGCGTGTCGCGGGTTCGATTCCCGCACAGAACAAACATTTGTATGGCCTATAGATAGTTGTACCGGATCTGGATGTCTTGTGAATGTGAGTTTAAATGTTTGTAAACGCACCCACGATACATGAATAAATTCCTAATGTGAGGCCAGCAGCCTTATTGCGACCAATCACATGCGAGATGAAAGACGCGATGTGAATTTCCGTCTAAGATCTTGGTCGATTTTTCATACTCTTTGCCCTTTGCCTTGCCGAATTTATTACGCAATAAGGCTGCTGGTTTAATAAAACCCAAAGAGTGCGCCTAATCCATCACGTACCATCCTGATATCGATAAGCTATCGATTGTCCCAACATTTCTAGTATTTTAATAAGATGGGCCTAATCAAACTCTTCAAATTCTATAGGCGCGCGCTATCGTTGATATGACAGGTGTTGTAATTTCCCAGTAGTACAGAATCTTTAGATAAAGTTTACGTGACAGCACGAGACAAGTATTACCGATAGTCTTTTTTCCATTGTCTATCGAATATTACCATGACGATTATCATTACCTAGCTACTATTGTCTGCGGTCGTCGAAACGTCTCGACAGTTCGACACCTATCTATGACACTAATAATTATAAAGGGGAATGTTTGTGAGTGTGTCTTGTATATGTTTGTTACTTCTTCACGCCAGAACGGCTGAACGGCAGCCTAATTGCGTAAGTGAATTCTCCAAAGCAAACAAGTCGATTCTTCGCCAAAAACGACTTTACGTATTGCATATTACACTCTGAAACGGAAAGGTTATGCTCCTTTCCATTACCAATATTTTGACGTAGAATTTATTGTAAAGAATGAACGAAAGCGGAAGAATCGAGATAAAACTTCACTATTGGTATTGTGTAATTTTCGAGTTTGATGAAACATAACGCAGTAGATGAACTACAACTCAAAGGAGGATGTTTGTATTTTTTCCAAATTAGTTTCGCAATACCAAAAAAGTTAGATTAGATATAGATATATTTATTTCTGAGTATACGGTACATTAAGATCTTAATATTAAACAGTTTCACATACACTACCGTTGCCGGTGTAGAAATAAAGTAGTAGTATTAGTTGAAAGAAATGATTCTGATTCTTTGAAGGAATCGACTCGTTTGCTTTGGAGAATTCACTTACGCAATTAGGCTGCGGATCTGGATGAAATTCGGCACAGAGATAGATTATAGCACATAGGCTACTTTTTATCCTGGGAATATGTTCCCTCGCGATAATTTTCGACTTTCACGCGGGTGAAGCCGCTAGCCGTAACTAGTCACACTATAACACTTATATTATTATAAAGGCGAAAGTTTGTGTGTGTGTATGTTTGTTACTCTTTCACGAAAAAACTATTGAAAAGATCTGGATAAAATTTGGCACAGAGATAGGATTATAGTCTGGAATAGCACATAGCTATAGGCACAGATATTATAATACTAGCCTACAGATGCCTCATTCCATACAAAGAAACCGTGCCGACGTAACTAGCGTTTTTCATGTGATTATACCGATTATTTTTTGTAAATCGATCGCGTTCGATTCCGTCCCACGGCGATAGATATATCACCATCTATATCCGTGGAACGGAACCGAACGCGAACGATGTACTAAAAATAATCAGTATAATCAGTACAGGACGTCGGCACGGTTTCTTTGTATGGGATGAGACACCACGATACTTTTTATCCCGGGAATAGGTTCCCTCGGCATAACTTTCACGTTCACGCGGACGAAGCCGCTGGCAGAAGCTAGTTGCTAATAAATCTTTCAGTAAACACACTTATTTTCCACAACAATGTTGACTTAACCATACCATGTCAAAAACGGCACGTATTTGCCACATAAGTGAACTGGAAAATCGTGTTTGTTTGTATTTTTTATTTGTACCTGCCTTATCGGTCAGTGTCTCATATAATCATGCCTAATATCCGTGTCACTTGAATATAATGAGCTCCTAAGCTAAGATAACACGTCCGATTAATAATTTAAATGATCTTTAGTAATACAAGACGTTTGACTAAGTAGATAAATAATTATGTTCATCTGTTTGGGCATTTCGAACATAATTGCTAAGTTTATTTATATATTAGAAACAAACTAAATACAAAAAAAAAATTACACCTAATTCTAATCAATCAGCAAGCAGAGAATCAGTACTTAGGTATCTCATAGTTTGTGTAGAAGAGAGTTGGGGATCCTTGCAAAGGTGAGAAGGTACTTCACGCCAGAACAGCTGCTCAACTTGTATCAAGCGCAAGTTTGATCATGCATGGAGTACTGTTATCATCTCTGAGACGGATCTGCCAAATACCAGCTTGATGCACTAGAGTCGATCGAAAAGCAGGCCAAGAGACTCATCGGCAATGAGGCACTGGTCTAGTCAAAGCTCCAGAGCCTTGAACATCGTCGCCGAGTTGCCAGCTTGTCGGTTTTTATCGGTTACATTTTGGGGAGTGTGCGATAGAATTGCATGATCTAATTCCGCCTAGCCCGTTTTATCATAGGGCTATCAGACGTACGGTGATGCGACATCGGTACATGGTGGACATCCCACCTATACGCACTAAACGATCTGGGAATATTTTTATTATGCGTACAGCTAAAGAGTGGAATTCCCTGCCGGAGTATGTGTTTCCAGATAGCTACAATCTATGGGTCTGTCAAGAATGAATAGATTACTTCCCTAACCATCAGGTGACCACTATGGTCAAGCGCGAGCCCATTGTTAATAAAAAAGAGCGAACAATAGGAAACAAATGCCTTAGACAAAGCTTAACACACAACATATCGCCACAGATAACATAATACTAGCATAACATCGTATATCCTGAGACAATCATACGATCATGCGACAGGATAATAAAGAGCAAAACTTGGAACATACCACACATTTCCAACTGAAGACTCCAGTCCAACAGCAAGACCCTCGAACAGCTCATGGACTGACAACGCCAACACGATAAGCAGTCCTCTCAAAGCTGAAGCTACAGAGTCTTCCTCAGGCAGCATCAAGTGATTATGTGCGTGATTATCTTCAATCTCCTGTTTTTCCGGGATCGGTTCCTCAGCTGCTTCAACAGAACCTCCTGCCAAGGAACTCTTCCTCAACCTGAAGGGTTTGGTGAAGGAGTTGTTCCTCTTCTTGCTCTGGCGGCTGTTGATGTACAGGTGCACCAGCTCTTCTATTAGGTAGATCATGAAGAAGCCTGCGCACATGATCAGCCCGGCCATGTAAAGGGGGATATCGGGAAACTCGCCATCCTCTGAAAACAAAATAATGTATAATTAGGTGTTATATGTCTGGATAGAGTTATCCTGTTACAAAAGTGCTAATAGTCAATTTCTTCAATTTTTTACTTTTGTGGTGAAATTCAGCTGCATTTCCCGCAATTATAATACAAAAAAAACTATTAATGCTGTTGTTTGAGTTATGTGTAGGGTTACCATTTGTCCGGATTTATCCGGAAATGTCCAGACATTTGGCCTCCTAATTTGTCCGAATTTTTCGCTTGGACAGCAATATTTTGGTATTGTCATACGACCTCGGCTATCTTCTAAGAATATTTTCTTTTTTCATACTTTTCAGGTCGCGATTCTTTTGTAGTCGGGTTTTAGTTTCCTTTTTAGGGTTCCGTACCCAAAGGGTAAAAACAGGACCCTATTACTAAGACTCCGCGATCCGTCTGTCTGTCTGTCTGTCTGTCCGTCTGTCACCAGGCTGTATCTCATGAACCGTGATAGCTAGACAGCTGAAGTTTTCACAGATGATGTATTTCTGTTACCGCAATAACAACAAATACTAAAAACAAAATAAAATAAATATTTAAGTGGGGCTCCCATACAACAAACATGTTTTTTTTGCCGTTTTTTGCGATAATGGTACGGAACCCTTCGTGCGGGAGTCCGACTCGCACTTGGCCGGTTTTATTTTAACTTAAATGTCCGGACTTCTTTTTTAAAGTAATTACAGTTTTATGTCAGGACTTTTCTATTTTTTAAATAGTAACCCTAGTTATTGGCTTTGATGATCAGGGGACCATAAAATCTTAGAGCGATATCAATTTGAGGTCGAGTAAGTGACAGATGTATACACGTCAGATACATCTTTACCTTATTCGATCTCAAATTGATACCGCTCTAAGAGCTTATGGTCACCCCCCAGTATATATAACTTCAAGGTGAGTCTTATTGTTGTTTGTCCACCGTCTATTGAAGTGTAGGTAACTTTTATGTTCCAGGATGGAAAATCCTCATTGGATGTCCTCCGCCCTGGGGGGCGTAGGGGTCTGTCAGACTCGTACACTAAAAACCACCCCGATGTCCATCTCACACTTACGCCGGGGATCGCGGGAACATACGATACTTCCACAACCCCCGGCTAGTGCCGGCCCGCGTCCGCGGGCCTCGATCTTGGGTTGGGGTGGAGTGAGGTGTTGTGTGACACCCACCGCGACGTCTAAGAGGGGCGCGCGTGGAACACTATACGCTCCGCCACCTCGGGAAGTGTAGGTACTTACCCTAACTTTTGATTGCTAGGCAGTGTAAACCTATTTTATATTAATATCATTATATATTTTATCAATGAACTATTTTACTGCAATTTAACATACTAATATAAATTGTATGTCATTCTTGTAAGTTTTACATAATTCTTATAACCCTAGTTATTATGTAGTAGTATGTACCTACCGTAAATATTTACCTGTGTGTGAGGTAATATGCGAATGTTATGTGATGAGAAATTTTAAAGAGTAGTTACTATGTTTAAACAAAAGATTACTTGGGATAGGCAAGATATCTATAATTATGGTATTTTTAGCCGACTTGCCAAAAAGGAGGAGGTTTTATGTTCGGCAGTATGTTCTTTTTTTTGTATGTTCTTCGATTTCTCCGTCAATTATAAACCGATTTTGAATATTCGTTTTTTATTTGAAAGGGTATACTCTCATTGTTACCAAGTCAGGATCCGATGAGAGAATCCCATGGAAATCTAGGGAACTCCTCAAATTTTACAGGCATAATAGCGATTTTAGTATTTGCATCAACATGGCAAACATTTGCATTCAGAATGTATCATTTAGTGAAGTGGAGCTGATGAAGAAGACCACAGAAGGCTACTCGAACTTGTCAATGTTTAGGGTTTAAGGTATATCATATAGCGAATAGTTAAAAGAGTGTGATGAAGAAATTTAAATAAATAGTTCTAATGAAAATGGTGCTTTCGAACTGCTCTGGTGATGAAGCTGGAAGGTAGGCACCGGAACTTCTTAATAAAATACACTCTGTAGCTATAAATGATTTTCATGGTAATAATATAAGGTACCAAAACTAAAACGATAAAAATAAAAACTTTTTAACAAAAAAACTAAACCGACTTCCAAAACAGTACACTACAAAGCGAAAAATTACTTTCTTTTCGGAAGTTGGAGTCAAAAACGAAAAAAAAATGGTACCTACCAAAGAAAAAAGAAAACTAGGTATTTTTCGCTTTGTAGTGTACCTAACCACATGTTTTGGAAGTCGGTTTAGTTTTTTTGTTATCTTTGATGCAATTACTTCATGGTTTATTTAGCTGTGAAGAAAGTTTATATTTATGTTGAAAATATTTTGATGCAAGGGGGCAACGCAAACTTAATCATTGTAGCCGCGGCGATATTGACGCCCGAGCCCAAGGCGAGGTCGTTATGGAGCCGAGATTGCTATGCTAAGACAAATGCCCTCGTGTATCAAACGACGTTTTTCAACACAGTGCGAATGTACATTACGAAATACACTCCAATATAAGCCCAAAACCGGTGCGATAGGAACCAGTTTTCGAGTTGTGTTGATAAGAATTAGGTAAGTCTACATTAAATCAGTCAAAATTATCGATTCTTTCTTTATTGTCTGATGGATTGTGCGGCGTTGAGATAAAAGGTATTTTCCGAGGTATTATAAAACCTTATTAGAAGCTCTTTAAGCCCTTAATCTGAGGCACGAGGTTTTTGACTTATTTAATACATACATTATCATACAATCAATAGTTACTATATTGACATACTTAATGCTATTATAGCACTATATAAAATAGTTATTTGTTTGCAGATTAACAAATCTAAATTTTGATTTATGTTTGTTTACAACTACAAAACTATTTATCGGCTTATTTTTAAGAATATGATATGACATTTGATAGATACCATACACCTCTGAATATTAGGCCGCGAAATAAGTTTATATCACATATCCCTATATCGTTGTGTTTTTTTTATTTTTTATTTATAATGGGTTTGCTCTTGACTCTAGTCTAGGTCAAAGGTGACAGAGACAGAGTCTACGATGGAGTGAGCTTACCCAGAAGAAGCCTGTTCACTCTAACTTTGAAGAGATTCGGGTTGAATGCGTTCGGAAACACAGACGCAGGTAGTGAGTTCCATTCATTCGCTGTGCGCATTATAAAGGATGTTTGGAAGCGCTTGGTTCGAATTGGTGGAATGGCAACAAGGTAAGGATGATAACTTGCAGTGCGTCTAGATGTCCGATGGTAGAAGGGGGCTGGTGGGATACCGGATTTGACAGATATAAAAATACGATTAAAAGATTATATGAACTTGATGCTTACGAATGATACTCGTTGTTATAGAAAGAAAGAAAAAATAAAAACTGGGCAAGTGCGAGTCGGACTCGCGCACGAAGGGTTCCGCACCATTATCGCAAAAAACGGCAAAAAAATCACGTTTGTTGTATGGGAGCCCCCTCAATTTATTTAATTTTAATTTAATTATTATTATTTTTAGAAGTGTATTTACAACTAAATATTCTGTGAATATTTCAAGCGTCTACCTGTTGCCGTTATTAATATCGAGCAAAAAACTGCAAAAAAATCACGTTTGTTGTATGGGAGCCCCCCCGAAATATTAGTTTTATTCTGTTTTTAGTATTTTTTGTTATAGCGGCAATAGAAATACATCATCTGTAAAAATTTCAACTGTCTAGCTATCACGGTTCATGAGATACAGCCTGGTGACAGACGGACAGACAGACAGACAGACGGATCGTGAAGTCTCAGTAATAGGGTTCCGTTTTTACCCTTTGGGTACGGAACCCTAAAAAAGAAAGAAAAAGTATTTATTTTTGACCCGCACAGGAGACACGAGAAATAAGCTTAAAATTAAACAATAGGAAAAATAAAGACCCCGTGCGAGACCAAAAAGGCTCCTATCTCAGCATGTGCAGCGATATCCAAAAAAGGAAATAACGCTGCGCTGATATTCTGATAAGGCCCACTGTTTATGCCACGGACACACTTGCGGGAACGGAAAATACTTAAATAATACAATAAAAAAGTGTAGTGTGTTATAGTGTATGGGTAACATAATAATTAACTAGGATTATGAATTTGATTATTCGTAGAATTTCATACAAAGTTATCGCGGCTTGTAAAATGAGATATGTCATTGGACTTCAGATTGTCACGATTATAGTACAGTATAAAACATTTTCTTAATCCCTCGGCAAACTTCGTGTTTCGTCAGTCGTCGGTTGTCCAGTTATCAGTTGCCCTTGCACCATCTTTGCACTTGGTGCAGACGGGAAGCTCTGAATCAACTTGGAAGTAGGTACTTATATAGAGTTGTTAATACTCTCTTAACATAATGTAATTTATTTTAAAAATAGGAAGAAATCTGCTATTTTTACAGCTATATATTTCACATGGAAATCAAAACAAAATAACAATAAAGTACTTAGTTCTGAATTCAAATTATTATACACGATAAATCTAATAATTGATGGACATAGAAATTAGCATTCGTTTGTATTCGGAAATACGATGATTGCCGAGACACATTATGAAAATAGTTCTACTGTAGATTGTCTAACTTCCTTGTGCCCACTAATTTTAGTACGAGTTTCTGGGTCAATACCAAAGGTTCATACAACCTCGTTACCCGGTTTCACTAACACTCTCGATACCTAAATGGAATCAAAGGGGAAGTAAAATCGTGCTGTGGGATTTATCAACGATCAACTCGGTGAAAAGAACTCAGCAGACTAATTTCGTAAGTGCATTCGGTAGGGCAAAGGTTGTCAACTCCATGAAAGAGTATGACAAAGTTCCTTTAAATAATTAAGTATTGCCAAAAATTATTGGACTCTTTCGAAAAGATAAAGTCTTCACCAATGAAAGCGCCCAAACTTTCAAACCCTTTTTACCCCCTTAGGGGTCCAAAAACCAATAAATACATTGATTATTTTTATCAACCAAGAGCATAAATCTTAAATTCACGTGTCCAACTTACAAACTGTAGAAATTACATTCAAACTATAAACCATCTTTTTACTCCCTTTGAGGTGGAATTTCCAAAAATCCTTTCTTAGTGCTGACTTACTTCACTTGAGGAACCTTTCTTCCAAATTTCATGTTTCTAGGCCTAGCAGTTTTGGCTGTGCGTTGATCGATCAGTCAGTCAGTCAGTCAATCAGTCAGTCAGTTTCTTCTTTTATATATTAGAAGATTACTAAATACATGTTACTATGAAGTTATTATACTTGTGGTAAATATCAAAACTAGGGTCAATATTCCAACCTTTAGGTACCTTTAGAAACAGGTTTCCTAGAAGATCTTGATGTCCTTAGGATAAAGATAGACGTGATCTCGCCATGTAAGATATACCGCCATAAAGTAATGTCCTACTTGAAAACCATGACAAAGGTTATCTAACGTTATTGGACTACTAATATATACTAATTACCAAAATGAGTTTAACACGACATCAAGTCCGTACCTATTCTCCTAAGGGATAAGGGTTATATACCTACGACTACATTGTCCTTAGCTGTACCTCTCTAGCCTGTGCTAATATTTAATTCATCTTGCTGTCAAGATGAATTAAATATTAGCTAACCTTGGTCTTGAGTTGAGTGAAAATTCGAAGTAAAGAATTTGCCCTCTATTTTAGATTAACAATTTGACAAAGAAGATCAACCAAATTCGTACCGCGTTCTTTGGATGCAATTAATAGAGAAATTCGTTGACTTAACGTTCCCAATGAGTAACGAAATGCATTTTGTCTTAATACAGAAAAGAGCCGTTTTATATCAATCAATACTAGCTGTTCCCCGCGGCTTCGCTCCCGTGGACCACCCCATATGACCCGTTTTCGGGATTAAAATGTCACTCAGGAATAATGTAGCTTTCCATTGGTGAAAGAATTTTTAAAATCGGACCAGTAGTTTCGGAGCCTATTCGGTAGTATTATTATTATACTATATAAAACTGCATTACCACTGACTGACTCACTGACTGACTCATTGACATAATTGTTCTCCCAGATGGTGGATGGGGAGGTGGGTATATTTTGACAGATTCGTAAACAAGTAACTCCCGTGAGTATGGGAAAAGTCCCAAACCTCCCCTTTTCCTCCCCCCTCCTCCCCCCCTCTATCGTATCTCGGAAACTAAGGTACCCGTAAAATGTTTTTTTTACGGATTCGTTTAGAGGAGGCTCGGAAAAGTAAAAAGCATTTTTCAAAGTTGACCCCCTCGCCCCCCTTCTCCCCCCCTTTAAGCGGATCTCGAAAGTTGGAACAATTGGAACATTTCTTTTTTCAGATTCATATAAAGGGGCAATGCTATAGTCACAAACGAACCAGTTTTCAAAGTTGACCCCCTTGCCCCCCTTATCCCCCCTCCCTCCCCGTTTTGGCGAATCTTTTTTTTTTGATTTTTTTACGGATTCGTTTAGAGGAGGCTCGGAAAAGTAAAAACCATTTTTCAAAGTTGACCCCCTCGCCCCCCTTCTCTCCCCCTTTAAGCGGATCTCGAAAGTTGGAACATTTGGAACATTTATTTTTTCAGATTCATAGAAAGGGGCAATGCTATAGTCACAAACGAACCATTTTTCAAAGTTGACCCCCTTGCCCCCCTTCTCCCCCCTCCCCCCCCGTTTTGGCTAATCTTTTTTTTTTGTTTTTTTTACGGAATCGTTTAGAGGAGGCTCGGTAAAGTAAAAACCATTTTTCAAAGTTGACCCCCTCGCCCCCCTTCTCCCCCCCTTTAAGCGGATCTCGGAAGTTGAGAGACTTGGAACATTTCTTTTTTCAGTTTCATATAAAGGGGCAATGCTATAGTCACAAACAAACCATTTATCAAAGTTGACCCCCTTGCCGCCCATCTCCCCCCTCCCCCCCCCCGTTTTGGCGAATCTTTTATTTGTTTTTTTTTACGGATTCAGCGTAGGGATCCCGAGTGGAGCGAACCTACGAGACCGAGTGCAGCGCAGGGGGGAGGTGGCGAGCGAAGCGAGCCGGCGACCTCCGTAGCGTAACGAAGGTTGAGTGGGTGAAGCGAAACTCTGTGCCTGGCGACGACAAGCAAACATTAGGGTTATGTTTTTTGGAACAAAGTTTAGGGTAGGTGTAGGGTAGGTGTAGGGTAGGTGTAGGGTAGGTGTGGGGTAGGTGTAGGGTAGGTGTAGGGTAGGTGTAGGGTAGGTGTAGGGTAGGTGTAGGGTAGGTGTAGGGTAGGTGTAGGGTAGGTGTAGGGTAGGTGTAGGGTAGGTGTAGGGTAGGTGTAGGGTAGGTGTAGGGTAGGTGTAGGGTAGGTGTAGGGTAGGTGTAGGGTAGGTGTAGGGTAGGTGTAGGGTAGGTGTAGGGTAGGTGTAGGGTAGGTGTAGGGTAGGTGTAGGGTAGGTGTAGGGTAGGTTAAGGAATACTTCTCAAAAACACGACAAAGCCGCGAGCTGCTTGCAGCTCGCGCACCAAGCAAATACTAGTTATATTATATAAAACTGCATTACCACTGACTGACTCACTGACATAATTGTTTTCCCAGATGGTGAAGGGGGAGGTGGGTATATTTTGACAGATTCGTAAACAAGTGACTCTCGCGAGTTTGGGAAAAGTCCCAAACCTCCCCTTTTCCTCCCCCCTCCTCCCCCCCTCTATCGTATCTCGGAAACTAAGGTACCCGTAGAATGTTTTTTTTACGGATTCGTTTAGAGGAGGCTCGGAAAAGTAAAAAGCATTTTTCAAAGTTGACCCCCTCGCCCCCCTTCTCCCCCCCTTTAAGCGGATCTCGGAAGTTGAGAGACTTGGAACATTTCTTTTTTCAGATTCATATAAAGGGGCAATGCTATAGTCACAAACGAACCAGTTTTCCAAGTTGACCCCCTTGCCCCCCTTCACCCCCCTCCCCCCCCGTTTTGGCTAATCTTTTTTTTTTGTTTTTTTTACGGAATCGTTTAACGGAGGCTCGGAAAAGTAAAAACCATTTTTCAAAGTTGACCCCCTCGCCCCCCTTTCTCCCCCCTTTAAGCGGATCTCGGAAATGAGAGACTTGGAACATTTCTTTTTTCAGATTCATATAAAGGGGCAATGCTAAAGTCACAAACAATCCATTTTTCAAAGTTGACCCCCTCGCCCCCCTTTCCCCCCCCGTTTTGGCGAATCTTTTTTTTTTTGTTTTTTTTACGGATTCAGCGTAGGGATCCCGAGTGGAGCGAAACTCAGTGCCTGGCGACGACAAGCAAACATTAGAGTTATGTTTTTTGGAACAAAGTGTAGGGTAGGTGTAGGGTAGGTGTAGGGTAGGTGTAGGGTAGGTGTAGGGTAGGTGTAGGGTAGGTGTAGGGTAGGTGTAGGGTAGGTGTAGGGTAGGTGTAGGGTAGGTGTAGGGTAGGTGTAGGGTAGGTGTAGGGTAGGTGTAGGGTAGGTGTAGGGTAGGTGTAGGGTAGGTGTAGGGTAGGTGTAGGGTAGGTGTAGGGTAGGTGTAGGGTAGGTGTAGGGTAGGTGTAGGGTAGGTGTAGGGTAGGTGTAGGGTAGGTGTAGGGTAGGTGTAGGGTAGGTGTAGGGTAGGTGTAGGGTAGGTGTAGGGTAGGTGTAGGGTAGGTGTAGGGTAGGTGTAGGGTAGGTGTAGGGTAGGTGTAGGGTAGGTGTAGGGTAGGTGTAGGGTAGGTGTAGGGTAGGTGTAGGGTAGGTGTAGGGTAGGTGTAGGGTAGGTGTAGGGTAGGTGTAGGGTAGGTGTAGGGTAGGTGTAGGGTAGGTGTAGGGTAGGTGTAGGGTAGGTGTAGGGTAGGTGTAGGGTAGGTGTAGGGTAGGTGTAGGGCAGGTGTAGGGTAGGTGTAGGGTAGGTGTAGGGTAGGTGTAGGGTAGGTGTAGGGTAGGTGTAGGGTAGGTGTAGGGTAGGTGTAGGGTAGGTGTAGGGTAGGTGTAGGGTAGGTGTAGGGTAGGTGTAGGGTAGGTGTAGGGTAGGTGTAGGGTAGGTGTAGGGTAGGTGTAGGGTAGGTGTAGGGTAGGTGTAGGGTAGGTGTAGGGTAGGTGTAGGGTAGGTGTAGGGTAGGTGTAGGGTAGGTGTAGGGTAGGTGTAGGGTAGGTGTAGGGTAGGTGTAGGGACAACAACACGCGAGCTGCTTGCAGCTCGCGCACCAAGCGAATACTAGTTATATTATATAAAACTGCATTACCACTCACTGACTCACTCATTGACATAATTGTTCTCCCAGATGGTGGAGGGGGAGGTGGGTATATTTTGACAGATTCGTAAACAAGTAACTCCCGTGAGTATGGGAAAAGTCCCAAACCTCCCCTTTTCCTCCCCCCTCCTCCCCCCCTCTATCGTATCTCGGAAACTAAGGTACCCGTATTTTTTGTTTTTTACGGATTCGTTTAGAGGAGGCTCGGAATAGTAAAGACCATTTTTCAAAGTTGACCCCCTCGCCCCCCTTCTCCCCCCCTTTAAGCGGATCTCGAAAGTTGGAACATTTGGAACATTTCTTTTTTCAGATTCATATAAAGGGGCAATGTTTTAGTCACAAACGAACCAGTTTTCAAAGTTGACCCCCTTGCCCCCCTTCTCCCCCCTCCCCCCCCTTTTGGCGAATCTTTTTTTTTTGTTTTTTTTACGGAATCGTTTAGAGGAGGCTCGGAAAGGTAAAAACCATTTTTCAAAGTTGACCCCCTCGCCCCCCTTCGCCCCCCCTTTAAGCGGATCTCGGGAGTTGAGAGACTTGGAACATTTCTTTTTTCAGATTCATATAAAGGGGCAATGCTTTAGTCACAAACGAACCAGTTTTCAAAGTTGACCCCCTTGCCCCCCTTCTCCCCCCTCACCCCCGTTTTGGCTAATCTTTTTTTTTTGTTTTTTTTTACGGATTCGTTTAGAGGAGGCTCGGAAAAGTAAAAACCAATTTTCAAAGTTGACCCCCTCGCCCCCCTTCTCCCCCCCTTTAAGCGGATCTCGGAAGTTGAGAGACTTGGAACATTTCTTTTTTCAGTTTCATATAAAGGGGCAATGCTATAGTCACAAACAAACCATTTTTCAAAGTTGACCCCCTTGCCTCCCTTCTCCCCCCTTCCCACCCCGTTTTGGCGAATCTTTTTTTTTTGTTTTTTTTTCGGATTCAGCGTAGGGATCCCGAGTGAAGCGAACCTACGAGACCTAGGGTTATGTTTTTTGGAACAAAGTGTAGGGTAGGTGTAGGGTAGGTGTAGGGTAGGTGTAGGGTAGGTGTAGGGTAGGTGTAGGGTAGGTGTAGGGTAGGTGTAGGGTAGGTGTAGGGTAGGTGTAGGGTAGGTGTAGGGTAGGTGTAGGGTAGGTGTAGGGTAGGTGTAGGGTAGGTGTAGGGTAGGTGTAGGGTAGGTGTAGGGTAGGTGTAGGGTAGGTGTAGGGTAGGTGTAGGGTAGGTGTAGGGTAGGTGTAGGGTAGGTGTAGGGTAGGTGAAGGGTAGGTGTAGGGTAGGTGTAGGGTAGGTGTAGGGTAGGTGTAGGGTAGGTGTAGGGTAGGTGTAGGGTAGGTGTAGGGTAGGTGTAGGGTAGGTGTAGGGTAGGTGTAGGGTAGGTGTAGGGTAGGTGTAGGGTAGGTGTAGGGTAGGTGTAGGGTAGGTGTAGGGTAGGTGTAGGGTAGGTGTAGGGTAGGTGTAGGGTAGGTGTAGGGTAGGTGTAGGGTAGGTGTAGGGTAGGTGTAGGGTAGGTGTAGGGTAGGTGTAGGGTAGGTGTAGGGTAGGTGTAGGGTAGGTGTAGGGTAGGTGTAGGGTAGGTGTAGGGTAGGTGTAGGGTAGGTGTAGGGTAGGTGTAGGGTAGGTGTAGGGTAGGTGTAGGGTAGGTGTAGGGTAGGTGTAGGGTAGGTGTAGGGTAGGTGTAGGGTAGGTGTAGGGTAGGTGTAGGGTAGGTGTAGGGTAGGTGTAGGGTAGGTGTAGGGTAGGTGTAGGGTAGGTGTAGGGTAGGTGTAGGGTAGGTGTAGGGTAGGTGTAGGGTAGGTGTAGGGTAGGTGTAGGGTAGGTGTAGGGTAGGTGTAGGGTAGGTGTAGGGTAGGTGTAGGGTAGGTGTAGGGTAGGTGTAGGGTAGGTGTAGGGTAGGTGTAGGGTAGGTGTAGGGTAGGTGTAGGGTAGGTGTAGGGTAGGTGTAGGGTAGGTGTAGGGTAGGTGTAGGGTAGGTGTAGGGTAGGTGTAGGGTAGGTGTAGGGTAGGTGTAGGGTAGGTGTAGGGTAGGTGTAGGGTAGGTGTAGGGTAGGTGTAGGGTAGGTGTAGGGTAGGTGTAGGGTAGGTGTAGGGTAGGTGTAGGGTAGGTGTAGGGTAGGTGTAGGGTAGGTGTAGGGTAGGTGTAGGGTAGGTGTAGGGTAGGTGTAGGGTAGGTGTAGGGTAGGTGTAGGGTAGGTGTAGGGTAGGTGTAGGGTAGGTGTAGGGTAGGTGTAGGGTAGGTGTAGGGTAGGTGTAGGGTAGGTGTAGGGTAGGTGTAGGGTAGGTGTAGGGTAGGTGTAGGGTAGGTGTAGGGTAGGTGTAGGGTAGGTGTAGGGTAGGTGTAGGGTAGGTGTAGGGTAGGTGTAGGGTAGGTGTAGGGTAGGTGTAGGGTAGGTGTAGGGTAGGTGTAGGGTAGGTGTAGGGTAGGTGTAGGGTAGGTGTAGGGTAGGTGTAGGGTAGGTGTAGGGTAGGTGTAGGGTAGGTGTAGGGTAGGTGTAGGGTAGGTGTAGGGTAGGTGTAGGGTAGGTGTAGGGTAGGTGTAGGGTAGGTTTAGGAATAATTCTCAAAAACACGACGAAACCGCGAGCTGCTTGCAGCTCGCGCACCAAGCAAATACTAGTTTATTATACTATATAAAACTGCATTACCACTCACTGACTGACATAATTGTTCTCCCAGATGGTGGATGGGGAGGTGGGTATATTTTGACAGATTCGTAAACAAGTGACTCTCGCGAGTTTGGGAAAAGTCCCAAACCTCCCCTTTTCCTCCCCCCTCCTCCCCCCCTCTATCGTATCTCGGAAACTAAGGTACCCGTAGTATGTTTTTTTTACGGATTCGTTTAGAGGAGGCTTGGAAAAGCAAAAACCATTTTTCAAATTTGACCCGCTCGCCCCCCTTCTCCCCCCCTTTAAGCGGATCTCGGAAGTTGAGAGACTTGGAACATTTCTTTTTTCAGATTCATATAAAGGGGCAATGCTATAGTCACAAACATACCATTTTTCAAAGTTGACCCCCTTGCTCCCCTTCTCCCCCCTCCCCCCCGTTTTGGCAAATCTTTTTTTTTTGTTTTTTTTTACGGAATCGTTTAGAGGAGGCTCGGAAAAGTAAAAACCATTTTTAAAAGTTGACCCCCTCGCCCCCCTTTCCCCCCCCCCCTTTAAGCGGATCTCGGAAGTTGAGAGACTTGGAACATTTCTTTTTTCAGATTCATATAAAGGGGCAATGCTAAAGTCACAAACAAACCATTTTTCAAAGTTGACCCCCTCGCCCCCCTTTCCCCCCCCGTTTTGGCGAATCTTTTTTTTTTGTTTTTTTTACGGATTCAGCGTAGGGATCCCGAGTGGAGCGAACCTACGAGACCGAGTGCAGCGCAGGGGGGAGGTGGCGAGCGAAGCGAGCCGGCGACCTCCGTAGCGTAACGAAGGTTGAGTGGGTGAAGCGAAACTCAGTGCCTGGCGACGACAAGCAAACATTAGGGTTTATGTTTTTTGGAACAAAGTGTAGGGTAGGTGTAGGGTAGGTGTAGGGCAGGTGTAGGGTAGGTGTAGGGTAGGTGTAGGGTAGGTGTAGGGACAACAACACGCGAGCTGCTTGCAGCTCGCGCACCAAGCAAATACTAGTTATATTATATAAAACTGCATTACCACTGACTGACTGACTCACTCATTGACATAATTGTTCTCCCAGATGGTGGAGGGGAAGGTGGGTATATTTTGACAGATTCGTATACAAGTAACTCTCGCGAGTATGGGAAAAGTCCCAAACCTCCCCTTTTCCTCCCCCCTTCTCCCCCCCTCTATCGTATCTCGGAAACTAAGGTACCCGTAGAATGTTTTTTTTACGGATCCGTTTAGAGGAGGCTCGCAAAAGTAAAAACCATTTTTCAAAGTTGACCCCCTCGCCCCCCTTCTCCCCCCCTTTAAGCGGATCTCGAAAGTTGGAACATTTGGAACATTTCTTTTTTCAGGTTCATATAAAGGGGCAATGCTATAGTCACAAACAAACCATTTTTCATAGATGACCCCCTTGCCCCCCTTCTCCCCCCTCCCCCCCCGTTTTGGCTAATCTTTTGTTTTTTGTTTTTTTTACGGAATCGTTTAGAGGAGGCTAGGAAAGGTAAAACTATTTTTCAAAGTTGACCCCCTCGCCCCCCTTCTCCCCCCCTTTAAGCGGATCTCGGAAGTTGAGAGACTTGGAACATTTATTTTTTCAGATTCATATAAAGGGGCAATTCTTGAGTCGGAATCATTTTTCAAAGTTGACCCCCTCGCCCCCCTTCTCCCCCCCTTTAAGCGGATCTCGAAAGTTGAGAGACTTGGAACATTTCCTTTTTCAGATTCATATAAAGGGGCAATCCTTTAGTCACAAACAAACCATTTTTCAAAGTTGACCCCCTTGCCCCCCATCTCCCCCCTCCCCCCCCCCCCCCCCGTCTTGGCGAATCTTTTTTTTGTTTTTTTTACGGATTCAGCGTAGGGATCCCGAGTGGAGCGAACCTACGAGACCGAGTGCAGCGCAGGGGGGAGGTGGCGAGCGAAGCGAGCCGGCGACCTCCGTAGCGTAACGAAGGTTGAGTGGGTGAAGCGAAACTCAGTGCCTGGCGACGACAAGCAAACATTAGGGTTATGTTTTTTGAAACAAAGTTTAGGTAAGTTTAGGTAGGTGTAGGGTAGGTGTAGGGTAGGTGTAGGGACAACAACACGCGAGCTGCTTGCAGCTCGCGCACCAAGCAAATACTAGTTATATTATATAAAGCTGGATTACCACTCACTCACTGACATAATTGTTCTCCCAGATGGTGGATGGGGAGGTGGGTATATTATGACAGATTCGTAAACAAGTGACTCTCGCGAGTTTGGGAAAAGTCCCAAACCTCCCCTTTTCCTCCCCCCTCCTCCCCCCCTCTATCGTATCTCGGAAACTAAGGTACCCGTAGTATGTTTTTTTTACGGATTCGTTTAGAGGAGGCTCGGAAAAGCAAAAACCATTTTTCAAATTAGACCCCCTCGCCCCCCTTCTCCCCCCCTTTAAGCGGATCTCGGAAGTTGAGAGACTTGGAACATTTCTTTTTTCAGATTCATATAAAGGAGCAATGCTATAGTCACAAACATACCATTTTTCAAAGTTGACCCCCTTGCTCCCCTTCTCCCCCCTCCCCCCCGTTTTGGCGAATCTTTTTTTTTTGTTTTTTTTACGGAATCGTTTAGAGGAGGCTAGGAAAGGTAAAACTATTTTTCAAAGTTGACCCCCTCGCCCCCCTTCTCCCCCCCTTTAAGCGGATCTCGGAAGTTGAGAGACTTGGAACATTTATTTTTTCAGATTCATATAAAGGGGCAATTCTTGAGTCGGAATCATTTTTCAAAGTTGACCCCCTCGCCCCCCTTCTCCCCCCCTTTAAGCGGATCTCGAAAGTTGAGAGACTTGGAACATTTCCTTTTTCAGATTCATATAAAGGGGCAATCCTTTAGTCACAAACAAACCATTTTTCAAAGTTGACCCCCTTGCCCCCCATCTCCCCCCTCCCCCCCCCCCCCCCGTCTTGGCGAATCTTTTTTTTGTTTTTTTTACGGATTCAGCGTAGGGATCCCGAGTGGAGCGAACCTACGAGACCGAGTGCAGCGCAGGGGGGAGGTGGCGAGCGAAGCGAGCCGGCGACCTCCGTAGCGTAACGAAGGTTGAGTGGGTGAAGCGAAACTCAGTGCCTGGCGACGACAAGCAAACATTAGGGTTATGTTTTTTGAAACAAAGTTTAGGTAAGTTTAGGTAGGTGTAGGGTAGGTGTAGGGTAGGTGTAGGGACAACAACACGCGAGCTGCTTGCAGCTCGCGCACCAAGCAAATACTAGTTATATTATATAAAGCTGGATTACCACTCACTCACTGACATAATTGTTCTCCCAGATGGTGGATGGGGAGGTGGGTATATTATGACAGATTCGTAAACAAGTGACTCTCGCGAGTTTGGGAAAAGTCCCAAACCTCCCCTTTTCCTCCCCCCTCCTCCCCCCCTCTATCGTATCTCGGAAACTAAGGTACCCGTAGTATGTTTTTTTTACGGATTCGTTTAGAGGAGGCTCGGAAAAGCAAAAACCATTTTTCAAATTAGACCCCCTCGCCCCCCTTCTCCCCCCCTTTAAGCGGATCTCGGAAGTTGAGAGACTTGGAACATTTCTTTTTTCAGATTCATATAAAGGAGCAATGCTATAGTCACAAACATACCATTTTTCAAAGTTGACCCCCTTGCTCCCCTTCTCCCCCCTCCCCCCCGTTTTGGCGAATCTTTTTTTTTTGTTTTTTTTACGGATTCAGCGTAGGGATCCCGAGTGGAGCGAACCTACGAGACCGAGTGCAGCGCAGGGGGGAGGTGGCGAGCGAAGCGAGCCGGCGACCTCCGTAGCGTAACGAGGGTTGAGTGGGTGAGAAGCGAAACTCAGTGCCTGGCGACGACAAGCAAACATTAGGGTTATGTTTTTTGGAACAAAGTGTAGGGTAGGTGTAGGGTAGGTGTAGGGTAGGTGTAGGGTAGGTGTAGGGTAGGTGTAGAGTAGGTGTAGGGTAGGTGTAGGGTAGGTGTAGGGTAGGTGTAGGGTAGGTGTAGGGTAGGTGTAGGGTAGGCGTAGGGTAGGTGTAGGGTAGGTGTAGGGTAGGTGTAGGGTAGGCGTAGGGTAGGCGTAGGGTAGGTGTAGGGTAGGTGTAGGGACAACAACACGCGGGTGTAGGGACAACAACACGCGAGCTGCTTGCAGCTCGCGCACCAAGCAAATACTAGTTATTATATTATATAAAACTGCATTACCACTCACTCACTGACTCATTGACATAATTGTTCTCCCAGATGGTGGATGGGGAGGTGGGTATATTTTGACAGATTCGTAAACAAGTAACTCCCGTGAGTATGGGAAAAGTCCCAAACCTCCCCTTTTCCTCCCCCCTCCTCCCCCCCTCTATCGTATCTCGGAAACTAAGGTACCCGTATTTTTTGTTTTTTACGGATTCGTTTAGAGGAGGTTCTCAAAAGTAAAAACCATTTTTCAAAGTTGACCCCCTCGCCCCCCTTCTCCCCCCCTTTAAGCGGATCTCGAAAGTTGAGAGACTTGGAACATTTCTTTTGTCAGATTCATATAAAGGGGCAATGCTATAGTCACAAACGAACCAGTTTTCAAAGTTGACCCCCTTGCCCCCCTTCTCCCCCCTCCCCCCCCGATTTGGCGAATCTTTTTCTTTTGTTTTTTTTACGGATTCGTTTAGAGGAGGCTCGGAAAAGTAAAAACCTTTTTTCAAAGTTGACCCCCTCGCCCCCCTTCTCCCCGCCTTTAAGCGGATCTCGGAAGTTGAGAGACTTGGAACATTTCTTTTTTCAGATTCATATAAAGGGGCAATGCTATAGTCACAAACGAACCAGTTTTCAAAGTTGACCCCCTTGCCCCCCATCTCCCCCCCTCCCCCCCCCCCCCGTTTTGGCGAATCTTTTTTTTGTTTTTTTTACGGATTCAGCGTAGGGATCCCGAGTGGAGCGAACCTACGAGACCGAGTGTAGCGCAGGGGGGAGGTGGCGAGCGAAGCGAGCCGGCGACCTCCGTAGCGTAACGAAGGTTGAGTGGGTGAAGCGAAACTCAGTGCCTGGCGACGACAAGCAAACATTGTGGTTATGTTTTTTGGAACAAAGTTTAGGGTAGGTGTAGGGTAGGTGTTGGGTAGGTGTAGGGTAGGTGTAGGGTAGGTTTTGGGACAAAAACACGCGAGCTGCTGGCAGCTCGCGCACCAAGCAAATACTAGTTATTATATTATATAAAACTGCATTACCACTGACTGACTCACTCATTGACATAATTGTTCTCCCAGATGGTGGAGGGGGAGGTGGGTATATTTTGACAGATTCGTAAACAAGTAACTCCCGTGAGTATGGGAAAAGTGCCAAACCTCCCCTTTTCTCCCCCCCTCCTCCCCCCCCCTATCTTATCTCGGAAAGTAAGGTACCCGTATTTTTTGTTTTTTACGGATTCGTTTAGAGGAGGCTCGGAAAAGTAAAAACCATTTTTCAAAGTTGACCCCCTTGCCCCCCTTCTCCCCCCCTTTAAGCGGATCTCGGAAGTTGAGAGACTTGGAACATTTCTTTTTTCAGATTCATATAAAGGGGCAATGCTATAGTCAAAAACAAACCAATTTTCAAAGTTGAACCCCTTGCCCCCCCTCTTCCCCCTTCCCCCCCCGTTTTGGCGAATCTTTTTTTTTTGTTTTTTTTACGGATTCAGCGTAGGGATCCCGAGTGGAGCGAACCTACGAGACCGAGTGCAGCGCAGGGGGGAGGTGGCGAGCGAAGCGAGCCGGCGACCTCCGTAGCGTAACGAAGGTTGAGTGGGTGAAGCGAAACTCAGTGCCTGGCGACGACAAGCAAACATTAGTGTTGGGTAGGTGTAGGGTAGGTGTAGGGTAGGTGTAGGGTAGGTGTAGGGTAGGTGTAGGGTAGGTGTAGGGTAGGTGTAGGGTAGGTGTAGGGTAGGTGTAGGGTAGGTGTAGGGTAGGTGTAGGGTAGGTGTAGGGTAGGTGTAGGGTAGGTGTAGGGTAGGTGTAGGGTAGGTGTAGGGTAGGTGTAGGGTAGGTGTAGGGTAGGTGTAGGGTAGGTGTAGGGTAGGTGTAGGGTAGGTGTAGGGTAGGTGTAGGGTAGGTGTAGGGTAGGTGTAGGGTAGGTGTAGGGTAGGTGTAGGGTAGGTGTAGGGTAGGTGTAGGGTAGGTGTAGGGTAGGTGTAGGGTAGGTGTAGGGTAGGTGTAGGGTAGGTGTAGGGTAGGTGTAGGGTAGGTGTAGGGTAGGTGTAGGGTAGGTGTAGGGTAGGTGTAGGGTAGGTGTAGGGTAGGTGTAGGGTAGGTGTAGGGTAGGTGTAGGGTAGGTGTAGGGTAGGTGTAGGGTAGGTGTAGGGTAGGTGTAGGGTAGGTGTAGGGTAGGTGTAGGGTAGGTGTAGGGTAGGTGTAGGGTAGGTGTAGGGTAGGTGTAGGGTAGGTGTAGGGTAGGTGTAGGGTAGGTGTAGGGTAGGTGAACGTTTGGAGTTTTTATGGCAAAACAAAGTTTGCCGGGTCAGCTAGTATAGTATAGATTTGATTTAAGTTATCTAGACAATCCCACTAGTTATCAAAAGCAAGTTAATTCTGTGTGTATTCTTGTACATTATGGTATAAATTGCATAAATTTTGCTGCTGTACAACGTCGGTATACTTCTCGCCAAACTTCTTGGCCGCCCTGAAATTGGCTACAATGGCTGCGTAGTAGTAAATCTCATACAGCACCGATCCGTGCTTTGCGCATTGGAAAACCAACTTCAGGGCGGCCCAGAAGTTTGGCGATAACTATACCTTCTGTACAACGTCGTTACCAAAGCTCCAAAGAAACTGGTTGATCTCCATTAACCTTTACTTCAAATTCTCAATTTAAGGTTACACTAGTCGAAAATTCTTCCATACAAACGTAGTCTAGGGATTATTCCACTGTTTGACAATGTACGTTCAAAATAAAAAGTGATATAAATTTTTCTCATCATTATATAGCCCTGTAAGAAAGCAAAAAAGTAAAAAAAAGTCAATATTTGAAAGTTATGAGCGTCGAAAGTTCCACATTTCGACACATTTTAACACATTTTTGGGCGCGAATAAATACCATAAGAAGACGGAAAATTGCAAAACGGCCTCCATACAGAGATAGATTAGTAGTTCAACAATGCAAATAATTTTATTTTGAACAGATAGATTTAGTCGTTTTTTCATGATATCTAGACTGCCAAAGGACTGTTAAAAAAATTTCGCGCGCTCGTTTTCGTCCTAAATCATTATCCATTTCGCTAAATTTAACCCCGCGCACAAAATAGTTCGTGCCGTCGACTAGTGTACCCTTAAAATTAAAGATGGAGGTTAGCTAGGCTGCTTAGTTTTTACTTTCTTGTCAATTCCGGTAGTAGAGCAAACGCTACAAGTCATATTACTCTACCGCCGCGTCGGTGCCCTGCCCCCGTACCATGACGTGTCAAAACTATAATGGTTCGACTGTGATATATTTATACAAGTCATATACATCTGTCCCTTACGCACACTGGAAATAACGTTGCTCTAAGAGGTAAACGTCACCCCCCTGAAGTAAAAACTTAAGGTAATCTAGGTACCTTCAGGCAGACCGGTGCTTATTAACCGACTTTCGAAAAAGGAGGAGGTTCTATGTTCGACTTCTTGTACTTTTTTTTTGTGTTCGTTCACCGATATCTCCGTCAATTGTGGACCGATTTTGAAAATTATTTTTTTGTTTGAAAGAATATGTTCCGAAATTGGTCCCATTTTAATTTGGTGAAGATCTGATGAAGAACTTCGAAGATAAACAACAGAACTCTTCAATAAATAACGGCAAATCTTTAGGGACTGCTGCAATTGCATGTCTGTTTGTTGTTTATACCATTTCATAACATAACATCACGCCAGTACACTCTTAAGGGGTAAGCAGATCTCTCATTTGATCGGTTTGTTCAAGTTTCATGATATTCGGGTAATCTATTCTAGCGTTATAAGAAACTTACTAAACAACTCGCCCATTAGGTTAGGTTAGGTACAACTAAAAAGTAAAAAATAAAAAACCTTTTTAACAAAAAAATACTACCAACTTCCAAATAAGAAAACTACAAAGTGAAAAATAACTTTATTTTTGGAAGTCGGTGTCTATATCGCAAAAAAATGGTACTTACGAAAGACACCGACGTAGTAGTCGGTAGTATTTTTTTGTAAAAAAGTTTTTTCAAAGATTACAATTGAGCTACATAGCACTAAATTCTGATAAGATGTACCTAAGAATGCATACGTGACGCAGATACCTAATTACTTATATCTCTTTTTTCAGCCTTATCAATTTTATATATGTTTTTTTTTTATATAGTTTATTCCTGGTTTATTTTAAATATCTTACTGTACTTTTTTTTTTCTTTTTGTATTATTTGTATCTATCTTTACATGCGCTACAGACCTTGGTTTCCGTACGTCACGTCCTAGGCGACCACTGAAAATCAGCGCCGTGCAGTGGGTCCCCCACGGCACAGCATTATGCTGAGTGGAAGCCTCCTTGCCACAACCACGAAAAGCATCTGCTTTTATTTATACTCGCATTTTTTTTTTTGCCTTTTTTCCTTTTCTAACATAATTTAAGAACTACTAGCACTATTGTAAGGGTTTAGTTTTCAAAATCTGTAACCACTGTTCTTGTTCATGAAATGTAATGTTTGTATGTCGTTTTGTGGCAATTAAATATTTTTTCTATCTTCTTTTTCTTCTATAATCAGTCTTTAAGTAAAATATCACACACGTAGAATAGTACTTATTATGATTCATTCAACGTTAGCTATCGATCGATAACCAAATCCAACTAATGCCTCTATTACGTTTATCCTCGATAATACAATATAATAATTCATTCAAATACATATCTAATTACCTAATAATCTACTGTCCAATAAAAATTGTTCGTATTCATAAATACTTTCATTCTCTAAAAGATTGCCATCGAATAAAAGGTCATCCGGCACTTTTTCAACTGCCTGTTATTTTAAGGCAGAACACGCAAAGGTACAGTGGCCTACTACACTTAGTTAATTCTAATATAGTAAGGCATTTTTCGCGCGGATTTTATTCGCGCGAATTTTTGTCCGCGTACTGAATCTACACTCCACACACTGCGGATAAAATTCCACGCGATTTTTGTATCTTTCTACCTGTTCATAGAGCTCAAAATATTCGCGCGAATTTAATCCGCGCCACGGTGCGGTGGATTCTGTGGCAAAACACGGTTTTCTTACGGTATTATTTCCCCGCGATTTTTTTACCGCAATGCGTGCAGCTTCATACATTCATTCATTCCACAGGTCGCAGAATGGGCGGAAACAATTCGCGGAAATAAAAACCGCAGTGCGTGCTAAGCCTTAAGGTAATTCTCTTTTTGCATAAGGTTCGTCGGTCGAATTAAGCTCACCATAAGTCTTATTCTACCACGAACTTCCACTTCGTTATATGGAGAGTTGGATACCACCGTATTCAATGACCGTAATAGGCACCCATACAATCCCACGGTATACTTACCGCCATCAGTCCTCATTGTGTTCCCATCAAGCCGACAGCTATGTTACGTGATCACCGTGACCTTTAACGTCGGACATAGCGTTGGCTGTCTGTTACTCTTCGCTGAGTGCTTCCATGTACCTCCATTTTTTTTACTTGGCGGTGCCACTGATTTTATACTACTAACGCAGCGCAGTGCATGGCTAAGCATACGTTTCTATACGTAGTGTAGGGAGCAGTTGCGCGTAGGCGCAGAGCGTAGCAGACGCGTATGTAGTTGTGTATAGTTCTCGCCAAACTTATTGGTCGCCCTAAGGTTGGCTACAATTGCTGCGCAGTAGTAAATCTCATACAAAAACAACGCGCCGTGCCTTGCGCATCGGAAGTAGCGGCCAAGAAGTTTGGCGAGAACTATACTCCATGTTGCAATTTGCATATTTGCGAATACAGTATATAGGTGAAGTGCGAAGATTGAGCGTAGGCACTGGATAGGCGTAGCACGTAATAAGTTGCGTAGCATTACGCGTAGACTCGGTGCGTAGCGCTACGCGTAGACAAAATGCGTAGCGCTACGCGTAGACAAAGTGCGTAGCACTATGCGTAGACATGGTGCGTAGCATTACGCTTAGGCGCTGCGTAGACATTTCGCTACGCCTATTTCGTTCTAGTAGTCGCATACAGGCGTAATTTTACGTGTCGTAAACTTCGCGGTACTATGAATGAAATATGTAAGGAAAAAACATCGAAGTGCTTGATTTGATCAATCAATAATGTGCAACGTATTCGATGGGATATTTTAATTAATCAGTTGTCTACCTTCACGAGGAACGACGTAAACAATTTAATTAGCTTTTAGACAATTGCACGATGACAAAATTACCGATAATAATAATCAAAATAGATAATGACCGGTTTTATTTTATAATCTGTTTTAGGGTTCCTTACCCGAAGGGTTCAAAAAGAGCCCTATTGCTGTCACTCACGTGTTTATCTATCTGTCCGTCAGTCTGTATGTCCCATTCTATACAATATTAGTCTGTCCGTCGTCTTTCACACAGGTTTTGCAGCCAAACGGTTGCAGCTACAGTCTTAAAATTATCACAGTATTGGCATATTGTTGACCCAAAGCCTTTATGGCTTATTACTAAAAAAAAAAAAAAATTTTTAAATAGGCTTACATGACCACTTATAAAACGTCGACAAAAGGTGCACAGTTCGGGTTAGTCGTTTCCTATGGAGATGAACCGGCAAGAAACTCTACGGTTAATCTTTTAAAAAAATGTTTGTGTTTACAATATTTCCATGTTACAGCATTATAGTACTTAGATATGGGGGGGCAACGTAGGACCGACAATAAGTAGGAAGAAAAAAAAAAAATAAGTAAAACGAGATAACAATTTAACAAATGTTAACAAGCATCTAGAAGGCAAGGGCTCTTTGAGTAAGGCTATAGGCTCCCAAACAGCAAAAAGGGGGAGGTAAATAAAATTGACCTACCCCATCGCGTGGGGTATCGTTGTAGGGCTCTTTGAGTAGATAAGTACTGTTGTTTTGATAAATCCTGTATGCGTAATAAACATTACCACTAAATTTCAAGTTCAAGGGTCAATGAGCAGTGGAAAAAAATATCAGAACAAAATTTTGTTAAAAAAGGTGACTTTGGTGACTTCTCATTCCTTTGTTTTCTAATCTATCTATCTATATATATATGTAAAAAAACTTTTTTACAAAAAAATACCGACTTCCAGAAAACTACAAAGTGAAAAATAACTGTATTTTTGGAAGTCGGTGTCTTTCGTAGGTACCATTTTTTTGCGTTATGGACAGTTATTTTTTTCACTTTTTAGGTGTACCTACCTAATAGGCAAGTTGTTTAGTAAGTTTCCTATAACGCCAGAATAGATTACCCGAATATCATGAAACTTGAACAAACCCGAACAAATGAGAGATCTGCTTACCCCTTAAGAGCGTACCGGCGTGATGTTATGTTATGAAATGGTATAAACAATAAATAGACATGTGATTGCAGCAGTCCCGAGAGATTTGCCGTTATTTATTGAAGAGTTCTGTTGTATATCTTCGAAGTTCTTCATCAGATCTTTCGTAAAGTTCGAATGAGAATGGTATGCCTTCGTCTTGTAGAACACCGAATATTAGAAAGTTTCGTACCCACCTATACAATGCAATTAAAATCCAATTATGAATACGAATGCCAGCATTATATAATTTGAGAGTTACGCAATATGAATTTAAATTGTGTCATTATTACCAAGACATTGTAATAAAACTATACCTAATATATGCCCCGGCTTCACCCGCGACAAATTATACACAAAACCTTCCTCGTCTCCCACTCTTTCTATTGGTGAAAACCCCATCAAAATCCGCTCAGTAGTTATTGAGTTTGTCGCGTACAAACGCGACGCGGGACTTTATTTCATTTATAATATGTAGTGATAAGCAAAACAATAGATTTTTAACTAAACATATTTTTTATGAATACAGAACCAGCAGCCTGATTGCGTAAGTTAATTCGGCAAAGCAAACAAGTCGATTCTTGCCCAAAAACGATTTTACGTATTGCATATTACACTCTGAAACGGAAAGGTTATGCTCCTTTCGATTACCAATATTTTGACGTAGAATTGATTGTAAAGAATTAACGAAAGCGGAAGAATCGAGTTATAACTTCACTATTGGTATTATGTAATGCAAATGTCAAGTATATTTGACAAACGTAAAACCCTTTCGTCGCTGTCATTGATATATGTCCAATATTTTTTGGCTTTGTCGTTGCATAATACCGAAAAAGTTGAAAGAATTCATTCTGATTCTTTGAAAGAATCGACTCGTTTCCTTTGCCGAATTCACTTACGCAAAGGCTGCTGATATTATGATAAAGCGAGTCAAATAAGTAACGCTAGTTTTCATTATTACTAGTTATTTATTTTTTATTATTTGTGGCTATGCCACTGGTTTTTTTTTTATTTATTGTTGATAGGTTTGCGTTTGACTACTATCTCACCTGATGGTAAGCGACGATGTGGTCGACGATGAAGCACGCTTGCCTAGAAGAAACCTATTCACTCTTGACTTAAAGACTCCCAGGTTGTAGCCAACAGGAAATACAGACTCCGGCAGGGAATTCCACTCCTTTGCTGTACGCATAATAAAAGTATTCCCAAAACGTTTGGTGCGTATGGGTGGGATGTCCACCATGTACCGATGACGCATCGCCGTACGTCTTGTAGTCCGATAATGGAACGGGCTAGGAGGAATTAGTTCATGCAATTCCAACGCACACTCCCCGAAATGTAACCGATAAAAAACCGACAGGCTGGCAACTCTGCGCCGATGTTCGAGGTTCTGGAGCCTAGATTCGACGAGTACCTCATTGCCAATCAGCCTCTTGGCCCGTTTTTTGATCGACTCAAGTGCATCCAGCTGGTACTTGGCAGATCCGTCCCAGAGATGAGAACAGTACTCCATGCATGGTCGAACTTGCGCTTGATACAAGTTGAGCAATTGTTCTGGCGTGAACCGTCTCACCTTCGCGAGGACTCCCAATTTTTTGGCAGCCTGCTGAGCTTTTGCCTCAATGAATGGACCGAAATTGAGCGTCGATGTCAACGTAATGCCAAGAACCTCAAGATGGTCCGTTATCGGCACGGTTACACCTCGGAAAGTAGGAGCCGGGTGGAATTGACTCCTTTTAGCGGAAAAAAGACACGCCTGGGTCTTAGCAGCATTGAACTTGACCAGATTGGCATCGCCCCATTCGGAGACTGCCTTCAAGGATAGATTCAAGCGCCCAACCATGGCCTCCCGGAGAGACTGGATTTGACTTTTGTTTTTTTTTTATTTGATTTGGCTTCGTTACGAGACCGTTAAGCGAATTACTAGTTAGCACACCATTTGAGTGTTACCGTGTCTAAAGACGAAAGTCTATGACCAGTGTGTGTTGCCAGTTATGACCTATGGCTCTGAGACGTGGTCGCTCACAATAGGCCACCCAAAGGGCAATGGAGAGAGCTATGCTCGGAGTATCTTTGCGTGTTCGAATCAGAAATGTAGAGATTCGCAAGAGAACCAGGGTTACCGACATAGCCCGAAGAATTGCCAAACTTAAGTGGCAGTGGACAGAGCGCATTGCTCGCAGAATGGATGGCCGCGGGCAGAATAAATCTAGAGTGGCGACCGCGAACCGGAAGACGTTGCGTTAGAAGGGCTCCCACTAGGTAGACCGATGACCTGGTGAAGGTTGCGGGGGTCCACTGGATGCGGGACGCACGGGACCGGTCAATGTGGCGACGATTGGGGGAGGCCGATGTCCAGCAGTGGACGACTTTCGGCTAATATGATGAGTGTTACCTAGAATTCCTAAATTAATTATCAGCGCCAAGAGTTCCTGGCGCTGATAATTAATTTATTACATTCGGGCATTCATTTACGTGTTTCCTAGTGTTGACAGGGAAAAAACTTATTAGTGTTTTTCATGGTGAGAAATATCTAGATAACGTAGGTTAGGTACCTAGGGTAGGTAAGTACAGTGAGCAACATCAATTAGGTACCATTCACGCATACCATAGAAAAATTAAATTCAAATTAAAAAATCCCCCGATTTATAAACCTCTAAAAAGCAAAAATACTTTGGCGGTTCCCCGACGCGTGTACGAGTCTTGTTTTTTGCTTGTTAGAGGTTTATAAATCGGGGGTTTTTTTAAATTTTATATTAATGTTTTATTTCATGATTTTTAAACTATATATAATATACCAGTTTTAAACTATATATAGTAGTAGACACGCTTCTATCGACATTCTATCAAAACACGTAATTATGACATGATATCTTGCGAAAAAACCCAGATTCAAAGAGTAAAATGTGGATTACTTTTGAACCGTTGAACCGATTTCAATCAAACATAGCTAAGAACACTCTCGACAAAGTCACCTTTCAAACAAAAAAAACTGAATCAAAATCGGTTCATCCGTTTAGGAGCTATGATGCCACAGACAGACACACAGATACTCAGCAACACACGTCAAACTTATAACACCCCTCTTTTTCCGTCGACGTTTAAAAAGAGGGGTCACCGGTTGAGTATGTCCGTAAACAGTCAGTACGTACTAGGTACCCGATTATGTACATCTGATATAATTATTTACTTACTTACATTAGCACGTAACTGTGAAAACTACGATAAGTAGGTAAATCTACTTAGTTATAGACAGATTGATATTTACCATGAAACATTTATGTTTTTTTTTAATATCAAATCGGTCATCGTATGTTTGGTGTCCAAGTACATTATGTATTCAGTTTAGTTAGCAGTAAATTCACATGCCATTTGTCCTTGGCGTGTACCTATGTACCTACATGTTATAACATGTTAATAGATTAGAAGAGGAAAAGCATTCATGAATACCAAATAGAAATACCAAATAGTTGGAAAAAACTGTTTGGTTCCAACTTAGACAATCTACCATTTAGCATGCTTAATTTAATTAATACTAATAACTAATCCAATTATTTGGGGACTCCAATTAGCCAACTCAAAAAAAAATGGTAGATTGTCTACCATTTAGCATGCTTAATTTAATTAATACTAATAACTATTCCAATTATTTGGGGACTCCAATTAGCCAACTCAATCTTTCTTTCTTACTCGATTTATTACTTCAGTGGGAATTAGTTTTAAACATGATGCCAGTGCAATTTTGTTTTAATTCTTTTTTTAAATCGCTGGCGAATTAGTGTTAAACAGGATCCCAGTGCAATTTTATTTTAGTCCCTTTTTTTAAAACGCTGGCGAATTAGTGACAAACGGGATCGCAGTGCAATTTTCTTTTAATTATTTTTTTAAAACGCTGGTGTATTAGTGTTTTTTAAAACGCTGGCGAATTAGTGTTAAATAGGATCGCAGTGCAATTTCCTTTTCTATTTCTCCCTTTTTTTTTAAGGTTTATCCTAACTGGAAATTCTTCTGTATCGTGGGTGAATTTTCAAACAATGGTAGGTACCTAAATTGATGACTTGTTATTAGTGGTAGACGCAAAAACATGGCAGTTTTGTGGTGGACTTAGAAACCGATGAAAAAATATGCGACTAGATAGACGGACGTAGCTTTTTTACCACTTTGGTAATTACCGAAACTTAATACATAAACAGTTTTTGGTAAAATTAATTAAATATTTTTTAGGTAAACCGAAAACTATTTAATTTGAAGAATTAGTTGGAAAACGGCTTAAAAGACACAGAAACGTATATTGGCCGGAGGCTCGTGTTAAATGTTATCGATATGATAAATTAATTTAGCTTGAAAAAGATATTTACGCACTGAGTACACAGACGGCAGATAACTTTACTCTAATAAAATGAGATTATATCCTATCTACGAGCATTATGGCCATAGACTACAGTGCCCACGCTAATGCATTGCTGAATGTATCTTTTGTTTCTAAACATTGCCATTTCTATTTATGTCCAGTTACGACAGCCAGGAAAAATGCATAAACTTTTAATAGCTGTTTTATTGTCCTGCCACTTAATTAATCGATAAATTTGTTAAAACATACAATCTATGTACCTTAGTTGATTTTTATACGTGGCTACATGTAATCATCTTCATCATTAGCGTGAAAAATAAATACAATGCCGTAAGAAGTATAACAAGGGCAATATTATATTATGTTTTATGTAACATCTCATATTACCGATTAAATAAAAACGTAGGTAAGTGCATTTGGGTATCATAAATTGATGGCAACAATAGGCACTTATTTAGCTTTGTTATTGCAGCTGTGCAAATAAAAACCTAGCCATAAAATTACAAAACGCAGAAATAATTATTCGATCAACGGTTGATATATAGGGAGCATACAGCAAGTGTTTAATGTAAATAAACGTACTAACCTTGCAGGATTTCAATGTTCTCATCAACTTCGGGTAACAAGTGCATGAAGGTGGTCGCGAACAGGATTCCCCCTCCGAACGCGAGCATGCCCATTACCAGCCGATTGGAGGAACGCATGTTGGAGTCACTCGTCTTGAACCAGTCATATTTTAAGGATATGAGCATTGGCAAACACCCAGTAATCATAGAAATGCCGAAGAGGCACACCATTGTGATTATTTTGGCTGTTAAAGCCTCTTCCACGGCTTCGTTCAATGCAAACCTCATTTTGTACGTCATGTTCGATTTATGTCAGGAATTTAAATAATTTAGTTCCGCGGTAAACGGTCGGTTGTGCCGCACAGAGTCTTGCGCACGCGTCGCTGTCTGATCAACGATCACTCGACTGAGCTTCCTGCGCTCCTGCGCTTCACTTGTACTGTTTGTAGGCGGGCTCTTGATAACGACTCATTATAAATGATAAAAAATGAGAGTAGTTGGCCATCGCATCAATAGCTGCTGTTTGTTTTAATCAAAGGTAATCTTACCGCCAATATCTGACTTGTATGGCTTAAGACTATACGTGAGTTGTAAGGAGTAACTAATAAAAATAAACCCACTACAGATAAATGTGGATTATCGACATTACATGACACTAAACAAATTATCTACCTACGCCTACTAGGTTACATAGTTTCGGCAAAAATTGTTTAAAAATGCCAACTTTCTACTTAGAACGAAATGGCCAAATCAGTCAGAATAAGTTTTTTACACTAATGTTACGGCAAGCAGTTCATGTCAATATAACCTTGACTAACATAAACTAAGTACCTATATACTTATTAAACTAAGTATATGACTTGATGAATCTGCGTGTGTTTTAACAAAATTGCAGAAATCAGAACAAAACGTACCTACAGGGCAGGGTTGATAAAAATCTTGTTTTTTTTTTAATCATAATATACGGATTTATTTGATTTAAATCGGATATTTTTTTTAAATTTTGAACCTTTTTTTTTAATATGGAAGTCATTTATTAATTTAAAAAAAAGACAACGTACAATTATTAATAAAATTTTCAAAAAACATTTTATTTTAATAAATTGTTAGTTAAAAAAAAAACCACTTGTATTTGGTAACAAAAAGTATTAAGAAAATATCAAAAATCAAAATGTTCTTCTAATATCAAATCACTTTTTTAAAAACACATTGTCATTAAAAAAATTATTAGTTTAGTTTTTTCAAAAGGAAGACTAATTTGGCTACCTTCTCGGTGCCTAATCTATTTCTTATTTTGCTGTGCAACAAATTGAATGCCGAAAATATCCTTTCGACCACAGCAGTTGCAGCAGTTGCTTGATTATATCCAATTCTTCTTCGTTTACACATTTTTTTATGGCACCTCCCCGAACAAAAGTGCTAGCCGTTTTTAGGAGCTATCTATTCGTTATTTAAAAATAAATATAGTTGATATAATAATAAAAATACATTAAATTTCTTCATAATATTGATTCCAAAATGGGTACATTTCTTTATTTTTTAAAGAAATATATGTTTCATTAATCTCCTTCCAACAAAACCATAAAAAATAGAAATAATTATCGATAGCATGCTTCTCCTCGTGTTCGTGTTCATTCGTTATTTTTCTACTAACACGGATAGACAATTTAATAACGAACATTTTGTAACAAATGTTTTTACAAAAGAAATTAAAAAACTTTTTTACAAAAAAATACTACCGACTTCCAAATAAGAAAACTACCTTTATTGTGAAAAATAACTTTATTTTTGGAAGTCGGTGTCTTTTGTAGGTACCATTTTTTGCGTTATGGACTCCGACTTCCAAACCCTACACCTACCCTACACCTACCCTACACCTACCCTACACCTACCCTACACCTACCCTACACCTACCCTACACCTACCCTACACCTACCCTACACCTACCCTACACCTACCCTACACCTACCCTACACCTACCCTACACCTACCCTACACCTACCCTACACCTACCCTACACCTACCCTACACCTACCCTACACCTACCCTACACCTACCCTACACCTACCCTACACCTACCCTACACCTACCCTACACCTACCCTACACCTACCCTACACCTACCCTACACCTACCCTACACCTACCCTACACCTACCCTACACCTACCCTACACCTACCCTACACCTACCCTACACCTACCCTACACCTACCCTACACCTACCCTACACCTACCCTACACCTACCCTACACCTACCCTACACCTACCCTACACCTACCCTACACCTACCCTACACCTACCCTACACCTACCCTACACCTACCCTACACCTACCCTACACCTACCCTACACCTACCCTACACCTACCCTACACCTACCCTACACCTACCCTACACCTACCCTACACCTACCCTACACCTACCCTACACCTACCCTACACCTACCCTACACCTACCCTACACCTACCCTACACCTACCCTACACCTACCCTACACCTACCCTACACCTACCCTACACCTACCCTACACCTACCCTACACCTACCCTACACCTACCCTACACCTACCCTACACCTACCCTACACCTACCCTACACCTACCCTACACCTACCCTACACCTACCCTACACCTACCCTACACCTACCCTACACCTACCCTACACCTACCCTACACCTACCCTACACCTACCCTACACCTACCCTACACCTACCCTACACCTACCCTACACCTACCCTACACCTACCCTACACCTACCCTACACCTACCCTACACCTACCCTACACCTACCCTACACCTACCCTACACCTACCCTACACCTACCCTACACCTACCCTACACCTACCCTACACCTACCCTACACCTACCCTACACCTACCCTACACCTACCCTACACCTACCCTACACCTACCCTACACCTACCCTACACCTACCCTACACCTACCCTACACCTACCCTACACCTACCCTACACCTACCCTACACCTACCCTACACCTACCCTACACCTACCCTACACCTACCCTACACCTACCCTACACCTACCCTACACCTACCCTACACCTACCCTACACCTACCCTACACCTAGCCTACACCTAGCCTACACCTACCCTACACTTTGTTCCAAAAAACATAACCCTAATGTTTGCTTGTCGTCGCCAGGCACTGAGATTCGCTTCACCCACTCAACCTTCGTTTCGCTACGGAGGTCGCCGGCTCGCTTCGCTCGCCACCTCCCCGTTTTTTTTCACTTTTTAGTTGTAGGTACCTATCTAATAGGCAAGTTGTTAAGTAAGTTTCCTATAACACCAGAATAGATTACCCAATATATCATGAAACTTGAACAAAACCGATCAAATGAGAGATCTACTTACCCCTTAAAAGGGTACTGTCGTGATGTTATTATATGAAATGATATAAACAATAAACAGGCATGCGATTGCAGCAGTCCCGAGGATTTGCCGTTATTTATTGAAGAGTTCTGACGTATATCTTCGAAGTTCTTCATCAGATCTTCACCTAATTAAAATGGGACCAATTCCGGAACATACTCTTTCAAACAAAAAATAATTTTCAAAATCGGTCCACAATTGACGGACATATCGGTGAACATACATAAAAAACATACAAGAAGTCGAACATAGAACCTCCTCCTTTTTCGAAAGTCGGTTAAAAATTTGATTTTATAAAGATTTTATTCTAAAATCTGGGCGTATTCACTACTGTAACTCATGGGTGCGACAAAGAGGGAAGGTTCAAGGTTTTTTGGTAAGGGTACGGCCTTATGCAATGCTACCTACCAATCAGAAGGGCTAGTTTTCTGTATTTTTATAAAAAGACCCTTGGGAGTCTGGATTTCATGAAAAAACGACTAAACCTATAAGTTCAAAATAAAATTATTTGCATTGTTGAACTACTAATCTATCCCTGTATGGTGTTTTACAATTTTCCTTCTTCTTATGGTATTTATTGGTGCCCAAAAATACGTTAAAATTAGTGTCGAAATATGGAACTTTCGACGCTCATAACTTTCAAATATATTTTTTTAACGTTTTTGTTTCCATACAGGGCTAGATAATGATGAGACAAATTGATATATTTTTTTATTTTGACCGTCATCGTCAAACAGTGGAGTAATCGCCAGACTACGTTTGTATGGAAGAATGATCGACTAGTGCCTTAAGTGGCCACTTCAGTCGTAGAATTAAACACCATGATGGCGGGCTGTCTTGTTTAGGAGGTATTCCCTATTCTCGCCACAAAAACATTAACGAGGTACTAAATCAGCTGATCATTAATGGTGTTCTACCTAGCTGATCCTATAGTAAAAGTATTGTTGATAATGATGAGTGCAATGACCTAGGAGAATTTCAGTTATTTCAATTACCTACACCTCGTACCTATAAGTGAGTTAACATTAACTTTCATCGTGATTGTCTTGAATTGAGTCACAGGCGATGGTAAACGACCTGCCTATTCCGCTGGGGTGAATTATGAATCATGCTTTACTTATTATATCGGCAGTACACACCAGTTACTGCCATAGATATGTTACTGCACATAACATAAGTACAAGTAAAACCAAAATTAAAGAGCCTTCTTACAATAAAAAAAAACTATACTTAAACTGTTCGTTTGTTAAGGAAGATTTCTCATTTATTGGACTTTATCCTTAACGAATTTTACCGGATTCCGATAAGCTATTAAAACAGGCTGTCCTAGTACATCTGGTAGAGTTCATTGCGCTGATTCGGGATCAATATTTAACTCATTTTGTCAAAAATTGCACTTTGCTATGATATCGCTCGAGTGGCAGTATAGGAGAAGACTTGGTACATAATAGTACATTATGGTACAAGTGTGCAATGTTGGTGATTACCGCTGAGGCGTCATTGAGACCCGAGCCGTAGGTGAGGGTCTTAAGAGAGCCGAGGACGGTAATCATCAATACACACGTGTATCATACGACGTTTTTCAACACACTTGTGAAGAAAATAATACAAAAAAATATTTTTAACAGTAAAAACGAGTTGTGAATTTTTTTCAAAATGGCGGGCAAAATTAATTAATTTTCCTATGCGCGCGCATCTTACAATGGCGATCGGCCATAGACTAAAAGAATGAAATTTCTTTTTATTTTGGCTTATCGTGGATAGAGTTTTAACCACGTACAAAATAGGAAATTTAAATTTTTCTTAATTACAGAGCAAATAAAATTTATATTTGAGTGAAAGTTTTATTTATTAAGCACGTACAAGTTGAAATTAATACGAAGTTGCATGAAATGAGCAAGCAATAGGTAGATTAATTTATTTGTACTATTGAGCACGACCTTTTTTGTTTCGAAACTTTTTTAAGAACAAAGCAACTCAACCAATAAATTAAAAAAAAACTGTATAACTCACTCTGTGAATAATAGTAATGAAAAAGTCACAGTTTGATAACAGGCATCATTATGTGCCTAATTGCGGTGAAATTAGAGCCACTTTATGAGCAAGTGTGTTGAAAAAAATATAAAGCCCCTAAACATCTTCGGATGATTTCTAAAATCAAACCTAACTCTACTATTAGTTCTACTGCGCCGGCTCTTTTACTTAAGTAGACTTGGAATTACCATTTTAAAACAATTCCAGATGCTAAGTAGCTTTATTACACACACATACATACATAAACTCACGCCTTTTTTCCCCATGGGGGTAGGCAGAAACAACGCCACCTGCTACGATCCTTACATACTTCTTTTGCTTCACTCACATTCATACATCTAGTCATACACACACGCCGGTTATGAGTACTGCGCACCTGGCCTTTCTGAAGAACATCACCTATAAGGTCTATGTATGTCTTCCTAGGGCGTCCCCTCCCGGCGTTTCCATTCACGTCTGCCTTGTAAATAAAATACATTTCGTTAGTCGCCTATCATTCATCCTCTCAACATGGCGAAACCATCTTGACATACTCTTTTCAATTTTAGTCACTACATCTTCTTTTAAACCACAACGTTGTCTTTATTACCTCATTCCTCAATCTATCATTTAAAGTTACACCACACATACTTCGCAAGGAACGCATTTCTACTGCATTAATCCTACTTTCATATCTTTTTACCCGGCTGCAAGGAAAGAGTTATGTTTTTCGCGCGTATCTTGTATGTAATATTCTTTATTACCTCGTATCTTTCAAACCACTTGACGGTAAAAAAACTGGCAAAGTGCGAGTCGGACTCGCGCACGAAGGGTTCCGTACCATTATCGCAAAAAACGGCAAAAAAAATCAAGTTTGTTGTATGGGAGCCCCCCTTAATTTATTTTATTTTAATTTAATAATTATTATTTTTTTAAGTGAATATACAACTAATTATTCTGTGAATATTTCAAGCGTCTACCTGTTGCCGTTATTAATATCGAGCAAGAAACGGCAAAAAAATCACGTTTGTTGTATGGGAGCCCCCTTTAAATATTAATTTTATTCTGTTTTTAGTATTTTTTGTTATAGCGGCAATAGAAATACATCATCTGTGAAAATTTCAACTGTCTAGCTATCACGGTTCATGAGATACAGCCTGGTGACAGACGGACAGACAGACAGACAGACAGACAGACGGATCGTGAAGTCTTAGTAATAGGGTCCCGTTTTTACCCTTTGAGTACGGAACCCTAAAAACGACTAAACGTATATGTTCAAAATAAAATTATTTGCATTGTTGAACTACTAATCTATCCCTGTATGGTGTTTTGCAATTTTCCGTCTTCTTATGGTATTTATTGGCGCCCAAAAATACGTTAAAATTAGTGTCGAAATATGGAACTTTCGACGCACATAACTTTCAAATATTTTTTTTTTTACGTTTTTGTTTCCATAAAGGGCTAGATAATGATGAGACAAATTGATATATTTTTTTATTTTGAACGTACATCGTCAAACAGTGGAGTAATCGCCAGACTACGTTTGTATGGAAGAATGATCGACTAGTGCCTTAAGTGGCCACTTCAGTCGTAGAATTAAACACCATGATGACGGGCTGTCTTGTTTAGGAGGTATTCCCTATTCTCGCCACAAAAACATTAACGAGGTACGAAATCAGCTAATCGTTAATGGTGTTCTACCTAGCTGATCCTATCGTAAAAGTATTGTTGATAATGATGAGTGCAATGACCTAGGAGAATTTCAGTTATTTCAATTACCTACACCTCGTACCTATAAGTGAGTCAACATTAACTTTCATCGTGATTGTCTTGAATTGAGGCACAGGCGATGGTAAACGACCTGCCTATTCCACTGGGGTGAATTATGAATCATGCTTTACTTATTATATCGACAGTACACACAGTTACTGCCATAGATATGCACATAACTTAAGTACAAGTAAAACCTAAATGAAAGAGCTTTACTTACAATAAAAAAAAACTATACTTAAACTGTTCGTTTGTTAAGGAAGATTTCTCATTTATTGGACTTTATCCTTAACGAATTTTACCGGATTCCGATAAGCTATTATAACAGGCTGTCCTAGTACATCTGGTAGAGTTCATTGCGCTGATTCGGGATCAATATTTAACTCATTTTGTCAAAAATTGCACTTTGCTATGATATCGCTCGAGTGGCAGTATAGGAGAAGACTTGGTACATAAAAAATATAAAGCCCCTAAACATCTTCGGTTGATTTCTAAAATCAAACCTAACTCTACTATTAGTTCTACTGCGCCGGCTTTTTTACTTAAGTAGACTTGGAATTACCATTTTAAAACAATTTGAGATGCTAAGTAGCTTTATTACACACACATACATACATAAACTCACTCTTTTTTCCCATGAGGGTAGGCAGAAACTACAGAAGGCCACTTGCTACGATCCTTACATACTTCTTTTGCTTCACTCACATTCATACATCTAGTCATACACACACGCCGGTTATATAAGTACTGCGCACCTGGCCTTTCTGAAGAACATCACCTAAAAGGTCTATGTATGTCTTCCTAGGGCGTCCCCTCCCGGCGTTTCCATTCACGTCTGCCTTGTAAATACGTTTCGTTAGTCGCCTTTCATTCATCCTCTCAACATGGCAAAAGCATCTTGACATACTCTTTTCAATTTTAGTCACTACATCTTCTTTTAAACCACAACGTTGTCTTTATTACCTCATTCCTCAATCTATCATTTAAAGTTACACCACACATACTTCGCAAGGAACGCATTTCTACTGCATTAATCCTACTTTCATATCTTTTTACCCGGCTGCAAGGAAAGGGTTATGTTTTTCGCGCGTATCTTGTATGTAATATTTTTTATTACCTCGTATCTTTCAAACCACTTGACGGTAAAAAAAACTGGCCAAGTGCGAGTCGGACTCGCGCACGAAGGGTTCCGTACCATTATCGCAAAAAACGGCAAAAATATCACGTTTGTTGTCACCTTAATTTATTTTATTTTAATTTAATAATTATTATTTTTTTAAGTGAATATACAACTAATTATTCTGTGAATATTTCAAGCGTCTACCTGTTGCCGTTTTTAATATCGAGCAAAAAACGGCAAAAAAATCACGTTTGTTGTATGGGAGCCCCACTTAAATATTTATTTTATTCTGTTTTTAGTATTTGTTGTTATAGCGGCAATAGAAATACATCATCTGTGAAAATTTAACTATCTAGCTATCACGGTTCATGAGATACAGCCTGGTGATAGACGGACAGACAGACAGACGGATCGTGAAGTCTTAGTAATAGGGTCTCGTTTTTACCCTTTGGGTACGGAACCCTAAAAAGAAACATGGCGGGTTTTGGGTGCCATATTGTAGGGGTTGCAAAAAATGAAGGGTTTTTAGAGGTGATTACAAAAATATATACGACATATGTTTAAAGTCGAAAAAAAAAGTTTAACTAAAAAGTTGTAAATAAAAAAAGTTAATAAAATCAAAAAACCCGACTGCTTAAAAAGCGAATTAAAAATATATAAACAAGAAGAAAATCTTGCTGTGCAGTCGGAGGATACACATGGTTTTGGTCAGCCAGCTCGCGAATGTCTAATATCCTCCTACTGCATAGCAAGACCGATAATGATGATTCTTACGTCAATCAATTCGTTTTAACCTTGCGAGTAGGTATCACTGGTTAAATTAAATTAAAATTAAAAAAAAGGAAATTTAGGTTTTCGGCGCCATACAGGGTAGGTGCTCCATTGAATGAACACACACACCCCAGTGAATGAACAAAACGGAGTATTTTCCAAAAAAATAAAATAGTAAAATATTTTTACCCAATGCAGTTTTTTTTTCGTAACCGTATCTCTTTTTCCTATTGTAGTGGTAAAATTCATTTCATAAGTTACTGTTCATTATAAAATGGCGAACGTTTTAAGTTGGCAGTGTTGGTGTAACTGTATATTTGTTCGGGCAAGAATAAATTCTTAGAATAAACTCGGGTAAGACGCAACATTTTTGATATTACATTGTAGCCGTAATTGAAGTATGTACTAAATTTCAGTTTGGACCAAACATGTATTTTCTCCGCTCTTCCCCTTTATGGAAGCAGCCACATCTCTTGGAAAAAATTGATGCTTGCCTGAATACGGCGTTGCCCGAGAACCCATCTTCCCGGAGACAGTGGAATGAGCCGCTCTGCAGGTTGGTACGGAATAAACTTATAAATACGTCCACCAATACTGCTGAGCGTGCCCGAATGCTGGCTGTGGGAGAGTGGGAGTCGCTGGCCTCTGGCTACAGGCAGACCTTCCGGATTGCTACATGTCTGCGTTTGGATGCTCCTAGCGGAGCTCCACATCGTTTTCAATGTGGTGAAGCAGTCGACCGCCTCGGTCACCATGGCCTATCCTGCAGTAGGAGCGCTGGCCGGATAGCACGGCACGCCAGCATTAATGACATCATACGTCGGACTCTTGTCACCGCCAGGGTGCCAGCTGTTTTAGAACCCAATGGCTTGGCGCGCGACGATAGGAAGAGACCAGACGGAATGACCATAATGCCTTGGAAGGTGGGTAGGCCTTTGGTGTTGTTTACCAGCCTTCCTCTCCTCGGTCTACGGTACTGATAAATTAACCAGGAACATCTTATCTTCCTCACTGGTTGATTTTGAGGTACCGTATTTGACCGATGCGTTGAACGCTTGGAAAATGGCTTGTCCCAATACGGATTTGCCCGACAACCTGTCCTCCCAGAGACGATGGGATGTGCCGCTCTGCAGTATTGTACAGAATAATCTTATAAATACATCGTCTAGTACTGCTGAGCGTGCGCGTCTGCTGGCTGTGGGGGAATGGGAGTCGGGTTTGTGGCTTCAAGCACTCCCGTCATCCACCATAGGCACTATGATGGATGACTCTTCGTTTCGGCTCGCAACCTGTCTACGCTTAGGCGCACCTTGTGTTGCTCCACATGGGTGTCAATGTGGTGAAGCTGTCGGCAGCCTTGGGCACCATGGCCTGTCTTGTTGCAAGAGCGCAGGACGCATAGTACGGCACGCCAGCATCAATTACATTATTCGTCGAGCCCTTGTCACCGCCAGCGTACCAGCTGTATTAGAACCTAACGGCTTGGTACGTGACGATGGGAAGAGACCAGATGGCATGACATTGGTGCCGTGGAAGGTGGGTAGGCCTCTGGTGTGGGACGCAACCTGTGTCGACACCCTTGCGCCATCTCATATTCCTAGTTCGGCGGGCTGTGCTGGCGCTGCTGCTGCGGCTGCTGAGGCCCTCAAGCGGCGCAAATACTGTAACCTAATTGGTAATTACAGTTTTGAGTCGTTTGGGGTCGAAACGCTTGGGTCATGGGCCCCAAGTGCACGTCTCCTTTTTATGGAGATCTCTCGCCGACTGATCGACACTGTGCGTGACCAGAGGGCTGGCTCTTTCTTTGCGCAAATAATCAGCATTGCCATTCAACGTGGCAATGCTGCCAGTCTTCTGGGCAGGTTCCCGGATGACAGCGATATGGATGCCTAATATATATTAGGCGTCGAAGTACTCATCCACATCGCGCAAAAGAAAGGTACATGTACCTTTCTTTTGTATATTGTGTAAGTAGTTAGTTTAATTTTGTAAAGTTTACTTTTGTTTAGTGTTTAAGTATGTACATATATAATATTGAATAAATTAATTTAATATTTTTATGACCTAGATTTCAACCTTTTAAGACCTAGATTTCATCCTTTTAAGACCTATACTTAATTCACCGCCCATCTCACTTTTTAGCCATGTCTACAAGTTGTTTTCAAGAGTCAGCAAGTGTCCGTACTATACTTTATTTTTAATATTTTTTGTTCCGTTCCCACAGACAAACCGTGAAAACGGTTTTGTGGGGCATAGTTCTTAAGTAAAGATTGTATAAACTTGTACTTTAATAAATAAATAAATAATAATAATAAGCCGGATTCCTTAAAGGCTTTTTTACCATAGATCAAATAGGTACATACGCTGCGGCAGGTTATAAAGAAGCTTAGCGTTTATAGACTACGAGAAAGCCTTCAATTCGATCTCGACTTAAGTTGTACTGAACTACTGCAGTCTCTCCAACGGTGGCAAATCGACTACCGGTACATCGAGGTGTTGAAGAGTTTGTACAAAAACGCCATCATGTCAGTCCGACTTCAGGATCAGACCTCGGCACCTTTGCTTCTGCAGCGAGGTGTGAGACAGGGAGACGGCATATCACCGAAACTGTTCACCGCTGCACCGGAGGATGTCTTCAAGGTTCTAGACTGGAGACGGCTAGGCATCAACTTTAATCACTCCCCTTTAAATTTCCGATGTTATAGATGGTCATGGCTGAGACTGTGGATGACCTCAGTACAATACTTTATGACCTCGAGTGGGTCTTAAAATGAACTTGGACAAAACGAAGGTTGTGTTTAATGCCTATGTTACACCCACTCCAATCAAGATCGGAGACTCTACACTCGAAATTGTAGACGATTATGTCTACCTGGGGCAAACGGTCCAGTTATATAGGTCAAACTTCGAGAAAGAGGTCAACTACCGATTCCGACTCAGCCGGGCGTCGCGCGGGAAGTTGCGCGGTATCTTCTCATCCAACTTACCACCGTGTCTCAAGACGAAAGTCTATGACCAGTGTGTGTTGCCAGTGATGACATATGGCACTGAGACGTGGTCGCACACAATGGCCTCTGTCGGAATCTGTCTGGAATCTGTCCTTGAAGGCAGTCTCTGAATGGGACGAGGCCAATCTGGTCAGATTTAATGCTATTAAGATCCAGGCGTGTCTTTTGCCGCTAAAAAGAGCCAATTCCACCCGGCTCCATCTTTCTGAGAAGTAACCGTGCTGATAACGGACCATCTAGAGCTTCAAGGTGTTACGTTGACATCAACCCTCAACTTTGGTCTTTTCATTGAGGCAAAGGCTCAGCTGGATGCTAAAAAGTTGGGGGTCCCCGCTAGCTAAGGTGAGACGGTACTTTCGCTAGAACAGCTGCTCACCTTATATAAAGCGCTAGTTCGGTCATGCATGGAATATTGCTTCTCATCTCTGGGACGAATCTGCTGAATACCAGATTGATGCAATTGAGTCGATTGACAGACGGGCCAAGAGACTCATCGGCAACGATACACTGGTACAAGGCTCCAGAGCCTATATCATCGGCGCTGAGTTGCCATGCAGCCTGTCGTTGTTTTGTCGGTTACATTTCGGAGAATATGCGTTGGACTGCACAATTTGATTCCGTCTAGCCCTTTCCATCTTTGGACAACAAGACGTACGGCAATGCACCATCGGTACATGGTGGAAATCCCATCCGCACACAGTGTTTTGGGAATGTTTTAATTGTGTGTACCTATAGCTAAGGAGTGGAATTTGCTTGAGTCTGTGTTTCCTGATTGCTATAACCTAGGGGTGTTAGGTCAAGAGTGAATAGGTTACTTCTAGGCAAGCGTGCTTCATCGTCAGCCACATCATCGCTTACCGTCAGGTGAGATAGTGGTCCAACGCGTGAAACGCGAGCATATCGACAAAAAAACTCTCTACGACCGTCAGTCGGGCAAAACGGGTCGCTCCACGGACTGGTCAGGCTGTGGTTGGGGCCCGGCCCAAAGAGGAACCGGCCCACCGGGAAAAGTCCCGGTACTCCATGCGGCCAGTCTGATCCTGATTAGGATCAAAACAAAAACACCCGCGAAAACGATTAAAATTAAATAAAAATATTATTTTGGTGGGCTGAGCAAGCACAGGCACAGGCGGGGGGGCTGGGGGCCGCTTATTGGAGGTTAGCCTGGGGTGATCAGAATTCTTAATCAGGCCGAGGCGTGGGGTTGCGCCACCTCTAGCAGGCTGTCGCGGCCGCCACGGGTCATGTGGCCCTCTTGGACTATGGGTAATTACTCTACTGAGTAGGCAGTTTAAACTACTATTAGCTTAGTAGTTTTTGCTTTAAAAAATAATGTTGCCCCTCACTAGGAATTTCTTCCCGTATCGCGAGTGCGTTTACAAACATTTCAAATCACATACACAAGACACCCAGATCCGGAATAATTATCTGTAGGCCATGGCATACTTTTTGTTCCGTGCGGGCAACGAACCCGCTGCATCGAACATGCAGCGCAACAGCCTATCGCTCAACCACTACGCCAACCATGCCGTCATGCATACAGTTTACTGAATACTTAATCTAGGAATAATTTCGTGATGGTTCTCAAGGTCGCAATAATTAAGATTTTTATTATTGATTAAATTATCTCCGAGACTGCGTTTCGTGTCTACCACAAGCTACGCACAGTGATGAGTGAATCAGAATCAGTGAACTTTATGAATGAACAGTAGAAGTACCTATTCTGTCAAACTAAAACGTCATAACAAATGAATGAAAACATCGTTGTTGATATTGTTAATTACCTATCGTTGTTCTTCTGTTATTTGCAAAAAATTGCAATCAAGCGTAAACTCTGAATATTTTATTAAATCATGTATTTGAGTAGATCTAATTAAAATAACAGGTTGGGTTATAAAAGTGTGTATGGCAAAGTTTTCAGTGTTTAAAATGCGCAGAAAATTTGTTTACATCGCTTTACTGTTTGGAATAGCACTCACCAGCTGGATTTACTGGAAAGCCAATGCCGAATTTAACGATAATCTTATTATTCTTAAGAGAAAACTGTATACAATAAAAGAAGTCTCACTTCAACCATTGGCATCGACGTGTAAAAGTAATTTTATTGGTACATAGATTGTTTGAAATATTAATTAAAGAAACTTCAAAATTCTAATGCTACTCTCGTGTCTTTAGACATCTTTATTCTAATACAATTAGCTGCTTTTATTCTCATTGAACTGTACCTCATGAAATTATACAATATAATTTCAGGCCATCCATTTTTAGTCATAATAGTGACTTCTTATGTGGGGCATGTAGAGCTAAGAAGTGCTCATAGAAGAGCTATGCCTGCAGAAGAGCTTAGGAAATTAAATGCAACCAGAGTCTTCTTACTTGCCCAAATACCTGCTAAAGAGAAGTATGTACCTACTTAACTTATTATACTTGATATCAACAGAACGCCTTCAAAATGATCAAATACAGAAGTTCTATTTACTTGTTTTCAGATACATAACTCAATCTGCGATCAATGACGAGAGCAGAACTTTTGGTGATATTTTACAAGGAACATTTGTAGAAAACTACAGAAACCTAACTTACAAACATCTTATGGGTTTGAAATGGGCTTCAACAACATGCCAAGATGCATCATTCATCCTCAAAGTGGATGATGATACAGTATACAACTTGGAAAAAACTTATGAGTTGCTTAAATCAGTAGATTATTCAAAAGCCCTCTTAATGGGCTATATGCTTAACAATACTAAGCCACGGAGAAATAAAGAAAACAAATGGTATGTTACATGGGATGAGTACCCGAGACAAGAGTATCCCTCATACCTCTCTGGGTGGTATTACATCACTACTCCTCAAGTAGCCACTGCATTATGTGATGAAGCAATCTATCACCCATACTTCTGGATAGATGACATCTTTGTTACTGGCCTCCTAAAAGAGTCACTTGGTATCAAGTTAAGGCAACTACCAGACACATTCTGGCTAGCATATTATGAACTGCTTGAATGTTGCTTAAATGATATGATTAAGAAATCAATAAAATGTGATTATGTGGTGGGACCAAATGGTGGAAGAAACAATTTGATTGTTGAATTCAATGATGCCATTCACAATTGTAATAATTGGGGAAACTGTACAAAGAGGACTTCTGATCAGGAATTACACAAAGTTTGTGTTGCACACAAAGAAAGGGAAATATTTGGTGATGGTGGACTAGCAGAAGTGAAACATATAAAACTTAAGTAAACATATAAAACATTCAGGCTCTCAAAATGCTATACTGTGTATAGAGCCCATGACTTGTTCAGATGGCAAAACAAATGAAGATATTGAGATGAAAAGTATTTATTGTGATATGATGCCATAAGAGCAATGAAGGTGGCAGTAAAGGAGTGAGCACAACTTCGGCATAGCAAGGTGGAAGATCACACACACTCCAAGCTGTACTATTTTCAGATATAATGTGCATACCCAGTCTTTAGAAAGAGATTTGAAATATAAAAACATGCGTGCTTTATAAAAACATTTATTGTTCAATTCAATACTAATCAAAGTCAACATTATACATACAGAAAATAATATTCATTGAAAACATGAAAATTGTATGGCACAAATTGAATCTAACTGTAGTAAAATCATGATTAATATATACAAACACAAATAATATTGTAACAAGGTAATATAAAAAAAAATACTAACTTATACTAAAATAAGTAGAGAACTTATAAAAATACTCATAATATCAAATTCTGTCAGTCATTATTATAACTGTTGCATTAACAGTACTATAGTTGTAACAATAAAATAATATTTAATTGAGCTATTTAATGTATATTCTCAGTCAAGAATTGAGCCAGGCATCCGTGATGGAGCTGCCATTAACATAACAGTCTTTAAATCCCTTCATAACATATGATGACTGATACCACTGCACACTCTCAGTGGATTCAATCTCACAGAAGTCATCTTGATTTTCATCTGAATCTTCTAATTGCAAGTTTTGGATACCCTGAGAACCAATGTCTCCAAATATTTTAAATTCATTACAACAAGCAAGGTTGTCTACAGCTTTTGATCTTAAGTCTAAAACAACAACTTTTGAGTTCCGTGGTAATTGACAGCCACTATATACCACAAAGTTATCATTATCAAGTACAGTGTCCTGGTTTTTCACCAACTTTTTCTTGATGAAAACATATAAATTGGTTGGTTGAAGCTGCTGGAAGAAATATTGGCTTAATTTTTCTGATGTTGCTAAAGTCCTGAAACCAAATAAGATTGATTAGAAATACTAACTTCGTCACATAAAATGTCCCTATTCACGCCCCGGTATCCGGGTAGCCGGTGCCGGGTACCCGGTGATGAAGTGTATCAAATGTATGTTAGCTTTCACACTTACCGGCGTCCACGGCTATACATTCGCCACCGGGTACCCAGCAACCGGAGCATGAGAATAGGGACTTAGTCTTATAAACCTTCATGCTATACTTTATCAAGAAAGAGTTCAATATTGACAACCTATATTATGATGTTACTCAAAAGAATACAATATGGACGAAGCCTTTTCATAATAATTTACCTAAACACACTTCTATGTACTGTCTGGTCATTGGCTATATGTGTAGAGTGGCACTGTGGTTGATGGCATGCAACAGGCAGGAGTACCCTGTACACCTCTTTCAAGGACAGTGGGGTAGCACCAAGTGCTATACACACTTCATCAGGAAGTGATGGAGCATTGATCTCTTTTTGAAGACCCTGTAATGTAAATAACAACAACTAAATTAGCAAATACCGTATTACACAAAATGGATCGTTTCTGTCATAAGTTTACAACAATTCAAACAGCTAAACCAATAGTGTGATTTTAGTGCTATATAAAGTTTACCTTCAAAATAAAATCTAAATTTTCCAATGCTGTAGAAGCTATCCGAAAGTGTCTTTCAGATTGGAAACTATCCTTCACGTCTTCGTCTTCACATGTTTTTTTTTTATTTACCACTTGTTTCAACCACTGATACGGGTAAGGTATTTGCCTTTTTTGATAGGCAATAAACTTGATTAACTCCACCATAACATGACCACAAGATATTGTAGTTAATTTGTCACCAAGTTCTAAGCTTAAAATTATGGGTTTGTTTAAAGAATTCATTTCTATTTAAATTAATTCACACGACTACTAAACAAAACATGGGGTGGCCGCGCCCGTTATTTTAAAAATTGAAACACTAGCGCACAGACTACTAATAGTGTTAACACACGTTCGAATTTGGTACGGCCGGACCGCGGATTTGTGGGCGGGGTTATAGTGTTAACACACGTTCGAATTTGGTACGGCCGGACCACGGATTTGTGGGCGGGGTTAGTGTTAACACACGATCGAATTTGGTACGGCCGGACCACGGATTTGTGGGCGGGGTTAGTCCGGCCCCGACCATATCCGAGCGTGTGTAGAGTGGTCCGCGGACAAACGTGTGTAAGCGAGAAAGTATTTGATGGCGGAGTCGGTCCGGCCGTACCAAATCTGGACGTGTGTTAACACTATTAGAGACACAGACCATAGACATATTAAATAGTATGGACTGGAAATACCTACAATAAAAACGTGCCTACCTAAACCTTAAAATGGCTGCCGATGCTATGGTTGTGTTAATCACGGAACACACACACATTAATAATACAAAAAGTAAACAACCATTTGACAGCAGGACTACCACGAACACAAACACAAAATCGTCGGCTAAGAGTGTAAACCTGCTAACTCACTTTGACCCAAATTTACAGCAGACAAATACAACTTAATAAATTTCAATTTCACAATTTTAGTAAAAAAACAAAAATACATTTGGTGTATTTTTGGATATTCTACATTAATAGAAACTCTATTTTTGGATTTATATATTTGGGTTAAAGTGAGTTAGCAGGTTTACACTCTTAGCCGACGAAATTCGTCACATAATATGGCGAATATGGCACGTACCTACAACTGTCACTACCAACCTGTTTTCAATATTATAAGAATAAAAATATAAAAAATAAAATTAAATATATTCAATACTCAAAACTTTTACAGAAATGCATATATAATTCAAAAAGGAACGCAAATATCAAGTTTATTAATAAAAGTGAAAACAAATGCCAAGCGGTATGGAAAGTAATTAAGGATGAAATTATGGGCAATAACTTCAAGAACGATATAGAAAATATCCTAATTGACAATACAGTAATTACAGACCCCGTGGAAATAGCAACTGCGTTTAATAATCACTATGTCAATACAGTACACTCTTCTAGCACAAGTACAAATAGGAACTGTGAAGAAGGTTCACTAGTTCATTCTATGTTTCTGAAACCTGTGTCCGAGAATGAAGTCAAAGCGGAGATGACATCATTAAGAAACACAAATTCGGCAGGTTATGACGAAATTAATACGAAGATTATAAAAGCATGCACTGATGAACTTATAAGTATTATGACATATTTAATAAATCAATCATTTGTACTTGGAACTTTTCCGGATTCATTGAAAGTGTCAATTGTTAAGCCACTTTTTAAAAAAGGTGATAAATCTGATATTAATAATTATCGCCCAATAACATTAATACCTATAATATCGAAAATTTTCGAAAAGTGTATGTGTAAGAGATTGATAGACTACTGTGATAAATTTAACATTATTAAAAAAGAGCAATTTGGCTTCCAGAAAAACAAATCCACAACACTAGCTATATTCACTCTTATAAAAACCATATTGACTAATATTAACCGAAACCACTTTACTACAGGGTTGTTTTTTGACTTATCTAAAGCCTTTGATCTAGTATCTCACGACCTGTTACTGCAGAAATTGGAGGCAATTGGCATTAGAGGCATTGCACTTCAATGGATATCGACATATCTAAGTAACAGACAACAGCGTGTTATAATTACAAAAATAAATAGACATAATGACATGACACCTCACTCTTCTGAACTTAAATGCAACAAATATGGCGTCCCACAAGGAAGTGTGTTAGGCCCAATTTTATTCATACTGTATATTAATTCTATTACTAACATAACTAATCATAGATGTATATTATTTGCCGATGACATTTCCATTATTGTGACATCTGATAAAAATAATAATACAATTGACGATCATGAAACTGACATTAATAACACTATTGACATACTAATTGAATGGCTAAATAAAAATAACTTATCATTAAATCTTGCAAAGTCTGTTTATATACAATTTAACCGATCAAATAATTCCAAATTTAATAACAAAATGAATATTAATAAAATTTGTGAGGTAACTCAAACTAAATTCCTAGGCGTTACTCTGGATCAAGACATAAACTGGAAAACCCATGTCGATACTGTCTCGTACAAACTTATTTATTCGTGAAACGAATAAATAAGTTTGTATATGCGCTAAGAAAAATTAGGAATATAACAAACGTCGAAACGGCAATAACATCATATCATGCATATATTGAATCGGTGTTACGCTATGGATTGATTATGTGGGGTAATAGCACCGATCAAAGTAGAGCATTTGTTGCACAAAAAAAATGCATTCGAGCAATATATGGGCTTCGATCCGACGATTCTTGTCGGCCGGTATTTCAGAAACTTGGTTTGTTACCGCTACCGTCTCTTTATATATATGAGATATGCATGTTTGTGTGGAAGCATAAGGCATTATTCACAAAAGCAGACGATGTGCATCCTCGAAACCGGCGCGACCCTCACAGGCTCGTACTGGATGTCATGCCAAGGCTTACTAAATATAATAAAAGCTGTTTGTATATGTGTGTAGAAATATTTAATAAGATACCAAGCGACCTAAAAATTCTAAATACCAGATTATTTAAAAGTAAATTGTTTAATTGGCTGTCCACTAATAGTTTTTATAGTGTAAAAGAGTTTTTTGACAAAAAATTTAAATGACTATTGTATGCACGAAAAATTTGCACGCTTATAATGTTAAGCAAAAACATGTATGCTCTGTATTTAATTTTGTACCATCTTCTATACCGTGTTTTTATGCAAATAAATGTTATTCTATTCTATTCTATTCTACGTCATAACAAAATGTTATAACGAAATATTGTTGTCTCTTTTGTCAAATACGATTACTACATTAGAAAGAATGAAACAAAACGATGTTTCACATTCTGTATCGTATTTCACTCATATTTGTACAAGCTAATGTATGTATAGAACGTCATGGCGCCTCCATATTTTCCTAGCTCAATGACACAGACTCAACAGACTACTTAGAGATACTACATATCAGTAGCGTTAGCGTAACGATGACCTGTCAGTTTATGTTTTGTCATTAATCGATTACTCATAGAAGTATTATAATGTAATCGCTATTTTATCATACAAGAGTTAGGGTACGTCAAATTTTACAACAGTCAGATAATTTTTAACTGAAGAATAGTTAGGGCAAGGCTGTTTTGTTTGAGATATTTTCTATACCAGAGACTTTGTATTACCTAGACAGAACGGATTTAAGACGCAATTTCAATATCGGTATTCACTTTCGCACTAATAGTGTTAAAATGGTCGAATTTGGTCCGGACCAAATCCGTACGTGTGTTAACACTATTACACACATACGGATTTGGTACGGCCAGACTAACTCCGCCCACAAATTGATAACTAAATGTACACTTTTGTTACTTCAGTCATCTAGTTATTTTTATTGTCTTTGTTTTTTCTTTGTTGATGTAATTAACACTTACTATTGTTATGGATCTAATACTTTCTGTTTTAAGCTAGGCTTTAAGGTAACTAACACCAAAATCAAAACACAGCACTACTCACTAACATTATTATTTTTAAAACGCACAAAAACACTAAACTGCACAAAAGTAAACAATTCTTACACGAACCTATGTTTGAAATTCAAATATGAACCACTCCTTATTCATTTAGCACTCACATATTATGTCTATCTTTCTAAAACTTTAAGACTTATCAGAATCATACAGTTAACTTATATTGAGAATGACTAATCAAATTGACCTAATTGATGACATTGATAGTACGGATATTTTTATTAGCACTATAATAACCCAGAACAATGTGTGAATGACTTGGGTGACGTTAAAGACCAGCTTACAATCGTTTATCAAAATATACGAAGTATACTAAAAAACTTTGATAATTTTTCGATTTTTCTGTCCAGGCTAAATTTCTTACCTGATATTATAATATTGACTGAATGTAGACTTCAAGAACACACTCCAAAAGTCCAACTCAATGGCTACGAATGTCACTATTCTCAATGTTATTTGAATCAGAACGATGGTTTAGCAATTCTATATAGATCGGAACTAAATGTCAGTATACACGAGCCGCCTTTTAAAGATTAACAATTTTTGCTATCTACAGATCGCCTTCAGTATACAACATAAGTAGCTTCTGTGTATCTTTAGAAACCCTCCTTAATGTTAACAACACATCATCCATGGCAATTATTGGGGACTTAAACATAGATATTAAAATTGGTACAGAAGACAAACGTGCCAGCGAATTTCTCGACATCACTGGTTTCCATGGTTTCTACCCGGGTCACCAATTTCCGACACGCGACAATTCCTGCCTTGATCATGCGTTGGTAAAGTCAAAAAAAGCCACTAAAATTGTCGTATGTCAATCTTCTCTTACCGACCATGATACAGTTCTGATAGGTATAAGAAAAGAAGCAACAAGTCAACTAATAATCCCTGGACAAACTAAATTTAAACTCAAGTTTAACTATTCTAAAATACTTAACGACATTGAAAATACAGACTGGACTCCTATTCTAAATTCCGATGACTTGAATGCGGCAGTAAATGAATTTACGAATAATTTACGTCGTATCTTAAATCAGCATACTAAAAAAGAAGTACTACGAAACTCTAAAACCATTAGAAGACCTTGGATGACAAAAGGACTGCTTAAATGCATACGTAAAAGAGACACACTTCACTCTGAAACAAAAAAAGAAGAAAATAAAGACAATTACTGTTTGATGAAAAAATATAAAACCTACAGAAACCTGTGTAATAACATTATACAAAACCTTAAAAATGCACACAACAAAAACCTTCTTGACAATTCTAAAGCAGATTGTAAAAAAACCTGGACAGCAATTAAAACAATATGTGACCTTAAAAATAAACAATCTAATAGCTTAACTTTACTTAACGCAAATCCTGATCCAGTAATCTCGCTGAATATGGTCAACAGTTTCTTTACTGATGTAGGAATACAACTTGCCGAGCACTCCTTGACTCAATTAAATCTGACGGAGATGGAACTAGCTAGTTTGGCTCTTACGCTGGATGACACTGATCCATCTCTCTCACAGTCCTTTTTCTTGACCCCAACCGATGAAACTGAAGTCAGAGCTATTATAGCCAATCTTAAAAACGATTCGGCTCCCGGTTGGGACGGTATACCAAACCGTGTTCTGAAACTAGCACAACATTGTCTGGCTGGTCCCATCTCACATTTGTGCAACTTGAGCATGACGTCGGGAAGGGTTCCATCCCAGTTTAAAACAGCTAATATCTGTCCCATCTTCAAGGCTGGTGATGGGTCGGTTCCATCTAATTATAGGCCTATATCTCTTCTTCCATCCCTATCAAAAATTCTGGAGAAATTGGTGAACAGGCGACTTTTGGCGTATTTAGAGGGGAAACAACTGCTGTCCGTGAACCAATACAGCTTCCGTAATGGCAGGTCAACGGAGGACGCAGTCTCTAACCTAGTTGATCATATCATAGGTAATCTTGATAGAGGTAGCAGGTGTGTTGGCGTCTTTCTTGACCTTGCCATGGCTTTTGATACCGTATCCAGGCCAATTCTTATCAAGAAGATGGAACGCTTAGGTATCAGGGGCATTGCCTTGGAATGGTTCACCTCCTATCTCACTGAACGCAAACAGAAAGTATGCCTGGGTGACTACGAAAGTACCTTTGCGGAGGTGGCATATGGGGTGCCCCAGGGCAGTGTTCTTGGTCCCACTCTGTTTCTTCTTTACGTTGATGGTCTTTGCTCACTCAAGTTGGATAATGCGCAAATATTCGCTTACGCTGATGACACAGCTATAATTTTCCATGGAGAATCTTGGAAGGAAGTCTACAGTGCCGCAGAGGCTGGAATGCAGAAAGTTTCCAGATGGCTGCAGCACAACCTGCTCACCTTAAATGTCAAAAAAACTAAGGTTGTTAACTTACCTACAACGAAACTGAAAACCTACTAACAATTCAGTGTTAACAGACCATATGACCATACACATCACTGCATACACACAACCACATACACACAATAGTATATCTCTTACATACCAACACATTTACGCTTACACTTTTAGTTACCTTTCAGTTTTTCAGTTTTTTATTTTTTTATTAATGATTGGAACCGTTGCATTTGATACTTCTTATCAAAAAACCATATTGTCGAGAGAGACTGGATTCTGCGACACAGGGTATCCTAGTGCAGGATCCAGTGTTACATCCTTATACTGTAACATTCTTTTATTGAATCAATAAACTTTATTTTATTTATTTTATTTTAAATTCTTTCTCGCTTACACACGCTTGTGTGGAGCGAGACGGACTCACATCATCACATCACATCATCAGCCTATTAATGTTCCCACTGCTGTGACACAGGCCTCCTCTCTGTGAGAGGGAATGGGCCTTAATCCACCACGCGGGCCCAGTGCGGATTGGTGGATGTCACAAGTCTTCGATTTTTTGGTTCTTGGACATGCTGGTTTCCTCACGATGTTTTCCTTCACCGTTTTGAGAGCAGTGGTGATGAAATAATTTACACAAAGTAAAGCGCCTTCCTGGGCTTGAACCTACGACTACAACTTGTAAGTCGCGGCCGATACCACTGGGCCACCACTGCTCTTCGACGGACTCAATTAATAATAATAATGTCCAGCGGACCACTCTACACACGCTCGGATATGTTCCGGGCCGGACTAACCCCGCTCACAAAACTGTGGGCTGGCTGGAACAAATTCGAACGTGTGTTTTAAAATATATTCACGTTTATTTACCGCGGAACTTCTTTCGTCGGACTGACAGTGATTCTTTTATTTGCTTGTTGTAGGTGTTTCTGTAAGCACAGTGCGCAGAATCGTGCAACACGACATTGAAATGGTGGGAAGTTCTCAACACCAACGAAACACAGGAAGGGTCGTCCCGTGGTGCAGACAGCAGTGATGATGAGACTGGTTCATAAATAAGTGACGAATCAATGCCAGAGCTTAAAATAGACGACACGAACTTAAGTGATCCCATGGAAGGTGTAGAGTATTTAGATTTAGATTTATTAGATTATTTTATTTTATTAATTCTAGTTTATATTGAAAGCAATTGATTATTAAAAATACTTATTTTTTGCGAAGTTGTTGTTTTATTACTACTACATATTTAATAAACATACTTATTTAATATATTTACTAATTATTTATACCCAATAAATAAACAATACTATTCAAGTATAAAGAACAGCTGGGTCGTACTAACTGGGTTGCTATCTGAGCGATTGTGGCGCCCTCATTTAATTTCTACTCTTTTATGTCGCACTGTACCAAATTCGAACGTGTGTTAACACTATTAGGGTCTAGGGATCTCGTCGGTGCGCATGTTTGTGTGAGTGTGCCGTTTCGAGCGTTTGTAGGTAGTTTCCATACTGTTTGTATATTTATAATGTGACGAAAGTTAGCTTTTGTTACAAAATTTTGACCTATAAACTTGAAATTTGGTGTTAATGTTTATTATTACGTATATTTTACTAATAAATACTAATAGGTATATGGATAAATAAGATTTTTTCTTTGATATTCCCTTTTTTTCCTATTAAAACCAAGTTACGGAACCCTAAATGTGCGAAGTCCGACACGCCAAGTGCGTGTCGGACTTCGCACATTTAGGGTTTTTTAGTTATTTTGCCACTACATCAGTTACTTCTTTCATCAGTAGGTAGTAATTGAACAGTTATATCTTATCTTTTGAACTTCTTGAAATCATTTTCACATTAGTGTTACCGTTTCATCAGCTCTAGAATGATTGGATTAATAATAATGACGAATAGCTCTAGCTAGTCCAACACTGAACTGGATTGACTCACTGAATGGACAGAACTGGAATAATGTGAACCGGGTATTAGCTCACCAATAAGTATATTGCTTAATAGAAAATATTTTAGTATTTTTTACGTTTATGAATTGAATTCTGAATTCAAATATTTCGCACACTGTCACTCGCTCCTGTTTTATTTAAACATAAAAAAATTGACTGTTCACGTCAGCGTATCAATTTTGTATAGTTGGAAAAATCTTGGAAATTAAATTAGATATGTACCGTGCACCGTATGTTCTGTTAAATGCTTTCAAGTACAAAAAGGTATCAATTCCTAATCCATGTCGTTTTTACGCAAAAGAAGTAAGATTTGGCCCAGACGTTCGGTCAGTTATGTTACAAGGAGTTGATATCTTAGCGGATGCCGTTGCTGTCACCATGGGTCCCAAAGGTCGCAATGTGATCTTAGAACAAGGTTTAGGGCCGCCTAAAATTACAAAAGATGGTGTAACCGTCGCAAAAGGTATTGAATTAAAAGACAAATTCCAAAATATTGGTGCAAAACTTGTTCAGAATGTTGCAAACAAAACAAACGAAGAAGCTGGTGATGGAACAACGACGGCTACAATTTTAGCCAGGGCTATTGCAAAAGAAGGTTTCGAAAACATATCTAGAGGAGCTAATCCAATTGAAATAAGAAAGGGAGTTATGTTAGCCGTTGAGACGGTTAAACAAAAATTAAAGGATATGTCTAAAGCAGTAAGCACATCAGAAGAGATAGAACAAGTCGCTACAATATCTGCAAATGGTGACGAAGCAATCGGTAAACTAATAGCTGCTGCTATGAATAGAGTTGGAAAAAATGGCGTTATTACAGTTAAAGATGGCAAAACATTGGATGATGAACTAGAAATAATAGAAGGAATGAAGTTTGATCGCGGTTTTGTTTCACCATATTTCATAAATTCAAATAAAGGTCCAAAAGTTGAATACAATGATGCGTACATACTGTACTCGGAAAAGAAGATTTTTACTGCAGCTCAAATTGTACCGGCGTTAGAGCTAGCGAACGCACAGAAAAAACCCCTTGTTATAATCGCAGAAGATTTTGATGGGGAGCCTTTATCCGTGTTAGTAGTAAATAAATTAAAAGTAGGATTGCCGATAGTTGCAGTAAAAGCTCCTGGATTTGGTGACTATAGGAAAAATGTACTGTTAGATATGGCTGCTGCTACAGGAGGTGTAGTGTTTGAAGATGATACAAACCTGATAAGACTCGAAGACTGTCAACCTGAAAGTTTTGGTCAGGTAGGCGAGGTCATAATTACAAAGGATTCAACTCTTTTACTAAAAGGGAAGGGTGATCCTGTTGAAGTAGAACAACGTATCACACAAATAAAAGATGATTTGGAAGAAGCTACTAGTAATTATGAACGTGATAGGCTTATCAATAGATTGGGAAGGCTGCAAGCTGGTGTAGCCGTTTTATTGATTGGAGGCTGCAGCGAGGTTGAAGTAAGTGAAAAAAAGGATCGAGTTAATGATGCACTAAATGCTACTCGGGCGGCAATTGAAGAAGGAATTGTACCTGGAGGTGGGATAGCGCTCTTGCGATGTATGCCCGCTCTCGACGAATTGAAGCCAGCAAATGACGACCAAAAGATTGGTGTATCCATTATTAAGAAAGCATTACGCACACCTTGCATGACGATTGCGTCTAATGCTGGATTTGATGGCGCTGTTGTAGTTTCTAAGGTCGAAGATATGGGTCCCGAGTTTGGATATGACGCAATAAATAATGAATACGTGAATATGCTTGAAAAAGGTATTATTGATCCCACTAAAGTCGTAAAAAGGGCTTTGATTGATGCAAGCGGTGTTGCGTCATTACTTACTACCGCTGAAGCGGTTGTTTGTGAATTGCCGACGAAGAAAGCTACGAAATTGCGTGGAATTGGAGGAAGCACTTATGGATGATCTTATTTAGTTTCATGTAGTTTGAAAACTTATTCGTCTATCTTCTCTACTTTAATGTCGTAATATAATAAATAATTGCATACAATTTTATCTACATTTATCGTACCTAAGATCTAGCTGATTATTACCCAATTTTATTCCAGACAAGTTTGCCCTAAATAACTTATATTCCTCTTTGGGTTACTATAATAATGTCCAAATCATAATAACGTCCAAAAAACCGTTACCGACTCGTAGTCACACCAGATTATCACACCAGTATGACAAACAGTTTTTTTTTTTGGATAAGCTCCTCACTTAATACTTCACGACGCTCAATTTGGGTTTAAGCCGCATCTACCACTGAAACGGCTATCCTCTGTCTCAAGCAGTCCAGTACATACAAGTGGGAAAACACTTGTATAACATGCTTTTTGGACCTTCTTCGACTGTCTATGGAGGAAACTATCAGTTTTCATCACATGTCACCAACTTGCCAAAGGATATAAGTTTTTAAACTGTCATGGTCACTAACACTAACATTAATTTTAGAAGCGGGATATTTACCATGTTTTTGTATGTGGTGATCACGGTGCTTGCAACAGCACCGAAATTTTGGAAACTTGCAACAAACAGTAAACATGGTAAATATCCCGCTCTTAATGTTATTGCCAAAGGATCTCATGTGTCATAACAGTAAACATGGTAAATATCCCGCTCTTAATGTTATTGCCAAAGGATTTCATGTGTCATTACACATCACATCACATTATTAGCCTATTAATGTTCCCACGGCTGGGACACGGGCCTCCTCTCTTTTTTTTTAACCGACTTTCGAAAAAGGAGGAGGTTCTATGTTCGACTTCTTGTATGTTTTTTTTTTTTTTTTTTTTTTTTTTTTATGTATGTTCACCGATATCTCCGTCAATTGTGGACCGATTTTGAAAATTCTTTTTGTGTTTGAAAGAGTATGTTCCGAAATTGGTCCCATTTTATTTTGGTGAAGATCTGATGAAGGACTTCGAAGATATACAACAGAACTCTTCAATAAATAACGGCAAATCTCTCGGGACTGCTGCAATCGCATGTCTGTTTATTGTTTATACCATTTCATAACATAACATCACGCGATTACGCTCTGAAGGGGTAAGCAGATCTCTCATTTGATCGGTTTTGTTCAAGTTTCATGATATTCGGGTAACCGATTCTAGCGTTATAGAAAACTTACTAAACAACTTGCCTATTAGGTAGAAACTAAAAAGTGAAAAATAAAAAAACTTTTTACAAAAAAATACTACCGACTTCCAAATAAGAAAACTACAAAGTGAAAAATAACTTTATTTTTGGAAGTCGGTGTCCATAACGCAAAAAAAAAGGTACCTACGAAAGACACCGACTTCCAAAAATAAAGTTATTTTTCACTTTGTAGTTTTCTTATTTGGAAGTCGGTAGTATTTTTTTGTAAAAAGTTTTTTTTTTGGTTCTAGGTCATGCCGGTTTCCTCACGATGTATTGATTCACCGTTTTGTGAGCAGTGGTGATGAAATAATTTACATAAAGTAAAGCGCCTGCCTGGGCTCGAACCCACGACCTAAAACTTGTAAGTCGCGGCCGATACCACTGGGCCACCACTGCTTCGTCTCATTACTATGCTGCATTGGTATAACAACCAATAGTAAAGTGGGCGGGTATCCTGTCGGATGCATACAGGCTGGATTGCGGGGTGAGGCAGGGGGACTCAGTTCACCTAAGCTATTCAACCTGTATGTAAATAAGCTAATATATGAGCTCAGCAATACCAATATCGGGTGCTGCATTGATGGGCACTGCGTCGTCGTCGTGTGCCCTTCGATCAGTGCACTTAGGAGGCTTCACCGTATCTGTGAATACTATGCGGTGGCATACGGCCTCAGGTACATCGCAACCAAGAGTGAACTTCTGATGTTTAAGGCTGGTAACAAATATTAGGATGAAGTTCCACCTGTCACCCTGGGGGGCGCTCCACTTTCCACAAAGTTTGAGTACCTGGGGCATTGGGTCGCCGATAGTCTGTCCGACGATGCGGACATAGAAAGGGAACGCAGAGGTTTGTCAGTTAGATGTAACGTACTGGCCCGTAGGTTCGCACGTTGTACAAGATAGGAAATAATTACGCTCTTTAAGGCGTATTGCCAATCTCTGTGCACGTGCGCCCGCCCTATAGTAGGATTATACAAAAAACTCATACAATGCTATGCGAGTCCAACACAACAACGCTTTCAGGGTAATTTTGAGACTACCGCGCTTTTGCAGTGCATCGGGAATGTTCGCGGAGTCAGGGGTGCCAGACCTGTAACCACTCTATGAGCTTATGGTCACCCCCCTGGTCAATACCGTGATCATAATATTAGAAATAATACTAAAAACGAAGCTATGATACTAGCGAAGCGTTTTGTAACATCACGTGGCGTATTGTATATGTGCACGTTTCGCATCGGTGAACATATACAACACGCCACGTGATGTTGACCGATTTTGAAAATTCTTTTTTGTTTGGAAGGTTATGATCCCAAATTGGACCCATTTAAAGGTGAAGATCTGATGAAGAATTTTGGAAATATTCAACGTAACTCTTCAAAATATTATATCAAATCATCCGGGATTGCATGTCTAATTATTGTACACTAGCTTCTACCAGCGGCTTCGCCCACGTCAAAAGTGTTTTATCACCCAAGGGAACATTATACCGGAATAAAAAGTAGCCTTTACTCCTGACTATAATCCATCTGTCTGCTAAATTTTATCTAGATCCGTTTAGCCGCTCTGGCGTGATTGAGTAACAAACATACATCCAAGAAGTAAGATACCTATAGAAATTGTCCACTAACTGTGCCGTACCGTAAGGTGCCACAACAAAAAAGTGAAAAAATGAAACTTTTTTACAAAAAATGCAACCAACTTCCAATTAAAACGCTTCAAAGTGAAAAATAACTTCAGATTTTGGAAAAAAAAAGAAGAAAGGAATCCATAAACACCTACTTGAGTGAGAGCAGTGGTGGCGCAGTGGTAACAGCCGCGACTTACCTATCCGGGGTTTTCACGCTCCTTGTCCTGGTTGGCAAATTTTAGAAATGGCAATTTGGCAACCCTACGTTAGTAATTAGTATCATAGCTTCGTTTCTAGTATTATTTCTAATACTATGATCACTTTGGCCTGAACTCATATCATGTGTGCCTCCTCTACCCGCAACACGCCGATGTGGACCGACTGGATGTTACCGCGTATGATTGCGTGTGGTCACATGGCGAGTTATCAATGTGTTTCTGACCATATTAAATATATGGGATTGATTAGTACTTCGATGCGTCAGAAGGCGTCGCGTGGCGTCACGTCGCGTCGGTTTTTAATAGTATGTTTCCACCTTCATGCGGCGAGTGCGCGATAGCTCCAACAGCCTTGTAGCTTGCATTACATCTGGCTTGGTTGCGTGTATCCGACACCGAGATAAGCGTCATGCTAAGACTAAGATAAATCCCAATAATGCAGTTCTCGAAGTTACGTACAAGCGCTACAGAAATTTCTGTAGTGTTTTGTTGCGGAAGCTTAAATTAAACTATGAAAATTCCCTTATACAAAATGCAAAAAGTAATAAGGAAACGTGGACAGCCATAAAATCAATCACGGGTACTGCCAAGCAGAAAATTCCAACTACTGATCTACTAATGCATTATAACGATCCCTCTGATGCCGTTGAAACGGTGAATAACTTTTTTGCGGAGCTCCTTGCGGACAAAATTAAGTGCTCTAATAATGGCCCCCAAATCACTGCCTTCAAACAACTTCACTATACCTCTCGTCGCATCGCGTCTATGGTAATCCTTCCACCGGACGAAGCAGAAATTGAATCCCATATCATGAACCTTAAAAACGACTCTGCAACGGGCTGGGACTCTATTTCGAGCAGATTTTTGAAAATGTTCAAACACATTATATGCCCGCCCTTTACCGCAATCGTTAGATTGTGTATAGAGCAAGGTGTTTTTCAAAGTTTTTTTTAAACGGGCACTCATAACACCGGTCTACAAGGGTGGGACTCGAGACAGTGTAAAAAAATACTGACCAATATCTGTGTTGCTCTCTAAAGTTTTAGAAAAAGTACTGAATAACCAATTTATTAAATTTTTGGAGCGAAATAAAATATTATCTGACTCTCAGTTTGGTTTTAGGTTAGGGATAAGCACAGATGGAGCCGTTGGCTCTTTGGTTGATTATGTCACATCTTGTCTAGACAATAAGCAGAAGTGTGTTGGAGTATTTATTGATCTGGCTTAGGCTTTTGACACTGTCTCGATTTCTGTCCTTGTTGACAAGTTGGAAAGGTGTGGAGTCAGAGGAACTGCACTCAAAATTTACAAAGATTACTTCACTGGTCGTTTACAAAAGGTTAGGGTTGGCAGTGCCATTAGCACAGACGTCACAGTCACCTACGGAGTCCCTCAGGGCAGCATTCTCGGTCCCAGTCTCTTCCTGATTTATATAAACGATCTGTGTCAGATGACACTCAATAAAGGTAAAAAAAAAACTTACGCCGATGATACAGCGCTTGCATTTCAGGGAGAGATTTGGAATGAAGTACAAAATAATGCGGCGATAGGGCTCCATAAAGCCATTTCATGGTTGAGGCATAACTTGCTAACCCTCAATGTATCAAAAACCTCATATATTCAGATCACAAATACTCGCGTAAAGCAGCCGAATGTGGGTGTTCGTATTCACACATGTTAACCCCTTTCACTCAACAGTGCTCTTGCATAACTGTGAGTAAAACTAAAACGGTAAGATACCTTGGGGTTCTCTTGGATAAAAAAAATACTTGGCAACCTCATATAGACATGGATTCATCAAGAGTCAGGCAACTCATAATTATGGGATTTTTTAAATCTCAGGCATGTAGCAGCAAACGATACTGTATAGGAACTTGGGGAGGAGCATGGAAAACCCATCTCTTACGCCTTGAAAGAGCACAACGTTCCTTGCTGAAGACGATGACATTAAAGCCTTTCAGATTTCCTACAAAATCTTTATAATATGAACTATGGTGAGACAGCTATTTATTCTCCATCTTATAACTAAACAACACGTAAGTACCCCATATGATCTTAATAAATATGAAAATAAGTGGACAATACCAAATATCATTGAAGCGGTCAGATGTAACGGCAAAAACTAATAAATTAATTAAAATAACATTGCGTTAACTTTAAAAAGTGACAGTAGAGTCTGGCAATCGAAAGTAGGACTGAAAAAGTGCGGCAAATTTAAAAAATATCTGCATAGCAACCCCAAAAACTAGTATGCAATGCAATACCTGGAATAACCTAATTTGATACTTTAGAATTATTTATATATTATTCGTCTGAATAAAATACTACAATACTTACCTAAATACATTTAGGTAGGTAATACTTTAGATATATCAATCTGAATAAAAAAAAGCAACAGTATTCTATAATAATTTTGGTTTATTCACTATCAATCAAAATCTAAATCTAAGACATCCATGTGAAAAGATTCATAAGAGACACAGGAATCATTGTTTTCTACTATTAATAATGAAACTTTTTAAATTATTAAATAGAGAAAATGTTTTTACAAAAAGATAAATAGTGATTACGAATTAAAACAAACTATCAACTTTAGCGTCATACGGAATATTGGGGTTGACATTAGTATAGCATTGCCATATAAAAAGTTTGCAAATAATTCGAGTGTCTACTTTCGTTTGCCAGACTCTATCATAAAATGTAAGACTGACTTATAGCTAGAATTATTAATACTGGGGAAAAAAAAAAAAAAAAGAGGTTTTTGGCGGGATTTTTTCGAGTGAACTTCAGCGGCTGTTAATATTTTTTGCAAATTGATTCCTAGTGGATATTGTGATATAAAAGTGGTGTAGTTTTGTGTCTCAACTGTCTACGCAACTGGACAATATGTGAAATCATTGACAGAAGCGATCTCGGGATAGTGAAGCGGAGAATTTTATTGTAGTATTGACTACCTCCGCAAAGCTTACTGGGAAGGCTGACTCGATACAATTTGCTTCCAAATACTCCAAAAAACATTAGAATATGTTACATCCGCATTCTAATGTTACTAATGAATTCAAGAAAAATACTGATGACTAGGCAGCATGGTCTCAGACCTTAGCCTGTTCCGTAAGGAACAAACAATTACTAATGAATTCAAGAAAAATACTGATGACTAGGCAGCATGGTCTCAGACCTTAGCCTGTTCCGTAAGGAACAAACAAAAAAAAAAAAAAAAAAAAAAAAAAAAAAAAAAAAAAAAAAAAAAATGTCAATAATGTCACTATCAGACATCTGGTTGGCGGCTTGGCGCGAAAATATCGTTCCATCCATGTTAACTAACTCTCGTTTAGTCGTTTCAATTTTTATTATTATACAGGTTCCGTAAATTAATTCGTGTTTAAATAAAATGTTTTACTCTACTCGTTAAAATGTGAATAGTAAAATAAAAAGAGTGAACGGAATAATTACATTAAAAGAATCCAGCACTTCGTTACATTGTACGTACAATAACAATCACGTACCTAAATATATTGAAAATGCAATCGCGGCGTGGATCTAACGAAATGTCTCCCATAAAAGTCACTAATGATGTGAGAAATACCATAACTTCCAGTGATGATGAAAGTGCTCCCGTGCAAAGAACCAAGAAACGAATCCAACAGTTTTCTGATAGTGACAGCGAAAACGAAAATGTTCAGTGTAAAGAGAATAAGACTATTCAGGAAGATAAGTTAGAAAGTGATAGTGATACAACAGAGAGTAGCATTGTGCCTTTAAAAAGCGGCAAAACAATGTCGAGAATACACATGGATGCAAGTAGCTCAGACTCTGATACTTCGAGCCGCAACGAATCTATCAAGAATGAAGAGCAACAAATAAGAATGAAAAACAAAAGAAACAAGATGAAAGATAAGTTTAAAGGTCTGTTGACTTCTAGAGAGAAGGCAACAATAATTCAGGACAATGATGATAAACAGTCTTCAGAAAGTAGTCAAGAGGAGAAATTAGATGCTTCTGACAATGAAATGTCATCCATAGCCAAAATAAAACAGGTAAACTCTCCTTAAAAGTAAAAATAAGTTATTCTTAGGAAACAAATAGATATTCGTGCCATGCTGTTGTAGTAAGAATATATGAACTGTCTAGACTTAGGGTATATTAAGTATAACAGTATCACCACTACCTTCTACCAGCGGCTACACCCACATGCGTGTTGAAAATTAACCTCTGCAAATTAAACCTTACACCAGGTACTAGGGTAACCAAAGTCTTAATCCAAGTCATATGTCTCTCTCTCTTGGTTGGTCCGTCATGTCTGAGGATCGTGGTCAGCATCAGGTTTACATCTGGAGCGGATGGTCTGCCTCCACCGGGTCCATCTTGTTGGTAAACGACCGTGCAATCTCTTGCCGAAGTCATATGTACCTGTGTGCTAAGTTTCACACAAAGGAATCCGTTCACCCATTGAGGCTTGACTGATAATAAACAAACATAAACACTTTCACATTCAATATTAAATAGGAGGAAGATCGACTGATTGAGTACAACCATTTATAAGTTGCCAGACTAAGTCAGCATCTGATATTTTTTTTTTTATTGTTAATATTTTTTACAGAAAATCAAAAAAAGTATGGCAACAATGTCATCCATTTGCGATCCTGATACATCTGATGAAGAGGATCAAATGAACAAGAAGCAAATGCCAAAACAGAGGCCAAAGAAACATCAGAAATCTACCAAAATGATTGAGGCTAAACCATTAAGGGTAGGTAATTTGGTGTTAGTAGAGATTAACTTGGACCTTGTAACAGAAATATAATTGTCGGCATGTAATTTGGCAAGAATCATTAGATTGTTGGTCACAAGTTGTATTTTAGGTCTATTTGGCTACCAAGCGGGATGCGGGGAAGCACTATTCTGCGTGCATGATTGGTTGGAAAATTGACACAAGGACCGACTGACCAATCGCATCGTGTCTACGTTCCGTTCACTCTTTATGATGTTGATCAGTTCATACACTATGCGCAAACTTACCCCGTCTACTCCAAAATCTTGCCAAGTTACATGCCAGGGACTACACCATCATTTGATTGTGATACTACCGTTGACAGGTATTCCTTATAATAAAACTTATTTAAGCAAATTAAACAAAATATATTTGTGCCAGAAATGGGGATTGTGTCCAGTATTTTATATTACTTTTTATTCTTGTCAGATGTCAGCTAAGCAGGCAATGGAAAACATGCAGTTAATAAAAAGTGAATCTAATCGTATGTTGAGGGAGAAAGCAGTATCTTTGCCATATCACAGACCTAAAGCGCTCTCTCTCAAAGACATTATGTCTAGAAGGAAACCTGCGGTTGCATTAGATGGTAAGGCACTGCCTATCAAAATGAATGAAGAGCAATTAAAACACTATGCGTAAGTATTTACATATGGTTCATTCATATTTATATAGCTCTAGCTTCAGCCTGCAGCTTCGCCCGAAAATTATCCCGAGGGAACATATTTCCGGGATAAAATGTATATATGTCCTATGTGCTAATCCTGACTATAATCTATCTCCGTGCCAAATTTCATCCAGATCCGTCAAGCTGTTTGGGTGTGAAGAAGTAACAAACACATACTCACAAACTTTCGCCTTTATAATATTAGTGCGATTACAGTAAACCATAAGAAATACATAATAATTTTATGTATGTGTCATCAGCTGAGGAATATAGTTGATAAACTGTTTCTGTTTTAGTTTATTTTTCAGAGATATACTTATATCAAATATTTTGTAATACTGGTAATATAAAAGCTTATTTGTTTGCCTACACTTTTCCAGACTTTTACTAGAACAAAGACAGAAAGAAATGATGGAGTTATGCAAAAGTGAATCAGATGAGGAAACTCCTGAAGCTGAAGAAAAAAGTGAAACAGTACCGCAAGAAACAGAACAAATTTCTGAAAGCACTAATAATGAAAGTGATATTACCACTGAAAAGACTGACAACACAGTTGAATGTGCAGAAAATGAGCCAATAACCAATATAGATGCTGGAGATAGTGATCTAGCATTTACTCAATTGATAGAAAATGAATCAGCCAAAACAACTTCAACTGAAGAGGATAATTTGAATAATGAAGAAGTAATTCATGAAAAACCAGATTCACCAAGTATTGACACCAATGATCAACAAGATGACACTGAAAAAAATGATTCTACAGATTTCAAATTAGTGTACAATGATTCTGTAGAAGAAGAACATGTAACAACAGAAAATAATGATAGTGTTCCTAAAGAAGATACAATTCAGGAGGAATCTAAAAATAATTCAAAGCAACAACTTACAAAACTTAATACTGAACCAGAGAGTCAATTGATATCTTTACATTACACTGAGAGCAATACAGAAGAATTAGCCAACCTAGATAAAACAAATAAACTTGAACTAAACAATACAGAAAAGCCTGAAGAAGACCTTTCCTGTAAAGTGACTGAAGACAGAAGTGTAGTAGATACTGCTGCTGAAGAGGCCAAACAAGATGAGTTTTTCTCAGATGATGATTTGAATATGGAGGATATTGATAGAATAATAGAAAATGCAGAAATATTGAGAGGTAGATTTGAATACTTAGTATAATTAACATAGATAAAAGTATATACAGTGTATAAAATACTTAATTAACCAAGACTACAAACTACTCACTAACTAAACCTAAAAATATACTAAACTTAGTATGCTATACTTATTAATATACAAATCTTAGTTTAAATGTAGTATAACTACATTATTAATCAAATATTTTTTTTTGTAATAATATTTTTTTAGGGTTCTGTACCCAAAGGGTAAAAACGGGACCCTATTACTAAGACTCCGCGTTCCATCTGTCTGTCTTACTGTCACCAGGTTGTATCTCATGAACCGTGATAGCTAGGCAGTTGATATTTTCCCAGATGATGTATTTCTGTTGCCGCTATAACAACAAATACTAAAAACAGAATAAAATAAACATTTAAGTTGGGCTCCCATACAACAAACGTGTTATTTTTTGCGATAATGGTACGGAACCCTTCGTGCGCGAGTCCGACTCGCACTTGGCCGGTTTTTCTGTTATGTTTGGTTGATATACATACTTCTCAATGTTTCAGATGATGATGTTGTTAACTCTCCAATGCTCATCAGGGATCCCTTACCTTTAAGTGCAAAACCCACACTAATGGGTGCCCCTGGCATGGTTATTGACTTGGATGGAGGTTCTTGTCTACCCAAGAAGACTGGTGTTGAACTACTCAAGGAGAGGTTTACTTACTTTGCAAGATTAAAGACACCTGAAGAAATTGAAAGAGAAAAGGAAAAAAGGTGAGCTGAGATTTTTCTGTCTGTCTTTTGACAAGTAAAATCATGCAGAAAACTGAGGTTCTTATAATGCGTTTAACAAATTAGTCTTAGTCTAAATTGAAATTGTTATGAATTACAGGTTAAAACCGGGCGCTCAACATTTGAAATTAAAACATGAACTTGAGGAAAAAATTGCCGAACAGCGATCTCTCGAATGGGCCAAACGTCTTGAAGAAGAGAAGCAGCAACATATGGAAATGGATGAAATCTTAGATGATGCTGAGGAAAGCTTTGAGAAAATCGAAGGAAAGTTGGAAGAGGAGGATGAAAAGGAGAAAGAGAGTAGTTCAGAAAGTGAGGAAGAGGAACCTGAAGAAAATGATATTGAGATTAAAGATAAACCAAGGAAAAATAACTCTATGTTTGATGATGAAGCTGAAGAATCAGATATTGACGAAAACGAAGATGAAGTACCTGCAGACGTTGAACCAAATGAGGCCATAGATGATGGTGATGACAATGTGGAACAGGAAGATGATGAAGAAATCGAATCTAGTGACGAGTCTTCAGAATCTGAAGAAGAGGAAACAACTAAACCTAAAAAAGGCAGAATATTGAAAGCATTTGAGGACTCAGATGATGAAGATGCTACAACTAAACAAGTTCAAACAGACACGTTAGTGACAGAGAGTAATAAAACAAATGACGTGGATACAGTTGTTGCAGTTTCTAATGAAGTACAAAGTTCTTCACAAGGTAAGTCTTAAAGATTACTTTAACACTGTTTAATAATTACTCAACAGTATTGATCAATATGAGAGTTGCAGATTCACTTGGCAGTAATTTTTCGGGACTAAAAGTTAACAAAAATATTAAAACGACTTCCAAAGGGAAAAAGAACGTTCATTTCGGAAGTCGGTGTCTTTGATTCCAATATTTTTTTCGTTTTTCACACCAACTTCTGAAAAGGAAGCTATTTTTCTCTTTGTAGTGTTTTGTTTTTAAGTCAGTTTTTTTTTTTTGTTTAAACCGTTTTTATATTTTTTATTTTAGTTTTGTTACCTTACATTAACATATAAACACGCATTATTAATGATCACTTAAAACTACTGTCAGATCTTGGTCAAATTTAAATGGGACCACATGAGAAGCACCAGCTTTCAAATAAAAAAACATTAAAATCGGTGTTTTTATGACTAAATGTATGAATGTGAGTGAAGCAAAACAAGTATGTAAGGATCGTAGCAGGTGGCGTTCTGTAGTTTCTGCCTATCCCCATGGGAAAAAGGCGTGAGTTTATGTATGTATTCAGGTTTTTAGCATAACGCTGGTCGCATACGTACGTTACATTGCGCATCAAAATCAAAATTTTACATAGGCCTACATGGGCACTTATAAAACGTCGACATAAGGTGCATGGTTCGGGTTAGTCGTTTCCTATGGAGAAGAACCGGCAAAAAACTCCATGGTTACTCTTTTAAAAAAAATGGTTTGTTTTCACAATATTTCCATGTTACAGCATTAGTACTTTGATATGGGGGGACAACGTAGGCCCGACAATAAGTTGTAAGAAATAAAAAAATTAAAAGTTAACAAATGTTAAGAAGCGTCTAGAAATCTAGAAGGCAAAGAAATCTACAATGTTCACACATTCACAAAACAATCGGTAAAATAATCTATACAAAGGTAAAAAAAAAACAAATAAAAAATAATGTATAACAACACAAAATTTAACATGTGGCACAAATGTTGTTATCAGTGCTGTAACTATTCTTAGCAAAGGGCTATAAAGATGATTGAAACCATTGTAAAAAGTCTAATTAAAAGAGAAAAATGAGATAGAGAATAGTTAGAGACATCCACATATTTGTGCCATTTATGAGTTACCAGGGAAGCCGCATGCACAGAAGGAGCTAAAGCCAACATTTTTATCTTCAACATAGTCCTTGATTTTATAATATGCTTTTTTAATAAGGACACAATTGATGTAGTTTTTGAACTTTCCATCGGTCAGTTTTATAACTGACTTAGGCAACTTGTTATAAAAGCGTATACTGTTTATAAGAAAAGACTTGCTAGTTTTCGTTAATCTGAATTTGGGTATGCTTACTGCGTGTATTTAAATTATGGAAGTTGCTTCTAGTTTTGGAAAAGCCCTCGATTTTTGCGGACATACAAAATACATTCCAAAATATAAAGTGAAGGTAGAGTCAGTATATCAATCTCTTTAAATTTTTCTCTGAGTGACTCGCGAGGACCCATTTTATAGATCGCGCGGTTTGCCCATCGTATACATTGACTGCCGCACACGTCCGTTTTTTTTCGAACGGAACACTTTCCGTACGTACGTATCGAATGCCAGCCCGCGGATTCGTATAAAACCATTCGGATAAAACCTAATGACGGCCATGCGGAACGCAACACTGGCATACATTTTGTACCTATATATACTGTAGCTTTCTATCAGTGTAAGAGTTCCGTAATCAGATCTGCACATCCAGAGATCACATTTTACAAATTTTATGTTCATATTCTTCATCAAAAGATTTTAAATCTTAATAATATTCTTTTCAGATGACGTGATACAACTCGCGCAGAGACACGCGTCCGTGTCAGATGACCTCTTCACCAGCCAAGAGAGTACTGTAGCTGTCGAAAGAACTAAGGAGGGGATCAGTGCAAGTGATGATGTGATGACACAGACATTCTCTATATTAGACTCTACATCTGGAGTGACCATGAACACGGAACTGAATTCTCCTAGTAAATTAAATGTTATGTGCATGTCACAGCCTTATAAAGATGTAAGTAAAGGTCCAATTCACAAACATAGTCATACATAAAATACGTAAAGGCCCTTGAAGCAATTTCTACCCAAACTAGTTGCAATAGCATTCGCACTGGAACAGCTTGCAGCAATTATAACAATATTTTTTTGTTTCTCTCGCTGTTCCATCACAGTGATTGGCTACTACTTAACCGGGCGATCCTGTGGAGACTAAACTAGAGCCTCCAGCCAGGCACAAAAAGCTAAACCTAAGCAACCACGCTGAGGGGTACCCCCTATGGGGTTGGACCTCGGCCCGGCTCCAGGCGTCGCTGGGGAGATAACTAGGGCTGGATGATTATGTGATTCTACCATCCGTTCGGAAAATACCTACGTCGAGAAGAACGAACAAGACAATTACACCAATGGAGCACAAACTTATAAATACTAACTATATGTCCAGCAAGAATGGAATAAGCTCCCGGAAAGTGTGAAGATTAACTCAGTACATCGTTTTTTTGCGAAGTCTTGACTGTAGTAGGAAGTAGGATAATCATCATCATTGTGCTCTTAGTTTAGTTTAGTTTAGTTTCGACGGGCTGTTTCCGCAAGTCCACGACCAAGCGCGTATTTTGCGTACTCTTGTACTTATCCTAATTTATTTGATGTCCCTTTCTAGACACATCGTTCACACAGTCCATCCAACCCCTTTAACAAACATATTTTTTATATAGGCGCCACAGACAGCCCATTTTGCAGGGGCTGCCTTGATGCCTTGGAATTAATAGCCCACGTCGTCCTGGAATGCGAGGCCGTGGCTTTTCAACGTGAAGAAATCCTCAGAACAATGAGGTTGTTCCGCGAAGCCTGTGAAGCTTCTGTGCTTCTGGGCGGAGCTAGGCTGGCTATGTTAACCATATCCCCCACGCACAACAGACCATATGGGAGTCTAAGTGCGGAAAATGGAGTCCCCATAATCAACACAGTCCTTCCAAAGTTTCTTTATGCTTACCCTACATTTAGGATATTTATTTTGTGTTACAATTAGAGTTTATTTCTTCCAGCCAAGTTTGAACGGTTTTGTGGAGGGCTCACAGCTGCCAATAACACAGTCATCACAATCGCAACCCATTGGAGAAGACATACTTGCTCTTTGTACTGGAAAGTTTTATGATAATGAGTTTGTAACACCTACTGACGAAAAGCAATATGTTGATGACATGTCCCAAGATATAGTAAACAATGATTTCCATGACACTCAGTCAGCTAAAACTGCAAAAAATTACGATATTAGTAAAGAAGTTGACGAGGAAGTATCTGAAAAAGAAAATGTATGTATAGAAGAAAATAAACAAGTAGACGAAATCAATAAAAAAACAGAGGGACATCTAAAGGATATTCTTGATGAATTAGATGACCCTGAGTTTGACAAACCGAAGGCGAATAAATTCTTTACTGGAGGTAATACACAGAAGAAAGAAAATGATCAGGTTCTTGAAAATACTCAAATAAGAAAGAAGTTTACTATAGACTCTGATGATGATGATGATGAACCTGCCAAAACAAATGGAGAAGTTACACTAGGAAAGAAGAAAAAACTAAAGAAAAGGAAGCCTGAAAAGAGAGCATTACAGATATCAGGTAAATATTTTTAAACTAGCTTCTGCCAGCTTTTTCGCCCGCGTGAAAAGTGTTATATCATCCCAAGGAATCATTATACTGGGATGGAAAGTAGCCTATGTGCTATTCCAGACTATAATCAATCTGTGCCAAATTTCATCCAGATTAGTTCAGCAGTTCTGGCGTGATTGAGTAACAAACATACATCCAGACACACATCCATCCAAACTTTATCTAACCTAATATTATAAAGAAGTAAAGTTTGTGAGGTTGTAGGGGGTAATCTCTGGATCTACTGGACCGATTTTGATGAAATTTGGCATGGAGATAGTTTGAGACTCAGAGAAGGACATAGGATAGTTTATATTCCCTTGGGATGGTAAAACACTTTTTACGCGGGCGAAACCGCGCAGAATCTAGTAATTTATAATATTAGTAAGATTTATTATGTCTATTAATACATCTTAACACACCACACTACTAAAACACACTACACTACATCAACCACATCATCAACATCATCATCATCTACTGAATACATCTTAATCATCTATTATTCTATAATTTCCAGATGATGAAGAAGAAGAAATAGCAGAAGACGATGAAGAATACATGTCAGACTTAGAAGATGATGCAGAAATACTAGTGGAGTATGACTCTGAAGAAAATGAGGTCAGTTTGTACATAGAAATTAGAACTTTGCAACAAATTATGTAATCGGTAAGGCACAGTGCCAGCGATAGGTTGTTGATTTGATATAAAATTTGACTTCAATACAGTTTATTGCAGTGTAGTTTAAGATTTAATTTTGATGACAGCTCAAGTAAGTAATGTTAGGGATAAATATAATGTCATGAAGCATTCCACTCTTTAAACTGCATCTTGAACACTTGCTTAATCGACGATTTCCAACATTGTACGTCCACAGATTGAAGTAAAGACCGATAAACCAATGAAAAAGAAACGCAAAATGGCAGATTTTTTCGAGCAAGAGGCTGAACTAACGAGTGAGGACGAGTGGGTGGGCTCTGGAGACGAAGACGAGAAGGGACTGGACACGATGGAGCGCGAGGAAGGGGACGACGACGTCTTCCACCAGGGACAACTCAGGAAGGAGCTCGGGCAGATACATATGTACGAATGTTTATTTAGAATTAATTTTCTGTTGGGCTCACCCTGGTTTCTCAACTCTCGATTATCGGACTGTTAACGTAATAGACAAATAATCTATTATATAATAGTTATCTGCTATGATTACCTGTTGATAATTTATTCAACCAATCACAGCAGATAATGCGTGCTTGACAATAGGGTAGTTTACTGAAAATTAGTTTTAATAAATAATATAACACGTATTTTTTCTTTTGACACGTAAACACAAAGTGACGACGATATAATGCGTTGAAATATCGTGTGACGTCACGCCGCTAGTACACTTTATACTGGCATAGTGACTTCACAAGCTCTCACTCCTGAACTTTGCGCTTTAACTTTGTAAATTTTTGAAGGAAACATCCCTATTTGTCATATTAATTCTGCGATAATTTACGGTTTGAATTCATTTATTTCTAAAGATTGCAATTCACTTGTACATAAATAAATACTAAACATCACTTGATTGTGTTGTCTACCGCTTTGCGGCGCGTTGACGTGGTCGAAGTGGCGGTGAGAAACCCGAATTCAGTCGCTCTATCGTAGATCCCATCCAGGCGACATGAGGTCAAGAGCGGGAATAATCCAAATAGTAAAAAAAATATGAAGGGATTGATAATACGAGGCATCAAGAAGTATTTATAGTGTGTGTGACGAGTAGTTTATAAGTTATCCTTAATGATGCGTTACCGATTTTGAAAGAAGCAATTTTTCGCTTTGTACGAGATCTGACGAGTAGTTTATAAGTTATTCTTAATAATGCATAACCGATTTTGAAAGAAAGCCGAATAAAATCGGTTTTGGAAGTTGTTTTATTTTTCTTGTTATTAAGTTTTTGTTAAATAAATATCGTTTTTTTTTATTCCAGGCGTGATGTGCTTGACCAAGACAAGCGTGAAGTGAGGATAATACAAGAGTTGCTATTCGAAGACGGTGATCTCGGCGACGGGCATCGGCAGCGGAAATTCCGATGGAGAAACGCAGGTAAGGATATGGGTTTTTTACCAGACCACGTCGTGGTGGCCCAGTGGCTAAGACCAGCAGCATTATTGGATGGAAGAACAGCTTTCTTTTTCGTATGAGGATGTGGCCACTGGCCTCATGTGCTTAAGGTCGTGGGTTACAATCCAGGCAAGTACCAATGTGACTTTTTCAAATTCATATGTAAGTTTTCTCAGTCGTGAGGAAAGCTGCAGCCAAATTGCGCAAGTGAATTCGGGAAGGTGAAGGGTTTGACCGCTTTCAATCGACACAGACGGAAATCCACATCGTGTCATTTATCTCGCATGTGATTGGTCGATTCTGTAATTCTGAAATAGCCAAGTCAGAGGCCTGTGTGGTGCCAAGAGGCGGTTTAATTAACTATAACAAAAATTTATTGTTTTCTCTCCACAAAGGTTGACTTACAATCTACTTAAAACTGTGTAATTAGAAGCTCCTTTGCGGGTGACTGGAGTCCTTACTAGGGAAACCCTGTGTTACGGATCCTTAGAGTATAATTTCTTATTGTTATTGCATTATTATTAATAATAATAATTAAATTCGATTATTCCGGCAATTTTAACGAAATCAAATTACATAATAAAGAACAGTATGAAAAGTCAAATAAATAAACAAATCAGAATGAAATTGTAATCAAATAAATGTAATGAATACAAAAATAATAATAATATGTTACTGGTTTAATTAACTCTGACACCAGTGGCCACATCCTCACACGAAAAAGAAAGATCGAAGTAGTAGTCTGTGGTTCCCGGCCCGCAACAGAGCTATTTCTCCATCCCATGGAAAAGATTATTTGTATTAGTTTATATTTGTATGTTTAATTTCTGTATTTGATCTATGGGCCTTAGTTGCCTGAAAATAAATAAATAATAATAATATCAATATGATAATTATAAGATTCACCTTATAAATCTCCTTATTTATTTTACAGGTGAAGAAGATGCAACTGGTACTGTACCCGACGAATTTGCTGATACACAGGAAGAAGAATTTGAGTCAGAAGAACAATGGAGGAAACAGAGGCATGAACGAGAAGTTTTTCTAAGGACAATGGTAAGTGTTATCACATCTAAAACTAAGATAAACATATGAAATTACTAGCTTCTGCACGCGGCTTCGCCCGCGTGTTATAAGTGCGCTATTCCTTGTGCAGTACCCCATCCGTCATCCCTCATCGTCCACAGCTCGACTTGGGCCATTAATGAGCAGCAGGCTAATTGCGTAAGTGAATTCGGCAGGACAAAGGGTATGACTTCATGAAAGAGTATGACAAATTCACTTTAAATAATTAGGTATTATGGCTTTCGCCGTTTTTACTAAAAATATGTAAATTCTTTCTCACGTACATGATGTTTTCATAAATATATTGACAAGGAACTGTCATGATGTTAATGTCCTTAAACAGTTCCCTTAGAGAATCGTGCCGGCGAAGATTGTATATCATTCTACCTTCCTACACTTAAGTTTTTATAAACCACGAAACTAAATATTACCTGTGATATTAGCTACTGTTTTAGATTAACCTGCGTATTGCAGTTTCGTGGTTTCCTAGACAAGATACCTATCTTAGGCCCATGAACAAGAAACGGCCACAAACATTACACAACTTGAACCGGGAGCCATTATCCGAAAATTACCTAGTAGGTACTTAAACGATAAATTAGGTAGTTTGCAATGTATGCATTTATGTACCTACCTACCTACTAAGTCATCGGTCTTTGCAAAAATCACAGAAATAATAACGCGGCTAGCATGCGAGCCGAGCGGAAAGCGACAAACTACTGCGAAACACCCGTTCATTAGGAGCGCCGGTCGATCGTACGTAAACTGCGGGGTGAGACCCCTCTGCCCAAGTGTCGCCACCTTGACCAATGCCGTGCGTCTCACATCCATCGCATTCCCGCAATCTTACATACCACACCAGGTCATCGGATCACCTAGTGGGAGGCCTTCCAACGCATCGTCTTCCGGTTCGCGGTTGCCACTCCAGAACTTTTCGGCCCCAACGACCATCCGTTCTGTAAGAAATATTTGCCCATTGCCATTTAACTTTCGCAATTCATCGGGCTATGTCGATAATTTTGGATCGCCCGCGGATATCCTCATAACTGTTGCGATCACGCAAGGAAACGCCGAGCATAGCCCTCTCTATTGCCCTTTGGGTGAGAAAGCTTCATCTGATGAGGTCCATTGTGAGCGACCACATTTCGGTCCGGTATGTAATCACTGGCAACACATACTGGTCATAAACTTTCGTCTTGTAAGTTGGACGAGAAGATACCGCGCAATTACCCGAACGTCGCCCAGCCCTTTTAGACTGTAACATTGTATTACGGTAATTGAATAACCAACAATAAAGTGTTAATTTATTATCATTACAGCAACAAGATGAAGGGGATGCCGTAAACGTTAGTGTGAACAGAACAACAATAATAAAGGCGAACCTATCTTCTAAGTCGATGTCCACTCTGCTTCAAGAAGTAAATCAATCGAAAACGGAAACCGAGAGTCCTGTTGTTCCAGAAAAGAAGACTGCTAAAGATATACCTAGCCCGAAAAAGTCGTTCTCAATCTTCCAGGTAACATCTATTTATTGTAACCTACTTTTTAACCGACTTCAAAAAGGAGGAGTTTCTCAATTCGATTGTATTTTTTATATGTGTGTTAAAACTTTTACTAGGTGATTTTGATTATTCTTTTTTGATTTGAAAGCTGGTGCTTCTTATGTGGTCCCATTTGATCAAGATCTGACGAGAAGTTTTTGAGTTATCCTTAATATTGCGTATTTTCACGGTAATAAATAAGGCACCAAAACTAAAATGAGAACAAAAACATAACTGGCGTAAAGTAGGTGTAGGTGCACGGGGTCCCAGCGCTAAGATTGAAATTTTGGTTTAAATAAATGTCACTAGATGGCGCGACATGCACCGATTTGTTATTGAATTGTGAGTAAAATGAACATTTTCTGGCAATGAACATACAAATTATATGATTTTGTTTAATCAACTCTCCTAAGCACCAAATTATGGCATATTGGGCTCTTAATTCACATTCTATGATTCTAATATTTGAACGGATTTTTTAAAATTGATGCCAATAGATGGCGCGATTTTAAATTTCTGAGGCATTCCACTCGATTGTTTAAATTTGTATTGTAACACATTTTGGTGCAATGAAACTGTAAAAAAATGCAAAAAATACTATAAAACAAATCGTCACTGTGCTTATAGAAGAAATAAAATACAAACAGAGTAAACCTTTTTACTTGCAAGTCGCTGCTAACACCATCTTTCTATCGCTGTGGAACGGAACCGAACGCTATCGATGTACAAAAAATAATCAGTTTAATCAGACTAAAAACGCTACTTACGTCAGCACGGTTTCTTTGTATGGGATAAGGCATCTGAATGCTAGTACTATTTTATCTGTGACTAAAGGTACATCTCTGCGTAACCCTTTACACGGTACAGGTGTGATGTTAGTTTATTCTACTGAAATATTACTCAAAGAAGTAAAATTTAAAAAACCCACGGCACATTTTTATTTCATGCTACATAATTTATCTAGTACCACTTCGATCGACAATCTATTGAACACGTAACTATGATTTTCATCAAACATAGCTAAGAACACTCTCCTGTCAAACAAAAAAAACAACGATATCAAAATCGGTTCATCTTTTAAGGAGCTATGAAGACAGATACACAAAACACACAGGTACACACGTCAAACTTATAACACCGTCTTTTTCCGTCGGGGGTTAATAAATACTCCAGTTTTTCTACTGAAATATTGACCTAATAAATAAAAACTTTTTTACTCCTTTATAGAATACTTGGTGAAATACACAGATTACCGCCCAATAGATTCCGCATAGAAGACAACTTACGCGCACGCGTAGGGACGCAAGCGATTTCTAGTTTTAATTCTGTTTAAAAAATAGTTATCAACGGTTTCCCTTAAAAAAAGACGAATTTTGCAGTAAAATGGTGTGGAAAATCAACCAGCTCTTCAAGTTAAAAAAAGACGGGATAGCATTCCACGGGTAGGCAATAGTTATTTATGCTACAAGTGCGGAAAGTAGGTGATTGCCGATGAGCGGTATTTTTATTCACGAGCGAGCGAAGCGAGTGAGTGGATAAATCGACACGAGTCGGAAATCATCTTACGCACGTGTATCATACAACATTTTACTATGCATTGTGCGAGGAAATAAAAAAATATATCTGAACCAAGCAAGAAATTAAGAAAATGGCGCTTATTCAAGGGCGCTCAGCATATCCACAGATTAACTTATAGTTCATAGTTCCTCGGGCTATCTTCTGCGCATGTGCAAATAGCTGTCACGTCGTAAAGCAAAAAGGCACGAGCAAAATATTCATTCTGCCAAACATATTTAATGAATATTTAAAATTAATTTATTGATCAAAATCTAAGTCTAGAGTAATTAAAATCGCCTTAAATGAAGTATACGTTTTGTTTTACCTTTTATATGAATGATAATCTGTACTTAACTAATTTTTAAAACTTATCTCAAATAATAAAAACTCTATGCGGCGGGCTGACGTTGGAGTTAAAAATTAAAAAAGTACAGGAACGTAAAAAGCACTTGCAAAAAAAAGTGACACTTTCCGCACAGTTTGGCTGCTTGGAAAACGCTCTTTTCGAGGACATGCATTGTAAAGTAATAAACATTGAACAATCTATAAAAGGTTAGCAAATCAAAATTGCACACATAACAGTAGCGCTCGTTGATGTCTTTTGTGAAAGTCCCTTTCACTCATACGGAATTATTATATTGCTATCTTTTTCCCACCGAAGTAAAAATGTTGAGAAAAATACGTTTTTTGCTTATCGAAAAATATCGATGATCTATATTTAATTAGGTATATAGGAGAATAAAATAATTTTGTTAAAATTGATTATTTAAAAATTAACAATTTCGTTTATTTTAACTTTGAACTAATTGTGCTCTACTCATAACAAGAGCTCAGTGTGACCCTGTTTACATAGGATTAAAATTAAATTAAATCACTTCTGGCCAAAATCAAAATCTTTTCTCGATCGATGTTTTTCTTTATTATTATTAAAGTAATTATAAAATCGCCGCTTAAGAAATTTTACATAAAATACCATTCTGTTTGAAAAATATCGATGTTTTTATCGACATTTAATGCGTATGTCCCACCACTACGACAGGTACCGTGAGCTTGAATAGCCAATCACGGCGCACTTGTCACTCCCCGCGCAACCCGTGCCTTCCGCCAAATTTGGTGAACTCGGAATCAAACAAAACAGTAGGCATGCGGTATTTATTGGGAGGTTATCTGTGGTGAAATAACAGTCAGATTCTCAACAAAAATATTGTTATTACAGCAAAACTACCACGGGTCTCTGCTAACGCGCGGTCGGGGTGCTCTGGCGAGACTGGCCGCGTTGGCGACACCGCTAGCAGCTGATGATGACGCTCCTAAAATTGGCTCCGTGGCATCATCCAAGCGAAACTTTGTCTTCACTGCCCTGACGCAAGACGACGACGATGCGCCAAAGGTAAATAATGGATGTTCTATTTTTTTACCGACATATTACATATTACACGTGTGTGTAATATGTACACACACGTGTGTGTGTGGATACATCTGGTTTTGGTCAGCCAGCTCGCGAATATGTATCCGCCGACTGCACAGCATGGTTTTCTTCTTGTTTACGTCTTTTTAGTTCGTTTTAAATTAAGTTATTTTGTATGCTTGTTACGCGATTACTCTGCCAATTATGAATTGTTTTTAATGATTATTTTTGTTTGAAAGAATATTTTCCCGAATTGGTCCCATTTAAATTTGGTGAAGATCTGATGAAGAACTGCGAAGATAAAATACTCTCGGGATTGCTGCAATCGCATGTCTGTTTATTGTTTTAACATAATATCACGCCGGTACGCACTAAAGGTCAAAAAACTAAGAAACAAAAACAGGAACATCTACTTTTTTTATTTGGAAGTCGGTTGTATTTTTTATTACAGTTTAATAGAATAGAATAAAGAATGGATAACATTCGACACAGAAACGACACAATAGCAACAATCACAAAGTAAAAGAGAAGAATAGTACAAAAAAATACTGGCCATGTGCGAGTCGGACTCGCGCACGAAGGGTTCCGTACCATTATCGTAAAAAACGGCAAAAAATCACGTTTGTTGTATGGGAGCCCCACTTAAATATTTATTTTATTCTGTTTTTAGTATTTTTTGTTATAGCGGCAACAGAAATACATCATCTGTGAAAATTTCAACTGTCTAGCTATCACGGTTCATGAGATACAGCCTGGTGATAGACAGACAGACGGACCGCGAAGTCTTAGTAATAGGTTCCCGTTTTTACCCTTTGGGCACGGAACCCTAAAAAGCACAATCAAAAATTGCACTGAGCGTGTCCATACCGAAAGGCGTAAATAGTCTGCGATATCATGTTACCTAGTTACTGGGTTGTGGAGGCCAGATATGAAATCGACCAATGTACAACAGTGATATTCAACTGCATCCTATGCAATCCTACTCGACACCAACATATTGCGAAAAGGCTAGGCAGATTAATACATGATTGAATAGTTGATATATATACAAATAAATAAAATTGAAGTGTCTATGTATATCAAAATAACATCGTTTTATTGAATGCATGTGAAAGTGTATACGGTATTAATAAAAAATACGCAATAATTAAGATTTTTAGGTTTCCGTACCCAGAGGGTAAAAACGGGACCCTATTACTAAGACTCCGCGGTCCGTGTGTGTCTGACTTTCTGTCTGTCACCAGGCTGTATCTCATGAACCGTGATAGCTAGTCAGATGAAATTTTCACAGATCATGTATATTACTATTGCCGCTATAACAACAAATACTAAAAAAAGAAAAAAAAATGGGGCTCCCATACAACAAACGTGACATTATTTGCGATAATGGTACGGAACCCTTCGTGCGCGAGTCCGACTCGCACTTGGCCGGTTTTTTGTTTGTCTGTTCCGGGTAATCGCCGAAACGGCTGGACTTTCACTGATAGGTAGCTGATGTTATAAGAAGTAACTTGACAGTACAAAAAATACGTTTTTGACGCGGACGAAGCCGCGAGCATCAGCTGTTACTATCACACTTATATTATAAAGCAGATCGCCACACCGCTTTTGCCTGTCCAACATGACGTCAAAATCGTTAAACTTATGCTTTTATCTTTTCAGGTAACAATAAAACGAAAAGCCGACGTTAATTTAGGAACACCGAAGCTAATGAAGAAAATGAAGATTGAAGAGAAGCTGGTTCGTCCCAAGAGCAGTCTATTAGATCATTTTTAAATGAACAGATTTAAATTATCTTATACCTTGACTCTTAGGATGCTCCTCAAATTACGATTTATTTGCAGAATGTGTCTACAAATATATCGTAATATAAACTTCTTAAATTATAAAAGACTGTAATGTGCCTTTGTATTACATCCATCCTGTTATTAACTATTATAGAGTAGTTCTTCACTCAATAATTTGTACTTTCAAGTGATGACCTTAAAAAAAACTAGGGCGCCATAAATATAATGTAAATAAGTAGTCTTTAAGAATAAATACCCTTATCGTTTTACGAAATATTATATAACTTGTGACATATTGTAATTTTAGTTAGAAAACATTAAATAAATTATTTAATATTATTTTTGTGAACCTAACTTATTTTACGCTAAACGTTTTTTTATGAGCCATCTGCAAATCATTTGGCTTATTGCACCCTGGGTTGGTTTAGGGATTCTTGTAAAGAGTTAACTATTTTCGAACAGGGACTTTGGCACAACGTACCCATTGATAACTAAGTAAAGATACTATTTCCTGAAGACCAGTAAAAGGTTCAACTGCATTTTTAGTCAGGATTCAGATTAGGAAACTCAATTTATTTTATGAGTATGGCTCATCAATACGACTGATATAAAGGTGGAAGGTATATATAGGGTGGGCAAAAATCGTGGATCAAACTGAACAGCGATCGTAGGAGAACATATATTTTTCTTTTTTACTTTTTGACCTACTGGTACTGGTTACCGACATAGCTCGAAGCTCTTGCCAAACTTAAGTGGCAGTGGGCAGGGCACATTGCTCGCAGAACAGATGGCCGATGGGGAAGAAAGGCTCACGAGTGGCGACCGCGAAACGGAAGACGTTGCGTTGGAAGGCCTCCCACCAGGTGGACCGATGACCCGGTGAAGGTTGCGGGGATCCGCTGGTTGCGAGACGCACGGGACCGGTCAATGTGGAGACGCTTGCGGGTGGCCTATGTGCAGCAGTCGTCTTTCAGCTGATATGATGATGATGACCTACTGCAAATAGCCCCAAATTTCGCCCTGTTTCGTTTGGTACATTTCGCGTTCGATTTTTGACCTACTCTGTATAAAGCCTGTGCTACACGGTTGCCAACCAAGCCAAAAACCATGGTTACCTTGGTTTGAAGTGGGTGGGGCGATGCCGGCCTACACAGTTTAAAACAAGCTCCAAACCTCAGTATGTTTAGAACACTTTAGAACGCTGCGCAGAGAGGACGTATTTACGTTCGTACCGTACGTTCATTACAACGACGTCATGGCGCCTATAACAAAACTTCAAAAAGAATATACCAATAAACTTTAAAAACTTAACCCTGATCTTACTGCTCTTATCTTCTTACTGATATTATAAATGCGAAAGTTTGGGTGGATGTCCGTTGGTCAATCAAGCTAAAATTGCTGAGCGGATCAGGATGAAATTTGCCACAGAGATAGACTATAATCTGGAATAGCACTGCATATTTTCCTTTTTATATTTATCCCGGTATAATGTTCCCTTGGGACACAGATAATATAATACTAGCATACATATGCCTCATCCCATACAAAGAAACCGTGCCGACGTAACTAGCGTTTTTCATCTGATTAATCTTGTTATTTTTGTAAGTACCTCAATCGCGTTCGATCCCGTTTCACGACAATAGATGGTGTTAGCAGCGACTTGCAAGTAAAAGGGTTTACTAGGTTCGTGAACATTTTTTTCTTTAAATACAGTGAAGGTTCGTTTTATAGTATTTTTTTGCACGTTTTTACAGTTTTTTTGCACCAAAATGTGTTACAATGCAAATTTTAACAAACTAGAGGAATGCCTCAGAAATTAAAAAATGCGCCATCTATTGGCATCAGTTTTAAATGAACCGTTCAAATAATCTTTAAAATGTGAATTAAGAGCCCAAGATTTTATAATTTTGTACTCAGGAGAGTTGATTAAACAAGAACATAAAATGTTTATGTTCAATTCCAGAAAATGACAATTTTACACACAATTCTATTTAATTGTGTGCACATGTCGCGCCATCTAGTGAGATTTATTTGAACCAAATTTCCTTCCTTAGCAATGAGACCCCGTGCTTGGGATAAAAAAAAAATTCACGCGGGCGAAGCCGCTCGCTGAAGTTAGTATATTTAATATTGGTACCTTTAAAGTGAAAGAATATACTTAAAAAAAAAACCCATGCATTTTTTTTTCAGTTCAGTCTTTATAAGAGTCTGTGTGCTTAGTGCGAGTTTTTTAACGTACTCACTCGTGATAACGTAAACGATCTCTTATGTCAAAATGTATACAATAAAAAGAGGTTTCGCTTTGCCCTTACCAGACGGCGCTTATCCAGTTTCAATACAAATTGGCGTTACCGTTAACGCGATTGAGCGTGAGTAAAAACTCGCACTAAGGCCTCAGAAGCCTTAGTGCGAGTTTTTACTCACGCTACATTTTGACATAAGAGATCGACAGGAGGCAGCCTTGGCGGACACCCGCATGGACTGTTACGTCATCCGATATGTGGCCGTTATGAGTAACCAACCTTACAGGAGTATTTCCTGAAAATACTCTGCAGCAGACGGACTATTTTCGGCTTCACTCCAATGTCCAGTAGGCGGGACCAGATACTAGACCAATTCAGCGTATTAAAGGCCTTTTCGAAGTCTACAAAGGTTAGATAAATCTCCCTCTGCCATTCTGATGCCTGTTCCAGTATGATACGGAGAGTGTTGATCTGGTCCGTACAGGAGCGGTTCGAGCGGCAACCAGCCTGCTCCTTGCGTAGAATAGGATCCACGGCCTTCGACAATCTATCCAGGATGATCTTGCAAAAAACCTTAGAGGGAATCGAGAGCAACGTTATACCTCTTCAGTTATCGCACTGGCTAAGATCACCTTTCTTAGGAACAGTTATGTATCCTCGCGCAGCCTCTCTACCTCGCATATCGTTAGTGGAAGAGTACCCTAAAAACTATCCACGTTCAGTACCGAAAGTCATACATCATCTATGCTCTATAGTTAGGTACATTCGCTAGTGGAGTGGCGTCTGCAGCGGAGATGGATGTGCGTAGTTTTGCCACCCCCCTTGGGCGAAGCCACTTGTCCGCCGACGAGTAAGCAATTAGCTAACGACTATTTTCTAGCTGATGAAACGTACAAAAGATATAGAACCCGTGTCAATATAAGAGACACACATAGTAAACTTTGAGACACACTGGACAAGAGCGCGCGGTCATTTCTACCTACAGTGCGGCCGCCTCGAGCAAAAAAATTCTCCATTATTAAACTACATTCCTCACAATAATTAAATAAATGTAATTTCTGTATCACATTATCAGAATATTTGTTATAGTGAATATTTTTTGCGCTTGCAAATTTGAGAAAATCTGGTAACAAGAACCGCGTTTTATAATGTTGGATGCATTGACACAAGCATTTCCTTCCGTTTGTCATCTCCTTTCCTCTCTTGTATAGTGAATTTGTCTTTGTCACTTTTCAACCAATCAGGAACCTCAATACGCCGCTATCTCTGTCAGCTGGTCGCGTATTCGCCGGTGAACTGGCGTTTCGTTCGCCTTCGCTCTCAACCGGCTCAATCAATGCTTTTTTTCTGTGGCGGTGTGGTGTAGTAGTGTAGCGTGGAAGAATTCTAGTCAAATAAATCTGAAAAATATAAGTGCTCCAAATAAAAATATAAATAACGCAGAAATGGCGAATGAAAATAATGATATCAGCGACATCGTAAAGAAATGCAAAATTCTTTTGTTGGATATTGAAGGGACCACAACATCGATCAGCTTTGTTAAGGTAGGTCTAACGATTGACCGGCCGGTGTTTTGTCTCAACATGTGTTTTTGTATAACCGTTATTTGTTTCATATATTTTTTATGAATCTTTCTCTTGTCTGTATTGAATCACTTGATACCACATGCAAAATGGTCGCGTTTTCAGATTCGCAACATGGAGGACGAAATCAAAATGGTACCCCTTTTCATGCTCCTTTCATTGTCTGATTTATCCACGTGTTCTAATCGTTTTTACTGCTAGTAATATAGCTTTTCTCATCATATTAAATGTTACAAATTCCCAATTTTTGTTATAAAATTGTAGATTCTACTTAGGTTCACATTTATCGATTTATTTCAACGAAACAGCTAATGGACGTGGACCTTAAGAGTTCAGGTTGACTTAACTTATAAAGCAGGAATTTATATTTATGTCCAGTCTAATAAAAATATTGGTACTATTTCATGTAATAGTAAGTTTGCGTGCTATCACACGTACCGGCTTGAACAGCTGTGCCGAGCAGCTGGCATGTAAAAAAATGTGGAACAATTAACTGTCCTCTTTCAATAGCGTTGAGCCTACATAGGCTGGCCTTGTCGCACTTGCGTCAGGAATACGAAATGATGACAGAGACAAAAAAACACGACTGGAGTTTGGTTTGTCAGCATTGTCACATCGTGTTGATGATTCCGCGATTTTTATCAAATCTGGGAATGTATTAAATAATTTACTAACGGTAATAAAGTATGTTTAACTTTTTTATTGTTTCTTAATGGATCAATACGTATAAACACTAATAAGTTTCATTTCACATTCGAAAGTAGTGAGAGAGAGAGTACCCTGTACATTTTTCATGAGAATAGACACTAAATATCAAGCTATTATAATACCTTCGTTATTTAGGGAGACGGGTTATTGTTTTCTTGTAGTTTGTAGGTAGGCAAGGTAGGTACCCACATCTTTATCTCGCCCCTTTTCTCCTCACAAAATGAGGTTACTTTTGCGGTGTCGTGATGTTAATTAAAGTTAGGGTTGTAACAAAATACGCTTGTTAAAAAGCACAGATGAAATAAAAACAACTGGTTTTTCATTAAAACTTCTGAAATCGTTACTCTTTCGCACTTATAAAGCACCACAATCGTCGATCGCGCGATTCGTCTCGTCAGCTGTTTACATTACAGCTGATTCATGTATTTTTCTTTTCATTCATTTAGGTTGGAAGATCAAATCATTTAAACTCTTACCTTTTCTCCCTGTCTGGTCATTCATTCATTTAAAAAATAAACCAAAGTAAGATTGTAGGGGTCTGGTTCATAGTGATTACCAACCATGAGATTCATTTATTGAACAGCGTTAACATGTTGTTATTTTAGTTTAGTATTAGTAGTAGCTGTTCGATTATTGAGACAACGTAGATAGGTACCTACCCAATGTAGGTACCTAAACGTCTGTACATCTATAACTATCTAGGTCTTGGTATAGTACTGCTGCTAAGTCTGTAACCAAACAAACGCAATAACTTTCATCAGAATTCGGGCAGCGATTAGTGAATTTAGCTTAGTTTTTCATTTAGAAGGCAGTTGTCTCTGCCCAGTGGAATAATTGGAGCATGTTTTAGTATAACAATGTTGGGTATTATCTCCGTGGTGCGTCCCTAAACGGGTGCCGCGGGCTGGGTCGCTCGGCTAGGTAGGCTCTCGCTATCCGGTTTGGACACCGGCGGCAAGTCGCGCAGTTCGTTCACCCACCGACTTGCCGCATCGTAGACGATGCAGTTTCACCAGGGCATCATGTTATGCTAAATTCAAGGCATGATGGTTACTTTTTAGAGGCGAGAGTTTTAAATTAAGATCGAGAATAGGCAATGTTGAAATGCGTCGAGAAGAATGACTACGAATTGAAAGAAATGGATTGACGTTGAGATAGATAGTTATTGTTAGTGATGTTTACAAAAGATTCCCAAACTTCATTGTTGTTTTTGGCGTGCGATCCCTAGAGATTTTGTTAACCTATTGGGATCGGCCAATATGCTTTTACGACCCTTTTTTTTCGAAGTGAACAGTGTTCGAAACTTTCATTATTCTGGCAAAAAAAAAAAAACATAGCTAAAATTCGTTCATAGCTGGACGTAGCCCTGCCCGAGACAATCGTCATATCGACCGGTTCTGTGCCTTTTGCATCCAGCTGATTCCCGCGATCTTTTATTTAACTACATAGGGGTAGGCTTATAGGTTATTGTGAATGATGATCACGGTACTGCATTTCTCATGGGGGTAGGCAGAAACTACAGGACGCCACCTGCTACGATCCTTACTTATGAGTACAGCGCACAGGCTAGGTGCGCTGTACTCATAAGTACATGTTCTGAAGAACATCACAAATAAGGTCTATGTATGTCTTTCTAGGGTGTCCCCTGTGTGTTATGAAATCTAACAAAACCATTATCATAATAAGAGTATGATTGTGGGTAAACGGTTTACCTAAGTACCTACCTACTAGAAATAGAATTCGTGTAATCAAATTCCTGTGAAGGCAAAAAGACAAAGAAGGAAAGAAAGCGCAAGCCTATAGACAATAAAAAAAAAAAAAAAAAAAAAAAACATTGAGCTAGGAAAACAAACCATACAAAATGGAAAGTTATACGTGTTGGACAATTTTCTTTATAAGCATTCAGTCATTCAATAAAACTTCTAGAAAAAAGTCAGATCTTTAGATTTAGTAGAGATGAAATGGCTAGCGATGCAAGCTAAAGACGCGTTCAGACCGAGCAATCTAGCATTCGGTGACGATATAGTTAAATTAGGAATATTAATCCGAGCCCGAGCAATTCAAAGCTTACCCGAAGTTTCTTTGGTGAGGTTGTTCCCACGTTTGCAAACAAAATGATTAGCTCGCTGAGGAATTTTCACAAACACGTGAACGTTAGCTTTCGAATACAAGCGAGTCGCGATGTGTGGAAGCATCTTAGGCGCTGTTTTAAAATGATAATCACGTCTAAACGGCTAGTTGTAATTTTTTGGAAAAATATAATTATGTTACATTGGACCATTTTCTTAAAAATTTGATCTAAGAAAGTTTTGAATTTGTAGAGTTATGTCTAACACGGACAAAAAACCGGCTAAGTGCGAGTCGGACTCGCGCACGAAGGGTTCCGTACCATTATCGCAAAAAACGGCAAAAAAATCACGTTGTATGGGAGCCTAGTATTTGTTGTTATAGCGGCAATAGAAATACATCATCTGTGAAAATTTCAACCGTCTAGCTATCACGGTTCATGATATACAGCCTGGTGACAGACGGACAGACAGACAGACGGATCGCGGAGTCTTAGTAATAGGGTCCCGTTTTCACCCTTCGGGTACGGAACCCTAAAAAAAAAAAACAATGGTCACCATCTCAAAGACAATTTCATAATCTACATTTTGGTCTGAGGCTTTTTTTTTAGTATTAGATTAATAGGGAAAATACAAAAAACTACTGAATTTTGGGTCGTCGAAGCTGTAATAAGTAACTTGAATCACTCGGCAATACAACTTGTTTTGCAACAGGGTTATTTAAGGTATATCGCGACCTTTTCACGGTGCGATTCTTTTACCTGCTTTATCAAAAAAAGTACAAGTATCGCGTTTTTTTTTAACGAAAATAGCTCTTGAAAATCTTGACAAACAACGGCCATAAATAACCTTTACTTAGTAAAGTTAAGAACAGAGCTACCGTACGGTTAAATACAGGCATAACAAAGACCTTTAAACTTCAAAGGTTTGCTTTGTAGGTACTTAGTCGACTGTAGAAGGCAGCGGGCACAACACTAATACAACAGTCTATTAAGGTATAGTGCTTTACTTAATACAAGTTTTCTTAGGCCCAGTTTTTTGTTTTTAGCCTATTTTCTAATAAGTTTGAGATGTAATTATTTGACCTTTTTGTTGGACTAAAAATTGATGAATAAACGCGTTTTACCAAATTTTGCATATGCAAAAAATGTGCCTTAGACAGGTCACGGGATCGTATGTTGTTATTCTGGACGAGAAATGGCGCAATTCTGGAAATAAAATAGGTACAAAGATAGCTACCTGTCCTAGGCAAGTATGCAACATCTTCGACCGCATCATCGCTTACCATCAAGTGAGACAGTTATCAAACGAGAGCCTGTCTAGTGCAAGAAAATGTTGGCAACCTAAGTAAAGTACAACTATTTTGTATGTTCCTCGGTAATCATCGCATTACCGAATACAAACGAATGCTAATTTCCATGTTCATCAATTATTAGATTTATCGTGTATAATAATTTGAATTCAGAACTAAGTTCTTCGTGTTTGGTCTGCACCAAGTGCAGACGAAACACGAAGTTTGCCAAGGGACATTAGTAAAATGTTTGTACTGTAGATTGGGTTCGTGTATATCGTAGATAAGGGAATGTGCACCAGGTAGTTGACACAGAAACAAGTGTCTTGTCTATTCGTACTATGCTAATGTAGAGCTATGCCGGCTCCGTTACCCTGAACTGGTCGATCCATTCTACATGGTTTATTTGTGCCATTCCCATAAACTCTGCTTCGAAACTAAAGACATCTTTGTAGTCAATATTCATACTTATTAGGTACAAAGTACATGTTTAGCATAATACAAATTTAGTGCTAAATCATCCAGAGTTGAAGACGTATGACGTACTTAATTACTTTTTTTACTCTGCATTCGGGTATCCGAATGATTCAGTTCAGACCCGGTGACTTCACACTTGCACCCCTAGCAAACTGAGTGTCTTTTGACATATTTTGGTCTCATATGAAAGATAGATGGAATGTCCGAGGAATGGTATATCATTCGTCACACATTCCAACCATGAAACAAAACAAAAGGGAGTGAATGATGAGGGAGAAGCGAAACAAGAAAACGTGCTGTTTGACCCCAAGTAACATGATGTGACAAGGACAGGATGATGAAATTTGGTTCCATTGTGAGAGCATTGGTCTATGTGTACTATGGAACCTGACGGAAGACGCATATTATACGACAGTCGACATTGATTGACTCAAAGATTAATCGTGCCACTAATTCTTAATGGTATTTAAGTACATCCCATACATGTCATGTATGTCATTGACATGGTTAGTAATTAACTTGGGTTCAATTAGTGCAGAAACAGTTATTGGGACGTGTCACTGCCGCCTGACTTTGACATGAATGGATTCACTGTTTAATTGAAATTGTAATTGGTATCGAACAAGCAGAAATCAGTCTTTGATCTTCCTAGATGTGAAGAATTTTTTACGAGCTCTTATTCTACGTCACATCAGATTAAGGATAAAGATTCAAGACAGCAGTCGAGACTTTACTTAAAGAACACTTTAAACAAAAACGACAAGTATAATTAAAAATACCAATAATTTATTTCATGCTTTTTAAACTACATAATTTATCTAGTAGTAGACACGCTTCGATAGACAATCATCGAACGCGTTAAGCCACGATATCTTGCGAAAATACCCCGATTCAAACAGTAAAACGCCCTTAACTATTGAACGGCTGAACCGATTTTCATCAAACATAGCTAAGAAAACTCTCGATAAAGTCACCTTTCAAACAAAAAATAATCTTTATTTTTTAGAAGTCGGTAAAAACTATCAAAATCGGTTCATCCGTTTAGGAGCTATGATGCCACAGACATACACAAACACACTCTTTTTCCGTCGTGGGTTAAAAAGGTATTTGACCCGTCCCCCTAAATAACAAATTAGTCAAGTAGCTAGGGTAGGTAGGTTTCTTCAGATTTCTAGACATTCACGAATTCACGAGGTACAGTTTCGATGTCTGGATAAATGGATTATGGAATTTCTAATTAATTACCAAGAAACATTATCCTCCGTCCGGGTAAAAACATATGGCCGTATCTCTGTGAGATGGATATTGCTATTCTATGAGAGTTCTCACAATCCAAGTAGATAATATGGCACAATGTTCACGACACGATGTAGGTACCCACAATGTTGCGCAGTGTTTAATGTGCCGTGTCCCAAATTGTGAAACTTTATTTCTCGCCACTCAGGCTGATTTATAGTAAATCCATCATCAGCCAGAACTGTGAAAGGTCTTAAGTATCAACGTCTTTGTTACAGGACAAGCTGTTTCCGTACGCCGAGGAAAATGTGCAGGAATTCTTGACCAACCAGTGGGAGACCGAAGATGTGAAGGAGGCGGTCGCGGCGGTCAGGAAACTGGCGCTGGAAGACAAGGAGAAGAGCGTCGAGGGAGTTGTCGAGATTCCTGGCGAGGTATGTCATTTATATTTATCAATTTTAGATTAGGACATTGTATTGTCCTATAATCATTTCAGTAGGTCTTGGAAGAATCGTAGTATAGGTAATCGGCTGTCCCATTTCAGAACCTAGTAAGGGAGACTTTTTACAAAAATCGTTTTATTGCATAATCTTGCTAACCTAGTAAGTCCCTACCAAATACAAAAACACCAGCGTTGAGAAAGAGAAAAACTCACGTAAAACCAGATTTAAGGTTCCCCTAGTCGAACGCACGAACTATTTAGCGCGCGGGGTTAAAATGTATATTATATCATCCGACAACACGTGCGAAAGAGATAGATGCTGTGATGAGCAGTATGAAGCTGGTTCGCGTACGAATTAGCACTTTTGCAAGTTTGTAACGAAATGGATGATGATTAAGGACGAAAACGAGTGCGGGAAATTTTATTAACAGACCTTTGGGAGTCTAGATATCATGAAAAAACGACTAAATTTATATTTTCAAAATAAAATCATGTATTTGCATTGTTGAACTACTAATCTATCCCTGTATGTGGAGGCCGTTTTTCAATTTTCCTTCTTATGGTATTTATTGCCGCCCAAAGATGCGTTAAAATTAGTGTTGAAATGTGGAACTTTCGACGCTCATAACTTTCAAATATATATATTTTTACTTTTTTGTTTCCATACAGGGCTAGATAATGATCAGACAAATTGATATATTTTTTTATTTTGAACGTACATCGTCAAACAGTGGAGTAATCACCAGACTACGTTTGTATGGAAGAATGATCGACTAGTGTTACTTTAAGCATCGCTACCTTAACCCGATATAAATAAGACTACTCCCTCGTGGCCAGTTTAAAACCTAGTAAGTCACTTTAACCATTTCAAAACCTAGTAAGTCTCTGGACTTGCTAGGTTTTTAGTTATAAACCAATTGTATTTTTTTTACCTAGCATAAATACTTTTCAAATGCTGACCTATTTTACATATACATTTTACATCTCCTGTAAAATTTAGTTTTAGGTCCTTACTAGGTTTTGAAATGGAGGGGCAGCCGTAATGTAGGTAGCCAATATTCATTAGTAAATAATATAGAACATTTTTTTATGTATTAAATTTATTAGCAACATATAAATTTACATAGTATAAAATACTTAATCAACAATAACTACCTATATATACACATAAATAAAAAAAACTACGAACGCGTATGAAAAGGGTCATTCATTGGGCGTCAACAAAATCGTCCACATCGCTGTCAACGTGAAAAGTGTCCAGAACGCTGCCTACGTTGGATGGCAATGCTGATTCTCTGGCCGAGGAAAAGGCCAGCCCTCGGGTCACGTGAAAAGTCGACTAACCGTTTGCTTACATCTCGAAATACTCGATGAACACTTTTTCAGCATACTTACGAAGTTTTAAGAATTTGTTGATTCCCAAAGAAAAAGAAAAATCGCGCCAATCGGGTCGCAAGACGTGTCATGCATTTAAAATGTTTAGTTTCTTTAATTACTTTATTAGCATAAGAATGTATCAGACCGGCAATATAAAGTTATACGCTCACATTCGTCAATTCACACGTGTTTGTTTTGGAGTGCCATTGACATTACCTCATTTATCAGCGCGAGGTCAAGAAACTCTGATATTTTCGTCTACAATAATAATGATTTAATGTGGTGGAGAATGGAGATCAATAGGATTGATGATCCTCAACTACTGTAATGGTTCCATGATCTTAACGTTAATAATATAAATTCAAAGGGATACATTTTACAATAGTATTTCCCAATTTTTTTTTTTTTGGCCAATTTCAATAAGGAGGAGATTTTCAATTCGACTGTACTTTTTTGTTGTATCCTCTGAACTTTTTGGTAGGTGAACCGATTTTGATGATACTCTGCGATTTTCATTCGTGCGAATTTTTTTCCGCACATTCTGTGACCAATGGAAATATATGAAGCTGCACGCACTGCGGAAAAAAAAAACGCTCCTAAATAGTACAAAAAAATTCGCGCGAATAAAAATCGCAATGCGTGCTATGCCTTATGTTAATCGGGTAATCTATTCTAGCATAACTTTGGGCATTATAAGTACCTTACTACTTGAACTTTTTCATTAAGTACTACAACTAAAAAGTGAAAATACATTTATTTTTTCCAAAAAAAATACAACCGACTTGAAAAATAACTACAATTTCGGCAGTCGGTGTCAAAAAACGAAGAAACAAAAATAGGAACACCGACTTCCGAAATTGAAGTATATTTTTTATCTTAACGTAAATAATATAAATTCATTAGGCGGTATACATTTATCAATATTTTTTCCCAATTTTTATTTTTAAACCCTTCATTTTACCTTACCGTGAATTGTCATCCAAACCAAACGTGTATGCAAAATTTCATCTTAATTGGTTGAGCATAACTGCTTTAAAATTCAGTTGCAAGATTTGACTCGAACATACATACATATATTGGAATTTAATAAAAAGATTGTAAAAATGGAGCCGGTTTGTATTTATTTATTTACTACTTCATGCACACAATTTTTTTGTATGTTGTTGGACATGTTTCGGAATCTATAACTATTTAGTAGAGTAAGTAACCCTAGCTAGATCTAGAATCATTATCATCAGCCTATTAATGTTCCCACTGCTGGGACACAGGCTCCGCTCTGTGAGAGAGGGAATGGGCCTTAAGGGTACACTAGTCGACGGCACGAACTATTTTGTGCGCGGGGTTAAAAATTATATCAACCAACAACACGTATGGAAGAGATAGATGATGTGATGAGCAGTAGGATGCTAGTTCGCGTACGAATACACACTTTTGCAAATTTGTAGCGAAAATGAATAATGATTTAGGACGAAACCGAGCGCGCGAAATTTTATAAACAGACCTTTGGGAGTCTGGATATCATGAAAAATCTACTAAATCTATCTGTTCAAAATAAAATTATTTGCATTGTTGAACTACTAATCTATCCCTTTATGGAGGCCGTTTTACAATTTTCCGTCTTCTTATGGTATTTATTTGCGCCCAAAAATGCGTTAAAATTAGTGTCGAAATGTGGAACTTTCGACGCTCATAACTTTCAAATATTTTCTTTTTTTTCTTTTTCGCTTCCATACAGGGCTAGATAATGATGAGTCAAATTGATATCACTTTTTATTTTGAACGTACATCGTCAAACAGAGGAATAATCCCTAGACTACGTTTGAATGGAAGAATTTTCGACTAGTGTAACCTTAATCCACCACGATGGCCCAGTGCGGGTTGGTTGGTGATTGTCACATGCCTTTGTATTTTTGGTTCTAGGACATGCAGATCTAGAATACTAGATCGTATTATAGATTACCGAAAAACCGACCTTGCGTCCATTGAACCTACGAGGCAGTAAAAATGAGCTTCAATGTAAAAAGATTGATATCTTCGAATAAATTAGGTTCTAATAATATGACTTTTTAATTTAGCCTAGCGACAGAGTCAGTCCCGTTTGACATTTAGGGCGTGGTGCTCCGATTCCAGCGTTTCTCGACAAACTTGAATATTCTGGAGTACTTGCAACGCAATACTTAGGTTCTTTATAAAAACATTAGCTAGAAGCTTACTAATAAATTGTTAAAAATTCGTAGAAAACCTTTCACCTCTGCTATGTTGCTTATCAGGGAATTGTATAAGAGGATTCAGCGTGGGATGTAAGTAGGCACTGAAAGGACGCGAAGCGAATCTCATCTGTTTTCGTGTAATATTTTACTAATAAACGAGGATTTTCTGAAATGCCGTGCACAAAGGTAGGCAGTACTTGAGTCGCCAGGTCCAGGCACGCGGTCTTAGACGTGACGTCAATGTGACGTTGACATCATAAGTTACGTTTTCAAAGTGGAAGACCTCTTACCAAAGTGGCGCTGGCTAGCTTGGTGGCGTTGATTTTTCAGAAACCTGAAAATCCTCATTGCTGTAGTCATCAGTCGATACAATTATACATTCAAAACAAATTAAAGAAAATATAGATAGTTAAATTCTTTTGTTCTACTATCAATCTGAAGCATTCTAAAAAAAAACTTATATCAAATCGTGAGATTGTAATCCCGCCATTGATGAATATAGCACGCACATGAATGAAGTGGAATACCAATTCGGCTCAATTGTCTGCACTCGACGGATTCCATCGTGAACATGATCATTTCAAATCGGGGCGTAGCCGGAACAATCCGACACGGTTTTAGATCATCATACTTTATATTTGTTCCGGTCAAGCGGTGAAGGGAAAAGGGTCTCTGTTCTTTCCATATATTGAAGTGTTTGATAGGTATCATAGGGGATCTAAATTAATGTAGAATACAAATTGGTGAAAATGGAAAAGTATGCAATATCTAGGCACCGGACAAAAAATCGCAGCAGATGAAAGTATGACCTATTCGTGCTAGTTCGTTCTGATTTTTGTGAGAAGCACAGTACTGGTCCAAATGACGATGCTTAAAGGTGGCCGTTGTCCGGCAGTGGACGTCTTGCGGCTCATCTACAGAGATGATATTCATCCATGTCTTATTAAAACTATCGTATTTCAGGACGCGTCCAAGGAGGACCAGATCGAGGGTCTGGTGAAGAGCGTCAAGTGGCAAATGTCATCTGATCGCAAGGTAGGCGCTCTGAAGCAGCTACAAGGCCTCATCTGGAAGCAAGGATATGACAAGGGAGACATCAAGGGACAGTGAGTTACATTGTCTTTTAGCTCTTTACATTTTTTTCTCCATTTTGTTATCAAGAGTACATTACAAATCATTTTAGCTTTTCATGAAATTGTGAGTACATCTTGTGTTTTATTACTCGTCTTTCCAAAGGTATATTTTGGTTCACCATTCAACCTTGATCTCCCAGTGCGATCGACAAAACATAAAGTAAACCGTCGATCAGGAAATAGTACATTGTGATACAAGGGTGGAAAGTAGGTTATTGCAAACGAGCTGTCATTAACAAGCCCGAGCCGAAGGCGAGGGTTTTTAATGACACGAGTTTGCAATAACCTACACACCCGTGTATCACACGACGTTTTTCAATACAGCTGTGAGAAACAGTAAAAACAAATCAAAGAATTAGATTTGTTTATTCACAAAAAATAAAATTTTCAATATGGCGCGTTTTTGCAACTGGACATATTTTTTTTACAAAGAAAACAGCCTATACATCCTATTCGATTTTTGACAAACGTTGATGTGAAAATAATTAACTTAAAACTGGTAATTAAACATATTAAACAACTTTAAAAAAAATGAGAATTCAATGCTAAAACGTACGGAATCATTAATTTTTCCTCGTATAAAATCGTATCCCATTTTATTCTATGTATGAAAACTCCTTGCTACTAACCTTTTTTAATTGACTTATGGCGCGTTTTTGCAACTGGACTTATTTTTTTACAACGTTAACAGCCTATACAGCTATACAGCCTATTCCATTTTTGACAAATGTTGATTTGAAAATAATTAAATTAAAACAGGTAATTAAATATACTAAACAATCATTTATAAGACTTTTGAGAATTCAATGCTAAAACGTACGGAATCATTAATTTTTCCTCGTAGAAAATCTATCCCATTTTATTCTATGTTTGAAAACTCCTTGCTACTAAACTTTTTTAAATTGACTTATAAATTTAAAACTAAACTGCAAACATAATGATCGAGCTCGTAAACAAAAGTCACGACCGCGTAATAGAAAGATGCCTATGCGTAAGATTTAACTTTCGAATCATAATTATAGCCTCTGAAAGTACGCCATGTTTAACAACTGTATTGAAAAAATAATTACGAATTTCGAAGAAGATGGTTTTAGGATCCAAATGACGCATTTCAAGTAAATTAGTTTTGCGTGAGCTTGAATATATGCTGGTGACAATACAAATAAAGGCGTTCGTCTATTTCTTAGTAATTATTTTTATGATCAACATTTCCCACAAGTTTTCCTTGACTACAAGAAGTCAACGACCTGCGGCGCTAGTCATATTTTATTTTACTGACAGCTCCTATTTTCTTTTGTGCCATACTTTCTGTTGAGTGCCAGTCTTCCTACGATTTGTCTGTTTTAGAATTACATGTGATATTATAATGGTTCCATTTTACCTTGGACCCCTTAAAATATGTACTATCTCCTAGTGCCAAAATTGTTACTTTTTAGGGTTCCGTACCCAAAGGGTAAAAACGGGACCCTATTACTAAGACTCCACTGTCCGTCTGTCATCAAGCTGTATCTCATGAACCGTGACAGTTGAAATTTTCATGAGATGTTTCTGTTGCCAACAAAGGCAGAGTAAGAGAACAATTTTGTACATTTTACCAACCTTCTGTACCTTATTTACGCAAATAAATGAATTTTTGTTTTTATAACAACAATTAATAAAAACAGAATAATATAGATATTTAAGGTACAAAAAACGTGACAATGTTTTTGCCGTGTTTTGCGATAATGGTACGGAACCCTTCGTGCGCGAGTCCGTTTCGCACTTGCCGGTTTTTTATATTTACTGATTGAACTTTAATTCTTTAAAAGTTCCAGTTAATTATAGAAAAACTAAATACTGAACGATTTATTTAATAGCAAAATTAAGTTATGAATATTATGAACTGAGAGTTGTGTATCAATTTATCACTTTTCAATAATAAATTGTGATAGAGATTTAAAAAAAAAAATACCTATGTAATTTTTTTTCCTATTTGCTTATTGAGACAAATGTCAGTCAGTAACTAAATCCAGTGTTTTGAATATTTCTGTTAACTCTTCCAGTGTGTATGACGACGTATCTCCCGCTCTGGACCTGTGGCGCTCCGTGGAAGGCCAGAAGGTGTACATCTACTCTTCTGGCTCAGTCCAGGCCCAGAAGCTTCTGTTTGGTCAGTCTTTGGCCGGAGACATGCTGAAGTCCATTGATGGGCACTTCGACACCACTGTTGGTGCCAAGCAGGAGGCTGCCAGCTACACAGCCATAGCTGAGAAGATCGGCTGCAAGCCTGAAGAAGTACTGTTTCTGACTGACATTGTTAAAGGTTTGTTGTTTTTTTATTGTAATCCATGCATGCTTCTTTTTTAGATTTTTTACTGCACCTACCTACATTAAGACGTACCTACATAAAGTTATATTACAAGTTGGAATTATTTTTTCCCAATACATCTTGAAACTTCCACAATCAAGTCAATGAGAATGAATTATACGTACGTACGTACAGTCCATCCAAAGGTTGTCTGTAAGAGATTGCCCTGTGCGATAAGACCGCCCATTGTACACATGATTTTGTGAATGTTTGTCCTTTTTTTTTGTGGTGTACAATAAAGTATAAAATAAATAAATAGATAATAAATATATTGACATATTGTGTAATTATTGTCTCTTATAGTTGTCGGCACGTAACTTGGCAAGAGTTAGAACTTGGAAGAGTCTCTTTGGTTACCAAGTGGGACGCAGGGGACGTTTAGCACCGTTCAGAGCGCGCGATTGGTTGCTCAGTTGACACTAGGATCGACTGACGAATCGCGTCACGTTGACGTTCCGTTCGCTCTATATTATTATGGTGGTTGGTCAGTTTGCGCACTATGCGCGAACTTATCCCCACTACACCAAAACCTTGCCAAGTTACGACAACTATATATTCTTATAAAAATAGGTATGGAAATCCCGTAAAGAGAAGCTACATTTTTGGCAAAAAAACATGTTTAGCATGCTAAGACTGCCATAATCCTTCAAAAATATTTAGGCATACCTACAGTACCTAACAAAAATAGATAAATTTTTGTTCAAAAAATTGTACAAAGACATTGTTAAAATGAAAGCGTCGTGTTGATCATCAGAGGCCGAAGCAGCGCGCACATCGGGCATGCAGACAGCCCTGGTGAGCCGCGAGGGCAACGCGCCGCTCCCGGACGGCGCGGCGTCCGCCTTCCCCGTGCTGTACAGCCTGGCCACGCTCGCCAACCCCAACAAGCGCAAGCCGGACGCGCAGGTGCCCCTCCGCTGATACCGTACCCGCCATAGCACGCCTAATGCATGCACTTGTAGTTATATCTGTGTAGACGACTAGACTCGCCGCCGCCGTACGGAAGGTGAGTACGTGTGTAGATGGTGATTGGTTTTTGTAATGGTTCCTGTACGCAGTAGTTAGATACCGGGTTCTTGTATTTGCTGTCAACAGAAACATATAATTTCTCGTTTTTGTTTAGACCTCATGCACAAAAATACAACGGAATATGTACCTATGTATTTATTTATTGTTATTTGTTACACCAATGCCAACCCCATTTTATGTCCAGGCAGTACCAGGTGGCCGCCCGTTGTATGTATTTTAGTTTTAAGTTTCCTTTTCTTTGTTATATTCTGGTGTACAATAAAGTATATATAAATAAATGCGGAATTAATACCTTACCTAAGATTAACTAACAAGTAACTTTTTCAGTAGTCGGGCCATTTTTATCATAAAAATAATTATCGCGTTTCGACATATATATTACTCCGATAAAAGTTAAAAATCTGCCATCAGTCAAATAAAACTTGGATTGCAACTTGGAGAATGCCTGGTTAGACCAATTAGAATCTGGTAGGGCCAGTGTTTGTGTACAGGAACCATTACGCTTTGTTATGCTTCAGGCAAATGCTGTGATAAATGTTTGTTAATAGTCATTGCTGGTGGATACCTAACAATTATGTAGAAAATAAAATATTTAGAAAAATAATGTAGTTTCAAATTATTTATATTCAGGTTAGTTCCCTAAACCTAACTATGTAATATATATGATTTCGACAAAAATTGAGAAATCATCCAGTGACTTCGCCCGCTCTGGGTGAAGCGGGTGTCAGACTTTTACTGACTACGTGTTCCTTCAGTTGCTCGTGCCAAGACCGCGGTAACTCTTTCAAATTTATCCGCGACCCAGACAGGCATCGGCCCTATCGGGCCCCGTCAGTTTTTGCTGACATCTCGTTGAGGCGCGGTGGAAAAATACGCGCCGTCGACTCGGGCCTGGTCCTTATCAGACGGCGAGTTACACATTACTCGCCGTCCGCAAGTCCGCGCCTACGGTGGCCGGGAATCGGCTTGCGACACTCGACGCCCAGGGCGTCTTGTGGCAGCTAGGGCCGTGAGGGTGACGCCGTTGCGTCTCCCTCACGCGTTCCGCCTCCTCCAACGCGAGCATTGACCATGCCCTTTCTCCCGTACCATGGCCTGGACTAAGGTCCGACGCGAGTGGTCGCTACCGCCGATCGCCTCCACGAGAACACGGCCGATTTTGACATGTAAGGCGCAGGCCACACAGAAATTCTATTTCATTCAAATTTCAAACAAAATGCATGGAAATAAAGCGCAATTTAGGACACACGGTATGTCGTTGCTCGGACGTGGTTATGACGACATGCCGCCCGTGCCATGTCCGCGCTCGACGCCATTTCTGTGTGGCCTGCGCCTAAAGGACCGACCTGCCTGATGGCGCGATAGGCGACGCACGTATTTTGTAAGAAAAATTCAATTCGAATTGCATTGCATTGTGGGCTGTGGCCATGTCAACGTAGTTGGAATTTCGCTTAGTAAAAATCGCTTATCGGTGTGATATAAATCGGATCGGGCGGGCAGGTCGCTGTATTAGCTGATTTTTCCAAGTAAATTTAAAACAATGCCTACTTCAGCTGATACAAAATATGGATGACGATAATTTTTTTTTTTGGTTCTCAGTACAATATCGAGTTGCTAAAACAGATAAACAAATCCAAATAATTTTGGTCTTATTTCTTAAGGAATAATTTACTATTGACTTGGATTTTTTACTATAATGGATTTGTTTTTTGGTGAAGGTTTGGAAAAAAAAAAGTGCTTAGTATTTTATTGGTGTGGATTATTCACGATTTATTTTTTTGATAAAAGTTGACGTTTTGTTTATATTTATTCTGTAGTTTGAATAGAAGTCATTTTTATGTTCCGTTAGTTATAGTCGCTTACGCGCTATGTGCAGTAACTTCCATTATTTTTGGTGTCAGTTTTCTTGAGCTAACTCCTCAATGTTCTCCTGTACGATTTGGTAATGTGTTTAGTAGGTGTATACTGAGAATACCTATGCGTTTACTAAGCACAGTGCTCACGCAATATTCTTACAAGAATAATACAAATAAGTTTACCCTCTAAACTGGATTATGCGCCCATGTATGATTAGGAGTATTCATGTAAGGTAGCTTTCGATACCAAAAACGCCATTGAAATGCCTATAACAGGAATTTTAATCAATCAAATAAGCTGTAGTGTATAGACTAGTTAGGACAACGAAAACATTTTTTTACAGAATTTAAATTTTAATAACAATTTATTTCATTACAGGATGAACAACCTGCTAAGGTTCTAAAAACCGATGTAGATGGAGATGTCAAAACGGCTTCTGAAACGACAGAAGTTACTGCTGAAGCTAAAGCCCCATCTGAAGAGAAAGCGCCTGAAGCTAAATTGACAGTTGAAACGAAAGCATCCGAAGAAGACAAAGCGCCTGCTGAAACTGTTGCGCCTACTGTAGTAAAGGAGAGCACTGAAGTAAAAGCTACACCTGAAACGGTTGCGGCCGAAAATGAAAAACCCGCTGCAAAAGCAGCCGATGAGCCAGAAAAAATGGACGTGGAAGAGAATGAGGCAACTGCCACTAATGGAGAAAAACTTGATGAAGCTAATATGGAAGTATTGGCTGAAAAATCCGAAACTATTGTCGAAGAAGTCACAGACTCGAATGAAATAGCCGATACTCCAGTCTGCGACATTGAACCTATTATTGAGGAGAGTAGTGATAAGACTGAAAAACCAGAGACTGAAAAAATGGAGACCGAGTCTTCAGAAACTGTTCCTGAGCCAAAAGAGAGTGCCGAACTTCAGAATGGTGAACTCCAAAATGGTGACAAAGATGCACCTGTTCCCGAAGAAACTCCTCCAACTTCTGTAATCACGGAAATCAAAGATGTCACTAATGACAAAGAGGAGTTGAACGACGTAGCAGAAATAATCGAAGATCTCGAGCCCGTCATTGAGTCACCACCCGCTAATAATGACATGGAAGAACTACAGAATGTAGGAGAGGTGCTGGAGAAGGAATGCGACGAAATATTGTCCAAAGTACAGGATGTTACTAACTTGGATAACATACCAATCAAACCTTTACTGAACACTATTGCTGAAGAAACCATGGAGACTGAAAATTTGGATTCAAATGATATTGTTGAGAGAATATTAGATTCGGAAATGGAAATGGAAATTAAGCAAAGCGAGGAGAAGGAGAAAGCTTTAAAAGCTGCAGAAGAAGCCTCAGCGAGCAAGGTTGTAGCGGGAGGAGATAAAGTCGAAGAGCAGGAAGTTGCCGAAAACGAAACTACGAAAGTAGCACCAGAAGAGAAACCCACAGAAAAGGATGCAGAAGTTAAGGCAATGGAGGAAAATGTTGACAGCAGTAGCCCTAAGATTACTGACGGCGAAGAAAACAAAGTAGCCACTGATGAAAAAGTAACAAAACTGGAAGCCGAAAAAATTGAAAAGCAAACCGAAACAGAAGTTAGCAGCAAACCTGAAATAGATGAAAGCAAAACTAAAGTGCCAGAAGGTGCCACAGAGAAAGTTGAATCAGATAATAAAATGGACACAGAAGAAAAGAAAGTCGAAGATAATAAACCAGAACCAGAACAGAAAGCGACGCCCACAGAACCAATTAAAGAAAAAGTAGAAACTCCTGTGGAATCTAAGGAGAGTCAAAAGGTTCCTGAAGAAGTTAAGCCTGAGAGCGAGCCAAAAGAAAAAGAAACTAAAGAAGCACAACTGAACGGCAAAGCTACCAATGGGGATGCTCAAACTGTGACTCAGAACGGAGATGCCAGCAAAGAGGAAGAATTAAGTTCTCGACTTTCAATGGAGAATGGAAAGGAGGTTGTGAATGGCTCAAATGGTGATTCAGCTAAAGAGGATAAGGGCAAAACTGAAAAGAGTACCGAAGTAGATGTAGCTGACATCAAAGTGAAGTCGGTAGCCGTTGACGAGCCACGCAACGACCCGATAGAGCAACCCACGGAAGCATAAGTTAGTACGGTGAGTGTCACGTGACTTATATTAAGATAAGGTGTCAGATCCATCTATGCAGTGTCAGATTCTCCCTCGTGGAAACATTCTCTGGTTGGCAGGGTAGCATACACAATGTGGACCAAATTGTACTCTTACTTTATTCAAATCTAAATCCATGTAGTCGTTACTACTATTGAACAATGACATTTTGAGTAATGGTTGCAATTTCTTCTATTCGCGGAATATCCGCTTGTCCCGTTCACTGGAGCAGGTACGGTTATCGCCATACGCCGTTTTGGCGCAAATCTCAAATATAACTCCCTTTGTTCATTTCGCTTACACTTAAATAAATAAATAAACATTTTACGAATCGGACATTCTACTAAGAATTGTAGTTTTTTTTCAACTTCGTTAAGTGAATTGCACGTTCTGCGTCAAGACCCATACATTAACTGAACAAATGTGGTCTGGGAGTGCCCCGATTCTACTTATTTGCAAACACTTTATTCATTCTACTTATATTCACGTTGGTGGTTCCTCGAATGTGTGGATTTCATAAACATGGTCAAAACATAATTGGGAAACCACAGAAACGTTTTTTTTAACATTTGATTACAGGGCCTTGCCATCAGATCTTGCAAAAAATGACGCACAAAATTGCAATAAACGCTAGTCAAATATTTTTCCGAGTTTCGCCACTTGTATCAGTTACTTACAGTAGTTACAGTGCAGCGAATCTTTGTGTCTCTGAAGTTGGCTGCAAGACCCTGCGCAGTAACTATTTTCGTGTCAATGTTGAAGTAGAAATCATTGTATAACTGCCTGTTTCACTCGCTTACGTTTGTAGCATCGTCATGTGTGCTTAGTGCGAGTTTTTTAACGTACTCACTCGTGATAACGTAAACGATCTCTTATGTCAAAATGTATACAAAAAAGAGGTTTTGCCTTGCCGTCACCAGACGGCGCTTATCCAGTTTCAATACAAATTGGCGTTAACGTTTATGCGATAGAGCGTGAGTAAAAACTCGCACTAAGGCCTCTGTAGTTTGTATCGTCGTATACTCGATGACAAACTGTTTCTTACGCAATGGTTCGCAGAGCCTAATTTCAGAGACACAAAGATCCGCTGTGACTACTGTACTAACCTTATTTGCTCCTCTTTTCGAGTAGTAGTGGTTACATATTTATTTTTGATTTCAATAGTTCAAAGAAAAATTATTCTCAGCTTTTCACCCAACTAACCTGTGATTTAAAATTTTGGGATATTGAAATGTACTGTGGGCTGAATTTGTTATCAACAAATACTTAACAGTAAATACTGCATTCTAAAATTGTTTCCAGGGTCGGACGAGTGGAACTGCAGGGCGTCGTAGCGTTGTTGGTTCACATCAGAAGATTGACAAGACTGAGGTTGCTTCCACGCTATTTGACATCACTTCCTAGTTTATACGTGTATTGAAATTTCACTGTGTACCGCGCGGTGGCGGCCGGCGCGCAGAGCTGACGCGAAGCGTACGTTGCTAGCGTGCACCACGACTTGTCAGGAGATCCATGTTAACCTTAAATTGTACTTAGGTAACTTAGTATCAATAGGTTTAACCAATGCCCCAAGTTTCAACTACTTAACTACTCTACAATATTGTCCTTGACAAGTCTCTAACGTGTAGATTTTTGCCATTATCATTGCGTCTCACTGTACCAGGCCGGCAACTTTGTGATTAAATAAAAGTGATATTATTGGATCTTTTGTAAAATTGTTTTAGTGAACATCATTCCAAGAGTATCCTGCTACGGTAAGACGCAGTGTGTAGTTGCAATGTGTTTACGTAAATTTAATTTTGCTATAAGTAAAGTTATTGAATGTAAGTCACATAGATATAAGAGCGGAACTTTTATTATTAGACATTCCTGTAAGCGTACAACATTATGTGGTAGTATTTTATTGAACTTTGCATAATTTCTTTGTTTTGGTACTCAAGGGCCAAATGATGGTGCTTTATACGAGTTGCCAGACCACGCACTGTATGCTATTCCATTATTTCTGTATTATCTATTCGAATTTGTAGGGACCTATTAAGGTCATAATAACTATATAGACTTTTCTTCGATGTTGCGCTCATTTTACCCTGCGCACACATGAAGTTTGATACAGGTAAAGCGCGGCGGTTAGATATAAACACTAGTGCGCTGCGCCGTTTATTGTAGGAGCAGTTGTGTATAATATTATGTCGTGGGAGAGACTACAGTTCGCGTATGTCGCTTGCCAGCAGACAAGACGCACCACCGGCCTAGCATACGCATGCGCACCGGCCGTCACCGCTTATCATATTTGGCTTAAGTAAGGTCTATTCATAAGTATTAACTGTATTGTGATTCTTAATTATCGTATAATATGTATCCCTAAATTTTTCGTAAACCCACTGCCAAACCTGTGCAGGTATGTTGGTCATTGGTCTGAAAGCTACCGGTGTTATTGTGATATTAAACATGACAAGAAGACTGTATCGATGGTTTGATGGGCTGTGTTAAGTATTTATTGGGTAGGTGCGTAACGAACGCTAATGTACAGTTGGTTCTATTATTTATTTAGGCATTGCAAAACTTGCTGTATTATATAAATTATATGTATGTATTCATGAATAAATATCTTCTCAATATTTATACTGTAATATCAGGCGCTTTATTTTTGCTTCGTGACTTTCGAAAGGGCCGTCTAGAACTCTGCGTTTGGTTACTATTTGTGGTTGTTGTTGGTGCGAATATATTAAGGTTGTGTTTCTCTTTGCTTTATTGCAACGATCTTTATAATTTCGATGAAGCTTTAATTGCAAGTTTTTAATTGAAAATGCCAAACGAAATTGACTGAGAATTATACAGAACTAGTCTTATCTTATTTGGAATCTCGGTATAGGTTTGGCTAATTTTTACAAATTTGACTGAATTTATTAAACATTGGTAGGTACTATTCTTTATTTATAAGTTATATTTTTGTTCCTGTGTTAGTTATATAAGACCGAATCTGATGGTAGTACAGTATTGAAGTAGCTTTTGGACCAACGGCAAACAATTGTGCAGGCATCTTCGTTTAGACTGATTTTTTACTGCTCGAACATCATTGTTCAATCATTATCTTTATGTGAAGCTGCATACGTAACAATAACTTCATGTTTATAGATAATGGATGAGCATAGGATATCTTAACAAATAAGAGGAACATACATTTGAGTTCGTACATTTTATTGTAAAAAAGTAAACAAGAAATCTCAAATACAATTGAAATGTATTAATTTTGATTGTCACCACTAATGACATTAAAATATAATGGATGTAGAATTTTTGAATGGTTTTTTATTTTATTTTATAAATGCTTGTAGCTAAACAGACCTACAATAAAGTCCAGTAGCCTAATTGCGTAAGTGAATTCGGCAAGGAACCCGCACAGGTAAGGGTGACGACACCTATAAAATAACGACCCTACAAGGGCCATCGTCGCGAAGGGCTGTCCACAGTGGGCGTCCTTTCGCCACTTCTGTGGAACCTGGTAGCTGAAAGCCTCATCAAAACACACAGGTTATTTCACCGTTTGCTACGCGGATGATATAACAATAATAATAAACGGAACCCACGAAAAAACACTGCAATCTCATGCGTCAAGCCTTGAAAGCAGTAGAGGAATAGTGCAGCGAGCACCAACTCTCAGTGAACCCCACAAAAACTGAACGAATTCTCTTCACAAAAAAGAAAAAACCGATGACACTGCAACTACCGCGTTTCTTCGGAGCAACCCTAAGCCTTTCAACCGAAACCAAGTACCTGGGCATCTATTTGGGCAAAACACATGAACTATATCACCACAAGCCAGCATATCCCTGTGGCAGTGCAAGCGACTGCTAGGCAGGATTGGGGGATTAGCTCCATGGTCACCCACTGGCTATATACCACAGTTATCCGACCAATCATCACATATGGCTCGTTGGTCTGGTGGCCCAGGACAGACATCAGCACAGCCCAAAGAGACCTCGAAAAACTGCAGAGGTTCGCTTGCGTTGCAATCACTAGCAGTATGAGAACCACACCCACTGCCGCCCTACAGGCAATGCTGGGACTGCCTGCGGGCGGGAGGAGGCAGCCCTGGCCACTTTTAGACTCCATCTATCAGGTACCCTAAATAAAGACTCCAGAATTAAGCGCACACGCATAAAGGAGGATGCGATCAAGCGAAAACCGATGTTAGCATCACCATACGACAAAAATCCAAAAACCCCACTTTCATAGGCACTACAACATAATACTTACAGAAGAACGCTGTAACTACTCAGGCCCGAAAGAGATTAGAGTATACACCGACGGATCAACAACTGATGAGTCTTCTCACACGATTTCAATATAAATATATCCAGAACGCTAGGAGGGTTCAACACCAGGCGGAGTGTGTGGGCATCATATAAGCAGTCCATGCCTAGACGCCAGGAGGGTTACGGACACCCACATACGGATACTCTCCGACAGCTATCAGTCCTCCAATCCTTACGGAAAAAATATATTACATCAAAACTAGTACTAGAATGTCAACGCACTAGAACAAATTAACTGTATCTAGCCGTAACGGTGACACTATAATGGATAAAGGGACACGGCGGATCGCTGGGCAACGACGCGGCTGACGAGCTTGCGAGACGCGGATCCAGCTCGGCGGTCTATGGACCCGAACCTGCAGCCGAATTGCGTAAGTATATTATCCAAAGCAAAAGAATCGATTCCTTCCCAAAAACGACTTTACGTATCAATATGCAATACGTAAAGTCGGTTTTGGTAAAGAATCGATTCTTTTGCTTTGGATAATGTACTTACGCAATTCGGCTGCTGTTGTATCCATCCCCTTCAACCAAATACGCAGGTGGTTACAGGAATTCACCCAGACACAGGCGGAGAACTGGGTGGGCCTCGACACCGGGCTGTAGGCAATCCAAAGAAGCTCTGCCATCCTTGGACAGTAGGCTTACCAGTTGTCTTTTACGCCTGGACAGAAATGGCCTGCGCCTGGAGACGGGGACCATCACGGGACACTGCTTACTCAACAATCACTTCCACACAATAGGCATAAAGGACAGTCCTCTGTGCAGGGCTTGCATGGAGGCAGAGGAAACCGTTACGCACGTTCTCTTTGAATGCACAGCAGCCGTATTGCGTAAGTGAGCAAAGAGTTTAACCTTTTCACCGCCACGCCATATCGGTATTCCTATGCCCTGTACGCCAAGTATTTTTCTGCGACCTGTTTTTTGTCGAGTATAGCCGTCGTTGGCGCACAGGGCACGCTTGCTCATGTCGGCTATAGCCGACATTGGCGTTCAAAAGGTTAAACTATCTAACCGACCAATCACATGCGAGATGAATGACGCGATGTGGATTTCCGTTTTGTGTGATTGGCCGATTTGGTCGGTTGGATAGGAGTTTAAACTCTTTGCGCACTTACGCAATACGGCTGCAGGTGTCACACAGATAAGAACACGAACCCTCGGGTCACCCAGATCTTACACGGATGTTTTGAGGAAATCAGGAGCTCTAATTGACTTCTGGAGGGAGGTGGGCTGGTTGGAATAACCACCCAACGGCCGCCATGGCCCACGTACAATGGTCCTTTTGAGGAACTAAGTGCGGCAACCAAACCCCCCAAACAACAACAACAATCACCCATAGTGTTAGGAAATAAAGGCACTGAAAGTCAAATTGTTACCAAGGACTATATGCAACAAACGTACTGCTGGAGACTTATTGTATTTGATAATAGATATACATAATAGATTTTTAAATAAAGTATCTACATTTTGTCTAAGAAATCGGACTGTTTTCTTGATACTCAAATGGCGAATCCACTCAGATTTTCACATTTTTCTGCCTACACCAAATAAAATGGGCGTCGCGCGTCGTGATATATTCGTGCCAATCTAAGGATTCCAATGAATCCTTTTCTCATTTTACATGCCGCGATAACTTTGTACGTAAGAAATTGAAAAATCAATTTCATAATCCTAATTAATTACTATGCTACCCCATACGCTTTAGCATCAAGTTTAATTATTATTAAGAAATTGCTGTGCCCTCGGCTTCGCTTCCGTCAACTGCCTACCCTACTTACCTACCTACCACTTGCCTTGCTACCTACCCTACCTGCCATTTGCCTTGCTACCTACCCTACCTGCTACTTGCCTTGCTATTGTTCTCGCCAAACTTCTCGGCTGCCCTGAAGTTGGCTATAATGACTGCGCAGTAGTAAATCTCATACAAAAACAGCACCGTTTTGACGGAAGTATACAACTGTATCCTAAGCACGGAATGTATACCATCTCAATGGACCAAGAGCATAATTATACTACTACACAAAAAAGGAGATAGGAACAATATTGAAAACTACAGGCCTATAAGCCTCATGTCAAATATGTATAAAGTGTTCTCTAAAATAATCCTAAATAGAATAACAGGGATAATGGACGAACAACAACCTATAGAACAGGCTGGCTTTAGAGCGGGTTATTCAACTACTGATCATATGCATGTCATAAAGTAGCTTAAAGAAAAATGCCAAGAATACGGCAAAGCCTTGTACATCGCATTTGTGGACTATTGTAAAGCATTCGATTCTATAAGACATGGTTCGCTTTGGAGGACTCTTATCCAACAAAAAATATGTACGCATAATTAAAAATATATACGCGAATAGCACAGCACAAATAAAACTAGAATCAGTCGGAGAGAGTTCCCAATAGCAAGAGGGGTGAGGCAAGGAGATCCACTATCTCCTAAACTTTTCTCTGCCATCTTAGAAAGCGTGTTCAAGGATCTTGAGTGGGATAATTTTGGCATTAATATCAACGGTAGGCAACTTAACCATTTACGATTCGCGGATGACTTGGTCCTAACAACAGACAACCCTAATACGCTCCAAGAAATGCTACAACAGTTGGCGCAGGCAAGCAGATTAGTTGGCCTTTCTATGAACAGATCAAAAACAAAAGTAATGACAAACAGAGAAGAAATAGAAAGAAGAGTGACTTGCGCTTGGAAAAGATGATTTTCAAAAGTAAACACTTTCCTGTGACAGCCAAGAAAAAAGTGTTCAACTCATGTATCTTGCCGTGTCTCACGTATGGATGCCAAACTTGGGCGTTGACTCAGAAACAATTTCGAAGAGTATGTTGGGCGTGACTCTAAAAGACCGAAAAAGAGCAGAAGATATTAGATCTGCAACAAAGGTGGAAGACATACTGAAGAAAATAAAACAATTGAAATGGCGATGGACAGACAGGACACATGACTAGGGACAGCAGGATAAAATGGACTAAAATTATAACGGAATGGCAACCACGTGATGGCAAAAGGAAGAGAGGCAGACAAGCTAAAAGATGGACAGACGATATAAAGATTACTGGAGGGATACTCTGGTCAAGAAAGGCTAATAATAGAGAAGAGTGGAAACAGCTGGAAGAGGCCTATGTGTCACAGGACACGCTGATCACTAAATCCGATATTTAAGATAAAACAGTTTGATAATAATGTATGTTTAGTACCAGCAATAAAGGCTTAATAAAACATCTAACCTACCAATTTTTCTTCTAGGGTCATTCTTCCGCGAAGAATCTTAACACCGCCATTTAGAAAATGACGTCAAATGCCAACGCCATCTATTGAATATGGAGTTCAACTGTCCGAGTATCTGAATTGCTTGTGTTGTAATATTTTACGTGATGCGTGCGCAACTAAACAGACAAACGATAAAAACGGTGTAAATGGGTTCTGTTGGTTATCCTTTAACACCCTGGCAATATTTTTGGAAATATTTTTAACCGCCTTCAAAAAAAGAAGCAGGTTCTCTATTCATCGGAATCGAAAAATACACAAACAACTTTTCTACAGATTTATAAAATTTATTGATTTTTAATGTCTAATCCGACTTCATAGATTATCACGACTGTAGTCTCCTTTTTCCTCACCTCTAGCTTTTATTTTTGGGATGGATACGTACATCACAGCAATCCACAGGAGTTATTACAAAATAAAAAGACTTTTTTATTTTACAATCGCCTCATTTTTGAATTAGCAGTGCAACTAAATTCTCAATAGATATTCAAAAACGAGAAGTTTTTGATAATCTTTTATATTTGCCATTTTTTCCTTTGGGTACGTAAGGATCAACAAAATTTTCTTTATAGGAACCTACCGAACAGAAAATTCGCCACTCAAAGTATAACGGAAGGTCGTAATCAGTGAAGCAAATTCGGCACAAGCGAGTAGAGGAGGCGAGCGGCGAGGTGATGTGGAGGTTATGAATACAAAAGGTATAGAAACGCAGCATTGCGGTCGAGGAACGGAACGCGACGGACAAACCACCGCCGCCAACCGAACACCGGGGTCCTATTCTCGACGCTCGCTTTCTAGACAAATACGTCGAATGGTGTTCCTTTCATATGAAAACGATTATTAGTGTTCTTTATTTCTCTGCTTTCAAACGAGTCAAAGTCAATAGGTATGGATAACTAAAGAATACCGTTAGCATTAATTCTAAACGACACCGAAATGTTAAATGATCAAAACTATAAGCATACTAGGATTTTTGCACTTCGCAACCATGCAATAAATTATAATAGACGTCTTCGCTTAGTTTTAGTGAAAACTGGCAAGAGAAGAGGTTATATCTATGAGCCACATTCACAAAAAAATCTTTATCGAAAATATTTTTTCACTTCTCATGCAACATTTATTCTGCATCGTAGTTAGACGTAGCTTAGGTTAAAAGCTTTAACTCACAAAAAATATGCATTTGAAAATGAGACTTCTAAGTAGAAAGTTCTGAATTACAATAGTGAATTATTGAGGTTGGATCCCTTTCCCTAAACTAGAATTTTATTTTGTGCACTAAAATCAACAGCTAAAAAGCTTGCAACAGGAAAGTGACATTTTGTGCAGCCTAAATCCAGCACAAAGGTGAACTTTTCGAGCATGAGAAGAGAAAATAGTAGATTTTACAACGAGTGCACAAAACGAACCATTTTTATCCGAGACTATTAGCAGCCCGAGCCGAGCCGAAGGCGAGGGCTGATAGTAATGTCGAGGATAAAATGGTTTTGTGGACGAGTTATAAACTCTGCTTTTCATTTCGATTGCGAGGAAATAAAACAGTAGCAGTATAACATAACATTTCTTTAATTAATATTCAAAGTAAAATTAGTTTTAGCAAATTTTAAGAAATTAATAAACGCACGAAAAAGCAAGACCTGCTGCCGCCGCTTTTTTTTTTATCTTACTATTGATATTAGGCTTGGGCTGCAATACAGCCTACTATTAAATTAATTTTGTAATATATATATATTATAAATTAATTAAATAACCTACCGTATTTAAATTTAAATTTTAATATCCATTATGCCTTAAAAAACACATAAAAGGCAAATAAATTAAAGTGAATATTATAAAATAACAAATTCTATCTGTGAACTTTTTATTGTGTTTGGCTGTATGGCTCATTTTCATTGCCTTAATATAGATACATTTATAAGTAGATACGTTTATGCAATTGTGCACAAAAATCGATTTTGTGCAGCCTATATCCTGCACAAATAAGCAATTTCAGAGCATGAGAAGTGAAAAACAATTTTCAATCAATCTTTCATAATTGACTTTGATTATTATAAATAAAAACATCAGAAATAATACGTCAAACTGCGCAGCAGAATGATCGTTTTTGGGCGCTAAAGAGAGTAAAGAATTACTTAGGATCTACCAAATAAAAGAACAAATTCACACTGTAATGTACAAGTCAGAAATACTGCAGTCAGATTATGATGATGTCATTCATTCTTTTGCTCAGAATAATGCTCGCCATATGATTCTATAAAATAGAATAACGTAATTATACTATCTTCTGACACCATTACCGTGCTTCTGATGTTTATTAAAGTACCTAACTAAAGTCGATTGAAAATTATTGGCTTGTACTAGTGCATTTACAATAATTTGCTAAAACAAAATGGAATGATTTCTAGATAGAAGGGCGGGCCACAAATGCCAAGTGCCTAGGAGCCCTGGCCCTCTATGTCTGGGCCTGTCTATAAAGACTGCACCGAAACCACCTTCAAAATGATTTTTTTGCAGGCTGTCTGAAGAGGGCCCATTAAATCAACTGCTATCTGATGTCGGCTTTATATAAAGATCTGACTATTCCTAAAACAAAACATACTTTAAAAAAAAAATATAGGTAAACAAATAAGATTAGGACTAACTAAGAACCATGATTCCTGTCTACCAAACTTTATTTTGAAGAGCCAGTCTGCACTCGGCACTTTCTATAATCTAAACGAATTTTTGCATTTTTAGAATCAAGACACTTGGAAAGAAAGAAAGAAAGAAAGAAAAAGTATTTATTTGTGACCCGCACAGGAGACACGAGAAATCACTTGGCGATAAATTCAATCTAATACACAAAATATCGCATAGCAAAGCGCGACATTTTTCCACAGCGTTGATAATAGCCGCTGCCGGACGCGCGCTGACGTCAGGGATTCTTGTGCACGCGCAGTTCGGTGGCTCTGAATCACGCGCCGATGTGTCACCGCCGACGCCGAGCTCACAACGTCCATGCAGCATTATAATAGCAATGTACTTGGAACTAATTTACCGAGGACTAGGACATACTCGTATCAAACGTCAAACGAATGCGGGTAGGCTAATAAATATGTTGACTGAATTGGTTTGCGCGCTGTGCTGTGAAGCAATCTTACAATGTTTTTAGGTATGATACTGTTAGTCACTGTGATTTCCCATAATTTCTGCTTACCTACCTACTTGAATGAATGGTAATAAGGGGTAGGAAGATTGTTAGACGCGTGATAATCCAACCTTGTGTGAAATTCCACCTTGTTTTGATTGTATGTATGAGACGCTGTGAGCGCACAAAAAATCGTAACTTCAAGGAAACTGACTGGTTTAACTTGCATTTGGCAAGAGCTAGTCTATGAGTAGGTATAGTAGGTACTTATGTCTAATTTCTTATAGGATCATACAAGTCCAATTATGCTATTAACAAGAGTAAGTAATTTACTGTTGACACGAGTTGAATCGTACAGCACAACACAATGGAATTTACTATGAATATAAAGTTCTGTAAATTATAAAGCGTCTTGCATCGTGAATAAAAATGAGTGGACAACGAGTAGTGTGCCGGGTGACTCGGTGTGGAGCAACCGGTACGTAGCCGTGGTCTGCCGGCGAGCGGGGCCGGCTGGCAGACTTGTATTTTTATGTAACTTGTTGTTAGGTAGCAGGCAGAGTGGTTGCGCCACGGACCGCTCGCCGCTCGCTTCGAATCCGTGCCGCCATCGCTACAGCCGACCGACTCGCTGCTGTGGCGAATGAATTTGAGGAAAATTGGGCTGCGATAGAGAACGTTGCCGATCACATTGCTCGCTGCAACACTGGCTGGAAACGGATTTTGTTTTAACATAAATTGGTATTTTAACGTTTTGCTTTAAATCATAAGATAAAGGAAGCATGGAATTATGGATTCAGCTACTTAAAAGTTGATGATGAATGTTAACTGAATCAGTACCTACATAGCATGTTTTACAGCAGGTGTTTAGTTTATAACTGAGTCGGCCTGACTCGAAAACATTACCCTACATTTGGGCTTCGCTGCAGTTGGGTTAAAAACTTGGATTATGTTTGCGCTTCTACGCCATTGTCGTGGGTTCGATTCTAGGACAACATTTTGGTATCCCTACATTAAGGTATATTGTATGTTTTAATAAAAATGGTCTTCTAATTCGATAAGTTGAAAATTTTCTAGATGTTTGTAAATGCAGCCACGATACGGGAGAAAACCGTATTATGATTCTGAAATACTCACCAAGGTCTAATAAGTTTACTATTAAGAAATTTCAATTTATCTACTTCATAATGTAATGTCCACGTAATCTAATACAAAAGGAGCTTAATGACAATAGAGGTACCTACCTATTTAACAAAAAATATCCAGTTTTAAATAAATAATACTGTAATGTTTTCGATTGGCCTGGACAATAAATGCCCGAGCTCTTAGTGCACTGGTTGCTACGAGTAAACATGTTTATGAGCGGTGGCGCGGTGAGCCTCGGCCACTCTTTGACATCCTCTGGAGCGTTTATTGAAATAATCTATTTATATATTCGTCTGTATGCATATATGTCTACTGCATTTAACGAGCCAAAAGCATTGCGAATGCTCTGTTAATACATATTTGTAATGCTTTTGTTATGTAAGTTGGTATAAGCGTAACTGTTAATATGAATCTATAACTGAAGTTATTTGTCTGTATCTTAGTACTAATCTTTTCTTGCGTTATCTAAGACTTTTCATAACTTCAAATAATGTTACCAAGTCTTATTTAATTTAGCTAGCCTTTTATTCGACTCTTCCCCCGAAACCCAGGTCGGGGTATCCCGCATTGTCGAGGCAGGGGGGCTCAGTAGCCGTGGCTTGGTCACTCACGGTGAACCGAAGAGGAAGTAGGAGAGCCGCTCGTCAGGGCTTTTGCCATTAAGTAGCGGCCAACAAGTAGGTCGCGGTGCCGCTTGTTGGTAACAGAGGCGACATCGCAACTGAGGCGGGCTGCGATTTCGTATGTTGCGTCCCATACAATAACGCTGCCTGGACGGGGTGGTCACCGTCTCATAGCGGACGCGGTGGGGCCGCAGGAGAGGTCCCTATCCCCCGAGGCCGAAAACCACGACAACAAACGACCAAGGGTGACATTCACGGGGTCATCTGGCGCCCATGTGCTAGTTTGGTCCCTGTTGCCATGTGCTGGGGTGGTCACGGCGTGCAATGTGTTCTTGTGCGCCGGTGATGGGAGGTACTACACCGCAGAGGAGGGTCCGTTGACGGACATCTGCGGCGAGTGGTAACGCGTGCCCATGTACCTGCCATAAGCGGCACAGGAAGACACCGTGAAGCTTTAGTGGGTTGGAGTCCCACATAAGTGTGCTATCTCCCCGTGGTAGCGCAGTATGTATGAGCATTTCTATACGCAAAAGAAAAGCTTTTTATGTCCCGCTTTTATCTTCCATTTTCAACTTCATTCATCATTCAATTCATTTCATTTTTTTTTCTCCATTTTTTACTTTTGTTCCTTAACCCATTTGTTGACAAACATAATTTCGACGGCCCATATTTAAATACTTCAAGAGCTTTGCAAATGAGTTGTCAACCCTCAACGTCCAACCCGGTGACTGAACCTTAGACCCTACGTTTCACATTCTCAGTTGCGGTCAACGCACTAACGAAGACTGAAACTTACGTAAACGTAGGTTAATAATAAGTTCACGGTTACCTCATCTAAGAGTTCAGAACTTGTTATTGTAAGTTTTCAGTTGCAAGGAATGTTTGTATTCAATAAAAAAAAGAGATACATTAACCTATGTTTTTAAGTACCTTGAATAATAAAACAATCAACAGGGGAGGCCTTGGATACGCAGTGAGACTCAAACTAGGCTAGAATAAAATAATCAAACACCAAATAAATTAACCAAAAATAAAAACACTAACCTCACTATTCCTATAAAAATAAACGCTAATAATACAAAAATGTTATATAATACAACAATAAATCACTTGTACGAATTAAGTATAAAACAATCAAAAATCTACAAAAAGGTAGACGTAGGTATATGTAGGTACCCGCCATTTTCCCACGGCACGTTAAACATAGCAGTAACCGCGCCACTTTACCCACATTTCAGCAAGTTTTCGTTTCATACATATCTCATAAAAAATCCCGATGTTTTGCGAGATAACATTCGTAACACAAAAATAAACTTCATCACTTATATACAAGGTACTATAAATGGTGCTCAAAAATGTAACAACCTTGAGCTAATTTCACAAACAAATAAACTTCGTCACTTACAAGGTACCTACTATAACTATAAATAATACGCAAAAATGTAACTAAATCTTGAGATAATTTCTCTCATGAAATGTAACGCCAAGGCTCATAACGGGGGTAGCATAATAAGCAGTACAAATGCAGTGCCTCTTAACGGCTTAGGGCCCGATGCGCCGGCGTCCCCGGTACCCTTGGCCGTCCGTGGCCCTTCGCCCTCTGCGACCCCGCGGGCCCGCGCCCTCGAGTGCCCCCGCGTCCTTGCACACCCTCTGTGCGTTCATCTAGCTATTGTGACGCTGCTATCGCTCACAATTACTCTTAACGTTGCAGATTCAACATTTTCTTTTATCGGTGAAGAGAATTTTGTGTTTTGGTAACTGACTATTTATTTTATGCAAGTAGAGAAGTAGAGTAAGGTTTTATTTAGGTTTATATCTAGTTTTGCTGTAGTTCTAACAACTTTAAGATGTGATGTCATTTTATGTCCCGCTCTGAAATTAGAATATTTGCGGTTTAAGGAGTCCGTCTTCCTTCACCGGACCGATTGGTGGTGGGTACAGCTTCTTGTAAGAAGGTCGACATAGAAAGTGATGGTTAATTTTGACCAAAATACACATGAAAGTAAAAAATATATACGTAGGTAGGTACATATTCTGGGTTCGTTGGCTGCTTTAGAGGACGGTTACAAAGTACGCAATGCAACATAGAATCAAACTTAAACAGAAATATTTAGGATCTTATGACGATGACGTAAAATTATACGAACTAGGAAATCGAAAGGAATATTAATCGTTATTTAAAAAAAATACGTTCGTATAAATAATAGAATACCTGAAGAATACTTATCTCACGATATATAATTGAAAAATTGGGTCTCGCATTTTGAAAACTTATCTAAAACATTTTTATTTTCATAGCGTCAGTCTACGTCCTACGATACCTATTACCATTGTTGAATGAAGGGTGCGAGTTTGGAGTTTCAATTAAACACGGAATGCAAATTCCTGGGTTTGATCCTGAGATTGGTAAAGTAGGCTTTTCGTCGTGTTGCTTGCTTAGAAAGGTCACAGATTTGATGCGATCGTGACGTATTTTTTGGAGTGATTGGGAATGCATGTTATATATACAGTATCTACTCAAAAAATAAAATCTTTTTACAAAAAAATACAACCGACTTCCAAAAAACACTACAAAGTGAAAAATATCTTCAACTTCGGTGTTCCTGTTTTCGTTTCTTCGTTTTATAACACCGAATTCCGAAATTGAAGTTATTTTTCACTTTGTAGTGTTTTTTAGAAGTCGGTGGTATGTTTTGTAAAATGTTTTTTTATTTTCACTGTTTTAACATAATGGACAAGATCTATAGCATGGTATAACTACAATGCCCAAAACGACGACGTTAAAAAATAACACGAAGTTTGGAAAGTCGTTTCATTAATATTAAATAAGGAAAATAGACGCTTGGATGTGGAGTTACGGACAATAGCCCGCTATAAATAAATAAATATATAGATGTATACTCAATTGTTAGTCACTCAATATGACTACACATAACAAAACAATAATAAAGAGTTTGTAAAAAAAACGCTATCCCAAAACTCATCGATGAAAACTTATCTATCAGTAGTCGCAGTCGCCGGAAAATGCAAATCACTATGAGTTGATTGTTGTTAAATTTTCATAGCCGCGGCGTTTGACGTAGATAATTAAATCGTGAAGCGTAACGTAATGTTTACGAATTAATTTCATTCACACTACAAAAGATACACGCTCGTTTTGTTTACCAACAGTCTTGAATTATAAGATTTGTTTACATCCAGTACGATTAAAACTGATATTATAAATGCCAAAGGATCTCTGTCGGTCTGATAGCATTTCATGTCTCAACGACTGAAAGAATTTGGATGAAACTTTGCACACGGGCAGAACATATCCTGGATTAGAATATAGGGTAATTTTTATCCGCAAATATGTTCCCTAGGGACGGTAACTCCGAAGGGACGTTAATCCGACATGAACGGAAAGAGAGCATACCCAAAGATTTAAAGGAAATGTGTCATACCTTTCATGGAATAGTTGCCTTTGCCCTGCCGAATTCACTTACGCAAATAAGCTGCTGTGTATCGAATCTCAGACCCCACGATCCACAGTCGCACTTTGCGATCACGAGACCAACAAGGCAATTACTAGATAATTATAGTTCTCGCCAAACTTCTTGGCCGCCCTGAAGTTGGCTACAATGGCTGCGCAGTAGTAAATCTTATACAAAAAAAAAGTTAATTCAAAAAGCCCGGCTTCTAAAAAGACGTAAACAAGTAGGTGAGCATTCGCGAGCTGGTTAACCAAAACCAGATGTATCCTCCGACTGCACAGCATGATTTTCTATTTTTTATTTAAGTATAACTTTTTAGTTATTTTTTTTTTACCGTTTTAGTTACATTTAAACATACATAAGTGTTATATATTCTTTAAATAACATCTTACAACCCTTTTTTGGTACCCCACTCGATGGGATTAGAAGAAAACAAAAATTGGATCCCCACAATATGGCGCGCAAAAGCCGCCATTTTTATATTTTCCAATTTTAATGTAGCCAGTGACACTCGCAAGGTTAAGACAAATCGATTGACGTAAGAATCATTAAAATCGGCCAACGTGTTTGGTCTCTAGAACGCCACATGGGAAAAACAAACATACATAGACTGATGTTTATTAACTCCTTCGGCAGTCGGGTAAAACAACACCGATCCGTGCCTTGCGAAAGCCAACTTTAGGGTGGACAAGAAGTTTGGCGTAAACTGTCTATCTGCCTAGCCAGTTCCCAACTATATTGGGGTCAGCTTCCAGTCTTACCGGATTCAGCTGAGTACCAGTGTTTTACATGGAGCGACTGCCTATGTGACCTCCACAACCCAGTAACGAAGACAAACTTCGTTACTGAGTTTAAACTATAACTGTATTTTCCCGCGGCTTCGCTGTCGTCGTCTATCCTTTGGCATTCGGCGATAGTCTTGCTTTTTTATTATTAACCTACCGACGCGACGGAAAAAGAGGGGTGTTATAAGTTTGACGTGTGTATCTGTGTATTTTTCTGTGGCATCATAGCTCCTAAACGGATGAACCGATTTTGTTTTTTGTTTTTTAATTTGTTTTTATCGAGAGTGTGAACGGCTCAACCGATTTTCATCAAACATAGCTAAGAGCTATGTTTGATGAAAATCGGTTGAGCCGTTCAATAGTTATGCGCCTGAAAAAAAAAAGTGCCTTATATAAAAAAAAAAGAATTTTCGCAAGATATCGTGTTATAATTACGTGTTTCGATGGATTTTCGATCGAAACGTGTTAACTACTAGATAAATTAGAGTTATTCGTGCCAGTATGGTAGTGACTCCCGTTTCCGCACTTAGACTACCATTTGGTCCGTTGTGCGTGGCATAACATACCCAGCTTAGCTCCGTCCAAAAGCACAGAAGCTTCCTGGGGGCTTCACATGTTTCACGGAGCGACATCACTGTTCGAGGATTTCCTCGCGTTCGTTAATATGGTTGATTTGTGCTGGGAGTATTTAAAATTTTACTTGTCAGTTAAAGAATTATAGAATCAAGAGATTAACTCCTTCTTTCGAACAATCAATTTCACAATACAATATTATTTTATATTGCTTTGGAACTTTAACTTCTTTTGTGACGATTAAAGACATTACTAGAGTCGGGCCGATTAGATGACGTCGGTGTCTTAAGGTTACACTAGTCGAAAATTCATCCATACAAACGTAGTCTAGGGATTATTCCACTGTTTGACGATGTACGTTCAAAATAAAAAGTGATATCAATTTGTCTCATCATTATCTAGCCCTGTATGGAAACGAAAAAGTGAAAAACATAATAATATTTGAAAGTTATGAGCGTCGAAAGTTCAACATTTCGACACTAATTTTATCGCATTTTTGGGCGCGAATAAATACCATAAGAAGACGGAAAATTGCAAAACGGCCTCCATACAGGGATAGATTAGTAGTTCAACAATGCAAATAATTTTATTATGAACAGATAGGTTTAGTCGTTTTTTCATGATATCTAGACTGCCAAAGGTCTCGTTATAAAATTTCGCGCGCTCTGTTTCGTCCTAAATCATTATCCATTTCGCTACAAATTTGCAAAAGTGTGTGTTCGTACGCGAACTAGCTTCCTACTGCTCATCACAGCATCTATCTCTTCCGCACGTGTTGTCGGTTGATATAAAATGCATTTTAACCCCGCGCACAAAATAGTTCGTGCCGTCGACTAGTGTACCCTTAAGTGGCCGGATCGACTCTTTCGACTAGTCGTTCTAATTAAATTTTTACCCAACTGCAAATTAAGGTTATTTCAGTATGGAATATACATAAAATTCATCATCATCATCATCTTCAGCATATTAATATTTCCACTGCTGGGACACAGGCCTCCTCTCGGACTCAGGCGCGTTGGTGGATGTCACATATCGTCGAATTGGTTCTAGTACATGCCGGTTTCCTCACGATGTTTTCCTTCACCGTTTTGAGAGCAGTGGTGATGAAATAATTTACACAAAGTAAAGCGCCTGGCTGGATTCGAACCCACGACCTACAACTTGTAAGTCGCGGCCGATACCACTAGGCCACCTGCACGGTTCCACCTCTGCCACTGGTCCACTTAAAATTTTCATTACAGTAATACCACAGTTCCAGAGGCACAATGATGTCCACTACTACTGCTTACCCCCTCACGGATTACAAGCTTGACGCTCATCACGAGAGTCAGATCCATTTTCGTCATTGCAACGCAATTAAGTTGATTTTTGTGCTCGCTCCCTTATATTGGATTGTCGAAATAAGTTTAAAAACATGCACCCTTTTAAATCATGCGAACATTGCAGGTAATGGGATTTCTGATTCAGAAATGTTGTTTATATTTTGGCATTCAAAATGTCAAACTTAAGTGGCAGTGGGCAGGGCACATTGCTCGCAGAACGGATGGCCGATGGGGCAGAAAAGTTCTGGAGTGGCGACCGCGAACCGGAAGAAGTTGAGTTGGAAGAAGAAGTTCCAACCCGTGTGACAGACGACGGACAGACGGACACGTGAGTGACAGCAATAGGGTTCCGTTTGGAACCTTCGGGTACAGCACGATAGCACGGCTCTGCATTGCAGACTTATATCATGTAGTAAAACCTTGTCACAGGCAAAGAGAGAAAGTGGAGAACATAGTAGAGTGAAACTAATTTCCCTTTTCATATACGCTCGACTTTACCAACCTGATAATCTAGGTTAGCCCGAAAGAAATGGTACCTAAACGCTAAGAAATAAAAGAAGTCTAGATTTACCTCAAAGAAAACAGAAAAGAAAATTCCGCGTCGGTTTCTAGTAGGTATGCTTCCGCAGTGCGCAAAATATTTTTGTCTATTTAAATTATGTACACAGAATTTCGGCTTGTGAACATTTCAACTTTAGAATCAATTTTCAGCAAAAGCATTGGCTAACTAACGCAAAGTAAAATTTTGATGACTTCTCAGGGTTGAAAGAGAATAGACCGATACAGGAAAATTACTTTTTCTAAAATCTCAATGTTTTGTATCTTTGTTATACTCGTATCTAACCAACTTCTGTCAGCGACTTCGCCCGGGTGAAATGTGGTTTGTCTTCCCAAGGCAAGATATTACCATATTACCGAGATAAAAAGCATCCTATGTGCTACTCCATACTATTATCTACATCTGTGCCAAATTTCATCCAGATCCGTTCAGCCGTTCTGGCGTGATTGAGTAACAAACATATACATACCCATCCATCCAAACTTCTGCATTTATAACGTAAAAAAAATAGTAAGATTTAATACAATTAATAGGATTTGCCAAAGGTCTTAGGTTTCATAGAAAGGTAAACCAATTAATTTATCGCAGTAGTAGTTGTACGATTATCGCCACATGATATCACATCACATCATCAGCCAACAGGTAACAGGAACATCACATATTAATGTTCCCACTGCTGGGACACAGACCTCCTCTCTGCGAGCCGTAATCCACCACGCAGGCCGAGTGCTTGTTGGTGGATGTCACATGTCTTCGAATTGTTGGTTCTAGGTATGCTGGTTTCCTCAAGATGTTTTCCTTCACCGTTTTTGAGAGCAGTGGTGATGAAATAATTTACACAAAGTAAAGCGCCTGTCTGGGTTCGAACCCACAACCTATAACTTTTAAGTCACGGCCGATACCATTGGGCCATACACATGATATGTATTGTTTTAATTTTTACCTGAATAAGCATTTGCTAATTCACCGATTACTGTGTACATTGCTGACTAGGCTATCGCACCCACCACAAGTAACCTACTTTATATATAATATATTTCCATATTTTTACTAATAAACAGTCAATCATTTACGGACACATAACGGTGTTTTTATTTCTTGTACACATCCCGTGTGATTCGTCCACCTATATGTAGGTATTCAAATTAATTATGTGGTATGCCACATCTTATCAATAATTGTTAAGTAGTTTGGTTTTTTCGTGAATTACAAATTAAAATATATCTGAAATCCTCATGCATAGATATACATTTTTTCCAACTGTTTTGTAGGATTTAATCAAATCTATAGTATATGTAAGTATGAGTTCCATCTCGATTTCAATGAATTGTTCAGGACTAGACACTTTGTCTTTGTCACTTTCCCTCTCACAGAGAGGAGTTCTGTGTCCCAGCAGTGGGAACATTAATAGGCTGATGATGTGTGTGTGTGTGATGTGAGACACTTGGTCTTTCAGGCCAGCTAACTGTCACCAATTAAGTGACTGATGCGAATAGGACACGGTGGTTAGAGCAATACTGAGGCACTGTTCAACAGCGTTCGTGGGTTCGAATCTCGCTTGTGTTGGGAGGCGCATGCATGAAAGAAGGGCATCGCGATCGCTAATACATTGTCGAAACCATAACCGACTTGCGGCAGCAATGCTTTTTACCCGACTGCAAGGCAAGGGTTCATGTATGTATGTTTGTATGTATATTACATTCTTTATTAGGTACCTCATATCTTTGAAACCGCTAGACGAAATTATATAATTAAGACATCGTTAGATGCGTCTTGAGCGCCCAAGTGTTCTTAAAAAGGTGACAATCAATAAAAACTAACATGGCGGATTTTGGGCGCCATATTGCGGGGGTCCAAACTTTTTTTCATCCAAAACCTATCGAGTGAGGTATCAAAATGAAGGGTTTTAAGTGGTGGTTATAAAAATGTATACCACTTATTGTTAAAAATTAATTCGAAATAAAATTATAAAAAAAAAACAAAATCCCAAATGCTTAAGAAGCAAATGCAAACAAGAAGAAAATCATGCTGTGTAGTCGAAGGATACATATTCGCGAGCTGCCTGACCACCTGATCCTCCGACAGCACAACATGATTTTCTACTTTTGTACATCTTTTTAGATCGCTTCTTTTGCAGTCGGATTTTTTTTTTTTTATTAAAGTTTTTTTTACTAAAAGGCTTTTACATGTGATGACGACCAACAGTCGGAAACCACTTTTCCAATAAGAAAGAAAGAAAGAAAGAAAAATATTTATATGAGACCCGCACAGGAGATACGAGATAAGCAAAACACAAAATATAATAAAAAATAAAATACCAATACAGAGGATCGAACCTATATTACTTACTAAGTACGCGTACGTCTTACTGTTAATACCTGCTCCTAGGGGGTCTAAAGTTCACACTGCACTTATCTCATCAGGGTTAAACAATGAACTCTTGGCATGACATCACTAATCAAGATAATAGGGGAAACTAGTAAAAATGATTAAGTTAAAGGACTGTTAGAACATAGTAGTTATGATCAAGAAAGCGGTACCTACGGTGAAGTGTCCAGAAAAAAGCTTTTTAGGGTTCCGTACCCGAACGATCCAAACGGAGCCCTATTGCTGTCACTCACGTGTCCGTCTGTCTGTCGTCTGTCACAGAGGTTTTACAGCTAAACGGTTGGAGCTACAGTCTTCAAAGTTTTCACAGTTTAAGCATCTTGTTGACTCAAAGCCAAACAGCCAGAAAAAAGTGTTGTGAAATTCTGTAATTTTTGTTTAACATACTAGCTGTTCCCCACGGCTTCGCTCCCGTGGACCACCCCACAGGACCCGTTTCCGGTAGTAAAAAATAGCCTATGTCACTCAGGAATAATGTAGCTTTCTATTGGTGAAAGATTTTTTTAAATTACGTCCAGTAGTTTCGGAGCCTATTCGGCACAAACAAACAAAAAAATCTTTCCTCTTTATAATTTTATTAGTAACGATTGGTAAACAAAGGAATGAGAAGCCACCAAAGTCAACTTTTTTTACAAAATTTTGTGCCGAAGAATGGTTTCGTACAAATATTTTAATTACAAATAATACTTTATTAAGAAATCAGACATTTTCTTGGAAATTTGCAAATTTTTCCTATTACAACCAACTTCCAACTTGCTTTTGGGGTTTGGTACGGAACCCTAAATGTGCAAAGGCAGGAAACGCACTTGGCCGGTTATTTTTTTAATTTCAAGGCAAACTATAGCAACTGTTCAATACTATGAATTTTTGTTGCGTAATTAATACGAAATAGGCCGTAATTTTTTTGTTCTGTTTTTAGTGTTTGTTGTTATAGCGGCAACAGAAATACATCATCTGTGAAAATGTAAACTGTCTAGCTATCACGGTTCATGAGATACAGACAGACAGAGGGATGGACAGTGGAGTCTTAGTAATAAGGTCCCGTTTATACCCTTTGGGTACGGAACCCTAAAAACACTTTGCCCGACCTTGTCACACGTTTAGCAGTAATGCTTACGATTGCAGTCGCCAACGAGGCATGTTTATTTAAAGACAGAGAAATGAAACCAATATCGGTTTGCTTCGGTCCTAAGAACCCGAATCCAGCAGAATACCAGTGCCAGGTAGGTAAACTCCCTGAAAAATGCAGAGCTGGATATGGCTCACCGGCAGGCTTATTACGTATCTTTTGCAAGAGCAAAACGATAGCGATTTCTGCGCAATAATTGCTCTTCCATACAGAAGTTTTGGAGTTGTTGTTTTTTTTTTAATAAGTGCATTTGACAAACAGCGAGCGATTAGCAAACGATTGTGTACGCCCTACCATACCTACACTGCAGGTAATACCGACTTTTATGAGATAAAGCGTTTGATCGATATCGTTTTGTTCTTGCAAAAGATACGTAATAAGCCTGCCGGCTCACCTTTGGAACGTCAATGAAGAATTTGTAGAATTATCTCCACAAAAAAAAACTAAGTTTACCTACGTACGTAAAATTATTTTTCTAATCTTCCTCTTATAGTGTTGACTGCGTTTTAATATAATACTATTGTTTTATGATTTTATTTTCCAAAATGTGGTAGACCTTCCTTTATAACTACTGCATCATCTACGTTTAGTTTCACGACAACACGCTGTCATAAATGTAATCAAAGCTTCGCGTTGTCTATACTAAAATTATAAAGAGGTAAAGTATGTGAGTTTGTGAGGTTGTAGGGGTAATCTCTGGATCTACTAAACCGATTTAGATGCAATTAAGGAAGAGGAGACTGGCATGGAGATAGTTTGAGGCCCTGGGAAGGTCATAGATAGATAAATCATTTATTTAGTGCACACAAAAGACACAACACAACACAACACACAGGATAGGTCATAGGATTGTTTTTATTCCCTTGGGATGATAAAACAATTTTACGCGGGTGATGACGCGGGCAGAAGCTAGTATTTTATAAAGATGCAAATGAGCCACGTAAGTATCATTGCCAAAAAGTAATAAAGAGCTGGGAAAATGAGAAGAAGTTGATATTCGTGCAACTTTGTGTTAGTAGCGGCCCGATCTTAGAGTTAACTGTTAGCACTATGAGCATGACTCAGGCATGACTGCATGATGCCAAAGAGGAAAATCCTTACGAGCATAATGTACCTACTTTTGACGATAAACATCGAACAAATGCACTTGCCATTACATTCCTTCCTGCTGCGTCCCATAGAGTCCTGGCTAACTACTCTCAGCTCGTTGTGCCATACCAGTGCACGAACGCGTTTTAAATTCGCAGCGTTATATAAATTTTTGACACCGAATTTGTGGCGCTCTCCACGATCGCGCATATCGGCCACCCTATACCACGAGAGCTCTATTACCCTTTTAATTTCGACCCAACCGTTTATCAATTCTATCGTTTTGGTGAGTTGAGGAGTCTCGTGGTACCGGGTTAGCTGTTTTTCTGATGCGATCACAAACCGGTTGACCGTCGGCGTAATGACGAGCGACCGTGGTCGAGCGACTAACAGAGTCGGTGTAGGTAAATATCGAATGACTACCTACTTTGCATTATTAGAAATAGTTATTATTGAGGCAAAATAAATTTTTATTTACCTACAGGTTTCTTGCATCCTGATTGAAATCTGAAATACTTACGTTTCATTGAGTAAATTACTTACGAGTATAACTATAATGAGGTTTTTAATCTAGTTTGAGCGTATATATTGTTTTCCTCCAAAGCGTATTTTACGCAATGAACATCTAGCTTCGTATTTTTAACCGACTTGCCAAAAAGGAGGAGGTTCTATGTTCGACATTATTTATGTTATTTTTTTCTTTGTGTTTGTTCACCGATATCTCCGTCAATTGTGGACCAATTTTGAAAATTCTTGGACTGAAATGGGTCCCATTTTAATTTGGTGAAGATCTGATGAAGAACTTCGAAGATATACTACATAACTCTTCAATAAATAACGGCAAATCTCTCGGGATTGCTGCAATCGCATGTCTGTTTATTGTTAATACCATTTCATAACAAAACATCACGCCAGTACGTTCGAAAGGGGTACGCAGGTCTCTCATTTCACCGATTATGTTTAAACTTGACTATTAGGTAGTACAACTAAAGAGGGTAAAATAAAAAAACTTTTTTGCAACAAAAATACTACCGACTTCCAACCAACCACTTTTTTGCAAAAAGTATTTTTATATTTTTGTGTTCTTATAAGCCGTAGAAAATTATTCAGTTATGCTTCTGCCTTGTTCTGATACGATCTGTCATTAGGTGTTGGAAGAACCTGTATCTAATATCTACTCAGTTTTTAGAGTTTCTGAATCGATTTAAAAATATGTAAAAAAAGATCCCCACAAAATGGCGCCCAAAAGCCGCCATTTTTTCTTTTCCAATTTTAATGTAGTGACACTCGCAGGGTTAAGACGAATCGATTGACGTAAGAATCATCAAAATCGGCACACGCGTTTGGACTCTCGGACGCCACATAGGAACAAACATACATACACACATACATAGACTGTTAAACACATTACCCTCCTTCGGCAGTCGGGTAAAAAGTGACATCACACCCGTAATCGCTGAAGAGCACGCAGTTATAATAAACTCCCATGTACCTACTGAGATATTTCATATGGAAAAGCCCACAACAAAAAAAAATTAACAAAAAAGAAACCGACTTCTAAAGCAAAACACTACCAGGCGAAAAATAACTTTTTTCCAGAGTCGGTGTCTTTGGTACCTACTTACTGTACCTATTTCATTTTTTTTAGACACCGACTTAGGAAAAAAAAGTTATTTTTCGCCATGTAGTGTTTTGGTTTAGAAGTCGGTTTAATTTTTTTGTTATAGGTACAGTTTTTTATTTTTCACGTTTTATTGGTACATAATGAATAATTTCTATAGTAAGGTACCTATAATGCCCACAGTGATGCCAGAACAGATTACCCGAATAACATGTAACTTGAACATAACCGGTGGAATGAGAGTGTACCAGGGTGAACTGTACACATCTGCGTACCCATTCAGAGCATACTGGCGTGATGGTATGTTATGAAATGGTGTAAACAATAAACAGACATGCGATTGCAGCAATCCCGAGAGATTTGCCGTTATTTATTGAAGAGTTCTGTTGTATATATCCAAAGTTCTTCAACAGATCTTTACCAAATTTAAATGGGACCATTTCGGAATTAACTTCTTTCGAACAAAAAGGAATTTGAAAATCCGCAAAAACATTAAAAAAAACATCCGAATTGAGATCCTCCTCCTTTTTGGAAAGTCGATTAAATAACGTTTGCCGACTCGGGAATTGAATCCAAATCCTTCGAAGACCTGATTCTTTATCTAGTGCCTTTCGATACAGTCAAAAGATAGAGGACCGCGGCAGCTTAATTGCGTAACATAAAATTCATGGAAATGATTGTAAACTCTTTCATTTTGAAATTTTATTGCGTGTTTTACGTAGTCGATCAGACGGATTTTTAAACATATATATATAAAGAAATTAATGGATTAGGATTTTTTTTTGGTTGTGATTGTACCTAACTGTGATTATATGTCTTCGAACATCACCGTACTGCCTGCCTGGGGAGTGACTATAAGCTCTTAGAGCGGTATCAATTTGTGATCGAATAAGGGACAGATGTATATGACTTGTAAACATCTGTCACTTACTCGATCTCAAAATGATACCACTCTAAGAACTTATGGTCACCCCCCTGAAGGTTAAAATTAATGATTCTAAATACTTTAGTTAAGATTTGGAGCTACCATGACCTGGTAGCATCTAAAATTTGCTTACAATAGCATCATTGGCACCCCGTTCTATATGTTATGTATCAACAATTTCATCAGATTTTATTGGTCACAATTTTAACGCCTGACTAGAACCTGGAACTGACAGTTGTTTTGACGCGAATTTAGAATAGCTTTCAATAAGAAGGCTATAGTAGTTATGTTAGAAATTACGGAAGTCTTCTTTAAACAGTAACACACTATTAACCCTTGAGTGCTTGAAACGAGGATCTACGCGAGACACAGTGGCTTTTTAATTGTTTCGGTAACTACGGCATTCCAAAAAGTTACGACCACTACCATTCCGTCGGCTCAGTGAAGACCATAGCTGAGTTCAGCGTTGACTGTCACAGCAACCAAAGCTGTTGTGTTCTTCGATATTACCTGCGCTACAGCCACCAGTTGCATTCAATTCATTCAGCTTCTGCCAGCGGCCTCGCCCGCGTAAATGTCAAAAAATATCCCGAGAGAACATATTCCCGGAATAAAAAGTATCCTAAGTGCTATTCCTGACTGTAATCTATCTCTGTGCTAAATTTCATCCAGATCCATCTAGCCGTTTGAGCGTGAAGAAGCAACAAACATAAAAACTCACAAACTTTGGCCTCTATTAGATGTATTAGTGTGATAATTATTTTAATAAGTAGAATAAATACATGCAAGCTTCTCGTATATTAGTTGACATTTCGGTACAGTTTGCTTTTATTTTATTCGCTGCTGCTATGAAGAGCTAGATATCATAAATCTTAGATGAAATAGTAATTTCCCTAAATAGCTGCTTATTAATATTACTTACCTTTAGATTGGTGCAGATATTTAGCAGTACAATAAATTAAGATACATTAATTTGCAACTTTATCTGTATTATCCGATGCAGAATCTCATTATCATAAGCCTTGATGTTCTGCGTCTGTAGCTGGGTTAGGTTATCACCTCTCTGTGACCGTGGTCAAATGTCATAGACAATTACCATGTGTACACATCTACTTACAGTCTAAAGTTTGACTAGCACTATCTCCAACAGCATGACGATGTTCCAGTTTGATTGAAACGAAAACTCTCAGTGTAGGTTAAGGTATTCACACAAAAGAGTTTGGACCAACCGCGAACACTTTCTGTTGGAGAAAAGTCGTTTAGATATGTCAAAGTTTTGTCCTGTTGATTTTTTTTTATTTGGTGTGGGTTTAGTCTAGTTCAGAGGTGACAGAGAAGAAGTCGACGATGGAGTGAGCCAGAAGAAGCCTGTTCACTCTAACTTTGAAGAGATTCGGGTTGTATGCGTTCGGAAACACAGACAGTGAGTTCCACTCTTTTGCTGTGCGCATTATGAAGGATGTTTGGAAGCGCTTGGTGCGAATTGGTGGAATAGCAACTAGGTGAGGATAGTAACTTGCAGTGCGTCTAGATGTCCGATGGTAGAAATGCAAGCTCCTTGAAGTTCTATCTGTCGTATGACTATTGGTCGTAGAATGGTCTTACGCTGCCCTTTCTGGCGTACTCTTCGGCCAGAACTGCAAATAAAAACTGGAAATAGTGATTCTTCATCTTGATTATTTTTGATACGTGCAGGAGTACCTAGCCAAACTATTTGCCGCTCTAAAGCTAGCAACAATGGCTGTGCAGTAGTGAATCACATTCAAAAACAGCATCGATCCGTGCCTTGCGCATCCGAAAGCCAACTTCAGGGCAGCCAAGAAGTTTGGCGAGAACTACAGTCTAGTCAGTAGGTACTGTCAAAGTCAAAGTGAAATATATTTATTCAACTAGGCCATTATGCGGCACTTTTGAACGCCAAACAAAAATTAAAATTAACACAAGTAATAAAAGTTGATTCTGCCGTGTATTCGGAAAAGTAGCTTGTTATGGAGAACAATGACAAGAAACTCCATGTGAAGGGGGTAGCTCAGGGAGCTTATAATAAAACTCAGCAATCACTTTTATACTTGTATATTTTAGCAACATGACCGCCTTAGGCGGCTTCTCTAGAATTGAATTGACAATCAAAGCCTAGCAAAAACATCTTCACTTATTAATTTCTGTTCGAATTTCAATTCCCTTTCAAAACTATTTAGTTATCTAAAGCCAGACTTATTATAGGCATGGAGTTTGCCTTTTAGATAGGCAGAGTCCACACAGTACATACACGTAGCAGTATCAGCAACATTACATAGGTACCACCTCAGTGGTGCTATGGTTGTAGGTACAGTTTGCCATTGCCCACGATAACCATCGTTAGTCTATGATAGCCCACGAGAACGTTAAAGTCTTCTTAAATGAGTTATCAGAACAGAAATAGAAACTTGAGTTTCCTTGTACGTTTGTTTTTATATACTTATAAAGTTTTAACATTTCGGGGCCATAACAAGGAAAAATATAAATCCTCAATCATCAAACCAAAAATCATCAAAAAGCATCAGAATTTTCATTAATCAAGCTAAATACTAAAAAACTGCTTTACTTTTAATTAAAATTATAATGTTGGCTGTTACGTCAACATAATAAACGTCAGTGAAAAGAGCGGGAAAGTTCCCCAGCGGCGGCCATATTGGATGTGAATTGCGTTCCATTGTGCGCAGCGCTCGGGCGACGGCCGGCCACGTGCAGAGCACATCTGCCGCGCGGGTGACACGGCCACCCTCCTGCCTACATCTCTAAACACAGCTCGCAGCCCGCTCCAACATCCCATTCACTCTTCAATTTATAGAAAATTGTTTACCCGTACTATAAATAAACTTCATTTTACTGATTGCTTAGTTAGTTCTCAATAAGCAACCGACACCTTCCTTTGTTCTTTTCCGTTAGACCTCAAAATATGCTGTTAGGAAAATGGTTCCCACAGTTGTCTTTAAGAAAGAAGGTATCAGAAAGTCTGTAATTTTATGAAAGAATTAAGGATCTTTCGTCTTATTAATATACTGATATTAGGTTCACAATTAATTTCGCAAAATAAAATTAACACAAGCAGAACAACAAAACCGTTGTAATAAAACCGATATTAGTGCGGCGCTACGTGAGCGCGCATGCGCGGGCCGAGGGTCGCCCTCCAGCCCTCCCCTTCCTATTACGCACTCTATTTAGGGGCTGCTACAAAGAACAACTCCGGCCTATCTATTTTGGTCTCACTCCGGAATATTGTCATAGACAAACTTATTGGATTCTGAACGTTCCAGGCCCGTGATAAAATATGGCAATATTAAAGGCGGGAAATAAAATTGGCGGGATAATTTAGTAAATAGATGAATTTTGAAGTTTTAGGGACCGTTATTAGTAGGCGAGTGGTTGCTTCGTAGTGTGCGATCAACCCGAAAGACCTAGTAAGATATACTTAGTACCTAGTAAGATAGGTCTTACTAGTTACTAACATTCGGGTCCAAAGAAAAGGAATAACTTGCATATGAAATTGACATAGAGATAGACGCTTACTAGATTTCAGTTTTCAGCGTGAATCTCTTTGTGATATCTAATGCTGCTATACTTTCATATGCAAGGTATTCCTTTTCTTTGGTATTTGAAAACAAACAGAATTTAGCCCAGAAATCATCCAATTAGGGCAACACTTACAATTACATTTGTAGACAGAGATTTTGTATTTGTATTCGAATTACAGTAGGTACACAAAAAGACAAAATTAGATAGATTAGAATGAATACTGAAAACTTATTTCTAAAACCAAATTCTAGACACGATCATGAAAACAGAAGCAACAGACAAATTGAGACGAAATGTCATAGATGAGTGAGATAGATAATTTATTTTGTATCAATAATGATTTGGAGGCTGAGCGAAGTCGGGCGGAAGCGGGTTGGCGGGCCGGCTATGCCTCGGTCCGGCACAGGAAGCCGGGCCTCTGGTCGCCTCCGGTCCTCCGGTCCAGGGGGTGCCACTGAAAGGTCAGAGGCCACCGGCATTGCTGATGGGCCAAATCTTAAATTAAATACGCCGAGAGCTTGACGCATAACTGATTTCAGGGTATTGGATGGGCGAATTGTGTCTGTAATGCTGAAATTGTTTCGTTGTTTGGAGACGTTTAAATTAGTGATTGAATTGATAAAACTATCTCTATATTAATTTCAAACTCAGAGTAACTATGTAGGTTTTTCTTTTTCGTGGGAGGATGTTGCTACCTCCTCTGGAGTCAGTTAATTAAGTCGCCTCTGCAAACCCTACAGGCCTCTGAGTTGGCTATTTCAGTCTTACATTAACTTTATAAGTCCAGGTTTCCTCACGACGTTTTCCTTCACCGTTGCCTATGATGTCCAAGATAAACTTAGAAAGTACATAATAATATGAAAAAGTCACATTGTGAACCCACTACCTCAATCATGAAAGGCGACGCGACGTCTAACTTAGCCACTGGGCCACCACGACATACTACGTAGGTGAGAATGCGGGAATCGAACCCGCGACACTCGAAGGCGAAAGTCATTTCATTGTTGTTTCGTTGGCACACGAAAACTTAATTTTGTGAGTTGTGAGTCGCGTAAAATGAGCCGCGGAATTTACGTTCAACTGAAATTCGGTTAGGCTGCCTGACGGACGGTCGTAATTTCTGTTGCTATTCTACGTTTGTACGGGGCGCTGACGTTTGCCTCGCGCCCCTTCCTTACCTCAAGCGCATTCGGTTGAAATCATCATATCATCATCATCATATCAGCCGAAAGACGTCCACTGCTGGACATAGGCCTTCCCCAAGCGTCGCCACATTGACCGGTCCCGTGCGTCGCGCAACCAGCGAATTCCTGCAACCTTCACCAGGTCATCGGTCCACCTGGTGGGAGGCCTTCCAACGCAACGTCTTCCGGTTCGCGGTCGCCACTCCAGAACCTTTCTGCCCCATCGGCCATCCGTTCTGCGAGCAATGTGCCCTGCCCACTGCCACTTAAGTTTGGCAATTCTTCGGGCTATGTCGTTAACCCTGGTTCTCTTACGGATCTCAACATTTCTGATTCGATCACGCAAGGAAACGCCGAGCATAGCCCTCTCCATTGCCCTTTGAGTGACTGTAAGCTTTCTGATAAGGCCCATTGTTAGCGACCACGTCTCAGAGCCATATGTCATCACTGGCAACACACACTGGTCATAGACTTTTGTCTTGAGACACTGTAGTAGGTTGGACGAGAAGACACCGCGCAACTTCCCGAACGCTGCCCAGCCGAGTCGGATTCGACGGTTGACCTCTTTCTCGAAATTGGCCCTACCCAACTGGATCGTTTGTCCCAGGTAGACATAGTTGGGTTGAAATAATTTGGTTTTGGTTGTAAATCGGTTGAAATAATGTGCGTGAATCAGCAGACAACTCATTTTAAGTCGCCGTGTGACACAAACAGGACTTTAGTATGAAACCGAATGCAGCGTAAATTCCACGACGCATTTTACGTGATTCACAACTCATAAAACTACGTTCGTTTGTCCCTTATGAAATCCTGAAATAGATTTGGTTCTTCTTTTGTTCTAGACTTTTCCCAGATTTTCCTCCTTTCTTTCTAGCATTTCCTTTTTACTGACGACTTACTCTTTCCTATTATGAACCTTTAACTGTACCAAATAGAGTTCTCAATCGTGAATCTTACTAAGGTAACTGTAATCTTTTACAATTGACGCAGGAAGTACGCCTGGTTACTGGTTGGATATAGAATGGTGTATCGAACGATTATGAAGGTAAATTCGCCATACTTTGGTAGGTCGGCCATGGAAATCGTATTAGAATGAAATCATCATCATTATACCAGCCAATGATGCTCGCTGTTGGTCTAGGGGATACCTAATTGTCTATGCCGGGATCAATTAGGATTTAATTCAAAACACCAAACATATAAACACGCCTGTGTTTACCGAAGGGTTTAGCAGAAGTGTGCTTATAGTGGGTATAGCAACATTATCGGTTATGTTTTAAGTCCGATGTGATAAGAAACGTGCTTATTGTCATTAAACGAGTACATGCACAGACTTCAACTAAGAAATTTTAGATGGATGATACGAATAAAGGGCAATGGAGATAATTCTCAAAAGGGCAATGTAGAAGGCTAAGCTCGGAGTTTCCTTGCGTGATCGAATCAGAAATGTGGAGATCCGCAAGAGAACCAGGGTTACAACATAGCCCGAAGAATTGCCAAACTTAAGTGGCAGTTGGCAGGGCACATTGCTCGCAGAACCGATGGCCGATGGGGCCGATAAGTTCTGGAATGGTGACCGCGAACCGGAAGACGATACGTTGGAAGGCCTCCCACTAGGTGGACCGATGACCTGGTTAAGGTTGCGAGAAGGCGCTGGATGCGAGACGCACGGGATCGGTCAATGTGGCGACGCCTGGGGGCCGCCTATGTCCAGCAGTGGACGTCTTTCGGCTGAAATGATGATGATAATACCAATAAACATGGCCGACCCGATAATTGAACCTAGAAACCAAGGGAATTAATAAATTTGTTGTGTTTATTTAGCTTCTTAATCCTACTATCACACTTATAATATCACACTTATATTAAAAAGGCGAAAGTTTGTGAGTGTGTTTATGTGTGTTTGTATGTTTGTTACGTCTTCACGCTCAAATGGCTGGACGGATCTGGATGAAATTTGGCACAGATATAGATTATATTTTGGAATAGCACATAGGATACTTTTTATCACGGGAATACTTTCACGCAACGCGGATTTTAATGAAACTTTAGAGAAACATAGCTTATACCTACATCAGAATAACACATATGCTATAATTTATAAAGATATTAGGAGAAGTACTAAAACAGCGCGGGCAAAGCCGCGGGCGGTAACTAGTTCTTTATTTATAAACAGTCCTAGTAATGCTTGTTATATTTCCTTTTGCAAAGTGTGTTTTTGCTGTTGTGTGAGCCGTGGTGAATAAAAATACTTTCTTTCTTTCTGATGTGTTAGTTCGATAAAAAGTCCTATAATGGCTACATTAACATAAAATTTATATGCCACATAGTCTTATATTCCTAGATATGATTACAAAGCTACTGTAGGTATACCACGAGGAACATTTGCAATTAGCCACGAAGATAATTAGCAAACTTAGATGGGTTATTGATTTGTATCTGGCTGCGATTGTCATAACAAATAATTATAAATCTATAATTGGATAACCTAAAAGTTTCATACGATTGTTTTATTAGTAGAATTTTGAGTCAGTAAATGTCTGATTATGCCCAGCGGTGGACTACGATCAAGGAGATTAGATGTGTTGGGATGGTAGATATCTTGTTTATATCCTACTTACATCATTATTGGCTGTATGTTTGTAAATCAATCACGCCTAGACGACTGAACTGATTTGGATGTACTTTGGTACACGGGTTGACCATGGCCCACATAAGCACAAATATATATATATACTTAGTGGTAGGTTCTTTCCCGCGTCACAGATAATAAATAATACTAGCATACCCGCGGCATAATATTAGACTTTCATTCGAACGAATTCGCTGGTAGACGCCAGTTGACTATTTATTATTAGTGAAACTGATCTATACCTATAAAAATAAATAAAATTGAAGTGTCTGTATGTAATATCAAAAGTTTTATTGAATGCATGTGAAAGTATATACGGTACTAATAACAAATACGCAGTTTTTAAGATTTTTGTCTGTCAGTCTGTCCGTTTGTTCCGGGTAATCTTCGGAACGGCTTAACCGATTTTGACGGGACGTTCACTGGTAGATAGCTAATGTTACAAGGAGTAAAATAGGGTCGGAAATATTCACAGCTCCTGTGAGAAAATTAAAAAAAAAAAAAACGTTTTAGACGTGGCCGAAGTCGCGGGCTACTCCTACTATAAATCCTTTTAACCAGTAAAGCTTAATAAGAAAGTTCTTTGGGTCTTCTAGACTAGATCATTAAAACCAGCAAATTGGTATTGGTGAAGGGAGGCGTAAGTTGATAACCTACATAATATTGCTTTATATGGATCATCACCAAACAGAATATACTACAACAAGATTTGCCTACAATTTTTTTCAGCGTTTTTCGTTTCTGTGACACGCTCGCCTATTCCACAGAATTCACAGAAACCTTTGTTCTGGATAAAAAGCAGTTTATGGCGCTCAGTGATAGTTTTTTTTTAACTTCAAGAGCTCTGGTAATCGCTTTAATATCTACTTCCAGAGATTAGCACCCACAAACTAACAATTTTAACTCTTCATAATACGACAAAACGCGCACTCGTTTCACACCCGCGCGACCCAAAATTTTGTAGTTTTTTGTACTTTCCATACTATTCTAAGACTTTAAAAAAAAAGCCTCAGATCAAAATGTAGATAATTAAATTGTCTTTGAGATAGTGTCAATTTCATTAAAATACGCCTAGCGGTTTTGGTGTGATTGTCGTGTTTTTGTCCGTTTTAGACATAACTTTACAAATTAATTACACTATATTATATGAATAAAACTCAAACTGATGTAACATATATTTTTCCAAAAAAATACGACAAGCCGTTTAGACGTGATTCTCATTTTAAAATCAGCTCAATCAAGGAAAAAATATATGTTACATTAGACCATTTACTTAATAATTTGATCTGAGAAAATTGAGTTTTATTTGTATACTATGGTGTAATTAATTTGTAAAGTTATGTCTAACACGGACAAAAACACGACAATCGCACCAAAACCGCTGGGCGTATTTGAATGAAATTGACACCATCTCAAAGACAATTTAATTATTTACAATTTGATCTGAAACTTTTTTTTAATGTCGTAGAATAATAAGGAAAGTACAAAAAACTACTACATTTTGGGTCGCGCGGGTGTGAAACGAGTGCGCGTTTTGTTTCCTCAAGGTCGTTGGCGTTAGAAAATCACACCATAGCATGCTGCTGCTTTTAAAACCTGACGGAAAAAGAGAGGCGTTAAAAGCAGCAGACACGCTATTTAGACACGCTTCTATCAACGATATATCGAAACACATAATTATGAGACAATATCTTGCGAAAAAAACCAGATTCAACGACGAAAATGCGGATAACTTTTGAACGGCTGAACCGATTTTAATCAAGCATAGCTAAGAACACTCTAGACAAAATCACCTTTTAAAAAATGAAACTAAATCAACATCGGTTCATCCGTTTAGGAGCTATGATGCCACAGACAGACACACAGAGATACAGCAACACATGTCAATCTTATAATACCCCTTTTTTTCCGTCGGGGTTTTAAAAAACTGGCCAAGTGCGAGTCGGACTCGCGCACGAAGGGTTCCGTACCATTATCGCAAAAATCGGCAAAAATATCACGTTTGTTTTATGGGAGCCCCACTTAAATGTTTATTTTATTTCGTTTTTAGTAATTATAGCGGCAACAGAAATACATCATCTGTGAAAATTTCAACTGTTTAGCTATCACGGTTCATGAGATACAGCCTGGTGACAGACGGACAGACAGACGGACCGCGGAGTCTTAGTAATAGGTACGGAACCCTAAAAATGAGTCACAATCACAACAATAACACTAAAATGTTAGTATCAACAAGGATAATGACTTGAAGTTATCGTAATCAGACCAAATTTTGCTATCAGCATGATAAGAGTATTATAATCTAATCTCCACATATTACTCACCTGTGTTGTGACTCAGATGCCTTTCAGCCTTACTTTTTTTTTAGGTACAATCCCACCGCACTATTCACAAACCACTGCAACTCCAGAAAGCCAGAATCAATAGTGGCGACCACCAGAAAAGCGCCGAGGCAATAAAGCTCGACGAAGTTCCGGCGAATGAATTTAACTGTCTTGGATCCCGCAACGAAATTAATCAGAAAATTATAAAATAGGAGTAGGAAAACAAAAACATAATTCCACTTCCTGGAGGGACATCAAGCAGGAGAAAGAACAAATAAGGCCAATAGGCACAAAGGGTCGTTTACAACTGGGATAAGCCCAGTTGCCTAGCAACATGGATAAAAATTATCATTAATATTAATGGGTCCCAACATTGTTAGCTGCCTTTTAGCCTATCACCAATCAATAGGGAACTATCCGCAAAGCAGAGCTCAGATGGCGCCACAGGAATCAGAGTAAACAAACCGAACTGTCAGCCGGCTTTTTAGGATCAAATGGCCTGTTTTATTTCGGAAAAACAAAACACTGATGCATTCTTGACCAACTGTTAGCAATATTATTATTTGGTTTTTCAACGCTAATCATTCCTAAAAACAGGAAATAAAGTTCGGTAACCTTTGTGGTTAGTAGTCGTCATGTTGTTAATTTATTTTCTCTACTCCGTCAAGCGCCATCTGGCGGTAGCAATTGGCCTAGTCTTTTCAGAACTACAATGGGTTCGTCTAGCCTGGTGCAGTAGCTGAATAGGAAAATGGGGTTTATAGTTTTGACGTGTGTTTTTGTATCTGTCTGTGGCATCATAGCTCCTAAACGGATGCACCGATGTTGATTTAGTTTAGTTTTGGGATTGGTTTCGAGGTCTGATCCTGAAGATGGACTGACATAGTGGCGTTCTTGTACAAAAACTTTAACACTTCAATGTACCGGTAGTCGATCTGGCACCGTTGGAGAGACTGCAGTACAGCCCAAGTCTCGATCGAATCGAAGGCTTTCTCGTAGTCCACAAACGCTAAACAGAGAGGCAGGTTATACTCTTCGGTCTTCTGTATAACCTGCCACAGCGTATGTATGTGGTCTACGGTGCTAAAGCCTTTTCGGAATCCGGCTTGTTCGTTAGGCTGAAAATCGTCAAACCTGCGCGCGAGACGATTCGTGATGACTCTTGAAAACAACTTGTAGACGTGGCTAAGAAGTGAGATGGGCCTATAGTTCTTCAGCCGGGCATTGTCGTCCTTCTTGAAGAAGAGTACCACCACACCCCTGCACCATGCCTGTGGCATTTTGTTCTTCCCTATGTTTGATGAAAATCGGTTCAGCCGTTCAAAAGTTATGGGTGTTTTACTGTTTGAATCGGGGTACTATCGCAAGATATCGTGTCATAATTTTATAAGGTGTTCGATAGATTAACGATCGAAATGTATCTACTATTAGATACATTATGTAGTTTAAATACATGAAATAAAAATGTGTCGGGGGATTAACAATTTTCCAATTTTACTTGTACCCCATAAAGACTTCCAAAGATCTTCAAATGACAATTAACGGAAACCAAAGGATTAATGTGAAAGAAAAGAAAGAAAGAAAAAGAAAGTAAACACATCCCGCGCATGTGGCTTCAAAGGCACCAAGAGATCTCAACATGAAATACATGGTCACCCATCCACGGACCAACCTTGGCGAGCTTAGCTTAATCTTATCGATCGTATGGCTTTTACCTTTTAGCAAAGAGCCTTTCCGTAACTGTCAAAAATTTCGAGAGTTTCTGGAATCATTATTTCAAGAAATAAAACTTTAAACTAGGAATACTCTCGATAAAAGTCACCATTTAAACGAAATCAAAACCGGTGTATCCGTTTAGAAGCTTGATGCCACAGACAGATACACCAATAGGTACACAAATACACAAAATACACAAACACACAGGTACATACGACAAACTTAAAACACCGCTCTTTATCCCACACACATCATCACATCACAACATCAGCCTATTAATGTTCCCACAGGCCTCCTCTCTGTGAGAGGGAATGGGCCATTATCCACCACGCGGGCCCAGTGCGGGTTGGTAGATGTCACATGTCTTCGAATTTTTGGTTCTAGGACATGCCGGTTTCCTCACGATGTTTTCCTTTACCGTTTTGAGAGCAGTGGTGATGAAATAATTTACACAAAGTAAAGCACCTTCCTGGGCTCGAACCCACGATCTACAACTTGTAAGTCGCGGCCGATAACACTGGGCCACCACTGCTCTCTGGGCCACCACTGCTCTACTGGTCCACCACTGCTCTACTGAGCCACCACTGCTCTACTAGGTCACCACTGCTCTACTGGGCCACCACTGCTCTCTGGGCCACCACTGCTCTACTAAGCCACCACTGCTCTACTGGTCCACCACTGCTCTCTGGGCCACCACTGCTCTACTGGGCCACCACTGCTCTACTGGGCCACCACTGCTCTACTGGGCCACCACTGCTCTACTGGGCCACCACTGCTCTACTGGGCCACCACTGCTCTACTGAGCCACCACTGCTCTACTGGGCCACCACTGCTCTACTGGGCCACCACTGCTCTACTGGTCCACCACTGCTCTCTGGGCCACCACTGCTCTACTAAGCCACCACTGCTCTCTGGGCCACCACTGCTCTACTGGGCCACCACTGCTCTACTGGGCCACCACTGCTCTACTGGGCCACCACTGCTCTACTGGGTCACCACTGCTCTCTGGGCCACCACTGCTCTACTAAGCCACCACTGCTCTCTGGGCCACCACTGCTCTACTGGGCCACCACTGCTCTACTGGGCCACCACTGCTCTACTGGGCCACCACTGCTCTACTGGGTCACCACTGCTCTACTGGGCCACCACTGCTCTCTGGGCCACCACTGCTCTACTAAGCCACCACTGCTCTACTGGGCCACCACTGCTCTACTGGGCCACCACTGCTCTACTGGGCCTTCACTGCTCTACTGGGCCACCACTGCTCTACTGGGCCACCACTGCTCTACTGGGCCACCACTGCTCTACTGGGCCACCACTGCTCTACTGAGCCACCACTGCTCTCTGGGCCACCACTGCTCTACTAAGCCACCACTGCTCTACTGGGCCACCACTGCTCTACTGGGCCACCACTGCTCTACTGGGCCACCACTGCTCTACTGGGCCATCACTGCTCTACTGGGCCACCACTGCTCTACTGGGCCACCACTGCTCTACTGGGCCACCACTGCTCTACTGGGCCACCACTGCTCTACTGAGCCACCACTGCTCTACTGGGCCACTACTGCTCTCTGGGCCACCACTGCTCTACTAAGCCACCACTGCTCTACTGGGCCACCACTGCTCTACTGGGCCACCACTGCTCTACTGGGCCACCACTGCTCTACTGGGCCACCACTGCTCTACTGAGCCACCACTGCTCTACTGGGCCACCACTGCTCTCTGGGCCACCACTGCTCTACTGGGCCACCACACCACTGCTCTGTGATCCGACATACGTCAAACTTAAAACACCCCTCTTTTACCGTCGTAGGTTAAAAAGTAAAAAATCAAACTAGAAAAGATACCGTGTTTAAGTGTTTTTTTATTTTTTTTAAGTATACATGTATAACTTTACAGGTTATACCTAAGGCATTATTCAATGAAAGAAAAAAAAATACACACAAACGAAACATAAAAGAATTAGGCAAAATTAAATATAAACAAATAAAAACTAATTTAAAAAAAAAAAAAAAACACGATACCAAAAAACATAGACAAAAAAAGATACAAAAACGGAAAAAATTACGGAAAAAAAAAAATAAGTACATCAGACAGAAGTAAAAAAATGTACAAAGAATACATAAACAATTATTCACTAATCTAACTTTCATCCATCTTCTCACAAAAACTTAAACATTCACGACACACATCTATCCACCTCCCAGCAAACAGGTCACACTCCTAGACCAGGGTCGATAATTTTTAAAACCAAAAAAATAATAGTAGGATGAAACCCATTAGAAAAGGAGGGGAATATTATAAAAATGAAAGGAAAAATAATTTACGGGCGATCTGAGGTCGGGAAGGGGATGGGGGTGAGTTTTTAAGGGTAAAAAACGGTTTTTCTCGATTTCCGGCAAAACTAAAAGTCGTATCGAAAAAAGTCAAACGGCAAAGTTGTAGGTAATAAAAAGATCTAAAACTTTTGTATTTACACTTTTTTCACATAACCTCAAAATTTATGTGAAAAATCCAAAAAACCAAGTTTTTGGTTTTTTATTTTTATCTTTTACAAAATTTTTTTTTTTTTTAACGAAATTTGGTGAAAACTTACCTTTTTATGTCCCAAATACGCTGTAATTTATTTGATTAAAAATATTAATTTTTTCACCTTATTTTGAATTAATATCAAAAAAACACCCTAATTTTCAATCGAAAATTCACCCGTCAAAATATCAGCTTTTTTCAAAAAGTTGGTATGGTTTCTGTTCGTTGAAATCTCTACTTTCCGATGGTGAAAAAAATAATATATGTTACTACAGTAAATCTTCTCAGAAAATGCAAAAAATCAAAAAAAACTTGAATTCGAAATTTTTTTTTTAATTATTATAAATAATTTTGAGCTATTTATTAAAATTTACACTTTAATTACTCGAAAAGCGTTAGATTACATGTGACATTGATAACAAAAAAATTGCAAATAAAAATATACTACTATAATTAACAAACAAATAAGTTCATAAAATTAATATTTAATAAGCCATCTACAATATTTGGAGAAAGTTGTCGAATGTTCTTTAAATTATATGCGTAGATGCCTATTTATAACTATTTTAAGATAAATTATATATACCTGAGTAGATATACCTGAGTGACCTACGAAAAATTGTAGCCCATCAAAAGGTATTTCGTGGAGAAGTGGGGAAGGGGCTAGGCGGGTCTGGGTCTTACTACATACATACCTACTATTATATACTATATATTTCGTGGCAGCTGTTACAACCGTATTTAACCGTATTAACCAGTATTCGAAATACAGTACAGTATACAACATCGTTTATAAAAATACACGTGCACGCTGAGTTTCTTGAAGATAATTGTGACAAGTTTACTTAAAAAAACAAAAAAAATTTTCAAAAAGAAATGCCATCAAAAAGACAAAAACTAATGGATAAGTGATTAGAATTGAAGATAAGGTATTTATGAATGATAAGATTAATGTGTTTAAAAATATTGTAATGAATAACGTAATCAGAATAAAGCATCTACATTTAATAGTACGATTTACATTTATATTTATATATAATGAGATTTTCTATGACATAAATGTAATTAGCATTAAATAAATCAACTTTTTAATTGAAACAAATTGCAGCAATCACATTTTTAAGATGAAATTATTTATAATAATTAAAAAAAAAATTCGAATTCAAGTTTTTTTTGATTTTTTGCATTTTCTGAGAAGATTTACTGTAGTAACATTTTTTTTTTCACCATCGGAAAGTAGAGATTTCAAAGAACAGAAACCATACCAACTTTTTGAAAAAAGCTGATATTTTGACGGGTGAATTTTCGATTGAAAATTAGGGTGTTTTTTTGATATTAATTCAAAATAAGGTGAAAAAATAAATATTTTTAATCAAATAAATTACAGCGTATTCGGGACATAAAAAGGGAAGTTTTCACCAAATTTCGTTTAAAAAAAAAAAATTTTGTAAAAGATAAAAATAAAAAACCAAAAACTTGGTTTTTTGGATTTTTCACATAAATTTTGAGATTATGTGAAAAAAGTGTAAATACAAAAGTTTTAGATCTTTTTATTACCTACAACTTTGCCATTTGACTTTTTTCGATACGACTTTTAGTTTTGCCGGCAATCGAGAAAAACCGTTTTTTACCCTTAAAAACTCACCCCCATCCCCTTCCCGACCTCAGATCGCCCGTAAATTATTTTTCCTTTCATTTTTATAATATTCCCCTCCTTTTCTAATGGGTTTCATCCTACTATTATTTTTTTTCACTTTTTATTATTTTTCAAGGCTTCTACCCTGGTCTATCCGGTGCTGATGTCAGAAGGGCATTTAGCAATGTGAGCGCCCGAACTAGAGGCGAGTTTGCTCGGGACACCTTACGTGCCGAAGGTACGGCCAAAAGGTGGTGACTTCGTGGTCTAAGCTGTTGTTTGGGCACCACAGGAACAAACACCCTCAACAACTGCGCCACGAGCTCCTGACAATCGGACTCTCCCCGCATAATACGGCAGGTAGTGATGCTTAGCTATAGAGAATACGAGTCTTTTCAGCCATGAACGAACTTGATTTCCGAAACCTAAATGGAAAAAAAACAGAACGATTAATAAAGCAGAATGATCCAGCTGCCAGAAATGTTAATCCTAGCTTTTAAGCTTTCTGTATCTTCATTCTACAGGTGAAATATTGAAACCGAATTCTGAAATGCAATAAGCTGACTTCTCTTATAATTGTAGACGTAATTATGCGACTAATTGATTACATGCGGTTCTGGGTTCGATTCCCGGGTGAGGCAAGTGATATATTTGTGATATATTTGTATAAGTAATTTTTTTTTTTCGGCAAACCCTGGTTCTCTTGCGGATCTCTACATTTCTGATTCGATCACGCAAGGAAACGCTTATTATATGTATATCAAAGCAAATGAAATATCGGAAGACATTGCATAAATGTCTGGAAAAGGACTGGTCTACACTGGCCCAAAACCGGGCGAAATGGAAAGAGGAAATCCCAATACGACTGTAGATCAATTAATAATAATATTGCAAAATGCGACAACTTCAAAAATAGTTCCAACATTTGTGCTACTTTGAACAACGACGGGGGCGACGCCAATGCATGCTGACACAGTTTGTAGTTCTGCTCATTGTGCAGGCTAATAAGAGCGTGAAGTTATAGTTTCAATCATTACGCCGAGATGAGTGACGTCATCACACTGATCACGAGGTATGCCTCATGCCAATGATTAACCTCCAATTTTTGAATTAAAAATTTTAATTTATCAAAACTTTAGCACTAAAGCCTGGTGTACACGGGTAGAGTTACCGGTAGAGTAGAGACAATAGCAGTAGCATTGTTCCTACTCTACCGTACAGCTACCATGATACTACTGATGACACATTTTATTTATTTTTATTTTATTTGTTTACTCGCATTGGAACGCCTTGGAGCAATTACACCAATGGAGCACAAACTTATGATAAACACACGATAAGTCCAGGTTTCCACGATGTTTACCTTCACCATTATCAGTGATGTCCAAGATAAACTTAGAAAGTACATATGAATTCAAAAAGTCACATGGTACTGGCTCGGATTTGAAGCCACGACCTCAACCACGAGAGGCGCGGTCTTAGCCATTGGGCCACCACGGCATACTACATGCATGAGAATGCGGGAATACATGATACCTCTAGGCTTAAAGCCTGGTGTACACGGGTAGAGTTAACAGCATAGTATAACGGTAGAGTATTAATTATGCTACTAACTATACCAATGTAGACAGCATTGGGAAACTAGAGTACTAAAACTTGAAATAATAAAGTGACTAGGCCCGTGGGTAAGCTACTTAACTCTAACACTTGCCTTCTTACTCTACTCTACCATACACTTTACCGCCTACACAAGTTACTCTAATAATAAAATTTAAATTTACGCGTAGACAGTTACTCTACTGAAACTGGTAGAATACTTGGAATTGGTAGAGTATTACGCTAGTTGACTCTAGCGTTAACTCTATCCGTGTACAATTGGCTTAAAATAGGGATTGACACTTATCTACTGAAATCAGAAATCCAGACTCCATGATTGTTGATGAAAGTTAGCTTAACATCACGCTTTTTGTGATGTGAAGGTTTGGGCAGAGGTGTACAGCACAGTTCATCAGTTATGTTTAAGTCCCTAGGGTAAAAACATCTATTTAGTCCGTCAGATAAATAACCTAAAAATATTGGACACGTCTTTTTCTTTTGCCACGTAAACAAAAAATACGACGATACAGTGCATTGAAATATCGTGTGACGTCACGGTGTGCTACACGACATTATACTGACAAAATGACGTCACAAGCCCCCACTACTGAACTTTGATGCGCTTTATCTAGTTTTTATTTTATTTAATAAAGCACAAAGTACGTTGCCAATATTATTTGATAATCTCATTGACGGACTAAATTTAATTATATTTTAACTACCCAGGAAAAATCCCTATTGGTTATATCTGAGGTTATATCCAAAAACCGAGCACTAATTTAGAATAGAAGCTGCTTATCAGGAACGCCTGAGAGACAACTCAAAACCACAGTGCTCGAACAGTGAATCGAACCCAGAAACCTTACGCTCAACAGTCGCGATGGCGACCCGTAATGTGCCGTAATTATGGAAAGCAACCAAGCGGTAATTTCTTGTTGAATAGTAATTCTATTTAAATAAGGGGCAGTTCAAGTCATTTATTCTTGTGCCTGAATGTGTTCTTTGTATCTGAGATAAACCATAGGATTTTTGATACCCCGATTTTCGACCCCTTTTTATGTTTTCCAGTTTCAAAATTTGATACAACAGCTTTCTCCCTAATTCCATTGAAATCGTTTCAACCGTTTTGCCGTCAAGTCAAAACAAAGAGACAGACAGATAAACACACTAAAGAAAGTACCTGGGGGGGGGGGGGGGACCATAAGCTCTTAGAGTAAGGTTATTTTGAGATCGCGTAAGAGACAGATGTATACAAGTCACATCTGTCCTTTACACACACTCAAAATAACCTTACTCTAAGAGGTTATGGTCAACCCTCTTTTTTTTCTGGAATCAACTTTATTTTACAATGCACAGGACTTTCGGCTGCCAAGCGCTTTCGAAAGTCACGTGGTCTATCCCTTATATTTTTGGCCTTCGCTGATAGATTAGAATAACACTTTGTCTAGAGCACCGTCACCAATTACTTTCATTTAGGGTCCGTTTCTTAAAAGTAATGTACCCGTCGCGGTCCTTAAGGCGGTTATTGTGCTCGCCAAACTTCTGGGCCGCCCTGAAGTTGAATTTCCGATGCGCAAGGCACGAAACGGTGCTGTTTTTGTATGAGTTTTATTACTGCGCAGCCATTGTAGCCAACTTCAGGGCGGCCAAGAAGTTTGGCGAGAACCCTGCCCGGCCTTATAAATATCTAATCTATCTATCTATCCAATACATTTAAAAGAGCAATTCTTGTATATATGTATATATATAATCTGAATTTTGGCAATGGCTCCAACGATTTTCATGAAATTTTGTATGCAGGGGGTTTCTGGGGCGATAAATCGATCTACCTAGGTTTCATTTTTAGAAAACGTCGTTTTCTCTATTATCACCCGGGCAGAGCTCGGTCGCCCAGGTACTTGTATTAAATCATCATCATCTGCCTAGCCTTTAGCCCAACATAATTGGGAAAAGGCGGTTTCCAGTTTAACCGGGTGTTTTAGAAAGAGCGACTGCCTATCTGACCTCCACAACCCAGTAACTGGGTAACACGATGAGACCCCTTGACCAGACTGGTGTCAGATCTCAAGCTTCTGACTACCAGTAAAGACTGTCAAAGATCTTCAAATGACAGCCGGGACCTACGGCTTAAAGTGCTTTCCGAGGCACGGAGGAAACTCACTATGTAAAGATGATCGCCCACCCACGGACCGACCTCGTCAAGCGTTGCTTAACCTTGAAGATCGAGCCGAGTGTCTGTTATTATTTAGCCACGAGCTCAAATATTTTATTAAATAATAAACAAAATGTAATCAATAAAAGTAAGTAGGTACCCGGGTTCTCATTGCTAAGAAAGAAAATTTCGTTCAAATAAATCTCACTAGATGGCGCGACATGTACAGACAATTCAATAGAATTGTTGTAAAATTAACATTTTCTGGAATTGAACATAAAAATTGTATGTTCTTGTTTAATCAACTCTCCTAAGTACAAAATTATGGAATATTGGGCTCATAATTCACATTTCAAAGATTATTTGAACGGATCATTTATAATTGATGCCTATAGATGGCGCATTTTTTAATTTCTGAGTCATTCCACTCGATTGTTAAAATTTGCATTGTAACACATTTTGGTTTTAAAAAAACTGTAAAAACGTGCAAAAAAATACAATAAAACGAACCTTCACTGTATTTGAAGAAAAAAATATTCACGAACCTAGTAAACTCTTTCACTTGCAAGTCGCTGCTTACATCATCTATTGCCGTAAAACGGGATCGAACGCGATTGATGTACTTACAAAAATTACAAGATTAATCAGACGCAAAACGCTTCGTCGGCACGGTTTCTTTATATGGGATGAGGCATCTGTATGCTAGTATTATATTATCTGTGGTAGGTACCAAGGTTTTAGTCAAGACTACGGAAACTATCTGGATGCGAGACGCACGGGACCGATCAGTGAGGCGACACTTGAGGGGAGGCCTATGTTCACCAGGACGTCTTCCGGCTAAAATGATGATGATCATGAATCATGATGATGGAATTTATCTTGGAAAGGTCCGCACAAAATAGGTTGGCGGTCCGGATCCCGACCGCGGGCCGCTATTTGGTGAACCCTGGTCTAGAGCATCTGGATGTATGAACGATAACAAAGCTAAGCAGTATGTATGAATCATAGGAGGAGGCGTTCTGTAGTTTCCACCTACCACCATGGGGAAAAAAAGTTAATTAAAAAATCTAAAATCCCGCTGCTTAAGAAGCGAACTAAAAAGACGTTAACAAGAACAAAATCATGCTGTGCATTCGGAGGATAAGTATCGCGAGCTGGCTGACCAAAACTAGGTGTATTCTCCGACTGATTTGTCTCGTGATTTGCTTTTTTGAATTTTTTAGTTAACATTTTTTTTTCGAATCGGTACGTTTAAACGTATAAGTGTTTTATATTTTTGAAATCACCTCTCAAAACCCTTTATTTTGATACCCCTCACGAGGGGTTCAGAAGAAAAAAAAATCGGGCCACCACAATATGGCGCCCAACAGCCGCTATTTTTCTGTTCCAATTTTAATGTAGCCAGTGACACTCCGCAAGGTTAAGACGAATCGATTGACGTAAGAATCATAAAATCGGCCAAAGCGTTTTGTCTCTACAATGCCTATATAGACTGATAAACACATTACCTCCTTCGGCAGGCGGGTAAAAAGGCGTGAGTTTATATATATACGTATTTATTTACTCTGGTTCACCATATCCGTATAGTTTGCCGCCAGCCCCTCTGGCGGACCAGTCTGCCGGTGACTCATGCCGAAGTAAGGAAAACGCTCAGTAGGTAGCACAAACACTTAGTCATATCCACACCACTCTATCTAGATAAATACACGCGAATCGAATCTCTATAAACCAGTAAATAAGAGCCATTTGACATCATTGCAAAATGATGTGGGCCTTGCTCAATAATTCGGCTGCTGCAATTTTATACTAGACTGTAATTATTTTGGTACAAAAGGAAGTGTATGTAGAAATATTTATTTAATCAAAGTTCGAAAGCCTTGGTGGTTTCTAGTTCTCCTTTAGAAGGTCGATTTATGTGAGAAAGTTTTTCTGTTTTTTTTGTTCACAAATCCTTGAAATTGTGCATAATATTTTTATTGAATATTTAGGTACAGTACGATTCAAACTTAATGGCGGCTCAGAACCCCACCCTTCACCCATAAACACCATGAATGAATTTGAATGAATGAATGAATTTGCTACTGCGCAGCGACTGACCTCATGTTCTGAGCCGCCATAAAGTTGATTTGTACTGTGAGGCCATAGTGGAGTGTTTGAACGTGTCCTTGCAAGCGGTCTCCGAATGGGGCGATGCCAATCTGGTCAAGTTTAATGCTGCTAAAACCCAGGCGTGTCTTTTTTCCGCTAAAAAGAGCCAATTTCACCCGGCTCCAACTTTCCGTGATGTAACCGTGCCAATAACGTACCAGCTTGAGCTTCTTGGCGTTACGTGACATCGACTCTCAATTTTGGGCCATACATTGAGGCAAAGGCTCAGCTGGCTGCCAAAAAGTTGGGGATCCTTGCGAAGGTGGAAAGGTACTTCACGCTGGAACAGCTGCTCAACTTGTATCAAGCGCAAGTTCGATCGTGCATGGAGTACTGTTCTCATCTCTGGGACGGATCTGACAAATACCAGCTTGATTCACTAGAATCAAAGGGGGCCAAGAAACTCGGCAATGAGGCACTGGTCAAGTCAAAGCTCCAGACCCTTGAACATCGTAGCCGAGTTGCCAGCTTGTCGGTTTTTTATCGGTTACATTTCGGGGAGTGTGCGATGTAATTGCATGATTTAATTCCGTCCAGCCCGTTCCATCATCGGACTATCAGACGTACGGCGATGCGTCATCAGTACATGGTGGATATCCCACCCATACGCACAAAACTTTTTGGGGACACTTTTATTATGCGTACAGCTAAAGAGTGGAATTCCCTGCCGGAGTCTGTGTTTCCCGATAGCTACAATCTAGGGGTCTTAAAGTCAAGAGTGAATGGGTTTTTTCTAGGCAAGCGTGCTTCACCGTCGCTTACCATCAGGTGAGATAGTGGTCAAGCGCAAGCCTATAGATAATAATAAAAATAAAAAAAGGATTGTATTTGTATGTTTTACCTTAGATGTACGAGTAAAATTTCCTTCTATTCTAGTCTAGAATATTCAAAACATAATGTGAAGTCCTGTACTACTGTTCTTGTCTTTTGGGGTTTCCCATCTCTGTTTCCCAGAGTCGAACTTTTTGTTTTATCAAAACGAGAAGCTTGTATGATTCACCCTGATATGACTCGTGTGCTCGGATAGGGCCGACGTGTTACCCCACTCCAATGTGATATCAAGATCAAAAGATGACGCACTCAGCACACTCTGGACCTGGCTGTTCCCCGAATAAGTTAGCCAGTAAGTAGCCACGGCGACGAGACATTTCGATATTATGGTAGCCACCATGCTGAAATAAAATACCAAATATGACCCATACCATAAAAAAACTGGGTAAATATGTACTTAGTACTAACATATCCACGAATAACGGACATTGCTCAGCATAATGCTAGGGCTCGTGTGCGAGACAGAGCCACAGCGCTGGTTTTCAGCGACAGGCGGCTCACAAGTCATTTGATATATTTGTGCTGCACTACAAAGTTCTTATCGTTTAAGTTGCCTATCAAATAATCGTCGAACCCTCGATGTGCATTGGCATAAACCACGTGCAAGTAAGTAGCTTTCAGGATTGTCCCACTCGGCTACAGTAATGTGTCTGTACTTTTCATTTTGCTTTTGATTGTATTATTGCTGATAGAAGAATTACTTAGCTTAAATCTTCTACGCATAATTAGTAGAAAAGTAATTTTGTTAAACATGGCTTCCAAACACCCTATTTAAGGCCGTACCCTGACCAAAAGATCAGTATGAGATATGAGCATTCCTATTGGCCTAGCGGCACTGGTGGCGCATGAATTACAGTAGTGAATACGCCCAGATTTTAGAATAAGATCTTTATAAAATCGAATATCGGTCTTTTGAAACAAAAAATCTTACAAAATGTTCGTTATCAAATTGTCTATCCATTAGTGTTAGTACAAAAAATAATTAATGAACACTTTACGAGGAGATGCATATATCAATAATTATTTCTCATTTTCATGGTTTTGTTGGAAGGGGATTAGTGAAACATATACCTCTTTAAAAAAAAAGTATATGACCATTTTAGAATCAATATTATGTAGAAATTAAATGTATTTTTATTAATTGATATTTATTTTTAAATAAAGAGTAGAAAGCTCTTAAACACTGCACAAAAACAACTAGCGCGGCGTTTTGCTCGGAGAGTATTCTTCGCTGCAGTTTTAGTTTATATACTTTCAAATACACATTTTATTATTGCACACACATACTTAGATTTCTCATAAATAATATTTCCTAGAAGCGATTAATCTTAATAATCTTAGTTCTTGGAACCAGGTACAATAAAACTGCATCAGGTGGAGATCCTATGTCGAGAAATTATTTACAATGAAACGGCATTTATTAGAAGAATATATTTATCTATAATACCTATATCTATATTTACTTCACCTACCTCTAAATATCTGTTGAGACCATATATAGATTTCCGTAGCAAAAAAATTGTATATCTATGGATGAGACAATATCGATCAATGCTAGAGGATGCATACAGGGTGGCTTTTTGAATTGAGGCGAAAATCTTTTGCATAGAGATTCGATATTTCTATGATTATCAGAATTAAATAGATTAAGGCCAATTAAAGATCAATAATCGTGTCTATTTTTAACAATACATCTTATTTACCCAATCAAGAGATAGCATAAAACATAGCAACATAAAATTGTAGTACCTTAAATGAAAACTCTCAATATTAAAACGCCTTTTAGTTGATGAGGATCTTATTCAAAAGCCGAGCTTTTTTTTTGTAGAATTTCCCTAATTATTTGCATGTTGCTGATGCAGTAATACACCACGGATTGTTGCATCATGCTATCGATGCCATTTGGTCTGCCGCCACAAATAAACAGACAACAAATATATATATTTAACTAGCTTCTGCCAGCGGATTCGCCCGCGTGAAAAGTATTTTCTTATCCCAAGGAAACATTATAGCTTTTAGTTTATTCCAGACTATAATCTATCTCTATGCCAAATTTTATCCAGATTCGTTCAGCCGTTCTGGCGTGATTGAGTAACAAACATACATCCAAACTTTCGCATTTATAACATTAGTAAGATTTCAGATCGCGATCCACATTTTCATTAACAGTCGCTTTTATTTCATTCACTGAAAGTTGGAAAAGATAATAAAATAATTCATTAAAAAATCTTTTTAAAATCAAGCTCTTTTCGTATTCTTCTCAGCAAACCCTTTCATTTGATACCCATATCATGGCAGTGCACAAAATATAACTAGTCCGCCATCTTGGGCCGTCCGCCATATTGGATTTAGAATGACTTGACTTAGCTAACCATGCATTGTCATCCAAACTAAACGTGTATGCAACATTTCATCTTAATCGGTGCCGGCGATAACTGCTTTAAAATTCAGTTGCAAGATTTAACCCGAACACACTTACATACATACATTGCAAGTTAAATAAAAGCTTGTAATAAAATAATTAATTCTTGGAAACTCGCAATATTCATCGAGTGATATTAAAATCAATCTGTGTCAAAGCTGAATTACAGATACAACGGAAATCCTCGCCGTATAGTCATCATTACGGTTCTGTCGAAATACGAAGCAAATAAATACCTGGCTTCATTTCCAGTTTATATTTTCAGGAAGGGTTTAATACAATATTATCAATTCATAGGAATAGTCTGCTGTTAGACATTTTTAATTGGTCCGTGCTCCTGGTTCCAGGAATAGATGTTCTATCTAGCTTCGTCCACTTGCTGCTATAAAATCCTGGCTTACGAGAGAAAATAGAATTATTTATAATCTGTTTTTCCAGGTAAAAAATATGACTTACGTTTTTCTTGCACTAAGGAGCAGATCTATGGTCGTTTTTGATGAAGATGGCGTTATTATAAATGTGGGTTTTGAACTAAGATATGTCATTATCGCTCTATAATGTTGCCATAGTGTTCAGCCGGTCGTTTGTGCATGTACATAATATTTAGAACTTAGCCAAGACCTTTAAAAATCATATCTTCTTGCCCTTGTCCCATGCCCATGTTACTTGGGGTCGGCACGACACGTTTTCTTCTTCCATCCGTCCTGTCCCCCGTCACGCTATCACTGACTCCCTTTTCATTCATCAAATAAAACATAAAAAATCTAGATGTGTAACCAAAATGTCATTATTTTTGTCCGTTTTGGAATAAAAATATTTGATGCTGTTGATAACAATCAACGATTATTACATAACATGCTTTTTGTTTTTGATTACTTTCAGGATATCAGTAAAATTCAATGCAGATGACAATGCGAAAGGCTAATTGCGTAAGTAAATTCGGCAAGCCAAAGGGTTTGACCCCATGAAAGAGTATGACAAATTCTCTTTTTATTAATAAGGTATTGGCAAAAAATATTGGACTATTTTATTGGTGAAGATACTTTTTTCGAAAGAGTCCAATAACTTTTGGCAATACCTAATCATTTGAATAGTATTTGTCATACTCTTTAATTGGGTCAAACCCTCTGCCTTGCCGAATTCACTTACGCAATTAGGCTGCTGTAGTCCTTCCCTAATTAATTTCTACAGAATCTGTGATCGTTTCCAAATCCTATTCGCTTTTGAACATTAGACACAGCAGAAATAGACGGGATGGTCTATTCTCATACACAGCCGACACGATAAACACAACAGTCAGCCCGACAACATGGACTGGTCTCTAAACCTACGAGAAACAAGCGTAGCACGTATACCGAAAGCCAAATAAACCCGTAAACAATATTTTCGACTGTGTTTGAAATCACATTGGCTTGTGATGAGCACGAAATTATCAACAATTTTCAATAGCGTAGTGTTTTCCACGGCGAGAGCTCACGTGCTTGGAAATTGTATTAATCCATCGATAAACTAGGACACACAAAATGGCGCTCGAATCTATCTCAAAATAGACGAGAGCTTTTTCAGTTCGTCTCATTTATTTTATATTAAGCAGTGGTTTGGACGACTTTCTACGAAAACTGAATTTTTACAGAGTTATGCAGTGTTGTAAAAAGTAATGTTGCTCATATTGATAGAAAACTTTTGTTAAAACCATTGACAACAAGCGTGTATATTCTATGATTGTACCTAATTTGTCGGAGTATTCCAGACTTTTCTAGGTGGGGATTTCCGGGATAGCGAAGGAATTTTTCATAACAGTTCATTAGCTCCGAGATTGCTTGGAAGTCATTGCTACAGAATTCTTTTATGATATTAGTGTCGAATAATGTTGGAATTAATATTTGAAGTTTTTAATGGAGTTAATAGTATTTTGACAAAATATTTTTCGTTCATGTTCATGGCTGAACAACATTTAAAATTAAAAAGAGTGGTTTTATAGCTTCCAGCATGAAGGTATTTCGCTTTTTACAAGCTTTTGTTTAACTTCCAATATATGTATGTATGTAAGTGTGTTTGGTTCAAATCTTGAAACTGAATTTTAAAGCAGTTATCCTCCACCGATTAAGATAAATTTTGCATACACGTTTAGTTTGGATGACAATGCATGGTTAGCTAAGTGAAGTCATTCTAAATCCAATAAGGCGGACGGCCCAAGATGGCGGACTAGTTATTTTTTGTGCACTGCCATGATACGGGTATCAAATGAAAGGGTTTGCTGAGAAGAATACGAAAAAAGCTTGTTTTTAACTAAAAAGATTTTACAATGAATATTTTTATTACATGAACATTATGGATTTTGAAAATATTTATTGATTTATTTTATATTTTATTAAATGACATTGGAAAGGTTTTTACCTAACCACGAAAATAAAGTACCTACCTAAATAGGCGTATAAACAGAAACTATAGTACGCCTGAAAAAATAAAAGGACGTAGAAGAAAGGAAAGTAGTGGAAACCGTGATGTTTTATCTGGAGAGTAGCAGCGGCGACGACCACGGCGCCATCGATCCGACGCTGAGCTAGCACCTACTCGTACCTACCTACCGCCATACCTTCTAATTCTAACCTTTATTGTGTTTATTAAAAATATGGCTTTGCTTTCATGATTTCCATTAATGAGGGGATGATATTTTAAAATTGTTGATGTTGGTATACTTTGATGATTCACTTTATATTAACACAAGATGGCATTTTGAAATTGAAAACATTGCCTTGATCCTGCGCTTATCATTTTCATTGATCAAGCAATGTTCATTGAGATAATAGCTTTATACATGTTAAGTGTGATCTAGGATCACACATTTAAGACACTAACCGTCTTAAGGGTCTTCCTCCGCTTAAGTGCCGTGAAACGGTTACTTTCTAAAGCATACTCCTTAGTAACGGCTAGGTTAAAAGGTTTGAACAAAAATATATTTATTATTGATTCATGTACATTATTTGTGAACATGGTTTTTTTCGAGTAACTAGTAGATTTGCTTTAAAAAAATAATCAACAACACCATATTTTTCGCTACTTTTGGATACACCTCCAAAACGGCTTCGTCATCACCATATCAGCCATAAGACGTCCACTGCTGGACATAGGCCGCTCCCAAGCGTTGCCACAATTACTTTTTTCGCTGTGGGTGAAGCGGGAGAGCGTGTCAGACTTTTACTGACTAAAACCCACGCGTGTTCCTTCAGTTGCTTGTGCCAGGGCCGCAGGGCCAGGGTTACTCTCTTTCAAATTTATCCGCGACCCAGACGTCATTCTAGCTCTAGGATCATTTGCTAGATTAGCGACGGGCTTACTGGTTGACGTGTAAAACTGCCCATAGAATCTCTCGATCTCCCTCAGAAGCTCCGGTTTGGCAGATACGATGCTGCCATCATCGGTCTTGAGTTTCGTGAGCTGGCTCTGCCCAATAGTTAGATCTCTTGCAAAGACTTTGGAACCCTTAATCCGCTCAATCGCGTCGTTAATACTTCCGGTTTTAAAGCGTTGGAGGTCGCTTTTCAAGGACTTTGAGATCCGTCTATTTAGCTGCCGGTATTTCAACGCATCGTTTAAAGACTGCAGGATCATCTCACACCTCTCTCAGGGTGAGAGGTTATTGTTGCTGTATGTACGGTGGGTCTTGAAGAACTTAATGGGTTCGTGGAAGCTGTCCATACGGTCGTATGGACAGCTTCCACGAACCCATAGCTGTATTCGTCCAGGGAGCTGCTTAGGCACTCGAAACGATTCTGGAGTTCGAGTTGAGAGCTCTCGGGGTTTTGGATCTGAATCTGTGTTGATCGGATCGTAGAATTCAACAGTCGAGACCGTAAAACGACTTGGATTTTTAAAAATAATTTACACCGAAAAATTATTGCTAGATTTTCTTCACAACTGAAATAGCACATGTAAATCCAAATATTAACACAGTACTGGCCGTGCGTCCGCTCGGAGCCTGAATATCAATATTAAAACTCCTTTTGGACAGTTTTGTTTGCAAAGTATTCTTTGATTAACATAATTATGTTATAAAGACATTCTGGCAAAAAATTTGCTGTGTAAAAATATTTTTAAACATCCAAATCGATTTGGAGCAATACCCAAAAGTAGCGAAAAAATATCGTGTTGATAATTATTTTTTAAAGCAAAACTATTAGGTACACGAAAAAAACATGTTCCACATGTAGTACATGAATTGATAATAATAATTTTTTTCAACCTAGCTGTTACTAAGGAGTAAGCTTTAGAAAATCGTTTTACGCCACTAAAGCGGTGGAAGGCCCGACGGAATTTTCTTAGTAAAAAGTCATAATTCGAGGTTTGGCTCTCGTCTCTTTCCTCCTCCAATATTGGACCAATTTAAAAGATATTCTGTAAAATGAAAATTAAAGATATATACTGTCTCTATGTTTTCCTTTTTGATGATACATTATCTTTAGAAGCACTAGAGCCCTCAAAAAATTCTCAAAATTGCGCCGTCAACAGAGGTTTAGTGTACAAATTTGACAAATATAAATGAAAAAAGGAAAACATAGATATATCTTACTTTACCAGTTTGCGCGGGGTTGAAATGCATTTTATATCAACCGACAACACGTGCGGAAGAGATAGATGCTTTGATGAGCAGTAGGAAGCTAGTTCGCGTACGAACACACTCTTTTGCAATAAATGGATTTTATTTTATTTATTTTGCAAATTTGTAGCGAAATGGATGATGATTTAGGACGAAACCGAGCGCGCAAAATTTTATAAACAGAACTTTGGGAGTCTGGATATCATGAAAAAACGACTTAACTTATCTGTTCAAAATAAAATTAATTGCATTGTTGAACTACTAATCTATCCCTGTATGGTAGCCGATTTGCAATTTTCCGTCTTCTTATGGTATTTATTCGCGCCCAAAAATGCGTTTAAATTAGTGTCTAAATGTGGAACTTTCGACGCTCATAACTTTCAAATATTTACTTTTTTAGGGTTCCGTACCCAAAGGGTAAAAACGGGACCCAAATATACTAAAACATACAACAAACAACAAATACTAAAAACAGAATAAAACAATATTTAAGGAGGTCTCCCATACAACAAACGTGATTTTTTTGTCGTTATTTGCTCGATATTAATAACGGCAACAGGTAGACGCTTGAAATATGCACAGAATATTTAGTTGTATATTCACTTCAAAAAATAACAATGATTAAATTAAAATAAAATAAATTAAGGAGGGCTCCCATACAACAAACGTGATTTTTTTGCCGTTTTTTGCAATAATGGTACGGAATCCTTCGTGCGCGAGTCCGACTCGCACTTGGCCAGTTTTTTACTTTTTTGTTTCCATACAGGGCTAGATAATGATGAGAAAAATTTATATTACTTTTTATTTTGAACGTACATTGTAAAACAGTGGAATAATCCCTAGACTACGTTTGTATGGAAGAATTTTCGACTAGTGTAACCTTAAGCATGTATATTATAAAGCAGACAAGAGAAGAGGTTGCGAGAATCCACTGGATGCGAGAAGCACCGGACCGGTCGATAAAGCCGTCTCTTTGTCCTTCCCAAGTGACACCACATTGACCGGTCCCCCAGCAGTGGTTATCTTTCAGCTGAAATGATGACAAACCTGATTCTCTTGATAAAGTCTACTGGCTCTTGTTACACAGCGGATGACCTCTGCATCTATCTTTAAACTAAAAATATACCTAGATTTTCTCTAATAATAAAATACTGAACTTAGTAGAGCCACATCTAAAATGCTAAAGACAAAAACGTGATCCTTAGTCCCTACCACGATTGAGGGCCAGGTGGGCGGCGGTCGCCGGTTCAGCTGCGCTCTGACGTCATCGGTTCACGCACGAACACGGAGGTGGCCTTGTATGTGCGTCATTTTCATGTTGGAGCTGATGGCTTGTGTAATGGGGAGCTTGTGGGAAGAGTTAGTTTATGTGAAGAATGTAGACCACGTTAACTTAGAATAATCTTTTGTTAAGAAATCTTGTGGGTTTCCAAACTCATCCAATATATATAATACATAAACATACAGACAGACAACCCCAGGTACCACTGTCAGTATCGGTTATACAAAGTGGCAATCGCGTGGGAACCAAACCACGACATATACGTGTACTTAGTGCAGCAGCCAACCGCTCAACCACTGTATCTTCGCGGACGTTTTTTTTTCCTTACCTACGTAGCAACCTCTATTTACCCTGCACAAGGGTCATTATGTTTCAGAATCACCGAACTTGCTAAAGTTATTAGTAATTCCTTCATTATTATTCTGGTGTTCAGGAAACGCTGCTTATATTCTAGAATCATTCCTTTAGTAACTTTTTTTTTGTTGTCTTTGCCGGAATTTCTTCCTGTATCGTGGGTGCGTTTACAAACATTTGAACTAATATACACAAGACACCGAGATCCGGAACAATTATTTGTAGGCCATACAAATATTTGTTCCGAGCGGGAATCGAAACCGCGACACGCAGCGCAGCAGCCGATTGCTCAACCACTACGCCAACCGTGTCGTCAATTGTTATTGTTACGATGTTATCAAGGTGGTTCCAATTTTCGCCAAAAACATCATGTTACGATATTACATAATATTTCGCATTGACATTTAAGTGGTAGTAGGCAGCCTCTAATGATTTAACGGTCACGTAAGTACGGTAGGTACAGTTTGAACTTGAAGAATCACAAGGGCAAGCAAAGTAAGAGCAGCGATCGATCGCTTTACGGCTAGGCTTCGGATGGGTGACCACTCTTTCCGTATCGGGACCGTCTGTCCCGAATTTCATAAAAATATTTACCTATATCAGTTGGCAGACTGAATGTCTGACAACGGTCAGACCGTCTGATATCAGTAATGCTCAGTAATTGGGTAGCAAAGGTGAGAGGTCAGATGGCCAGACCACCCGTTTTAATATTTTATTTTCGCCGCAGTCTGGCTTCACCACAACATTGGTTAACGCTGACAGATTATCATGTACTACCATTGCAGGGGAGCTAATTAACGTCACGTGTATCTTTTCTTTAAGGGCACACAAACTCATGGCTTTTTAACTTGGGTGTAGGCATAATCTACAGAACGCCCTTCGCTGGGAATTTTCAAGATAAGAACGAGGAGCATTGCCTGTCAACATGAGTCCCACATAAGTGGGTATGTATGTATTTATTATTTTAGGATTATCGATAAATTATATAATATATATTATGTTTATGCACTGTGTGCTGTACACGTATTTGATAAGTTTATTGATTAGTAAGAATTGAAATATTAAGTTTATTGTACACTAGAGTATACTGTCCTCATTTAATCAAAAATCTCTATGACACTGAGGTTTACTGTAAGAGAACCCAATTATGAGTTAAGCTCGCCTTTGTACACAAGCAGTGCTACTATATTTTGTATATAATGTATGTTTTGTGTGGAGGAGCTTAAGGCTAAATAATAACAGCCGCACGGGTCGATCTTCAAGTTTAAGCAACGCTTGACGAGGTCGGTCCATGGATGGGTGACCATTTTCAACATACCGAGTTTCCTCCGTGCCTCGGAAAGCACGTTAAGCCGTTGGTCCCGGCTGTCATTTGAAGATCTTTGACAGTCGTTACGGGTAGTCAGAAGCTTGAGATCTGACACCAGTCTTGACAAAAGGCACCGTCCAGTTACTGGGTTGTGGAGGTCAGATAGGCAGTCGCTCCATGTAAAACACTGGTACTCAGCTAATTCCGGTGAGACTGGAAGTCGACCACAATATAGTTGGGAAAAGGCTAGGCAGATAGATAGTATGTTTTATGTACAATAAAGAATATATACATAATGAACGGCGCCCGAACCCTGCTTCTATCCTTACATACTCCTTTCGCTATATACACGATTATTTTTACCTGGTGCAAAAGAAAATATTGTTGTGTGGAAATTCTTTGTCTGCATGATGTTTACAAAATACTATCAACTCTACTATGCTGTCACTATAAAACTGAATACATCGCTTGTTGAACTTAGCCGCTTGAAGGTATACCGTGAATAAAACGCGCAATGTATGTTGCCTCAAGCGATGACACAACTTTTCTCAGCCGCTAATTCTTGCACATCGTACATAGCCATTATCACACTGATAGCATGATAACCTCTGTTTTTCCACAATATTCTTGTATTTCGGCGAACCTGATAATGTTAATAATTATAAAGATTAACAACTTTACGTACAAAATTCTGTTCTCCTTTTCGCTACCGTCACATGCCCCGTTACTCGAACATCACATGCCACTTATAGGGTTCCAGTATTTCGTATGCGCAACTCCTCATCGCCTTGTTTCGTTACTACAAGAACTATTGCATAACAGAAAAGTAATGAACAGTGAATACATTTTTCACCTTACACGGTAGCGAAACGGCACCACCACATTTTTTGACTAAGCTTGTTGAGTTAGAAGGTGTAGAATTAGAAGCTTGGCTCTACATGTGATCTGCTAACGGGTTATTCCTCGAAGCGCACCCAATTTGAAGTGCATTTCATGAAGCGCACCTTAAGTATTCCTCGAAACGCACCCACGATGAAACATAGAAAAGAGCGTGAAGGATTCGTAAAAAATGATATCGATAGACGTTTTAAAATTCAACTGTCCTAATTGTTTATTTATTAAAACTACTAGGAAAGCAGAAATGAACTGAAACTAGGTACTTAAGCGAATAACTACTTATCATAATAATGGTAAAATACAGGTTTTGAAATTGAATCATTTTTTGTTTTGGAAAGTACCAGGGTGACAGAAATGTCGGGAGGTTCCTGTTCAGTATAAGGCGGGAGGAAACGCCCGAGTGTCACCATTGTGTGGACCGCCCGGGGGACACGGTGGGGCATACGGTGGAGATCTGCCCTGCTTGGGCGGAGCATCGCCGTGTCCTCATGGAGGTGATCGGCGATGGTGACCTTTCGCGTCCGGCCCTGGTCCAGGCCAAGGTACGGAGCGAGAGGGCATGGGAAGCTGTCTCCTCCTTCTGCGAAGCAGTAATGCTCGCAAAGGAGGAGGCGGAACGCGTGAGGGAGACGCAAAGGAGACGCCCTCACGCCCCTAGGCACCGCAGGAGACGCCCCGGGCGTCGCAAGCCGATTTCCGGCCAACGTAGGCGCGGGTTTGCGGACGGAGAGTAATGGGTAGCTCGCCGTCCGATAAGGACCAAGCCCGAGTTTACGGCGCGTAGTGTTCCACGCGCGCCTCAAAGAGATGTCAGCAAAAGTGACGGGATCCGATAGGGCCGATGCCTGTCTGTGTCGCGGATAAATTTGAAAGAGAGGCTGGCACAAGCAACTGAAGGAACACGGGTGGGTTTTAGTCAGTAAAAGTCTGACATCCCGCTTCGCGCAGAGCGGGAGAAGTCATTGGATGATTACCCAACCAAAAAAAAAAAAAAAAAACGGTGACAGAAATGAACAGAAAATATGCGCCTAAACGATCTCACCAAGTTATGCACCAACGATTAACCACAAAGAGGAACATATATTATTCTTTATTATTCACTATCGATATCATCAATCCTTCATGCTCTTCTCTGTTTCATCGTGGCTGCGTTTCGAGGAATACTTTAGGTGCGCTTCATGAGATGCGCTTCAAATTAGGTGCGCATCGAGGAATACCACGTTATCAGATCTCTTGTAGAGCCAAGCTTTTAACTCTACACGCCCTAACTCAACAAGCCCTAATTTCACAAATTCTACACCTTATGGGTCTCGTCTTGGCAACATTTTACATGAAAATTATTTGGTGGGTGGGTATTTTCGGGCATGACCTATTGTATTCTGGGAAAAGCACATGGCAGAGTAACGAGTAAAGTCTCGTTATACGCAGCGTCGGTAACATTGGCTTTCGAAGCGCTTTAATTGTTTCTAAGAAACAATTAGTTTTTACTGGAATAGGGAATATTCGAGGGTTCGTGAGATCGCAAAGGAAAATGTGGAAAAGTTGTGAGAAGGAGGATTAAGCCTGTGAATCCTGGAATTTAGTTTTAAGTGATAGAAGACTGGGTTGACTCATTGGTGACTTTAGGCATGCGTCCAGCAGTAGTACTTGGTTAAAAATGCTAACCAATGGTAGCAAATTTCGGTAAAACACCATTTTCCTACAGTATATATGCTGTATGTATACTGTACTGCCTCACAAATGGTCACACAAGTTGGAGAGTTAATTATTTGACCATTTATCAGACTAACAATTGATGAATAAATATGTTTAAACACAAATTGAAAACTGCTCGTAAGACTCAGTTTTTTAATCCTTGTTAACTCAACTAATGGTCAATCGCTTAAGGCGCCTCCCCGAGCAAAACGCCGCGCCTAGTCGTTTTTGTGCAGTTTTTAAGAGGTTTATTTAAAAAGAAATATCAATTAATAAAAATACATTAAATTTCTACATAATGTTGATTCTATAGTGGTAGCATACTTTTTTTTTAAAGATTTACGTATATGTTTCACTAATCTACTTTCAAATAATTATTGATAGCATGCATCTCCTCGTAAAGTGTTCATTAATTATTTTTTATACTAACACTAATGTATAGACAATTTGATAACAAACAATTTATAAGTTTTATTTTTTTGATAAGACCAATATTCGATTTTATACAGATTTTATTCTAAAATCTGGGCGTATTCACTACCGTAATTCATGCGCCACCAGTGCCGCTAGGCCAATAGGAATGCTCATATCTCATGCTGATTTTTTGGTCAGGGTACGGCCTTAAATCCGCCTTTTCCTCAACTGTTAGCATCACAAATGGTGAAATAAGTTGGAGAGTTAATTATTTGCTAGACTAACAATTGATGAATAAACGCGTTACCGAATTTTGAAACCATTGGTTAGCATAATAAACCATTGGATGAGTTACCTACGAATAAAAAAACTGAGCCTTAGTCGTCAATCATTGAATCAGTCGGAAAGTTAAATATTATGACAATAAATACATTACCCTCCTTTGTGTTGGGCAATCGGGTAAAATATAAACATTCAACATTTGAACTAAGCGTTTTAGTCCCACTGTTGAACGTCGGTGGTATCATTTTAGGTGTATAGACCAGGGTCGATAATTTTTTAAACCAAAAAAAAAATAGTGGGATGAAACCCATTGGAAAAGGTAGAGAATATAAAAAAAAATGAAAGGAATAATATTTTTTTTAATTTTTTTTTTTATTTGAGATGTGTTTGCTATTGACTCTAGTCTAGGTCAGAGGTGACAGAGACAAAGTCGACGATGGAGTGAGCTTACCCAGAAGTAGCCTGTTCACTCTAACTTTGAAGAGATTCGGGTTGTATGCGTTCGGAAACACAGACGCAGGCAGTGAGTTCCACTCCTTTGCAGTGCGCATTATGAAGGATGTTTGGAAGCGCTTGGTGCGAATTGGTGGAATAGCAACTAGGTGAGGATGGTAACTTGCAGTGCGTCTAGATGTCCGATGGTAGAAGGGGGCCGGTGGGATGAGGTCGTGGAGTTCATGAGCACACTCGCCAAAATACAGTCTGTAGAATACCGACAAGCAGGCAACCTTACGGTGATGAGTTAAGCTGTGAAGCTTGGCATCCACCATTTTTACGTCGCCAATTAGTCTCTTAGCTCTGCGTTCCACCGAGTCAAGCGCGGCAAGCTGATATTTAGCTGAGCCATCCCAGCCAGTGGCTGCAATACTCCATGCAGGATCGGACTTGCGCTTTGTAAAGAGTTAATAGCTGTCCAGGCGTAAAGTATCGCTTCACTCTGTTTAGGACGCCCAGTTTCTTTGCCGCAATTTGGGCTTTGTACTCGATGGAGGCGCCGAAGTTGAGACTAGATTTCAACTCCATGCCAAGGAGCTCGAGCCGATCAGTAACAGGAACAGATGCACCCCGAAAAGTAGGCGTTTGAATGAAACTAGTCCTTTTTGCGGTAAAAAGACATGCCTGTGTTTTGGTGGCGTTAAAAGAGACCAGATTGTCTCACCCCAACGGGAGACAAGACTATACGTATTATTAAATTATTATTATAATATTATTATTAAACCGTTTGTACCCTTAAAATTCACCCCCTTCCACTTCCCGACCTCAGATCGCCCGTAAATTATTTTTCCTTTCATTTTTGTTATAATCTCTTCCTTTTCCAATGAGTTTCAACCTACTATTATTATTTTTCACTTTTTACCATTTTCAAAGCCCTGGTGTAAATAGTATTTATTTATTGGAAAGTTCTTCCACATCACATACATTGCACATAAACAGAACAATCTTCATTACAATGGAACTATGAACATGAAAAGAAAGGCGTACATAGCATATTCTCTAATATTAATCCAAAATAATTTATGCAATTCAATTTATAAAAGAATTGTTAAAATTATAGTTGTACAACGCGGTCAAAACGACGCTTGGCGTTGATCGTCATTTTGGCACTCAGGTACGGTGTGACAAAAAAGCATCAACAACTAAACGCACCTACGACGCAGGATAAATTCCTAGTGTGGGACAACGTTTTTTTTTAAGAAAAAAAAGAAATTTTGTTTTTTTTTTTAAGAAAAAAGAGATGCGTCAAGTTAATGTGACCGTGTTGCAGTTAGTATAATCTTAATCATAGGGCCTCAGTCAGAGGCAGTCGCTCCAGCAGTCTAATTGCGTAAGTGAATTCGGCAAAGAACACGTATAGGTAAGGGTGACAACACCTTTAAAAAATCAAATTCAAAATTAAAATTCGAAAACATTTATTTATCGAGCACAGTTTTATAACTTTCGTATTTATACACTCGATAGGTCATGAAAAAGATATGTGAATTCAACTCATAGGGTGGATGACATCCCCTTTCTAATTTATTTGCACAATACCGAAAACATTTAAAGGAAATGTGTCGTACTCTTTCATAGAGTTGTTGCCTTTGCTATGCCGAACTCACTTACGCAATTAGGCTGCAGGTTTTCTCCTGTATCTGGTAAGGTTGCTGACTGACCCCAACACAGTCAGGAAAATCTAGGCAGATGATGATAATTACTATGTCCGATGTGCATCACTACATCCAAATCAGTAAGTTTTAACCTCCGACGAAGAAGAGGGGAGTTATAAGTTTGTGTACCTGTGTGTTTGTATATTTAGTGTATTTGTCTGTGGCATCATCTCTCCTGAACGGATATACCGATTTTGTTTTCTTTTTTGGTGGAAATGTGACATTATCGGAAATGTTCTTAGCTATGATTGATGAAAATCGGTTCAGCCGTTCAATAGTTATGCGCGTTTTACTGATTGATTTGGGGTATTTTTGCAAGATATTGTGTCATAATAATTGCGTGTTCGATAGATTGTTGATCGAAGCGTGTCTACTACTAGATAAATATGTAGTTAAAACAGATGTAATAAAAAAACCGACCAAGTGCGAGTCGGACTCGCGCACGAAGGGTTCCGTACCATTATCGCAAAAAACAGCAAAAAAATCACGTTTGTTGTATGGGAGCCCCACTTAAATATTAATTTTATTCTGTTTTTAGTATTTGTTGTTATAGCGGCAACAGAAATACACCATCTGTGAAAATTTCAGCTGTCTAGCTATCACGGTTCATGAGATACAGCCTGGTGACAGACGGACAGACAGACAGACAGACAGCTCAGGCGGATCGCGGAGACTCAGTAATAGGGTCCCGTTTTTTCCCTTTGGGTACGGAACCCTAATAAAAAACGAAGTGGCAGGGGTTTTGGAAAGTTTTTATTTTTACTTGTTCACTCATATTTGAATGCAAAATTCTACGCCTTATCGTCCCTGCTGACTAAAATCTATTTCTTTTCGAAATAATTTCATCTCTGTCGAGTGTGGAGTGAGTTTATCAAAAATAAAGCGCAGAAACTATGCGATGAAATTCGAAAATGGTCAAAGGAGGATCGAGCACGAGAAAATAAATATAGCATTTTAATTATTCTGAAAACATGGTTAAGCTGTATGGAGGAATGGGTGTTTGGGTCGACCTAGATGTTATTTGCTGAAAGATACTAACTTTACTATATATTTATTATACAATAATATAATAATAATTTATCTTTATTTCAGACGAAAGTCCATACATTTTTACAGATAAAAAGTTAGTAGGGTTGTTAGTAGTACCAGTGGTGTCTCATCCCATACAAAGAAACCGTGTCGACGACAAAAAGTAATCAGAATAATCAGTATAGAATACTGACTATTCTGATTATTTTTTGTACATCGATCGCGTTCGGTTCCGTTCCGTTCCGTTCCACGGTTATAGATGGTGATCTATCTATCGCCGTGGAACGGAACCGAACTTGATAGATTTAAAAAAAAAAATCGGTATAATCAGATGAAAAACGCTAGTTACGTCGACACGGTTTCTTTGTATGGGATGAGGCATCTGTATGCTAGTATTATATTATCTGTGGTAGTACACATAAAAAATTATATTACAATGGTAAACAAACTCGTGGCTACAAAATAACAACCACACTGGTAGATTTTCTAGGCCTTTCCTTACTCTGCTGTGACGTAAAACGGTTACTTTCTAAAGCATATTCCTTAGAAACGGCTAAGTGAAAAGGGTTGAAAAATAATAATATTTATTATTGATTCATGAACATTATTTGTGAAACATGGTTTTTTCGTATGACTAATACTTCTGCTTTAAAAAAAATAATGAACAACAAGAAATATTTTTGCACAGAAAAATTTATGGCTAGAATTTCTTCATAACTGTAATAACATATGTAAATCAAAGAATATTTTGCAACAGGACTGTCCAAAAGGAGGTTCAATATTGTTATTCTGTCTCCGAGCAGGCGCACGGCCAGTACTCCGGCCGTTAATCTTGGGGAATACATACACCTTACATTGGGGAATGTATACGCCTTAACGTAAAGCAAAGCTTGCCGAGGTCATTCTGTAGATGGGTTGCATAGCGAGCCCAGCTGTCATTTATAGATCTTTGACTGTCGTTACGGATAGTTAGATCACTCACTCCCGTCATCTCGTAGGTATATCTTTCAACGCGTACAAATTTTGTCTAGTCGCAATACTCTTGCTACGGCGTAGGCGGCCAGTAACTTTCACAAATTGATCATTAACGCAATTTTAAAATTGAATTACACCAATATACTTCGTTTGAATCTCAGTTAGTACTAAAATGGAAGGAAAGGCCCGTCAGTTTACGTTGATCATTGGAATCATTACGCCCACAGCTTTGAAGAGAAGCAGCTTGAGCCAGCTAGCCCATATTTAGCACAGAAAATGAGGTCAATGATTGTATGCTGGTTCTATCTTGTCATTCTACTGATTCTACTGTTGGAAGGAGTTCTGGAATTTCCGGTAGAATGTATAGTACTATCTAACGGTGTTGTCGGTGTTAAAACTTTGGACATGAACTGGCCGGCGTTTCAATAGAAAGCACGGCACGTGTGGTACAGTGGCTGCCCGATTGACTGCTGCGCTGTGTTGCGCGTTCGATTCCCGCACCGAACAAATATTTGTAAATTTTAGCGACGGCAGTAAATAATTCTTAGTTTGGGGCAACGTTTTTTACAACAGATAGGGAGAAAGCGAGGTCAGCTTATACTGGATTTATCACCGCTACATGTATGCGACCTACTGTACTATTTTAGAAGTCTTATTAGAATTCGAGATATAAATTTAAAAATTTGCATGCATTTTTAAATCGCGACGGAAAAAGAGGGTTGTTATAAGTTTGATGTGTGTACCTGTGTTTTTGTGTATTTGTGTACCTATCTGTCTGTGGCATCATAGCTCCTAAACGGATGAACCGATTTTGATTTAGTTTTTTTTTTAACATTAACATTAAAAGCGGGATATTTACCATGTTTACTGTTTGTTGCTTTTAATGTTAATGTTAGTGTTATCTTATCTTATCTTATCTTATGGAGGGGCCGAGAAATACCTCGGACACTTCGACCCATTGGGATCTTTTGTGGTCCCCTAGATAACTTACTCCTCCTCATTCTCGTTGAAAACCGTTTTCATTAGTCTTACAACGAGACTAGGAGATATGAGCCTATAATCTTCTGGTTTTGGGTATCCAACCCCTAGGAGACTCATTCGCTTACCAGCCAGTGCATCGCATGTGCACAGTAGGTGCTCCATGCGTTCCGTATGTTCCCCACACAACCTGCACATGGGTGTCGCGGTTAGACCCATCTTCATGAGCATGTCGTTGGTTCCAAAGTGCCCAGTAAAGGCCCCAAGCAGGTAGCGGATTTGCCCCCTGCTCATGTTCCAAATGCAATCCCGGGCTTTGAAAGTGGAGCCCAGGAATCTCTTGGAGTGTTGTAGACCGGTAGTAGACAGCCAACAAGTTCGTTGTCTGTGATCTGCAAACTCCCTAAATGCGGCTTTTACGAGACACGTCGAGATGCCTACACATGGTTCTGGACCCACAAAATAATTCGCTGAGCCCTCTCTTGCCAGTTCATCAGCCACTTCGTTACCATGGAATCCTTTGTGCCCAGGGACCCACATCAGTTTTACCCTGTTGTGCTTCCCAAGCCTGTTTAGGGTTTGGATAGCATCCAGAATAAGTCCGGAGTCCACTTTGTAGGATGCCATGGCTTTGATTGCAGCCTGACTGTCACTAAGAATATATATGGATTTACCTTTAGTCCCTCTATCTATATTCTCTTGAGCGCAGGTTATAATGGCATATGTTTCCGCTTGGAATACAGTTGCCATCTTCCCTAAGCTTTTGCTACATTTGTAGCCTTTTGCGTATATTCCCGTAATGTTAGTGTTAGTGACCATGACAGTTTAAAAACTTAGTTTTTTTTTTTTTGTTTGAAAGGTGACTTTATCAAGAGTGTTCTTAGCTATGTTTGATGAAAATCGGTTCAGCCGTTCTAAAGTTATGGGCGTTTTACTGTTTGTATCGGGGTGTTTTTGCAAGATATCTTGTCATAGCGTCCTTTAAGCGTCCCTTATTTTTAACACGCTTTTATTAGCTTGGTATGTATCTATGTAACTATGTATCTATGTAACAATGTAACGGAATCTTTAAACGTGATTTTCACCCTCTTCAAAACGTCGGATTGATTTGAAACTTTGCACATCTATCAAGGACCGATGACAATGCAATAATTTAGTCAAAGTCAAAGTCAATGTACTTTTGATAGTCAAACAAAAATAAAAATTTACAAGTAATATAAGTTGATTCTACCGTGCGCGTTTAAATAGTTTGTCCCATTAGCCTTACCAAGATCTTCAGGATTAGCGACTTTTTAGTTCAATTTACCATTAAAGCGTGTTTTTTAGTTTTTAGAACTACAATTTATTATTTACTTTTTTTTTTTTTTTGGGTCGGGGGTTTTTAATGTTGAATTGAATTGAATTTACATAAGTGTGGGATATCGGGCAATCAAATGTCTGAATATGCTCTGTACTAACTTAATTTATTCCAATAAACACTATTTTACAATATTTCGTCGTCAACGTCTTTCTCTTCGTTCGCGCACATCGCCATTACTCTCCATAGACGATAACCTCCACAGATAACTACATACTCTCAGTCAACCTAACTCGAACTCCTTCCATTCCCACTTATCATCGTAACCCTAGTTGGAAACACACAAACAAACAAACAAACAAAATGTATGCTCTATGCATGCCAGACACAAAGCAACATGCCAGAGATATTACGTAACAACATAGAATTGTGACGCACATAGGTAAACAAGTTCGAGACTAGGTATTAGGCAAGTCTTACTTATCAAAACTGTGTTTCTTCCAATATAGACTGCTTTGTTGGTCTAAAGTCCCCGCTAGATAACGAAAAAATAAAAGTCATTGAACCGAGTTGTACTAAAAAGTTTATTTTAATAACTTCAAAACATTTTTTTTTTATGGAGATATTTTGATAATTTTGGTATCAAATGAAAGGTATATGCGTAGAACCATTTTAGCCGTTTAAATCATGTAAATCGGTCCACGCATACGTGTATGATATATTATCTCATTATTGAAAATAACTGTCGAATAAAGTTTATAATTTGGAATATTATGACTTTCTAACTCATAATAACCTAAATAAATACGACTGAACATGGTTTTGACGAAAAAGGTTTGTAACTCATGCCAAGTGAAAGGATCGCGGAGGCCCCTTACCACGAACGTTTGTTTTGATCGTGTTAGCGACACTGCCTTTACATTTTTTTCGTATCGTTTTGAAATTTTGGAATACATTGGTAGACAGGTGTCAACGACTTTTCTTTTATTGTTATCTGGCGGTGACTTTAGTCGCAAGCGCTTCTGCTGTGCATAAGGTCCTGGGTTCGATTGCCGGTTGGGCAAAGTGTTATTGGGTTTTTCCATCTGGAATTTCACAGTCATCATCAGCCTTTTAATCTTCCCACTGCTGGGACACAGGCCTCCTCTCTGTGAGAGGAAATGGACCGTAATCCACCACGCGGGCCCAGTGCGGGTTAGTCGAGCCCAGTGCGGCTTGGTCGGGCCCAGTGCAGGTTGGTCGGGCCCAGTGCGGGTTGGTCGGGCCCAGTGCGGGTTGGTCGGGCCCAGTGCGTGTTGTTCGGGCCCAGTGCGGACTGGTCGGGCCCAGTACCGGTTTGTCGGGCCCAGTGCGGGTTGGTGGGGCCCATTACGGGTTGGTCGGGCCCAGTGCGGGTTGGTTTACCACAGTAGCTGCCCAGAATCTGGAAATAGCCTCGCCCTCTATTACATAGGATTTAAACATGAATTTCGGGTTTACTGTAAGTACACCTGTGTCCAACCCTTCGCGGAATGCAGGCGTGAATTGGCGGAGAGTTAAGTTCTTCCATATGTTGTTGCCCTAAAGAACTAGTACCTGTGTTACAGTGTAGCTAAGCTGATTGGCAAAATATATCATTACTCGTACAATAGATTACTTGTTTTACAATGTAGTCTAGCTTAATTGCAAAATAGGCCTTTACAAAGTAATATGGGGCTTAGGTGGCCAAAAATAATGTATAAGGACAGGAACGGGTTGAGAGGAAGTTATATTGAATGGCAGGAGAAGGCAGTTGCGGTTGCGAACAGACCTCATAGACAGATACCTACTAGAACACCACTCTTTTGCCGTCGGGGTTAATAACAGCCGAGACCAACTTCTTAACGTGGTTCCCGAGACATGGTCGGAGGAATCTCGGTCATAATGGATGGCCACCCATCTTAGTTTGCTGTTTTGCTTAACCTTGATTATCGATCTGTTCTGCAGCAATTACTAATTTATGGATGCTAGGTATATTACGTCACAAATGTACAACATAGCGCTGTGACGTACATAGGTAAAGAAGTGTGACTCTAGAAGAATTCAAAATGATTAAAACTGTATTCTTCCATACATACCATAATATATACACTATGTTTATTTTCTTGTGTATATCGATAGCGTCGTCCAAACGGACTCGATCTAGGCGATGACATCATCGTGTCTCCTCGCAGTGCTTGGCGCAATAATACTGAAAACTGGTGTTTTGTTGTATTAAGGTGCTTGATAATGACACAGTTTTGGTCTGGACAATTAAAAGTTACGAAGGTATAACTTAACAATTATGGCCTGCTTCACTTAAAATCTCGTGAGAAGTTCGGTTTAATTTATCAGTACCTGGGCGACCGAGCTCTGCTCGGGTGAAAATAGAGAAAACGACGTTTTCTAAAAATGAAACCAAGCTAAACTCCATTTGAAATAACATCAGACAAGTTTCCAAATCTTTTTACAGTCCTTTCAACCGATTTTGAGTTCTATTCCGTAAACATAAGGATGACATAAAAAGCATAAACCTGTTACCAAAACCAACTGTTTACTACAGCTACCATATGTCGTATCACAAACGCAATAGAAGTCAAAATCGGTTGAACGGGCTGTAAAATGGGCTAATTTAAACGTCTAATGTTATCGCAAATGGAGTATATATCGATTTATCGCCCCCGAAATCCCCTGCATACTAAATTTCATGAAAATCGTTGGATCCGTTTCCGAGATTCAGATATATACATATATTTATATAGAAGAATTGCTCGTTTAAAGGTATTATTAGATGATTATAATTATTATACGAATTAATTATTGCTACGTATTTATTTTCATTTTGATTTTATCTGATAACGTAGCTATAGGTACTGCCTATTTGGATATTTGTAAATATACTGCTTTTTAGGAACTAAGTATCTTTTTTACAATTTTTTAATCACTTTCCTTAGTTCTCAAATCGATGAAAGATTATAGGAGCAGAGAGTTATGTGTTATGGCAAATACAGCAGTGGCAGTGAGGTTGAAAAACATGAATCATCCCTGCGACTATGCGGGTAGAGGGTTCGATTCCCGCATGGAATAACTTATATACCACGTCTGTGTGTTTGCACATGTAGAATTTTTTGTGAATACATTCACGATCATGATCACCGCAGGATGGCTGGTTGTAGTCGGATTAGAGATGAGCTCTACGTGAGATTGGGGAGGCATATCTGCTGCAGTGGAATGTAGGCTGATGATGATGACTCAGAATAAATGTTCTTAATTCTTTATTGTACATCAAGATACATTTCAACAAAGTGATAACAAAGTTCATGTACAAAGGTGAGCTTAACTCCAAATGGAGTTTTCTTCTAGCAAACCTTTGAGTGATAGCGATCATAATAGAGGGCAGTGGTATACTGGACCACTGCCCTTGGTTATCACTTTATGGTTAAAATATATTATAGTGGTGTACAATTGTTTACAGTGTAAGTTTGTTTGTAATGTATAAACTCAAAAACGACTTCACCGATTTTGAATATTCTTTCACCAGTAGAAAGGTACATTATGCCTGAGAGAAATAAGCAAATTTTTATCCCGAAAACGGGTCCTGTGGGGTGGGCCATGGGAGCGAATTTATCTACCACTAATATAATTCATTGTGTTAAAAGGAAATGTTCCTTAATTTCCCTCTTGAAGACATCGAGAGAAGAGCTATCGCGTAGGGTGTTCCAGCAAAGATGCACTGCAGTACCAGAGAAACTTTCTCTAACTACATGTCTTGTCAATCTTATTTTCATTGTAAGATACATACGTAGAACAGTGTGAGTGTGACACATTTTATAAACTTCCCACAGTTCGCACCATATTGTCACTAGCTGCATACTCATTCCTTTCTTGCACACCCGTCAGAGATGACTAAGCGTTAGAAACTCATTGTTGGCAGCTACATTCACTTCAGTACCTGTGATAACATGTGACGTCATCATGCTTGTCTGCTGCTATCACCCGTCGGGTGTCAGGTGTGATGGTCATGGTATTTATTGACGGTGATCGCTTTGGCAGTTGATAGGATCGGTGTCGGTGTTATTCGCGAAGAAGCGACGCCGACGCCGATATTTATTTCAAGCTTTTATTTAACTTGCAATATATGTTTGTATGTAACTGTGATCGGGTCAAATCTTGCAACTGAATTTTAAAGCAGTTATTCTCCACCGATTAAGATGAACGTTGCATACACGTTTAGTTTGGAGGATGACATTGCATGTTTAGCTAAGTGACGTCATTTTAAATCCAATATGGCGGACTGTCCAAGATGGCGGACTAGGTTTTTTTTGTGCACTGCCATGATATGAATATCAAATGAAAGGGTTTGCTGAGAAGAATAAAAAAAAAATGTTAAAAAAAAAGTTTTATTTTTTTTATTTTTTTGAGTTACTACATTTGGCAAGACAACTAGTTACTTTACCTCAATTAGTTAAATAAAGCCTTCTTCATCTTTTCGAGAAGCGTGTTCTAGTTTTTAACCGACGAAAAAAAAACATACATGTCGAGTTGAGAACCTCCTCCAGGTTCTCAATACGACATCTATATTTTTTTTTATTCTTCGTTGTTTACACCGATTGCCGAAATTGAAGTTATTTTTCACGTTTTAGTGTTTTTATTTGGAAGTCGGTTGTATTTTTTTGTAACAAAGTTAAGGCAAAACTGCTGCTAATTTGTGGTAAATATCTATAATGCCCACATTTATGCCAGAATAGATAACCCGAATAACATGAAACAGAATGAAACTTGAACACAACCGGTAAAATCAGTGTATCAGGGTGAACTGTACACATCTGCGTAACTCTTTAGAGCGAGCCGGCGTGTTGTTATCAAATTGAAATGGGTCTACATGAGAAGCAAACTAAATAAAAAAAGAAATAAGAATTATCAAAATTGGATCTCCTAGTAAAAAGTTCTGAAGTAACTAAAATTGTGAAAAATACAGTCGAATTGAGACCTCCTTTTTGACGTCGAGTAAAAAATCTATCATATGTCTTTCTCCAAGGTCCTATCCTTCTCAATACCAAAATTCATCAAAGTTGGTTCTCTGGTAGACGTGAAAAGGTAACAAACAAACAGACAGAGGGATTTACTTTCGTACTTGGATTTTCTCAAACTAGTAAGTGGCGCCCTCTTTTGTCAGCCTAAACATGGTGATATTTGACAAGTAGCCGGATACTTCTACATTGCGATATGTTGCGAGTTGTTCTGGTCAAACGTTTTTGTAACATTTTCCTTGTGCCATTCTCCGAATTAGTTGTCACATTGAATCTCGAATCATACCGAAATCATGTGCCCTCTTGCGGACAAACCACAACGTTTTAGAGAGATCTTCAGCATTAATTCTTTGCCTAGAAGGACATTATTGGTGATGCTCTTTAGAAAGGACAAGTGTGTAGTACTTACAATCGGCGTGAGCGTATGACCTGGGAGGTGACCATAAGCTCTTAGAGTAAGGTTATTTTTAGTGAATGTAAGAGATAGATGTATAAGAATTGTATATGAGCTTATGGCCACCCCCCTTGGGGCCTTACTCTGACGTATCAAAACTATCATGGTTCCACTGTAAGAGAGGGACGGAGCTATACAGGACGTAGTATCCCTTTTTACCCGACTGCCGAAGGAGGGTAATGTGTATCAGTCTATATATGTATGTGTGTATGTAGGTATGTATGTATGTTTGTTCCTATTTGGCGTTCCAGAGACCAAACGCGTTGGCCGATTTTGATGATTCACGTCAATTGTTTCGTCTTAACCTTGCGAGTGTCACTGGCTACATTAAAATTGGAATATAGAAAAATGGCGGCTTTTGGGCGCCATATTGTGGGGGGCTAATTTTCTTTTTTATTCCAAACCCATCGTGTGGGGTATCAAAATAAAGATTTTCAAGAGGTGATTTAAAAAATATGTAACACTTATATGTTTAAATGTACATATATCGAAAAAAAAATATACTAAAAAGTTATAAATAGAAAACGTTAATTCAAAAAATCAAAAAACCCGACTGCTTATAAAGTTTTACATCTGGTTTTGGTTAACCAGCTCGCGATCATGTATCCTCCGACTGCACAGCATGATTTTCTTCATGTTTACGTTCGTTGTCTAGTTCGCTTTTTAAGCAGTCGGGTATTTAGATTTTTTTAATTAACTTTTCAAAGTGAAATCATGACATTGACATCGACACGTGATCCCTTGATCATCATCACACACACATACGCTCACCCCTGACACAGGCCTCCTCTCTATGAGAGAGGGAAAGGGCCCCAGTACGGGTTGGTGGATGTCACATGTCTTCGATTTTTTGGTTCTAGGACATGCCGGTTTCCTCACGATGTTTTCTTCACCGTTTTCAGAGCAGTGGTGATGAAATAATTTACATAAAGTAAAGCGCCTGCCTGGATTCGAACCCACGACCTACGACAAGTAAGTCGGGGCCGTTACCACTGGGCCACAACTGTCCATGATGAACCAAACGAAAAAAGATTACGTAAGGATCGTAACAGGTGTCTGTAGTTTCTACGTCTGAGAAATAAGCGTGAGTTTGTCTCTTTGTCTTTCCAGCTTAAATTTTCAGCAAGGTTCTCTGGCTATGATGATGATAAGGACTCCCTTTTCCGCACTTAAACTCTCATTCTAAGTGTGGATAAGGGAGTAGTGGGGGTTCTGCAAACAAATCCATAGGCTGGCTCCACCCAAAATCACAGAAGCTTCCTAGGAGCTTCACGGACTTCGCGGGGCGGGCTCATTGTTCCGAGGATTTCTTCACGTTAAGGAGCCACGGCCTCGCATGCCAGGATGACGTGGGCGACTGATTCCTCCGCAGCTCTTGCAAAACGGGCCGTCTGTGGCGCCTATATTAAAAAGATATTTGTTATGGCCCGGGGCTTAACAGACTATAAATATACGAAAAACATTACAATTCCCTGGACCCTTTGTCTCATACGCAACCATAGTCGGAATGCCGGCAATTAGGTCAAAGAATTAATCAATGAAGATTTCTCAGTAAAGTCTGAACTCGTCGAGAATCAATAGTGCTACGCCTCCGGGGCGTCGAGATTTCTGTTACGTACGTCCATTAGACGTCACGTGTACACGGCATGTACATCGTGTTACAGGGAGGGCAGCATGAGCGTAACTTGGGCGTATAGTTTGAGATGCTGAAAATGAGCTTGAGACGGTGGAAATTGAAAAGGCTCATTTGCCTCTAGTTTGAATCATATCGCAATATTTGTTAAACCGAATATACTTCACATCACATCACACATCATCAGCCTATTAATGTTCCCACTGCTGGGACACAGGCCTCCTCTCTGTGAGAGGGAAGGGGCCATAATCCACCACGCGGGCCCAGTGCGGGTTGGTGGATGACACATGTCTTTGAATTTTTGGTTCTTGGACATGCCGGTAATAAAATTTCTTTGACTCACATTGAACAGTATAAGAGCTATCGCAGACAAACGCAATGCAACTATGCGTTTTTAGAGACATTGATAATAGAGCTTAGTAGATAAGAACTGTTTCTATGAAAACACGTTGTCGCATCACTCCTGGCTGCGGTAATCTTTACTCTGTTCAAAGTGAGTCACCGAACTAGAATTCTATTCGTTTTACAAAATATTGCGATTTGCGTCACACATTAAAGGCACTGTCGCAATGACGCACCACGCCTGTCTGTGGAAGCCTTATCTACGTCAAAGTTACGATCATGTGCCCAGTAACAGCGTCCTTACTATACATAACTAATCACTCATTTACTGGAACAGGAAGCCTCAGGATCCATTCCGGCATGATTTGGGCCAACGGCACTAACTGCTAATGATCCTGATTCTGGCTTGATTTGTATGTATGTAATGGTTGAATGAAATTGCTGATGTTGTAGCACGTTCATTGATGGGGAAAGCTTAGAGTGAGCGACAAAAATTGATGATGTTTTTTGATGTCTTCGTGTAAGACAAGGGCACAATATAAAAAAAAAATGTTAAGTAATCCATATAGTACTTTTCTTATTTATTTATTTATGTACACACAAAACACTTAACAGAGAAAAGAAAGAATATAGATAGAAGAGCATTGTGCTCTTCTATTCTGGCATGGGTAGGTACTGCTTATTTCAATAGTAATTTCTTCCAGCAGACCTGCGACAGAAAAGTTGGATGATAGACGAAGACACAGTGTGTAGAAAGAAATAAGGAAACTTAAAACAGATTATTATAACTTAACTAATTATATATAAATTACACATAAACATTAACATTTTTGGGTCTTAGACCCAAAAATTCGAAGACATGTGACATCCACCAACCCGCACTGGGCTCGCATGGCGGATTACGGCCCATCTCACAGAGAGGAGGCCTGTGTCCTAGCAGTGGGAACATTAATAGGCTGATGATGTGATGTGATGTGAAACATTACCTACATATTATATAGATGATAAAAATACATGCATATAATAAATAAAATTATAAGATGGTGGAGAGGTATTCTTTGACCTGTTTCTTGAATAGCGATACATTTTTAGAGTCACGGCTTTTAAGTGGAAGTGAGTTCCACAGTCGTACTGCATGAACAGTATGTTACCGCGATTGTACGGTGTCTTGCGCTGTACAGATATACTTAGGTCCTTTGGTATTTTGAAGTAACAGGGCTTTTTATCAGTGATTTTAAGGTCTTCCATGACTACTAGTTTGGGCCTGCAAAAATACTATAAATAAAAATACATGTGAAATATTTTTTTAACTCCATATATCTTATTTCTGGACTTTAGAGAATATTATTAACTTAACTATGAATGATTGAGTCTTATTTGCCTGTATTTTTTAGGATTCCGTACTCGAAGGGTCCATAAGGAGCCTTTTGCTGTCACTCACGTGTCCGTCTGTACGTCTCTCGCCATCTGTCACACCTTGTTTGATGATTATGTTTATTACTTATTTATATTCAATTATTACTTTGAGCACATAGACGTACAGAGGCGGACTTAATGCCTTAGACATTTTCTACCAGTCAACCTTTGGGTGATGGAGATGCAAATAGTGGTAGCTGCAATTACTGTAGTAAAATGTATTTGAATACAAGGCCTCAATATAAGCTATAAATAAATACAATTTAATTATACAATAAATACTAAAACAAATAAACTAAATACAGGTACTACTTAACAATTAGTTGAAATAGACAATAGAAAAAGAAATTGCGCTGTAACGATACTATTACTGCCAACTTCCTACGAATGTGTTCGCGAATTTTGACTTTGAAGTTTAATTGGTTGGTTGCCATCCTGATTTCCTGGGGGAGAGTATGAGTACGAGTATGTATTACGTATACTTTACTAACAAATACTAATATATTGATGTTTTTTCTTTGGTACGGAACCCTAACGTGCAAGGTCCAACACGCACTTGGCCTTTTTTTTATTTTACACAGGTTAATGTAATTTCAGATGTATCCTGAAACTTTAACGTCAGATGTAGTATTCCTGTCGAGCCCTTTTAATAGCAGCTCTTTTATAACACGCTTTTTAATTCTTGGATTTTGTTCAAAATACTTTTATTAAGACGACGACTAACACCAACGACCTTGAGGGAACAAAACGCGCACTCGTTTCACACCCGCGCGACCCATAATTTAGTAGTTTTTTGTACTTTCCTTATTATTCTGTGACTTTAAAAAAAAAAGCCTCAGATCAAAATGTAGATAATTAAATTGTCTTTGAGATGGTGTCGATTTCATTAAAATACGCCCAGCGGTTTTAGTGTGATTGTCCTGTTTTTGTCCGTTTGAGACATAACCTTACAAATTAATTACACTATGTTATACGAATAAAACTCAAAATTTGCGCAGATCAAATTATTAAGAAAATAGTCTAATATAACATATTTTTTTTCAAAAAATTACGACTAGCCGTTTAGACGTGATTCTCATTTTAAAATCAGCTACTCAAGGGAATCGGCGCCTTAAAAGTAAGCGTTAATTCAAAAGCAGCATCTACTAACGTGACTTTTCAATCAGTAGTAAATGCTACGGCGGGCGCTACGAAAAATATCATCCAAATATTCTAATGTTGATCGATCACGCCTCGACAGCTGAATGAATTTAGATAAAATTTGGAACACAGGTAGACCATCGCCTGACGCCTGGATTAGAAAATAGGCTTTTTGATTACCCCGGCAGCCGGAACGCCTGTAGAAGACTTTCAAATATGTGCACTCTTGTACACACATGGAACTATTTAGATAGATGGAAATATTAAGATAGACACACTTGTGAAGTTCAACTTGAAGTTACGGACACAGATATAAATGTGTTAAGACGACGACTAACGCCAACGACTTTGTGGGAACAAAACGCGCACTCGTTTCACACCCGCGCGACCCAAATTTTTAAGTTTTTTGTTCTTTCCTTATTATTATATGACTTTTAAAAAAAAGCCTCAGTTCAAAATGTAAATAATTAAACTGTCTTTGAGATGGTGTCGACTTCTTTAGAATACGCCCAGCGGTTTTGGTGCGATTGTCATGTTTTTGTCCCTTTTAGACATAACTTTACAAATTATTTACACCATGTTATACGAATAAAACTAAAAAATGGTGTCATGTAACATAATTTTTTTCCAAAAAAAATATGACTGGCCGTCTAGACGTGATTCTTATTTTAAAATATTAAAATCAGCTACTCAAGGGTATCTGCGCCTTAAGGACTAACTTACCTATTGGTTTTTATTCATTTTTATTTATTTATTTATTTATTTATTATATACTTTATTGTACACCACAAAAAATAAATAAAGGACAAACATTCACAAAAACATGTGTACAATGGGCGGTCTTATCGCACAGGGCAATCTCTTACAGACAACCTTTGGATGGACTGTACGTTAGGAGAAGAATTTAGGGCTGTCAGTGTACAAAATTACATACATAAATAATATTACTTAGACATAATAACATTTTTATTCCATTTCTTCTAACCTTGTTCATGAATACACACTAATATTGCCTTCATTACCACCGCGTAAGGCCACACTGTGAAGGTAGGTATTACTCAAACCATTAGAAAAAGAAAAACACCATCAAAATAACTAGTTAGCAAAATAGCTTTTGCTAACTAGTTATTTTGATGGTGAATAGCTTCGAGGTTCTTTTCAGTCGAACTCTTGCACCATTCACATGTCATTCAAATGTGTCGAAAGAACGGTGAAGGAAAGACCGAAGGAATGGTTGTGGAAACGAAAGTGAAGGACTTAAACTAACGAACGAATAGCGGGGTCTTTCTTGTTGTCCGTTGCGGCGCAGATACCCCTCAGTAGCTGATTTTAAAATGAGAATCGCTCTTAAGTCTTAACGGTTAGTTATATTTTTTTGGAAAAAGTATATGTTACATTATACCATTTTCTTAATAATTTGATCTATGAAAATTTTTAGTTTTATTCGTATAACATAGTGTAATTCCTTTTTAAAATTATGTCTAACACGGACAAAAAAACGACAGTCGGATCACGGAATGTGTAACGCATTATTCCCTTAGGGCGGTTATTCACTATCTATACGTCCGTGTCCGTGATCCGTGTCAGCGATCCGTGTCCGTAAACCGTGTCCGTGTTCCGTGTCCGTGATGCGTGTCCGTGATCCTTGTCCGTGATTTGAGTTCCAAGTGCAAAATGCTCTGAACTATGACATATTATGACGGATAGAGTTCGATTGTAGTGCATAAGCTTCCCTACAAGAAGTACTACGGCTACTTCGGAACCGAAATTTCACGTACTCGAATCGGATGTAGTGCGTTACCGCCCTAAGTTCTCTATTTATAAACAAAACTCTACTACTACTGTTACTACTATTTAATAACTTACAGATTACATTTATAGAAACGAATTTTAAAATCTATAGTTATTTTGCAAGGATCGTATACTTTTAGAAAACAAATTGTTTTTCATCATACCTATTGTAAAAACGACAATTGTCTATAGAGGATATCGGGAGCCAAGTCCATTGCAATTTTGCACCCGTAGGAGTTTGAGCTTTCTCTCTTCTGATTGGTCCGCTTCGTGCTTTTGATAGATTTGCGTAGTTGGGTTGGAGGCGCTCGCGTGAAGGTTTAATTTTTTTTAAAATATCACTTCTAACTAATATATAACTAACATTCAATTTTCTATGGTGATAAACTCATTTTTGTGATTGGTTAGTAAGGAGTTAGAGTGCGCGCAAGATAAGTCTGCGCGCGGCCAATATTGGAACTAACCGTTTGTCATTTATGTCAGGTGTCAAGAGAGTGTGTTGTATTGCGTGTTTTTATTCGTTTCCGAAGTAAATAATCGGCCTACGGTGCCGTTTTACAAAGATAGAGCCCGCGTTGCTTGTTTGAAAGGTAACTTTTAGGGATACCATTATACTAAAATTTCCCTAAATTTTCGTACTACCCGTGCCTGACAGTACCTATTGGTTTTTTGGTGGTACATAAATATACCAGCGAGACAGGACCGGCATCATTTAATATAATGCATAATTTTTATTTTGTTTTAGGCGTTTTTGAACGCACTATCACCCAAATAACTCAAGAGGGTTATGTGGCAGCAGCTTATTCAAAAATTGTTGAAGAAGAAATCGAAATGTTAAAAAAGATTTACAATAATTTCATGAAGCTTTTTTCATCATATTCTATGCAAGTAGAAACAGCTAGTAATTATGCTTAACTTAAATTACTTTAAGTTTCGAGTTATGAAAAATGACTATTGATTAAATGAAGGAAAAAATATTAGTTATGCTGGCAACATTAAGCATGTCACCTGTCGCGCGCAGACTTATCTTGCGCGCACTTTAGTACCTACTAGTAAACTAGTATATACTAGTTTCGAATAGGTAGGTACGAGTACTCGTAGCTTTTTATTTTTCTCTTAGGTAGTGATGAAAAATAGTGTGTATCACTCGGGAACAAAATATTTTGTTCTCGGGCGGCGTATATTGAATTCCTCGCTAAGCTCAGGATTCTACGTTAGAATCCCTCGCTACGCTCGTGATTCTACTATAGAATCCTTCGCTTAGCTCTGAATTCAAAATAACGCCCTGGAAGAACAAAATATTACTTTGTCCCCTTGTAAAACAAATAACTATTTCGATCCCCAAAAACTTAACTTTTCCGTGGACAGCAGTTAGTTATAAAGGTGAAACGGAACATTAGAATCGTACCCCACAAATGCTGACTAGCGCCCCCTAGCAGAGCAGCATCTAATGCTACGCCGGGTATACACATAATGTCTGCCTACCCTTTTACGGATTACTGGCGAGACGATGTGTGTTTGTTAAAATATATTATAAATACACCCTTCGCACAGATAGCACTGAAAACATAGGTACTTAGTTAATCTCCTATCGCGTATTCAGTAAAAGGGTGGACAGAGTTAGAGGTGCACTTCGGCCTAATGTTATAAATACTGTGATATATATTATTATCTTTTCATGATAAACTAGCTTCTGCCAGCCGCTTCGCCCGCGTAAAAAGTGTTTTCTTATCCCAAGGGAACAATATACCGGGATCAAAAGTTTATGTGCTATTCCAGACTATAATTCATCTCTGTGCAAAATTTCATCCAGATCCGTTCAGCCTTTCTGGCTTGATTGAGTAACAAATTTACATCCATCCATCCAAAATTTCGTATATATACCAATTTTATAAAGAGGAAAGATTTTTTTGTTTGTTTGTATGTTTGTACCGAATAGGCTCCGAAACTACTGGACAGATTATAAAACTCTTTCACCATTAGAAAGCTACATTATTCCTGAGTGACATAGGCTATTTTTTAATCCCGAATACGGGTCCTGTGGGGTGGACCACGGGAGCGAAGCCGCGGGGAACAGCTAGTTTATATTATTACTAGCTTCTGCCAGCGGCTTCGCCCGCGTGAATTTCGTAAATTATCCTGTGTGCTATTCCAGATTATATTCTATCTTTGTGCCAAATTTCATCCAGATCCGTCCAGCCGTTTGAGCGTGAAGAAGTAACAAACATACACACTCACAGATTTTCGCCTTTATAATATTAGTGTGATTATAGTATGATATGCTAGTACGAGTAGGTAGCAGTAGTACTTACAGTATAATTTAATAAAAGATTCAATTTATAAAATTCAAAATAGAACTAAAATTTGCATATTAACATTTTATTATTCAGTCTATAATGGTCCCAGCACTGCTTCCAAGCAGTCGGCCATAATCCACACCGGGTTCGTCAATGCTATTTGTCTTCGAACTAAAGTTAATAATTAATTAAAAAATACAAAATAATAATAATATCAATCAAGTGTCTTGACTTGGCTCGCGAGTTTGTCGACATGTGGGATGTGGACACAGCGATCATTGTACCGATAGTCGTATCAGCCAATGGCTTAATAGCCACGATCCTCGATCACCCTATGAGGCTCTCGTTAGGCGGCTGGGTCAAGGGCCTGATCCAGAAAGCAGTATTGCTGGACACGGCTCGTATTGTTAGGAGGTTCCTCTCTCTGGAGCCCTAACCGCCGGTAGCTTGGACCCTGTTCCCGATACCGGTGGGCCTCTATTATTTACATTTTTAAATGTTTTTGTTTTTTTTAATAAATTTTATAAAAATATTTAAAAATGTAATTAATAAGAAATGTAATGATAAAGGACATAATAATATAATAATAATACCTTAATGGTATTTGTCATTATTTACCAATACTAATGATAACAAAAAAAAACTCCCGAATCGAACCTTTGTAGGTTCGATTCGGGAGATTTTTTTTCTTCCTCCTCATACACTACACCACTGGACCGTATCGTAAATTTGTCAGATGCGTACCGGCAGACATGTACAAGCAGTGGTGGCCCAGTAGTAACGGCGGCGACTTACAAGTTGTAGGTCGTGGGTTCAAACCCAGGCAGGCGCTTTACTTTGCGTAAATTATTTCATCACCACTGCTCTCAAAACGGTGAAGAAAAACATCGTGAGGAAACCGGCATGTCTTAGAATCACAAATTCGAAGATATATGACATCCACCAACCCGCACTGGATCACGTGGTGGATTGCGGCCCATTCCCTCTCTGTGAGAGGGAATGGGCCGCAATCGCACCAAATGGGAGTCTAAGTGCGGAAAAGGGAGTCATCTATCCTATCTTACCGTCAGACGCGTGGCTAGCGGCTGTTGCTAACACAGTGACGCAAGAGAGATTTCCCATGAATAGCATATCAATGTAAGTTTGATACGCCAGCACGTCACTATTGAGACAAGGTAGGCTTTGAGCTTCACTAGTTACAGGCGTTACAGCTTAGTTGCTATTGTAACGTACACTGTAACGTGTATTGTACCTTTGTGTTTGCTGGTGCTGTTTGCAGACCGTTATTGATTTGATTAAATGGACTGTGGGTTTATTAATGCTGAACCATAAGCTTATGAGAAGCAAAGCCTTCTTTGATAACAAAGGACGATTTGCTTCTTCTATGTCCTTAAAACAAATCAACATTAATTTATTCTAAAATGAATCTTTTTTTTATTCATATGGAAATTTAAACATTCTCAGTATTGTAATAAATTAGTGTTTAGCACGAACAACTTAACTCAGAGTTAGTTGCTAACAATTTGAATCAATTCATCATCTTCCGGCCCTTGAAAGAACCTAAATCGGGTAGGTCCCTACCAAAAATAGAAATTCTTGTCTAAAATCTTGCAGTTGTAATAAAATATTTTAGTTATAATTTACATATAAGCACTATTTATACCATTGTTTTAGAAATAATACCACTGCACCTAGTGTACATTTTTAACACGCTTTTATTAGCTTGGTATGTATCTATGTAACTATGTATCTATGTAACGGAATCTTTGAACGTGATTTTCACCCACTTCAAAACGTCGGATTGATTTGAAACTTTGCACACCTATCAAGGACCGATGACAATGCAATAATTTAGTCAAAGTCAAAGTACTTTGGGGGCAGGTGGAACAGGGTCTAAAGTCCCACAAACCTCCATAGAAAAGGGAGGATCCTCCGACCAGACGGGTGTTGTGTCTGGTCCGGGCAACTGCCCAACGGTTGTTGTCGGACTGTTGTATACGTTCAAATCGCGCCGCAAACTTTACATGCGCGATGCAGGATTTGTGTGACGTCATGTCATTAGTTCGTAAGTAGCGGCGTTGGTGCCGCTACATCACTCCCCTCCGGAGACCGGAGGTCGATAGTAGGTTGAATCGTCCGTTCATCTCATGAATGTGATGCGTGCCAGGCCAAGGGAAGATTGGTTCCAGTGAGTCGGGATGATGCCCCAGTGCGTCTGGATGATGCCCTAGTGCGTCTGGATGATGTGATGCCCCAGTGAGTCGGGGTGATGATGTTCCAGTGAGAGGGATGATGCTCCAGTGATTCGGGGTGATGATGTCCCAGTGCGTCTGGATGATGCTGCAGGCTCCAGTGGGTCGGAGTGATGATGCAGGTTGAGGGTGATGACCAGGCATACGTGTCTGCTGCATGTTGGTGGTCAGGATACCCCCGTAGATACCGTGCTGGCTGGCCGATGACTTGCTGCTCGAACGCTTGCGGAAGTGATGACGTCACGGTGTAGTAGCTCTGCACGAAGGCTGCGCTTACGTTCATACTCGAGGGTCACCAGTTTGGGGGTATGCGGAACAGGGTGTAAAGTCCCACAAACCTCCATAGAAAAGGGAGGATCCTCCGACCAGACGGGTGTTGTGTCTGGTCCGGGCAACTGCCCAACGGTTGTTGTCGGACTGTTGTATACGTTCAAATCGCGCCGCAAACTTTACATGCGCGATGCAGGATTTGTGTGACGTCATGTCATTAGTTCGTAAGTAGCGGCGTTGGTGCCGCTACATCACTCCCCTCCGGAGACCGGAGGTCGATAGTAGGTTGAATCGTCCGTTCATCTCATGAATGTGATGCGTGCCAGGCCAAGGGAAGATTGGTTCCAGTGAGTCGGGATGATGCCCCAGTGCGTCTGGATGATGCCCTAGTGCGTCTGGATGATGTGATGCCCCAGTGAGTCGGGGTGATGATGTTCCAGTGAGAGGGATGATGCTCCAGTGATTCGGGGTGATGATGTCCCAGTGCGTCTGGATGATGCTGCAGGCTCCAGTGGGTCGGAGTGATGATGCAGGTTGAGGGTGATGACCAGGCATACGTGTCTGCTGCATGTTGGTGGTCAGGATACCCCCGTAGATACCGTGCTGGCTGGCCGATGACTTGCTGCTCGAACGCTTGCGGAAGTGATGACGTCACGGTGTAGTAGCTCTGCACGAAGGCTGCGCTTACGTTCATACTCGAGGGTCACCAGTTTGGGGGTATGCGGAACAGGGTGTAAAGTCCCACAAACCTCCATAGAAAAGGGAGGATCCTCCGACCAGACGGGTGTTGTGTCTGGTCCGGGCAACTGCCCAACGGTTGTTGTCGGACTGTTGTATACGTTCAAATCGCGCCGCAAACTTTACATGCGCGATGCAGGATTTGTGTGACGTCATGTCATTAGTTCGTAAGTAGCGGCGTTGGTGCCGCTACAGTACTTTTGAAAGTCAAACAAAAATTAAAATTTGCAAGTAATAAAAGTTGATTCTACCGTGCGCGTTTAAATTATTTGTCCCAAATGCCTTACCAAGATCTTCAGGATTAGCGACTTTTTAGTTCAATTTACCATTAAAGCGTGTTTTTTAGTTTTTAGAACTACAATTTATTTATAAATTATTCTTATTTTTATTCTATTCTTAGTTTATCCTCGCACTGGAACGCCTTGTTACACCAATGGAGAAAAACTTAAAAAAAAAACACTATAAGTCCATGTTTCCTCACGATTTTTACCTTCACCGTTGTCAGCGATGTCAAAGATAAACTTAGAAAGTTCTCACATATGAAATGAAAAAGTCACATTGGTACTTGCCCGGACTCGAACCTACGACGTCAAGCACGAAAGGCAAGGTCTTAGCCACTGGGCCACCACGACATATAACTTGTTACTTTGTGTATTATATTAATTTTCTTTTAAGTTATTTTTGTTTTTTTTGTAACAAGCCTTGTTCATTCTCTCTTTGTATGTTATGAAGAGCGGGGGCCTCCTAGCACAGGTATTTGATATACAAGGAGATCCCTGCGTAAGAATTATTGTAAATGTTAATGTGACAATGAAAAAAAGTTCTCTTTTAGAGTCTGGCAAACGAAAGTAGAGACTGAAAAAGCGCGTCAAATTTGAAAAAGCGAACTAAAAAGACATAAACATGAAGAAAGTCATGCTGTGCAGTCGGAGGATACATCTCGTTTTGGCCAGCAAGCTCGCGCATATGTATCCTCCGACTGCACAGCTTGATTTTCTTCTTGTTTATGTCTTTAAATATCGCTTTTTTTTAAATTGACGCGCTTTTTCAGTCTTTACTTTCGTTTGCCAGACTCTAGTAACATGCGTTCCATACCTCCTCATCACATGACCATACCAGGACAAAAAATTTCTGTCACTGGCGCCACTTTCAAAATTCCTCTAATATACTCATTTCTTACTTTATCCATTGTCGTCACTAGATCCTCACATCCATCTCAACATACTAATCTCTGCTACATGCAATCTTTTTTCATCATGTTTTTCATAGATCAATTGACAATATTATATAACAAACTGTCAATTTAACCTAGTGTTAGCAATTAAATCTGAGTCAAGGAGTATATATACCCCAATGTTAAGGGCCTACATCCGCTTTAGTGCCGTAAAACGGTAACTTTCTAAAGCATACTTCATAATAACGGCTAGGTTAAAAGGTTTGAAAAAAATATATACAATATTTATAATTGTTTCATGTATATTATTTTTAACACATGTTTTTTTCTTATAACAAATCATTTTGCTTTAAAAAAATTATTAACAACACGCTATTTTTTCGCTACTTTTGGATACTCCTCCAAAACGACTTGGATGTTTCAAAATATTTTTACACAGATAAATTGATGGCTGGAATTTCTTCATAACTAACATAGCATATGTAAATCAAATAATATTTTGCAAACAAAACTGACAAAAAGTAGGTCCAATATTGATATTCTACTTAACCTACATAAGATATGTAATCTTATGTAGGTTAAGTAGAAATTCTAACCATACATTTTTCTGTGTAATAATATTTTTAAACGTCCAAGACTTTTTGGACGAGTATGCAAAAGAAGCGAAAAGATATAGTGTTGTTAATTATTTTTTTAAATCAGAAATATTATATAAAATAACCTAACCCTGTTTCACTAATAATGTAAATGAATCAATAATAAATATATATATGTTTCAAACCTTTTAACCTAGACTAGTTACTAAGGAGTATGCTTTAGAAAGTAACTGTTTTACGGCACTAAAGAGGAGTACGGGCCTTTAGTTTTTCATGCAAGTGGGCCTAAGCCTATAAATAAACTAATCTAAAATATTGCGTCGAAAAACGCCACTGCATCGCTGCCCACTGGTTAGTGTGCCCAAAAGAATGGCAGTATTGCCACGTCGCGTCGCATGGCTATGCATATCATAGATGTTCAAAATAAGTAACTGTGTTAGTAAAAATGTGCATATGCCCGCAATGAGGTTTCATATAAAAAAACTAACTTCGTTATCAATCTTCGTTTGATGTGAATTGTCGGTTCTACATATTATAGTATTTTATCACACTAATATTATTACAGAGGCGAAAAAGTCTGTGAGTGTGTTTGTTACTTCTTCACGCTCAAACGGCTGGACGGATCTGGATGAAATTTGGCACAGAGATAGATTATAGTCTGGAGTAACACATAGGATTCTTTCTATCCTGGGAATATGTTCCCTTGGGATAATTTTCAACATTGACGCAGGCGAAGCCGCTTGCAGAAGCTAGTTTTATTATAATTCTTACTACCATCGGCTTCGCCCGCGTGAATGTCGAAAATTATCCCAAGGGAACATATTCTCGGGATAGAAATCCTATGTGTTACTCCAGACTAAAATCTATCTCTGTGCCAAATTTCATCCAGATCCGTCCAGCCGTTTGAGCGTGAAGAAGTAACAAACACACTCACAGACTTTTTCGCCTCTGTAATAATGTTAGTGTGATAAAATACTATAATTTGTAGAACCGAAAATTTACATCAAACGAAGATTGATAACGAAGTTAGTTTTTTTCCTATCCTATGTGTTACTCCAGACTATAATCTATCTTTGTGAGAAATTTCATGCAGATTTGTTCAGTGGTTTTTGCGTGAAATAGTAACAAACATACAAATACACACTCACAAAATTCGTCTTAATAATATTAGTGTGAAAAATGAGGTTCAATCAAATATGGTATTAGGTATAGTTTGTAGGGATTTCCTACTCATTACGATTCAAGTACACAACATATTATGTTGTTACTTATTAAATAAACTTATCACCCGGTGAGGTCACAAATTGGACTTCGTTCGATGGAAGTCTGAAATTAGTCGAACAATCTCTTTGAAATATGAATCATACGAATCCGAATTAAATACCAGCCAATTAAATACCAGGATAAAGTGCAACAATAGGTAAAACGATTTATCCTCGGACTTTGAATGGAGAGAAAGTGGCAATCAACAATATCGCATCGAGTCTTATCTTTGCTATGGTTTTCAGTTTTCATACCGCAGTCGAGAAAAAAACAAAAAGCCCGACTGCTTAAAAAGCGAATTAAAAAGACGTAAACAAGAAGAAAGTCATGATGTGCAGTCGGAGGATACATCTGGTTTAAAACCAGAAAAAACAGGTGTATCCTCCGACTGCACATCATGATTTTCTTCTTGTTTACGTCTTTTTATTTCGCTTTTTAAGCAGTCGGGTTTTAGTCGGGTAGTACTTTTTAGTTCTTTTTTATAATATTTAGGTACATTTAAACATATAAGTGTTATACATTTTTGAAATCGCCTCTTCTTAATTTTGATACCCCACACGATGGGTTTGGAAAAAGAAAAAAACAGTTGTCCCCACAATATGGCGCCCAAAATCCGCCATTTTTCTATTTTCCAATTTTAATGCAGCCAGTGACACTCGCAGGGTGAAGACAAATCGATTGACGTATAAATCATCAAAATCGGCCAACGCGATTGGTCTCTGGAACGCCACATAGTAACAAACATACATACATACATAGACTGATAAATACATACATAGATTGAAAAGCGGGCCAAGAGACTCATCGGCAATGAGGCATTGGTTAAGTCAAAGCTCCAGAGCCTTGAACATCGTCGCCGAGTTGCCAGCTTGTCGGTTTTTTATCAATTACATTTCGGGGAGTGTGCGATGGAATTGCATGACTTGATTCCGCCCAGCCCGTTGCATCATCGGACTAACAGACGTACGGCGATGCGTCATCGGTACATGGTGGACATCCCACCCATACGCACAAAACGTTTTGGGGTCACTTTTATTATGCGTACAGCTAAGGAGTGGAATTCCCTGCCGGAGTCTGTGTTTCCCGATAGCTACAATCTAGGGGTCTTTAAGTCAAGAGTGAATGGGTTTTTTCTAGGCAAGCGTGCTTCACCGTCGACCACATCATCGCTTACCATCAGGTGAGATAGTGGTCAAGCGCAAGCCTATAGATAATAAATAAAAAATAAAAATTATTCTCCTTCGGCAGTCGAGAAAAAAACTGACATTACTTCGAAGATTATTTTATTTATAAAAAAGGAAAAGTGTTTAGTGAATTTTTGTCCCGTATTAGTAATAATACGAGCCTGATAATGTCTCAATGCAGGGCTAAGGCCTCTTCTCAAACAGAGAAGGCACTAGCATTATTCACCATGCTCTTTGTCTCATATATTGAGCTTTATCATTTAGGGGATTTAGACCGTAAAAGGGGATCCCGGGTGTCTTCGCCTAGCTAAGCAGTAGGCCAGTGTGCTTAGTGCGAGTTTTTTAACGTACTCACTCGTGATAACGTAAACGATCTCTTATAATGTCAAAATGTATACAAAAAAAGAGGTTTTGCCTTGCCGTCACCAGATGGCGCTTATCCAGTTTCAATACAAATTGTAGTTTACGCTAACGCGATTGAGCGTGAATAAAAACTCGCACTAAGGCCTCAGTACTGGTAAAAAAGATCTCTCTCATGACACGTCGTGCGCACACCATGTGTGCGTAAGCTATTGTTGTTCTATTGTGTCTGCTAATTAGACGCTCAATGAGATCCAAAAATATTAAACTTTAGGTATTCAACTCAAAGTAAAATCCTGTTAACCTGTGAAAAAGTACCCACCTTTCGTCCTGCAGGCTTCAGAGCAATTTTCTTATCTCAATATAAACATATTTGGACCATTTGCACGTACTCTCCGAGTTGCAGTTTCTTATCGACCCCATTGTCACTGCCCGTGACCGAAGGAACATAATCAGGTACCTGCTGACTCGCTTCTTCTGACTTACAAAGAACACAAAGATACCTGCGAAACTTTTGTCCAACCTGTCACTGTATGGGATATTTTTTTCAGATTTTTGCCAAAGGTATTTGGGTTGTTTCTGTAAATTTGATGGCGACTTTTTTTCTTTAAATTTCATTTCTTTCTGCTTATCTGAGGGTGTTTTTTTTCTTACATTTTTCTTCACTTATTCTAAAATTTTCATCATCACATCATCAGCCTATTAATGTGCCCACTGCTGGGACACAGGCCTCCTCTCTGTGAGAGGGAATGGGCCGTAATCCACCACATGGGCCCAGTGCGGGTTGGTGGATGTCACATGTCTTCGAATTTTTGGTTCTAGGACATGCCGGTTTCCTCACGATGATCTCCTTCACCGTTTTGAGAGCAGTGGTGATGAAATAATTTACACAAAGTAAAGCGCCTGCCTGGGATCGAACTCACGACTGACAACTTGTAAGTCGCGGCCGATACCACTGGGCCACCACTGCTCCCTATAAAACAAAAAAAAACATAGAAAATAATAATATAGTTGCGCGAATGTACAAGTAATTCCCTGGCCTAGCCCCCCGACTCATGGTGGCGGTCGGAACCGTGGGTTTAAGGCGGTAGAAGTCCGATGTAACGCTTCGTTCTCGCCAGAGGAAAAGTAACCTAGGTATCCATGAAGATTTCTCACAGCAAACAAAAGTTAGGTAGGTACTTACATTTAAAATAATAGGTATATTTCCAAAAAAAAATCTATGCAGAATTTGAATTTTGAATTTGCTAATCAGTATTTGAACTGTTCAAAATTATGATTAATTTTCGGGAATGGAAACCCGAAGGGTCCTAACGCCCTATTGTTGTCACTCACGTGAAGGTGTCTGTCACAAAATTGTTTGTTCCGAAGAGTTTTATTAAAAAACCAGGTCCAAAGGATTTATTTCGCATTTTTATCAGCAAATTTCTGTCTTATACACTAGCGATAAATAATTCAAACTATTTTGTGGTAGAAAGTGCATTGACGCAAATTTTTGGTTACACGTCATATTTACAAAACTAATCTAGCTTTTATTTTAGATTTTACAAGAAAACTACAGACTTGTGGCCATTTTTGCTGTGATTCATTCCTAAAACTTATACCTAGTTGGTACGTAACTATTGGAAGAAATAATGCTTCACACTTGCTATATTTATTTTTAAATCCATAAAGCACGGCTCAAAACTCGAAAGCCAGCAGAATCGTCATCAATGGACCACAGATAACGAACCCGCAGCCTGTAGGATCCCTCCACTCCGACTCGCCGAGTGTAATGACTTCTGCTCGTTAGGGAGATGTACACTCAACCGCGCTTCACACTAGCCCTACAAAAACCGACCTTATTGCCATGATACAAACGCGCTGTCAAAGTCAAATTGTTACGAATACGATTGCATGTGGTGGAGTGTACTCAGTCAGAGCAAGGGAGACAGACAGTAATAATAGAAGTTTAGAACGGAGGGTATGTCAGTCAGATCAATGGGGCTCTATTTTTATTACGATTATTTGTATAATCATCGATATATAACTGACTGGTCTTACTTTACTAATGAATGGAGATGTGTAAACAGATTTTCATACTAATCTACAAGTGGAATATTTACATTGGATTGTTTTACATACGATTCCAGAAATAAGAATTTGAAGTAGAGCACTAAAACTCTTCACCTTCCAAAACCTGACGAACTTTGGCACTAAAGTAAGGTTTCTTAATCCCTAATTCTCAATAAAATTTTCAATTAATCAAGTCTTTATGATATCCCATAAAATAAAAACGCTACATATAGGCGCAGTCCGAGACTTTCCGTGTCAATCCGACTTACTTCTGTACTTTCCAAATTCAAACTGTAAAGTTCTATTTGTCACGACCTCGATTTTAAAGTTTAGGTCAAACTCATGCGTTCTAACATTTTAGTTTTAAAATAAAGAACAAATACTAACTAAATTAACACATGTTTCAATGCACTCATTAAAATTCGGCGTAGCGAGTGAAAGAGACTGAAAACTGCGTAGTTCTTCGTAGCAGCGTCGGCGTACCCTAAATGTACTAAGAAAAAGCACCAACGCACCAAGCTTAGCGTGTTGAGTTCAATTCAAAATCATACTAATAATCTATAAAGACGTAAGATTTTTATATTTTTGTATGCAACGAATAAACTTAAAAACTACTGGACCGATTTCAAAAATTCTTTCACCGTTGGGAAGCTACACTATCCCCGGGTGACATAGGCTACTTTTTATCCCTGTATTCCCACGGGAACGGGAACTACGCGGGTGAAACCGCGAGGCGTCCGCTAGTAATATTATAAATGCGAAAGTAATACGCACTAGACGAAGACCTTACCTTGGAGTAGGACATAGGCTTGAAGTAATTATTCTATGCAGACGAAGTCACGAACACCATATAGGCCCAGTTTTTAATCCGTAGTTAACTAACCAATGGTTAAATATCATCATCATCAATACATATAATAAATCTGTAGAAAAATATTTTTTGTACATCGAAAAAAATTCCAAAAAAAGTAGCCAGGGTGTTAAAGGATAACCAACAGAACCCATTTCTAGCATTTTTGGCATTTTTGTCTGTTTGTCTGTTTGTCTGTTTATCTGTTTGTCTGTTTATTTGTGCACGCATCACGTGAAATGTACGAAACCAATGTAGATAACTTTTATACATAAAAATTGTGCGTATCTTGAAGAATTACTTAGTTTTTGTTTCATCGCAATCGGTTCACTCTATCAAAAGTTAGATGAATTTAAAGTGTTCAAGAAGTAAAATTATCACAACACACGCAATTCGGTTACTCGGACAGTTGAACTCGCTATTCGATAGATGGCGTTGTGCATTTAAAGTCATTATCTGAATCGCGGTGTTAAGATTTTACGCGAAAGAATGACACTAGAAAAAAAAAATTTGGTATGTAGTACGTATATCTTTTAACCGACTTCCCAAAAAAGAGGAGGTTCTATGTTCGACATTATGTATGTTATTATTAATGTTTTGTGTATGTTCAGTGTTCACCGATATCTCCGTCAGTTGTGGACCGATTTCTAAAAATCTTTTTTTGTTTGAAAGAGTATGTTCCTTCCGATATTGGTCCCATTTTAATTTGGTGTAGGACTGACGAAGCAATTCGAAGATGTACAACAGAACTCTTCAATAAATAACGGCAAATCTCTCGGGATTGCTGCAATCGCATGTCTGTTTGTTGTTTATACCATTTCATAACATAACATCACGCCAGTACGCTCTTAAGGGGTACGCAGATCTCTCATTTCACCGGTTATGTTCAAGTTTCATGATATTAGGGTAATATATTCTGGCGTTATACGAGTAGGTAACTTACTAAACAACTTGCCTATTAGGTAGGTACAACTAAAAAGTGAAAAATAAAAAAACTTTTTACAAAAAAATACTACCGACTTCCAAATAAAACTACAAAGTGAAAAATAACTTTATTTTTGGAAGTCGGTGTCCATAACGCAATAAATTGGTACCTACGAAAGACACCGACTTCCAAAAATAAAGTTATTTTTCACTTTGTAGTTTTATTTGGAAGTCGGTAGTATTTTTTTGTAAAAAGTTTTTTTGAGTATGTGGAGTAGGCAGGCAGGCTGGTAAGTATGGTAGGGTTGGCAGGCAGATGACGGGAGCGAAGCCGCGGGCACAGCTAGTGCTAAATATAACCAACAATAGGGATGTTTCCTGGCTAGAAAAAAAATCATTTTATTTAGTCCGTCAGTACCTATAATAAAAAATAAAAACTTTTTTACAATAAAATACAACCGACTTCCAAATAAAAACACTACAAAATAATTTCGACAGTCGGTGTTTCTGTTTTCGTTTCTTCGTTTTTTGACACCGCCTACCGAAATTGAAGTTATTTTTCACATTGTAGTGTTTTTATTTGGAAGTCGATAGTATTTTATTGTAAAAAAGTTTTTATTTATTATTTTTTTAGTGGTACATAACGGACAAGTTGTATGGTAAAGTACCTATAAAGCCCAAAGTGTTGCCAGAATAGATAACCACATGTAACTTGAACCTAACCGGTGGAATGACAGTGTACCAGGGTGAACTGAACACATCTGCGTACCCGTTTAGAGCATACTGGCGTGATGGTATTTTATGAAATAGTGTAAACAATAAACAGACATGCGATTGCAGCATCCCGAGAGATTTGCCGTCATTTATTGAAGAGTTCTGTTGTATATATCCGAAGTTCTTCATCAGATCTTTACCAATTTTAAATGGGATTCATTTACCGAAAAAAAAAACAAAATCTTTCAAACAAAAATAAACCGTTTAAATATGACGAAGATATGCCCAAACAAACATAAAACAAACAAAAAAAATAGAAATATCTTAATTGAGAACCTCCTCCTTTTTGGAAAGTTGGTTAAAAACTTCTTATTTACATCATTATTTATAGATACTTTATGTACTTTTCAACCATTTGAACATACCAAGATATCCGCAAGTTCTTAGTGTATTCAACTTCAACTATTCGTTCGTTCGCGGTCACAGAGTGTATGTGAAAGTTTTTTCGTTTCCCGCGCTCCGCGTTTTGGCGGGAACCATCGCCCTGTCATAAGACGACCACTCACGGTGACGCATCGCGACGCGACGCCGGCGCCACCTAACGGCGACTGCCAGCACTATGCTCTTTGTTTTCAAGTTATTGTGAAGGTATTTAAATTTTAAGTTTGATGAAACTTTTTTAGGATAAAAAATGGTGAAAATATTTTGAGTGGGTATTCACTCAATTAGGTTTCCATCAGCAAAATATTCGTAGTTTTTGTAGGTACTCGTATTTACCAGAATCTACTGTGTTTCACCATTGCGTCAGGTTTAAATTTACGAAAGATAGTTGAAATAATAAAATACCGAAATATTTCAATACAAAATCAAAACTTATTTTGTCAAATAAGTTTGAAACTGAGCTTAACGTAATACAATTAAACAGATAGGAATTTACGCATTACTATGTTAATTCTACGGTTAGCGTAAAGTACTTTCAGCTTTAAGTAAGAGTGTACCACAACGATTGCTAGTTATTCATTAAGCTTCACATATCACGAACGTATGATCACGTAATGGCAAGTCCGACGCGGAAAACTTAATTCGCACAAACCAATAGGAAGCGCGACATCTATGAGCCACCACGCAAACTTCAGCGAACTGAAATGCGTTTACTATCTTTATTATCGGCAGCCGTAATACTACAAATTTAGTTCTTGCCCTACAAAAAGCGTTTCTCCTTTCATAATAATAAGAATACGGCGAGTCGGTCGGTTGGCGCGCTCGCTCGTTCGATACACACGGACGAGGCGCCGCGTGGCAATGTGTGCGTGCCTTTGTCTGTGTGCTGTGGCCCCCTCCTCCACCGCCCGCGCGCCTCCAACGGCCCCCGCAGCCCGGCCGCGCTCCCACCGAACGTAGCTTTCTGTTCACTTATATAACGACATACATATATAAACGCGGTAAATAATATACGCTGTGAATAGCGAGCTATGTGCTGCCACCTAGCGGCCCGGACCGACAGCGCCGCCACAGACTATATCGCTCTGTTTTCAGATTTTCTTTTCGTTTGAAACCATGTTTGTGGATCATAACTGTGAAATTATTATTTTATATGAATTGTTGATGATGCGAACCCCTTCCTCCAGGGTTTTAAGAATAAGCCAGTTAAGATTTAGGGTCAGTCACGTGTCGTTGCGTGGAGTTGTCGATCGGTCTCTATGCGACAGTTTGACGTTTAGGTTTGAGTTGCGTCGAGTTTTCAATAACATTTCAAATGGCCTAGGGTTCGTAGGTGGCTCGTAGCGGCGTAGCAAGCACTCGTTGATGTCTTTTGCAAAATAAGAGCAATTATGACACCGCGGGGTTACGAATGCTACGCGGTTCACGATCTAGACGCGCGCGATGTAAATATGTTTACGTCGTTAAATATGAGATCATAATGTTTTGTTTTGATATTTTACGGTAAAAAGCATGATTTGGGTATTTATGAAAATACAGATTTAATGTTTATTACCTATTATTTTATGAAAACATTCGAAGAAATGTCGACACGATATTTGGTAATCTGCTATTTCATGCTAAAAATAAATGGCTTTTATCTGTTTTGCCTGTGGTTTGCACAGAATTTTGTAGGTACTTGTTCTTTGGAAAGTACGTCCGAGTCTCCGAGCTGGTTTCTTCGTAGCTCGAGTTGCTTGTCTAAGTGGCCTGGCTCGAGAACTCGAATGAAACTCGAGCGAAGATACGAATGGCGGAATTCCTCGAGCAACCAGCCATGAATAGGGCGTCCTCGCGACGTGTTGCGAGCGACAGAGAAACATACGCCTTTCAAACGTAACGCAAAGCCGCCATCTTTAATTTAATGTCATTATGACATTGCATTGTTTTGTGTTTCACTTTTTTTTTAAGAATTCGGCCAATTCGTAATTCAAATTTGTTTTGCGAGTTATAGTAATATGACAGTAGAGATTATTAGTTTAGTTTATGATATTGTCTTTGGCTACTAATGGTCAGATGTTAAGAACGATATCTTCAAGAATAATAATTAGCGTTAATGAAGTAAGCACAAATAACGTTATAGCTAATGGTCTGTTAACTGATAACTCCGACGAACGATTTGAAAATAAGTTGTTAAGGGCCTACATCCACTTTAGTGCCATAAAACGGTAACTTTCTAAAGCTTATACTCCTTAGTAACGGCTTGGTTAAAAGGTATGAAAAAAAATATTGATTCATGTACATAATTTTTAACGCAAGGTTTTTTCGTGTAACTAATAGTTTTGCTTTAAAAAAATAATTAACAACACGATATTTTTAACAACTTTTGGAAACTCCTCCAAATCGACTTGGATGTTTAAAAATATTTTTACACAGAAAAATTGATGGCTGGATTTTCTTCGTAACTAACATAGCATATATAAATCAAATAATATTTTGCAAACAAAACTGTCGAAAAGGAGGTTCAATATTGATATTTTGGCATCGAGCGGGCGCACGGCCAGTACTGCGTTAACATTGGGGCGTATATATCGCCTTAAGAGACTGTTTGTGACCAAAGGGTAACTCATTTATAGGTAATAATATCCTAAGAAGTACTAACACAGATATTATGGCATCATATTTACAAACACTTCAGCATTTCAACAAAAGAACCATACGTTAAATTACCAAAACTCTTGCAAGTGTATTTTTAATGAGCGCACAATTATTTCGGTGCTACATCAGTTCTGTTCAGTTTTTCAACCTAACCTAAGCCATTAACACGCGAACTCGAACAGTTTCCACTCCGTGACTCAACTGCGAGAAAATAACTCACGGAGTTCTGAAAGTCTTCGTTCCACTGGTTTCCTAAGGTCATTTTAGCAGTCACGTTGCAGAAACAACGCGATGAACTGTAAAAAGTCTTGAAACTCGTGTTTCGTTCGATCGTGGTAGAATTTTTGGGATTAGCGACTACTACGGAGCTCACACTCGCGCGATTATCGTTTGACGCGAGATTTACTTAGCGAAAGGTGAAGGTGAGTGAGTTTGTGAGTGAGTAGGAGAACAATAGTAGAATGTTTTGTTCTTCGAATAGAGGCCGCAACGGCGCGTCGACTTTGAATGATAGTCGAAGAGACCGAATGAAGGGGAATGACATCTTTTTCGGACTTTGCCGCATGTTGCTGCCAGATGACAGGATAAAAAAAACTGGTTATACATACACTGCTGGCCTACCACCGGGGCTGCCGTCCTGTTGATATGAAACACGCGATGTACGGTGCTGTAAACAGGCCAGCTAGTGTTGTTGCCGTGCTGATTCTCGAGTAGGTATGACTGTCTGAGTATGAGTCGCTCAATTAGATTAATTTCTTGCGATGTTTGTTCCAGTATATAGCGAATTGGTGACAAATAGTCTTTGTCACTCCACGCCTAACAATTTTAATTTATTTATTTATAGTTTTTGAATTTGTTTACTAATAGTTTTTGAAAAGTTGGAGAAGTTGAGGAAAATACTTAAAATTGCTATTTTTGTAGAAATCTACATGTAAGATTGACAATATCACAACAGGACAAAGATACAGTCATAACTCTACCACAATCTACATTTGAATACAAGTCAACAAGTCGGCAAACTTTTTCAAAGTTCTTGTAGCGAGTCATCAGCGGCAATGCCGTGACCTGGAGACCCCTCCGTGGTCAGTCAATTCGCTAGCCATGGACTTGTTTCGCGATTGGCAATACGTCGAACTGTCCATGTCGATCAATTCTAAACCCTAACCGCAGGGCACAAGGCCGCATTCACGTCGTTATCACGCGCAGTGATAACACACCGCCTCGACGCACTCATAAATGAAAACATATGTTTACAATCACACGGGCCGCTCTATCGAGACGACGACGCTTCGAGATCAACTCGTGCAAAAATAGGTTAGCCGCGACGCGTCTCCGTTTTGATGAAAAAGAGGCGTTATTTCAAAATACCTATTTCGGAATTTCAGGACCGAAATCAACTTCATAACAATTAACGATACGACCCCCGCCTCTAAATTCCTCGCCCCGAGCGTGCCCGCTATACGTGGCGGTACGACGCCTTCGCATAGATAGAATAGAGAGCGGTTTCGGAACGCACCCGTACAGCGGCGCGGCTGTGTGTGTGCGTCCGTGCGGCGCACACGCGCGCGCCGCCGGTGAGCGCTGTTCACCGCACTCTGTGAGCGCAAACAACCATCTATAAGGCCACGCTATAGCTGACGGAGGGACGCGCCGCGCCACGAGCCGGTTGCATATTTGGGTTTTTCTTTGTTCATGTTTATATCTAGGTAGCGACCGACGGGATTGTTGGAGAAGTGTAAGTGGATGCGCGCTGCGGTTACTGATGAACTGCAGCGTAGGGTTCTACACCTTCCTAGACGTAGGCCCTGTATAGAGATTTTTGATTTTTATAGAAAAAAATATAAATATACGTAATTTCATAATCTTTCACATATTTATTGCTATGAAATGTTTGATGCTATTAAACGTTTTGGTTTTTAGTTTTAGTATTATGTTTGATATTTGTTAATTATTTTATTAGGTACGTAGCCTTTTAGAAGTAGTGAATTAATATTTAAATCTTGTTTTATTTTTGCGTTAACGTTAGGACATCCAAAATCTACCATCTCGGGCTGTATATATATCATAAATTAAATATAAAATATCTCTGTATTCATAATTAGCTAGTAAACCCCCTAGAAAATTGTTGACCCGGCTTTGAATTGTGTAAGTTATATCTGCGTTGATACAGCAGTGTGTTTATTTAAATAAACTTAGTTTATTTGTTTCAAAGTTATTAAATCATCTCATTTCAGAAACCACTAACTTCTATAATACAATATAGAATTTTTGATATCTGCATCTTATCATGTCTGCTATGACATTTCGTTTTATAGCGCTTCTTTTATATCCTAACTCCTTTAAACCCAACCTAAGTTAGCTCTTTAAATTTTATGGTTTAAATATTCTTCATTAGCAAATCTTATCATGTGCTAAGCCTGAACAGTATACCAAGACTACAAAAAAATGTACCAGCTCATAAGGACAATTCAAAACTGCCAGAAACTTAACTTCTTCGCGTATGAAGTTGCGTATGGAGATTTTTGAGCTTGTCTGATCATCATATTGGGCCCCCTTAAATCTATCTAGTGCATAATAAATCGAATTATTTAAAATATAGATTTTCTACGAGTATATATAACTGTCTATTAGCATTTGAAAATTAGTCATTAATTTGTTACTTTTATTAGTTTTACGATTGATAAACATTTGCTTAAAAGTAAAATTACTCATTAAATAAATTGTACCTTGCTTGGGTATTTATTATATATGTTTAAATAACTAGAGTATTTTTATCTTTAATCAATACAAACTGTCGAACCTACGTAGAGTGCGTTCCCTACGTAGGTTCGACTGTGTGCTTTATTGGTAGAAAATATTAATAATGTACAGTTTTATCGAAATAATTTTATTGGTTGGTTTTTTATTTCTTTCTAAAATGTAAATGGTATCCAGCATACATTGTTACTGGATTTAAACAGGTATTTAACGTTGGAAAAACCTATGAAACATCGAATAAAAAAAAGAGAAATTTTAAAATTTTTGGTAAAACTTGAGACACAGGACATAACCCATATAGCTTCAAGGAAAGCTTACCCTGTACTTTATATTTTAACAAAAGAACTGAATCCATAACTCCTTCTACAAGATTAAAAAATCAAAAATAAGCTTCCCATACAAACTAAATAGCAAAACCGTATACCGGCTTGAGGCGCGGCGCGGCCGGTATATTTCCGACATAATACCGCTGCGTCGAGCGATTACTACTATATATTCTATATACATTTAATAGCTATACAGGCGCGCATAGAACTGGCCGTACTTATGTGAGCGCTACGTGGCGCGCGCTCGCAGCGCTGTAGCGCTTCACGACTTGGGACCGTCTAACGATACTTGGTCGGAAAGCGCTGCAGCGCAACGCTTTCTAGGTAGCCGGCTTATTATTATCGTAGATTGGCGTCGGCGCAACTACACGGCGTTAGAAGGACGTTCCGTTTTAAATATCAGGTTTTATTATTATGAAGAGCGGCGCAGCGGAGTGCGGACGGCGCGGCGGACGGTTGCGTGCGATAACATTTGACATTCGTAATTACTCGAGCGCGGACGGCGGTGCGGCCAGTGCGGCGCAGGCGAGGCCGGCTCCGCGGACATTCCGCCGGAGTCCGTGGGGCCGCGGCCGGACAAAGAGGTCGCGCGTTGCGTCAGCGACAGCGGCCAGCAGCCAGCGCTTGACAATCGCGCCGCGCCGTCCACGCCGCGCCGCCGCGACGCTACCGCGCGCCTCTCTGCTTATACACTGCCGAAATATACACTAGCCTTGACTAACATTGTCGACTATTTCTAAACGCACAACTCTAGTCATGTTTCCGTATGTCGCAGTCGTAGCAAATGTCAGTTTGGCGTGATAGCTGACCTAACTTAGAGAGCCTTAAATTTTCGTAGAGCCCTAATTAAACATAAAGCACTAATTTTCATTAGTCGATTTTAATCAGGCAGAGAAATTCAAACTTGTTTTGTATTTCTCATTTGTATCGTTTCGTTCTCTAAAATTCTGTTTACTAAATCCAAAATTTCCGAATGACGCTTAATGAGTCTGAAAATTCAAGAAAGGACATTCGGGGGGATTTCGGCCTTAGTTGTAGTATATAAGGTCTATAATGAGTGGAGTCGAGGTTTTATACGTCAGCCGATGTCAAAGAGCAGAGACGCAGAGAGAGATAAAGCGCTGGAGGAAAACATTGCGAGCGCTGCCGACACCGGGGCTCGTCTCGACTCGATAAAAACACGAAATTATAACGAGAAAACGTCGTCTTCGGCATCGTCGTAGGGGGCTATTTTGGACGGCGCTGTAGCTTGCTCGCTCTTTGTTTACGAACGTGGCGTCGCTCCTGCGAGCGGAGCAATGAATTGGGCTTTGTTTGTGCCAAAAAAAGGTTACCAATCTTCTTTATATCGCTCTGTAATGTTGTAGAGGGTAAGCTTTTCCACTAATTCGTCGTCAATTGCTTGATCTTGAATTGTCGAGCATACTCTCAGGGTAGCCTCGTCGTTGTTCTATTGGTTCTAATGCCTTTGAGTCTGATGCCAAGCCAAGGCCTCTAGTTTATGAACCTTAGACGGTGTAATAGAAATCGGATGGTTTGGCTCGCTGTGCCGTACTGTCAGTCAGACCGCCAGCACTTTTCTCTGGAATGTTTCTTTGTGCGTTTGGAGTTGTTTTCAACAATTAACCTAATAAGTGTGTTGGTCCAAATATATGGGGTTTATTACAGATCAGTTTATGATTACTTAGTGCCTAGATATTAATCTGGTATCTCTTAACTTCCGTCTTTCTGCTTCTGACAAGTGTAAAGGCGTATCTATATTACACTTTTGGTTGAAGGTTTCGGGAAGTCAGAGACTCAGATTCAGATTAATGAGGCTCTCATTATAATTTCGCAAATAAGTGCATATATATTTATGGAGTGCAGATGTCCATAGCAGCAATCTATGGAGTGGATCTCGTGGTCCCTGCGAATGGGGACGTCTGTCTGTGGGTGAATTCGGTCGGGATTCCCGTTATCTAAGGCCGTTGGCAACCGGTGCTCAGCGCGACCGTCCTACAGGCTGGGCGTGAAGTTTGGAACTCTGTGGGACTGCTCTGGGGCAAGCAGAGTAATACGGCGCTTTTTTTAAACCCATGTAGGTCAATGACCGTTTGGTATACGCTCCTAAATGATTAGTACCGTATTCTACAGAAGACTAAAACTAACCTATCCTTACAATATACTAGGTAACACGTTAATTCTTTATATATTTTTTTACGTTAAAATAACAGCAGTTTGGACGTTGATTTTTTATCATATCTGTAGGTATAGGAGGTACAAAAACATTAAATATTTATACAAATTTTTCGAGCTTGTTTTAAATGTTTGTTTTATAGGGAAATATGATGTTATACTGACAGGATTGATTTAATGAATTTGTGGAATATTTATTTTACTATTTATAATACCGATGTGGTATGTGGTATAAGTATAATAAAGATATTTTTCTAATTTTCTCTTCCTTTCTCCTAACCTACATCAACCCTAGAATCTAGTCGAAAAAAAAACAACGTTGACAATACTGTTCCAGGGGGGTGACCATAAGCTCTTAGAGCGGTATCAATTTGAGCTCGAGTAAGTGACAGATGTATACAAGTCATATACATCTGTCCCTTATTCGATCAGCGGTATCAATTTGAGATCGAATAAGGGACAGATGTATATGACTTGTATACATCTGTCACTTACTCGAGCTCAAATTGATACCGCTCTAAGAGCTTATGGTCACCTCCCTGGTGTCCCATTGTCATAAAAATTACGCTTTGAAACACGATTGATATCCTTTTGTACACAAACGAAGAGACAATGTTTGTTGCTACGCTGAAAACCCTACCTTTGACATTTTCCCGAAATACGTACCAAAAAGAAAAAATCTCTAAGCGACAAAATATCTCTCTACCAACCAGAACATAATAAAAATCATCTCTGTACTTGCAATCATAAATTCCGCCTCCAACTCAAGGATAAACAACGTGGCGCAACACGAGAATCAAACCCAGAACCTCGACGTCAGAAGAGGCACCTTCCACTAGACGAACGAGGCGACCCAAACCTGTTTATTCTACCTAAATCCACCATCGCTGGCTAGGCGGTAACTGTCCAAATTATCACCAGGCAAAAACCTACTCTATGTTGCTTTATATAAAGTTTAAATTCCAATGCCATGTAAGTCATTAACATGCAGTCAAAATTCTTATCGTCAGTGAGCTGTGGACGATAGAAATATTGTTTTAGATACCAGTGATGCGGTGGTCTAGAGCTGGAAAGTTCAGGGTTCAAAACCTAACTGGTTCACTTTTTTGGGCCATGTTAATTAGGTTATGGAACTTTAATCAATATTATAGGATCGATGACCTTTAGTGAGAGGTGATTTATGATGACGTCACTTCTCATCATTGGTCCTCAAAATATGTCGACTATGTTTGATTCGTTTTTGGCATTATTGAACAGAATATTCTCCTACAATGACGCTCTACATGCTTGTGGTCACGTATTACTTATCGAGAGTATAAAAGGCCAGCAAAATCCATATTCCGAATTCCTTATTCGACCTCCTGTACACTCGGTTTCTCAATTAAGGTTACACTAGTCTAAAATTCTGCCATACAAACGTAGTCTAGGGATTATTCCACTGTTTGACGATGTACGTTCAAAATTAAAAGTGATATCAATTTGTCTCATCATTATCTAGCCCTGTATGGAAGCAAAAAAGTAAAAAAATAAAATATTTGAAAGTTATGAGCGTCGAAAGTTCCACATTTCGACACATTTTAACGCATTTTTGGGCGCAAATAAACACCATAAGAAGACGGAAAATTGCAAAACGGCCTCCATACAGGGATAGATTAGTAGTTCAACAATGCAAATAATTTTATTTTGAACAGATAGATGTAGTCGTTTTTTCATGATATCTAGACTGCCAAAGGTCTGTTTATAAAATTTCGCGCGCTCGGTTTCGTCCTAAATCATTATCCAAATTTGCAAAAGTGTGTATTCGTTCGCGAACTAGCTTCCTACTGCTCATCACAGCATCTATCTCTTCCGCACGTGTTGTCGGTTGATATAAAATGCATTTTAACCCCGCGCACAAAATAGTTCGTGCCGTCGACAATTTTAAATTGAAAACTTGTCAAACTCTATTTTAATGCTAAGGATTGACAAGTCCTAGTGCTAAACAAAAATTTGACAAGTTCTTAATTTCAAATTCTCAATTCAGAAACCGGTGGAGTGACTGATTTCTTCAGCTGAACATACTGCAAGAGACCACACCGACTTCTAAGAAAACCATAGATATGCTGAAGATTCTGACTGAACTACTCATAATTATGTATGTTTTTGAATTCTGACTTATTAAATATATGCTAAAACATGTACCAACATTTTCAGTGAATACCTCTTGAAACCTCAAATGTCACTTACCCGTCACGTGTGACGTCACACGCTGGTTACAAAGGTAAAGTAAAAATAGTACCGACTCTTTATACATCTGCCTTCTCGCTCGCCCTGAGAACTACAGAACAATCTCTCTTTGGAGTCGAACGCGGGAACTTACCTAAGCAACTAATGAGTTTTTATATTTTTACGTAACGCCATCGTTACGCCAATAATCATTGGGAGAGTTGGCAGAGGTCAGAAATGTACAGAGCAAACACAAGGGATCTGGGAACTAAGAAATGGCTCTGGATTTTTGGTAGCCATGACAGAAATAGCAGAAAATCCAGACTTCTAAAAACAACCACAAGTAAGGTTGTCCCAAACACAGAAAGCCCATTCTGTACATATAGTAAGTTCATCGGAAATGACGACTGTAATCATTTTCATTACACATTCGAAATGAAACAAACAAAGAGTTCTGGAGCTCACACAAATTATTCGTAAGATTAAAACTTTTTAAGACACTACAACAAAGTGAAAAATAACATCTATTTCGGCAATCGGTGCTCCTGTTTAATTTTCTTAGTTTTTTGACACCGACTTCCGAAAATGTTATTTTTTACTATGTAGTATATTTATTTGGAAGTCGGTTTTATTTTTTGTAAAATAGTTTCTTTAATTTTTCACCTTTTAGTTGTAGGCTAGTTCTATAGTAAGGTACAAATAATGTTAGAATAATAAATATCATGAAACTTGAACATAAACGGTGCAAGGATGAAAAAAATAACAAACATAAAGTCGAACATAGAAACTCCTCCTCTTTGGAAATTCGGTTAATACCTACCTCTGTTTATGTTCCCAATTGTAATCCAAAACTGTGCAGTGCCTAGTCAGAGTTACCTACCAAAAATATAGACGAAAATCTATATATATAAAAATCAATGCCACTTTTCGTTGTAATTTTATAACTCAAGAATAGGCTCACCTAACCAAGCCAAATGTTTAGGCTTTGTTCGGACTATTTAGTAGATGGTCTAAGAGAAGTTTTTTTTTTTTAGGTAGGGTAGGTAGGGTAGGGTAGGTAGGGTAGGGCAGGTAGGGTAGGGTAGGTAGGGTAGGGTAGGTAGGGTAGGGTAGGTGACGTAGTCCACGAACAGCACCCGTCCGAATAGCACCGACGCGAATAGCACCGAGCCTAGTCCACGAACAGCACCTATCAATATTTTTGGCAGGTGCTATTCGTGGATACAAATCTATTTTATTATTTGTGTCCACGAACAGCACCTACGGCTCGGCAGCCTAGTGCTGGGATGCATTTGTTTAACAGGACATTATTAAATGAAACATATCGATAAAAATCACTAGAACGTTTATTAAGAAAAAAGCCTTATGATAATAATTATTAATCTTACAAAATAATAAATCTGTAACACTTTCTTAATTTTTAATGTATCACAATCAGTCTTTTCAGATCACCTCACCTTTATTGCAAAATTAGACTTAGTTTAATCTTACTAAATAATATCACTTTCTTATTTTATAATATATCACAATCAGTCTCCACATATCACATTTATTGAAAAATCAGCAAATACAAATATTTCGGTGTGGCTGACTCTGGCTTGGCCACCATCAGGGATTTTAATTTTGATAACACAAATATTTAATCGCTAATTAGTCGAAATTAGTCGCCAAATATTAGATTTAGTCGGTCACTGGTTCAAAAGTTAGAAGGTATGTTAGGTGGCCGATCTGGAGAGACTCTCCCCAGCTTGGCCAAATTTATATCTCAAAAACTAGGGCACCTAACGAAGATCTGTTTTCTCCCAGATTTAGTCGCTAATTAGTCGAAATTAGTCGCCAAGTCACAGATTTAGTCGGTGTGTAATTAAAAAGATTTTAAAGTAATAAATTTCTCCATACATTGGTACAAGCAAGTACAAAATATTTTACAAATAAAATACTTTATTCTATGTTATTATATACCAAAAAGGAAAGCAGTATGCATTACCTAGAAACAGAACTACAATAAATATAATGTAATTATTTATCGAACATAATGTCGCCGTTGCTGGCAGATAGACCGCTGCGCTCCTGTTTCATTTATGTATAGTAAGTAAGAAAGAGATAGAAGCGCGTGTACAGACAAACTACATAGAGCGAATTGCCCGTGACGTAAATTAAATTTTAATATATTTTATCTACTCTCATATCGTAATATTCGAATTATAAACATCAAAACGAGTTTATATTGACATACTTTATAAACACAATACCGAAATTTAAAAATAGAATTGTATTATAACAAATCGGTGCATATCTCGCCATCTATTAATATTTATTTGAACCAAATTTTCTTTCTTAGCGCTGGGTCCCCGTGCTAGCATAGTATTAGGTAGATACTTAATATATTCTTATTTTATTATTTAAACGTAATTTAGACCCTATCATTATAATTTGGCAAAACAGTTGTATGCGACTGTACATCTTGACACCAAATAGACCAAGAGCAAGGTTTAATGTTTTCAAAGAAGATTAAGCTACTCTAACCTAGTAATATAAAACATAAAATATATATTTAATTGAGAATTTATATCTCTCTGACATTTCTAAGGACTTTAGACCGATAAAACTAGAAGTATATTACACATATTAATAGAAATATTTTATTCTTCGCAATTTTTCGTAAACTTTTCGATCCAGCTCTTGGACTATACCTTAAAAGTTGAACTCATTTTATCTTCTAAACTAAGACCCGACTAAATTTGTGACTTGGCGACTAATTTCGACTAATTAGCGACTAAATCTGGGAGAAAACAGCTCTTCGTTAGGTGCCCTAGTTTTTGAGATATAAATGTGGCCAAGCCGGGGAGAGCCTCTCCAGATCGGCCACCGATAAACCCTTCTAACTTTTGAACCAGTGATCGACTAATTCTGATATTTGGCGACTAATTTCGACTAATTAGCGATTAAATCTGGGAGAAAACAGATCTTCGCTAGGTACCCTAGTTTTTGAAATATAAATTTGGCCAAGCTGGGGAGAGTCTCTCCAGATCGGCCACCTAACAACCCTTCTAACTTTTGAACCAGTGACCGACTAAATCTGATATTTGGCGACAATTTCGACTAATTAGCGATTAAATATTTGTGTTATCAAAATTAAAATCCCTGATGGTGGCCAAGCCAGAGTCAGCCACACCGAAATATTTGTATTTGCTGATTTTTCAATAAATGTGATATGTGGAGACTGATTGTGATATATTATAAAATAAGAAAGTGATATTATTTAGTAAGATTAAACTAAGTCTAATTTTGCAATAAAGGTGAGGTGATCTGAAAAGACTGATTGTGATACATTAAAAATTAAGAAAGTGTTACAGATTTATTATTTTGTAAGATTAATAATTATTATCATAAGGCTTTTTTCTTAATAAACGTTCTAGTGATTTTTATCGATATGTTTCATTTAATAATGTCCTGTTAAACAAATGCATCCCAGCACTAGGCTGCCGAGCCGTAGGTGCTGTTCGTGGACACAAATAATAAAATAGATTTGTATCCACGAATAGCACCTGCCAAAAATATTGATAGGTGCTGTTCGTGGACTAGGCTCGGTGCTATTCGCGTCGGTGCTATTCGGACGGGTGCTGTTCGTGGACTACGTCGGGTAGGTAGGGTAGTGTAGGGTAGGTAGGGTAGGGTAGGTAGGGTAGGTAGGGTAGGTTAGGTAGGGTAGGTAGGATATGTAGGTAGGGTTGGGTAGGTAGGGTAGTGTAAGTAGGGTAGTGTAGCGAAGGTAGGGTAGGGTAGGTAGAGTAGGGTAGATGAATGTTCATGTGTTCAAATGTTCCCTCATAACTTCTAAAACTACTGATCATAATTTTGCTCACGAAATTAAAATGGGACCAATTTCGGTACATACTCTTTCAAACAAATAAATAATAAATAAATAAAACAAAGTTTGTCGCGTCAGCTAGTGTTCTGTATATATTATATAGGTTTCAAACCGTAGAATTAGAATCAACAACTATCCTAAAACGCCTGTTACTAGGGCAATGAAGAAACATTATATTGTTATTTTTGCTCCGAACAATAAGAAAAACTTTTTGCTAAGAACTGAGTACTAGTTCTAGCATTAGCAATTCATGGTATTATCGAAAAATCCTTGAAAACTTCAACTACGTCGGCGCGCGGCTCGGCTCAATAGTTAACACTTCATTTTGAACTCATGGTAATCAGTTAACAATAGTTTAACTTGAAGTTTGGCAGCTAAGGAGTTAAGTTTAGTTTCATACCGGTCTGCTAGTATTTAAACGTTTGGAAAATGTCCATGGGCCGTCCATAGTCACAAATTATAAAATGATAATGGATCGCCAGAATCAAGCTTGGAAAACTGAAAAGTGATCACATGACGTCACTGACACATGAAAGGATTATGCTTCTTGCATTAAAATTGCCTACAGCAGACACTTAGATATACGTACCTACATCTGACGCAGCCTAGGCAGTTCTGTTACTACATTGCTGGTGTCATTAGCTATTTATTCTCACGTAGTTTAAGAAGGACATCCTGGCCAGCATCTCATAGGACTGTCTACGACCCTTCAGGAAAAGGATGCCTTTTTTACCCGACTACGGTGAAGCAAAAAGGGAGGGAACTGTTTTTGACCGGTATGTGTGAATGTAGGTATGTATGTATGTTCATCTGTTCCCTCATAACTTCTAAAACTACTGATCATAATTTTGCTCACGAAATTAAAATGGAACCAATTTCGGTACATACTCTTTCAAACAAAAAAATAATTTTCAGAATCGGTCCACAATTGACGGAAAAATCGATGAACATAAACAAACAAAAAAAAAGCCTCCTCCTTTTTGGAAAGTCGGTTTAAAATGACAATCACCATGTTCTTCAAAAAGACTAGCCAGCTAGCTGATAAAAACAAAAGAAAGCCAGTTGACGAACTGAGTTTTGTGATTTGTATCGCCTGCTATAGTGATTTATGGTGTTTAACTCTGATCACGCGACTTAGCCAGTTACAGTACTTGACTGTTTTTGCGCCATATCCTGACGGTTTCGAGTAGTAGAGTTTCTAATTTTCATATCTTTTAAGTGCTTCCAAGAAGAATTTTGACAGCCCTCGACTAATTTATTTATGACAAAAGTCCTTTACGCTTGTTGGATTACCACTTGATTTTGGGATCAAACTTAAGTTTTAGGAACGTGTAAGGGATTGTTGATTGTATCAGAAGTATTAGTAGGTAATACAGCACTCGAATCCGCATTCGATTAAAAACACCACTGCGCAATTCGGAGTCTAAAAGCAAGTACAAGAAATAAAATATTTCTGTAAAAAATCGCACTAAGTCGTAGCAAATCTGCCAGATTCTGCATTCAGGTCAGGGACAAGCGAATCGAGCCAAGGAGGGATTTATCAGGGCCTGTGAGTGTCCCCGGCTGCCGGGGACGGTTAGCTATGAGATAGTCGGGCAAATAGAACCTAGACCTGTTTTTTATTTTAACTTCTGACGGAAAATGAGGAGTGTTATAAATTTGACGTGTGTTCCTGTTTGTTTGTGGCATCATATCTCCTAAACGGAGGAACCAATTTTGATTTCTTTTTTTTTGTTTGAAAGGTGACTTTATCGAGAGTGTTCTTAGCTATGTTTGATGAGAATCGGTTCAGCCGTTCAAAAGTTATGGGTGTTTTACTGTTTGAATCGGGGTGTTTTCGCAAGACATCGTGTCATAATCACGTGTTCAATAGATTGTCGATTGAAGCGGGTCTACTACTAGATGAAATAAAAATGTTTCGGGTGTTTTTAGGGTTCCATACCCAAAGGGTAAACTCGGGACCCTATTACTAAGACTCCGCGATCCGTCTGTCTGTCTGTCTGTCCGTCTGTCGCCAGGCTGTATCTCATGAACCGTGATAGCTAGACAGTTGAATGACTAATGATATCATAATAATTGCCGTTTTTCTAACAGAGTTCTGTTGAAATTATCTGCAGTCAAAGATCATGAAAAAGCTGTATTGGACTGGATTCGAAAGTCACGAAGCCGAGTTTCAGGATTATTTTCAGGGACCTTACTCTGAGGTGCCAAAACTATCTTGGTTCCACTTTGAGAAAGAGACAGAGCTATACAGGACCATAGATAATATAATACTATCATACAGATGCCTCATCCCATACAAAGAAACCGTGCCGACGTAACTAGCGTTTTTCATCTGATTTTCATCTGAACCGAACGCGATCGATTTACAAAAAATAATCGGTATAGATTATTTTTTGTAAATCGATCGCGTTCGGTTCCGTTTCACGGCGATAGATAGATCACCATCTATATACGTTGCCACAATTGTTGGCCACAATTCGGATGTGGGATCTTCAAAAAAAATATTTAGTAGCAGGGGACATTTTTCAATAAAAAAAAGTAGTTTTTGAATCACTGATACATTTTTAAAACCCTTACCAAGGCAGGCATAAGAGCAAGCCGTCTGGTTTTGCTATAGCCGAGTATTTAAGTTGAATTAACTCGTATCGTGTAAATATATAAAAAAAACAATAAGGGTAAGCCTGTCTGCAGCAGATTTTATTGCATTGTGAATTACATGGGCTCCACATCCAATACGTATTATGTAATGTCTTTTTCAGAGATGATTGTAATTTCGTTAACACATGCGGTGGCCGTCCGGCCAGCTCGACTTATTTACGCACGGTTTCAGAAAACGGAACAATTTTGCGTCCCAGAGTTCATTTCGGGGACACCGGGACTCGTAGTTATAAAAAGGGACAGTCCCGTTCAAAACGTCTGGTCACGATAACTATGTCACTATATTTTCCTTTTTAACACGCTTTTATTAGCTTGGTATGTATCTATGTATCAATGTAACGGAATCTTTGAACGTGTTTTTCACCCACTTCAAAACGTCGGATTGATTTGAAACTTTGCACATTTATCAAGGACCGATGACAATGCAATAATTTAGTCAAAGTCAAAGTACTTTTGAAAGTCAAACAAAAATTAATATTTACAAGTAATAAAAGTTGATTCTACCGTGCGCGTTTAAATAGTTTGTCTCATTAGCCTTACCAAGATCTACAGGATTAGCGACTTTTTAGTTCAATTTACCATTAAAGCGTGTTTTTTTTTAGTTTTTAGAACTACAATTTATTATTTCACTTATAGTTGTCAAATTTGTACACTAGGCATCTGTTGACAGCGCAATTTTGAGCATCTCTTGAGGGTTCCAGTGCTTCTAAAGATAATGTATCATCAAAAAGGAAAACCTAGAGGCACAGTATATATCTTTCTTTTTTAGTTTAAGGAATATCTTTTAAACTGATCCAATATTGGAGGAGGCAATAGGCGAGAGCCTAACCTCATATAATGGCTTTTTACTTAGGCAATTCAGTTGGATTACTGCTACCGCATGTCCTCTTAATCATTATCAATTTAGCATTGTCCTGGTCTTACTAACAATTTTTTTTTTTTTTATACCTTTCCCCACACTAGGAATTTCGTCCTGTATCGTGGGTGCGTTTACAAACATATAAACTCACATACACAAACACCCTGAGCCGGAACAACAATTTGTAGGTCATACAAATATTTGTTCCGTGCGGGAAACGAACCCGCGACACGCAGCACAGCAGTCAATCGTTTAACCGCTGCGCCAACCGTGCATTGCTCAATGTTAGTATTTGTTCGTACTACATCATTCAGTTTCTTTATCTACAGTATGCCCTATCTCAGCTATGCAGCTATCAGGAAAACCTGGGGTTAGCCCCGATGACGTCATTAGTACGGACTGATGCCTTGTCCCATATATTCTTAATTATCCTGCTCGTTGCTATCGTGGCTGCGTGTGTAAGATATAATATGATTCAAATTTAATAGCGGCTGGTGCGCTACTCGCTGCGCAGTTCCTCCCTCTTCACCCCCGTTGTCACATGAATTTGCTACTGCGCAGCGACTGACCTCGTGATCCGAACCACCAGTAAGTTTAAATCATAATTCATCTTTACGTGTTGATTCGATTCAAATTGTGTACGACCAGAATGTGGCCACCTGGACAGCTCTGTCGTTGACCTCATTCTAGTCGTGGCAGTTGCAGGTGGTTGTAAATAAGCATATTATATAGTTCTGTGAACACCTATAGGCCGACCGCTTAACTGAGACCGTTCCTAAGGTAGCAAGAGAGATGTTGACACTCATCAGCAAACTATCGACTGACAGTTCATCCGCGGCAACACTAAAGGTCTATCCACACATATCAGGGCCGTGCCCGGGACGTGACAGGGCCGGGCCCAGGCATTGAGGCTCCGTCACTGGCCCGTGGCCGTCCCGTGCACGGACGTGTGTGAACGAGTTCATATAAAATGTACACACTGATATTTTTTTGAGCCCCTGGCGGGGCTCTGTCCGTCCACGTCCCGGGCACGGCCCTGATATGTGTGGATAGCCCTTAAGTCCGCCTATGTACTTTTATGTTGCATGAAGTTTTAATAAATAAATACGACCCTTACGTACCGCGCAGCTACTTCAGAATGTTCTCAGTTAAGCCGTCAGTCTATAGTAGAAAATACATAAAAGTTTTCCAAATCAAAGAGACGAAGGTAATCGTAGTACAATAATGTGTTAAATCGTAATTTTCCAAGCTACACCTACCAGCCGATTGGCAGCGTAATATAGCATACAGTATTGTACCAATTTAATTTTTGTACGGCATTTTTCGAACAAATTGTTCTTGTAGTGGAAATTGAAACTAAGTGTGTGCTGTAGATAAGAGTGGCAGAGTTGTGTAGAGACTAATCAACTCTAATAAACTCTGATGGTGTCGACTGACGACGACGGCGGTATTAACCTTCGGAGAATTACACACACTTGACTGGCTAGCTGGGTACTTGGCGAGAAGTGAGTGGTTACACCAATCTACACCATGGGCCATTCCACAACTAGAGTCTTTCTGACAACATGGAGTATTTATATGCAACCAGTGTAGTAAAGATAATAATACTGGCCACTACTGCCAGGTTATAATAATGTAAGCACGATTGTGTTTTGTTGATATACAGCAGTCAGCCCGCCCCGGATTCGCCCACAAATTATATAAAAAAAACCTACGTGGATTTTCAATATTTCTATTGGTGAAACCCGCATGAAAATCCGTTCAGTAGTTTTTGAGTTTATCGCGAACAGACTCGGCGGGGACTTTATTTTATAACTAGCGATCTGCCCCGGCTTCGCCCGTGACAAAATATACACAAAAACCTTCTTCGTTTCTCACTCTTTCTATTAGTGAAAACCGCATGAAAAGCCGTTTAGTAGTTTTTGAGTTTATCGCGAAAAGACGCAGCGGGGGACTTTATTTTATAATATGTAGTGATATATTAAATTTTGACGAGGATGGGATACTGAAACTACAAACAACTTGAAAAACATAGAACAACACTTTGACAACCAATAAGATATTTATCACAACAGAATTTAAGTAACTAAAATAGAAACGAATAATTATAATAATGTACCAGCGCGTTGAGAGGAGGGAAAGAACTTATTGTGAAACAAAAAAATTGTCCACATCGCTGTCAATGGCATTGCCACGTTGAATGGCAATGCTGATTCTCACAACCAAAAAGTACATTCAAGTGTATAAATTAGCAAACCGAATAATACTTTTGCGATCTTTCATAGATTATATTCTTGTTTCTTTCGTCTTTGGTTTTACCGAAAAAAGAGCCAGAACTCACACTTTAATATCTCCCAATTTTACTTTAAATATAAATGCGAAGGTTTGCATGGATGGATGTATGTTTGCTACTCAATCACGCTAAAACGGCTGAACGGATCTGGATGAAATATATATGGAACAGATATAAATTATAGTCTGGAATAGCACATAGGTTCCTTTTCAGCCCGGTACAATGTTCCCTTGGGACGTAAAAACACTTTTCACGCGGGCGAAACCGCTGGCAGAAGATAGTTATTAGATAATTTTACAAGTTTATATATGGTTTCCATTGTAAACTTGACACAAGGTAAAGGTTACTCATTCATGTCATTAAGCGGTCTATAATAAAGTGTTTATTTTTAGTAGGTGTTACGTCACCTCTTTATCACAGCTACGTCACCACAGCTGATAAGCGAGCTTCTGAAATGTTACGTATATAAATGTAACTTTGAATTCGTGTCGATATGTCGCTATGCTGGGTTGGTACTAATTAATTGTATCGGTCGAGTGTGCGTACTTCCTAAGAAAATCTATTGAATTTCTTAGTATTCAAACTTGTTGACAGAGTATTCACGATTTGTTGGAGTTTTGTGTGTGATTTCGGTGATGTCTGGGATTTTCGTGGCTATTTTGTTTATGTAGTAGTTTCTGTCTTATCCTTGGGAAAAATGTGAGTTTATGTGGTACCTATGTTCACACACATCACATCATCAGCCTATTAATGTTCCCACTGCTTGGACATAGGCCTCCTCTCTGTGAGAGGGGATGGGCCATAATCCACCACGCGGGTCCAATGCGGGTTGGTGGATGTCACATGTCTTCGAATTTTTGCTTCTAGGACATGCCCGTTTCCTCGCGATGTTTTCCTTCACCGTTTTTGAAAGCAGTGGTGATGAAATAATTTACACAAAGTAAAGCGCCTGCCTGGGTACGACTTGTAAGCCGCGGCCGATACCACTGGGCCACCACTGCTCTTACCTATGTTCACTCCTACGTGTTTTGTTTAATTGGTTAAGATAATTATTAATAAATAAAACGAAACAGAATACAAAAATTGGTCTTTATAAATAACATAAATAAGAATATTCGATATTTTATTCATAAGTGATCTATATTTCTTTTAAGATACACATTATGCTACATTAACATACAATTAATTGTAATGTTTTCTGCTTCTTATATTTCATATTTTCTTTCTTTGTACGAGTAAATACCGCTTACTACCGAGTGCCGTCACAACTCACACCAGCCTACCGTCAAATCGTTACGTACTTAGAAACATATACCGTTATTTCAGTGTTTCTATTTCTGAAAATACAAAAGACCAATTGAAATAAACCCTCAATCTTGCACAATAATTATATTTAGAGCTACTTTTGACAACATTTTCCATCAAGCTCCCTAATAAGATTTATGCAAGAACGAAACCCAAATTCAAAACGAGAGTACTTCTGTTCCATTTCATGTAACCGGTCGCCATACACAGGAGAACATGGATGAATCAAAGTCCTTATCGGCAGAAACAAAGTACGATCATCATAGCTTCGAATATCACTCCTTTTAGGACTTGAGGTGGCCCTAATGTCATTGGCCTTCTAAAAGTGGAACCACGTATTTATTTATTCATTCGATCCTAGTGATAGCTAGCCAGGTTCTAGCCTCCCTTTTATCAAAACGTTCGAGCAAACTATACTTATCTCGTATCTGTACTCGGAAAATTTTAATCTATTCATGACGGGATACAGACTTCTAAGATACAAACAACTGCAGAACTGCTTAGTTGGATGTTAGGAAACAAACCCACCGCACTATTCCCAAACCACTGCAACTCCTGAAAGCCAGAATCAACAGTGGCGACCACCAGAAAAGCGCCGAGGCAATGAAGCTCGACGAAGTCCCGGAGAAAGAATTTAAATGTCTTGGATCCCGCAACGAAATTAATCAGAAAAGAATAACGGAGGAGTAGGAAAAAAATAATATAAATTTCCACCTCCCTCCATATCAAGCAGGAGACAGAACAAACAAGGCCAATAGGCACAAAGGGTCGTTTACAACTGGGATAAGCCCAGTTGCCTAGCACCACGGATAAAAATTAGCATTAATATTAATGGGTCCTAACATTGTGAGATATATATATATTTGATTCCAATAATAGGTATGGCAAAAACACTTGAACGCACGGAAATTTGTTCTAGTTTCCACAAGGTCCATCCGTCCGTATGTTAGGGAACGCGTGAGGTCGATGCAACGAAGAAGCCCTCACGTCCCTAGCCGCCTCAGGAGACGCCCTGGGCGTTGGGAGTCGCAAGCCGATTCACGGTCACCGTAGGCGCGGGCTTGCCTACGGCGAGTAATGAGTAGCTCGCCGTCCGATAAGAACCAGGCCCGAATCGACGGCGCGTAGTGTTCCACGCGCGCCTCAAAGAGATGTCAGCAAAAACTGACGGGGTCCACTAGGATCGATGCCTGTCTGGGTCGCGGATATATTTCCTGGCTCAAGCAACTGAAGGAACACGGGTGGGTTTTAGTCAGTAAAAGTCTGACACGCCCTCCCGCTTCACCTAGAGCGGGCGAAGTCATTGGATGAATACCTATGTAAAAAAAAAAACTTTGCATGTACATTTCACGATTATCAACTGTTCTATAAGGCTCTGATGATGAATAAATATAATTATTAAGGTAATCACCAATCTGAATTTCGGACGTTTCCATAAGACATCTCTTTAAGTAACAATATGAACATTTTCATATTTACGTTACCAAAACCTAGTGACAATAAGTCATGTACATTTGCGTTACCTACATTAATTTTCGTGCGAATTTGAATAAACGCTAGACGAGTTTTTGCCCAAAGCGCTGACCTCAGCACTGTCAGTGTTTTTAAGGGTTCCGTACCTAAAATAGAAAAACGGAAGTCTTATTACTAAATTTTCCCTGTAAGAAGTTATTTTCTAAATATATAACGGTATTACTGAAGCCCATTTCCCTAAATATACCCTTTAGACTTATAGGACAAATTTCGTAGATACAGTCACCAACAAAAATAAGAATGTTCTAACCCCCGCCCGACGGAAAAAGAGGTGTGTTATAAGTTTGACGTGTGTACCTGTGTGTTTGTGTATTTGTGTATCTGTTTGTGGCATCATAGTCATTAGCTCCTAAACGGATGGACCGAATTCGATTTCGTTTGTTTTTTTTTTTAATGGTGACGATGATTATCGAGAGTGTTCTTAGCTCTGTTTGATGAAAATCGGTTCAGCTAGCTGTTCTGAAGTTATGGGCGTTTTACTGTTAGAATCGGGATGTTTAAGCAAGATATCGTGTCATAACTACGTGTTTAATAGATTGTCAATCGAAGCGTATCTACTACTAGATGAATTATGATAATTTGGCGCACGGTTGGCGCAGTGGTTGAGCGCTTGACTGCTGCGCTGCGTGTCGCGGGTACGATTCCCGCATGGAACAAATATTTGTATGATCTACAAATAGTTGTTCTGGCTCTGGGTGTTTGTGTATGTGCGTTTATATGTTTGTAAACGCACCCACGACACAGAAGAAATTCCTAGTGTGTGGTAACGTTTTTTTTTTATAAAAAAAAAAATATGTAGCTTGAAATATAAATGTTTCGGGATTTTAGTCAAATTTTCAATTTTTTCTTGTTCATGCAAAATACTTAACAGTTAAAACATTGAGAAAAGAGCAATTTCATAAAAAAATTATTTCAAAAATTCTTGAATTCATATTTCGAACTTCTTCTTCTTCGTCCTTCTGTCGGCACGACAGTCGTTCATAATTATATTTAGTTTGGCCCAAAACTTAAAGCTACTTCCACGGCGTCGTCGGTGACAGCGCAGAGATTACACAGTAAACAAGTGTCATTCGATGTCGGCGATAGTCGAAATGACATAACAAGTAAAAATCAAAGATTGCCGAAACACGCGACATTTTTTTATATCATAGTTTTTAAACTACATAATTTATCTACAAGTCAACAATTCATTCACTCATTCATTCATTCTTCGATCATGTATGCTATATGCGCGTTCTAGAGACCAAACGCGTTGGCCGATTTTGATGATTCTTACGTTAATCGATTCGGCTTAACCTTAACTCGAAAACAAATATAACTAATAAGTTATAAATAAAAACATTCACGCTGTGCAGTCGGAGGATACATATGGTTTTGGTCAGTCAGCTCGCGGTTATGTATCCTCCGACTGCACAACATGATTTTCTTCTTGTTTACGTATTTTTAGTTCGCTTCTTAGGCAGTCGGTATATTGTTTTTTTGAATGAACTTTTGAACCATCTCATCATGTGCCCACTGCTGGGACACAGGACTCCACTCTTTAACAGGGAATGGGCCGTAATCCACCACGCGGGCCCATTGCGGGTTGCTGGATGGCATATTTCTTCAAATTGTTGGTTCTAGGACATGCCGGTTTCCTTTCGATGTTTTCCTTCACCGTTTTGAGAGCAGTGGTGATGAAATAATTTACACAAAGGATCTACAACTTGTAAGTCACGGGTAGCCCAGTGGTAGCACTGGGCTACAGCTGCTTAAGGGTACACTAGTCGACGGCACGAACTATTTTGTGCGCGGGGTTAAAGTGCATTTTATATCAACCGACAACACGTGCGGAAGAGATAGATGCTGTGATGAGCAGTAGGAAGCTAGTTCGCATACGAATACACACTTTTTGCATATTTGTAGCGAAATGGATAATGATTTAGGACGAAACCAAGCGCGCGAAATTTTATAAACGGACCTTTGGCAGTCTAGACATCATGAAAAAACGACTAAACCTATCTGTTCAAAATAAAATTATTTACATTGTTGAACTACTAATCTATCCCTGTATGGAGGCTGTTTTGCAATTTTCCGTCTTCTTATGGTATTTATTCGCGCCCAAAAATGCGTTAAAATTAGTGTCGAAATGTGGAACTTTCGACGCTCATAACTTTCAAACATTTTCTTTTTAAACTTTTTTGCTTCCATACAGGGCTAGATAATGGTGAGACAAATTGATATCACTTTTTATTTTGAACGTACATCGTCAAACAGTGGAATAATCCCTAGACTACGTTTGTATGGAAGAATTTTTGACTAGTGTAACCTAAAGCATACTCTATCAGTATTTTGACATACACTTAGGCAAGACCTGGGGGGTGACCATAAGCTCTTAGAGCGGTATCAATTTGATATCGAGTAAGTGACAGATGTATACAAGTCAGATACATCTGTCCCTTATTTGATCTCAAATTGATACCGCTTTAAGAGCTTATGGTCACCCCCCTGGTCTCAAATAATGGTAAGATGTACCCGTGACATCATAATTGGTGTACCCATGATAATATCACAAGCATGCGATGTGTGATGTTATGGAGAAGGGGCTAAGCAGAAACACAGGTTAATCAGATCCTGCCACCAATGCTGTAAGCAGCGATTGCGCCATAGTTGTGCAATAATAGTGTTATCTTCATTACAAGGCACTTTTCTACTGATATAAATACGCCTGATATAAATAATTACTTAACATCCTGTTTTTCTTGTTATCTATTGTCATTTCCCTGGAATATACCAGTATAACCTTTATAGTTTCTCTTGAGAAACAGGCTATTTTCTCTCTTCTTTCTTTCCTTGATATTTCATTGAATTCGCGAAGTAAATTGCTCATTGGGTACGCTCTTTATACTTATTTGAAGTGTGTTTTCTTAATCCAAGGACAGATTATGCCGGGATAAAAAGTAGCTTATGTGCTATTCCAGACTATAATCTATCTTTGTAACAAATTTCATCCAGATACGTTCAGCCGTTCTCGCATGATTGTGTGACAAACATACATCCATCCACCGAAACTTTCATCATCAGCCTTTATAATTTTATTTATTTATTTATTTATTAAAACTTCATGCAACATAAAGGTACATAGGCGGACTTAATGCCTGAGGCATTCTCTACCAGTCAACCAAGGGTGGTGGAGAGATAACATGGCAGGTGCAAAAAAAAAAATAAAAAAAAAAAAGTAAAATGGATACAATAGTAGATATATACATATAGCTAAATTAATTAATTTTCTCACTGCTGGAACACAGGCCCCCTCTCTGTGAGAGATAATGGGCCGTAATCCACCACGAGCCCAGTGCGGGTTGGTGGTCCAAACTTTCTCATTGATAATATTAGTAAGATATTAGTGTGTAAGTAAATGTTTGAGTACAAGCACAGCCTTAATTTACATTTATATTAGGGGACTAGACCACCCCCAATTTATGGACAAATGAATCCAACAATCTTTATTGTGTTTTACAGAAAAAAGACATGCACTACTTGAAATATCCTTCTTCGAGAATCACTACAATAAATACCAAAACAAAATATAAGAATTTATTTACAAGAAGATCTAAGAATCGAACTAAGGACAACCCACCTTGCAAGTTGCAACTCTTAAACTAACAGGACAGCTCTAATACATAAACAAACAAAAAACAACAAGCACAATCTCTTTGATAACATTAATACAGACAGTTCAATCAATGATGAGTAAGTACATAACGCTATATTATATGTATTATATAATACCCACGCACAAATGTGTGAAGCCTCTGTACACTGCCCACTATACAAGCGTTATGTTGGTTAATAATTTTACCAGGAAAAGCCTCCACATGAAAAATCGTGCATTGAAAATGTTTAAATTTTGTCCACTGAAATGAAATATATAGCGGCGGTGTGATGCATATAGGTCATAGGTTAACATTTTATCTCTTATTGTGTACAATTATGAGTTTTAGCCTCATTATGATGTAACCATTCGTCATCATATTTACAGGTCTATCCTTAGTTTCTACACAAGTGGTATTCTGTTAACGAAAGCATCTAGCAAGACAAAAAATACAAAAAAAAATACAACCGATTTAAATAGAAGTATGGTTTTACTTTGTAGTGTTTTTTTAAGGAAGTCGATTGTATTTTTTTGTAAAAAGTTTTTATATATAAATAGGCAAGTTCTTAAGTAAGGTACCTATAATGCCAGAATAGATTACCCGAATATCATGAAACTTGAACATAACGGGTAAAATGAGAGTGTACCAATGTGAACTGTACACATCTGCGTATCCCTTTAGAGCGTACTGGCGTGATGATATGTTATGAAACGGTATTAACAATAAACAGACACGCGATTGCAGCAATCCCGAGAGATTTGCCGTCAAGTATTGAAGAGTTCTGTTGTATATCTCCGAAGTTCTTAATCACATTTTTAACAAATTAATATGGGATCAATTTGGGAAAATGCTCTTTCAAACAAAAAAATAATTTTCAAACTCGGTCCACAATTGACGGAGAATTCGGTGAACAAACACAAAAAAAAACAAAGTAGAACATATGGCCCTCCTGCTTTTTGGAAAGTCGGTTAAAAATGTATGCTAATGCCAAGTGACGTGATCTTTCCCTTTTTTTTAGTATTTCGAACATCACCAGCATTCTGAGGGCCTCAGTGATAGAATCACACTTTTTCCTGGAGCCTTTGTCGTTAGCAAGAACCTCTACAACTGAAGATAACGGTAAGTTACTTCTGGCGCACGTAAGGCAGTTCAGCCCGCTATTTATGTGATGCATGAGGGGCATGAACTTTTTATATTCGAAAGTTTAAGGTGAAATGAAAGCGGGTTTCTTTTACCTGAAATGGTTTAATTTAAAGAAAGAGTAAGTGTAATTTTTAATCAACATCAGATATCATAATATTCTCCAAGTCTTCTTTACTGTGCTGACTAACACACGCTACATGCTACGCAAATAGATTGATGAAGGTTTCTACCTTCATCAATATATTTGTTGAAGGATTGTTTACTCGAGAGAGTTTACTGAGAAGCCCAATTGCCAGAACAGACAACCAGACAACCCAAGACAAAACAACATGGCGCAGAAAAGTGAGGAGACTCGACTCCAAGTAGTGGGAGCAGGAAAAGAAGAAAGAGAAGGGTCTAGCACTGGACGTCTTTCGGTTGAAACGATAATGATGAAGTATGCAAGTATTAATGGGTGAGCGTGATATCATCGTAGGGGAGACGTGATATTGAGTGGAGACCGCGAACTGGTAAACGCAAGTTAAGACGCCCCTCAAGCTAGGTACCGTGGAGCGATGATCTTCCCAGGTTGGCTGGTAGCGGCTGGATCAGAGTTGCCGAAAATCGATGCTAATGGCGTGCAGTTGGAGAGGCCTATGTCCAGCGGTGGACTGCTATAGGCTGATGATAATGATATCAACCACTTACAAATATCGCCAAATTTTTTATTGAAAGCTAAGGTTCTGAAATCACCTAACTTTACAGATCAATTCGTTTCTGCGTAAGTGTATGCTGAGCTACATACATATAAACTATGTGCGTATGCAGTAACCCGCACTCATTAAAGCTCATTGAAACTCACTACCAATTAAGACGACAACTAACGCCAACGACCTTGAAGGAACAAAACGCGCACAAGTTTCACACCCGCGCGACCCAAAATTTAGTAGTTTTTTGTACTTTCCTTATTAAACTACAACTTTAAAAAAAAGCCTCAGATCAAAATGTAGATAATTAAATTGTCTTTGAGATGGTGTCGATTTCATTAAAATACGCCCAGCGGTTTTGGTGTGATTGTCGTGTTTTTGTCCGTTTTAGACTTAAGACTTTACTATGTTATACGAATAAAATTATAAATTTTCTTAGATCAAGTTATTAAGAAAATGGTCTAATGTAACATATATTTTTCCCAATAAATTACGACAAGCCGTTTAGACGTGATTTTCATTGATTTTCAAAATCAGCTACTCAAGGGTATATCTGCGACTTCAGCTCTATCTGCCTGTAATGTTCTAAAATCAATGTATGTTTTTAATACCTTTGTCATGAATTATTTTAAAGTAAATTCACAAATAAACATTTTTATTTTATTTATTGTTTAAAAGTTATTCGAAAAAGAAAGCAAACCAAAAAAAAAAAAAATTGTTAAAAAAATCAATAACCCTGCTTATGATGCGATTTGCTACTGTGCAGTCGGAGGATACCAACATCTGGTTTTGGTCAGCCAGCTCGCGATTATGTATCCTCCGACTGCACAGCATGATTTTCTTCTTGTTTACGGCTTTTTAGGCAGTCGGGTTTATTGATTTTTTGTGTTATTTTTTTTCCATGTTATTGTAAGTCTATTGTCATTGCCATCAACCGCACCAAAAGTTTGTGATTGTTATATTGCAAGTGTTTGATCTATCATGCATATGTGATCAATGTGATCATACACAAAACTAGCCCAAGTACAATCAATAAGAGAGAGAGACCAGGTAACTTCCTTTCAAACCATAATGTGCATTTACGGGCTGCATTTGAGGTTTTTTTTTCCTTTTTATTATAACAGTTATTAATTTCGCTCGCATTGACGCAATAATTACTATTTTTGCCTACTTAGTGGTGCAATGATGTTATTTTCTTGGATGGTTATAACTATTGTTGACTATAGGTACTCGAGTAAATGACTAACTTAATCCTGTGGCTTCGCTCTCGTGACTAGTCCCATAAAAACGGAGTATTTTAACGAGATAAAGGAAGCCTCGCCTTTAGCAGTAGTGTAACTTTTTGTCAAGGAAATAATATTAGTACTCAGATTAATACTTTCAGTGATTACCTCCTCCTACAATGTAACAATTTTACATTGTAGGAGGAGGTAATGTAGCTTTATAATATTAGCTGCCTTTTATTTATTTATTTATGTACACACAAAACACTTTACAGAGAAAATAAAGAATACAGATAGAAGAGCACAAAGGTACTGCTTATTTCAATAGAAATTTCTTCCAGCAGACCTGCGACAGGACAGTTGGATGAAAGACGAAGACACAGTGTGTAGAAAGGAATAAGGAAACTTAAAATAGACTATAATAACTTAACTAATTGTATATAAATTACACATATACCTTAACTAAATATAAGTACATACATATAATATACAAAATTACAATATGGTAGAGAGATAATGTTCTTTGACTTGTTTTTTGAACAGAGAAACATTTTGAGAGTCACGGCCTTTTTTACATATTTAGGGTTCCGTACCCCAGAGGATCCAAACGGAGTCATATTGTTGTCACTCACGTATCCGTCTGTCTGTCGTCTGTCACACAATTTAAATCCGAAGACTTTTTTTAACGTCCCAAAATTTCAAGTTCCTGGGTCAATCCCAGGAACTTGAAATTTTGTGATAATGTTTATTATTACGTATATTTTACTAACAATTACCAATATATTGATAAATCTGATTTTTCTTTGGTACGGAACCCTTAATGTACGAAGTTCAACGCGCACCTGGCCGGTTTTCATAAGTGATGAAAAATATAAAATAGCGCAGCAACTAAGTACCCATAAATAAGGAAATGCAATGCAAAAAAGGAATTAGAACTTGTCACTTCTTCAAAAGTAAATATTTTCAGTATATTTCGGGCGGTGCCATGAGTTGATATGCTATCACTATCAAGTTTTATCTACGTCTGCTTCAGGTCGACAACCTGCCGACTGATTTGGCATTCTTTGCCACCTCTGGTTTACCTGATTGTCGTGTGTATAGAAGGAATCCTTTATATCCTGTAGTTTGCCGTAGGTCTAGAAATAATTATATTTTATCATGGGGTAGGTAAGCCCCGTTTCATCAAAATATATTGAGAATGGCGTTATATACATTAGGACAAAAGTACGATCTATCAAGTGTTCTATATCCAGCTAAGGGGGTCAATGACTAAAGAAATCTTACAAATGTAAGGCCCGCAGATTGATCGCCTGGAGGACACGGCGGAGGTCTGACTTGGGCAAAGCATCGAGTCCTCGTGGGATAGGCGGTAACGACCACTCGTGTCCGGCCCCGGTCCAGGCCATGGTACGGAGCAAGAGGGCATGGAATGCCGTCACCTCCTTCTGCGAAGCAGTAATGCTCGCGAAGGAGGAGGCGGAACGCGTGAGGAAGACGCAACAGAGACTCGTCTCGCTCCTGGCCGCCGCAGGTGACGCCGTGGGGATCGGGAATCGCAAGACAATTCCTGGCCACCGTAGGCGCGGGCTTGCGGACGGCGAGTAATGGGTAGCTCGCCGTTCACTACGAACCAGGCCCGAGACGACGAAGGCGCGTAGTTTTCAATGCGCCTCAAAGAGATATCAGCAGAAACTGACGGGGTCCGCTAGGCCCGATGCCTGTCTGAAAAGTCTAAATTTGAAAGAGAATTACCGCGGCCCTGGCACAAACAACTGCAGGAGGGAGGGAGGTGTGTTTTAGTCTGTAAAGGTCTGACACGCTTCGCCCAGAGCGGGCGAAGTCAATGGATGATTTCCAAACCCAAAAAAAAAGATATCATCAGGTTGATAATAACAACTCTTACAGAGATGAGGCCTGTGTCCCAGCATTGGGAACGTTATAGACTGATTATGATGATAAGGACGATATTTTTAGAATCAAAATTACCACATTCAATTTTATTATTATTTTTATTTGTGATGGGTTTGCTCTTAACTCTAGACTAGGTCAGAGGTGACAGATACAAAGTCGACGATGGAGAGAGCTTACCTAGAAGAAGCCTGTTTACTCTAACTTTGAAGAGATTCGGGTTGTATGCGTTCGGAAACACAGACGCAGGCAGTAAGTTCCACTCTTTTGCTGTGCGCATTATGAAGGATGTTTGGAAGCGCTTGGTGCGAATTGGTGGAATGGCAACTAGATGAGGATGGTAACTTGCAGTGCGTCTAGATGTCCGATGGTTGAAGGGGGCCGGTGGGATGAGGTCGTGGAGTTCATGAGCACACTCGCCAAAATACTGTCTGTGGAAGACCGACAAGCCGGCAACCTTACGGCGAGCCAAACTGTGAAGCTTGGCATCCACCAATTTGACGTCGCCAATTAGTCTCTTAGCTCTGCGTTCCACCGAGTCAAGCGCGGTAAGCTGATATTTAGCTGAGCCATGCCAGAGGTGGCTGCAATACTCCATGCAGGATCGGACTTGCGCCTTGTAAAGAGTTAATAGCTGTCCAGGTATAAAGTATCGCTTCACTCTGTTTAGGACGCCCAGTTTCTTTGCCGCATTTTGGGCTTTGTACTGAATGGAGGCGCCAAAGTTGAGACTGGATGTCAACTCGGTATGTACGATCATCATGAAGATTTAAGGCGAAGGACAAAAAATACGTGTCCAATATTTTTTATTGATCTACCTTATGAACAAAAAACTAATTTACAGTTAACATCCCTATTACGTTATCACAGAAATATGTCCGCAAAATCTTCTCCACCTCTGCTTACCTTTCTATGAATGGAGAGCTCGTATATAAACATAAATGCTTCGTCCCTATTGCCATCTACCGTCTTCACAGAGAAATAAAGCAGCATTGATCATTTCAGTGATAGTGAGTCGTGTTTACGAAGTCGAGTCGAACGAAAACAAACAAGCAGCGAGTCAAAGGCGCGCTAAAGGTGACTTTACAATAATTATTTCGTGCTAGATGTAAAGGATGAAACTCTGCAGTCTCGCTCGGTCATATTTCTGCTTGTTATTTCGTGTTGTTCATGAATTCATGCGAATTTAACAGAATTTTGTTGTATTTAATTGTATGAACTGTTGTTTTGTTTTAAGATTGTACTTTAAATTCTGCTCTAAGAACGGTTGTCAAGTAAAACAGTAGGTAATTTTTTTTTTTTTTCACTTTCTTGAAATTTAGTCAGGGGCCATGATGATAGAATAATGTCTTCACGTTGTCTTCATTTTAAATCATCTATGTCATAACATAATGTCACACCAGATTCCCCAAAGAATTGGGCAGCGTATAGTAAGTAGGTTTAGTTCGTCTATATCACGAGGGGCACCTTTAGTAGTATACGAGTAGTTTTCTATATCACGAGGGGCACCTATAGTAGTATACGAGTTGTTTGTCTATAGCACGAGGGGCACCTTTAGTAGTATACGAGTCGTTTTCTATATCACGAGGGGCACCTATAGTAGTATACGAGTTGTTTGTCTATCTCACGAGGGGCACCTATAGTAGTATACGAGTTGTTTGTCCTTATCACGAGGGGCACCTATAGCAGTATACGACTTGTTTGTCTATATCACGAGTGACACCTATAGTAGTATACGAGTTGTTTGTCTATATCACGAGGGGCACTTATAGCAGTATAAGACTTGTTTGTCTATATCACGAGGGGCACCTATAGTAGTATACGAGTTGTTTGTCCTTATCACGAGGGGCACCTATAGCAGTATACGACTTGTTTGTCTATATCACGAGTGACACCTATAGTAGTATACGAGTTGTTTGTCTATATCACGAGGGGCACTTATAGCAGTATACGACTTGTTTGTCTATATCACGAGGGGCACCTATAGTAGTATAGGTACCAGTAGTTCGTCTTTTACACGAAGTTGAAATTATGGACAGTTCTTGGTTTTTCACTGAAAGGTTAAAGAATGAAGTAATAAATAAATTTGTGCTCACGCTTTGTTTAAAGATCTTTCCAAACGCCTTGTTGACACTTTGCGTGACCCAAGGGCTGGCTTTTACTTTGGTCAGAGAATAAGCATTGCCATACAACGTGGCAATGCTGCCAGCCTTTTGGGCACATTACCAGTGGACAACGATGTGGAGGAGTTTTCCGACATCATGTTTTAGATTAGTTTGTTTTTAGGCTAAGTTAGTAGTTTTTGATTTAAGTGTATTTGTATGTAGTAATAATATTTTATAAACTGTATATATTTTATCTATGTAAATAAAACTAACAAGAGTAATTTTTTCATTACCAAACTTTTTATAAGTTTATTATCAAAATTGCTTTTCATATCACCATTCTCACTAAAAACAGAAATATAACCTCCAAACCCAGTAAATAAAATAGTACAGTTATATATCCATAATTCGCCAAAAATATCAGGCATTTATAAATAATAAGCCGGATTCGCACCGCTCTGTAATGTCACATTGCTTCATAATAAAACTCTGTGACAGCCGCCGTTGTCGCCTCCACTATCCAGCATTTAGGCTGTCATCAGTGTCTGTTCTGGCTGCATCCCTGCTAAAAATGGAACAGTAAAATATAAGCGAAACATTGTACTCGTTTTGGATCAATTTGTAATTATATTATTTGTTTATTATCTGGGCAAGTATCAATGTGATATTTTCAATTCATATGTACTTTCCAAGTGTATCTTTTCGTTGTTTTGAAACATCGTGAGGAAACCTGGATCTGTATAATTGGACCTAGACAGGCATAACAGAATCAACCCACACAATGACAGTTTTGAGAAAAAGCGATTTTTGACAAAATGTTGGCCAAAGAGGCTCCATTATCGCTTTTATTATAAAATATTGTCTACCGCGAACATTTTTTTTTAATGTCCACTGCCATAAAATCTTTAGTGAAATTAGTTTTCATAAAAATTTTGAACATTTCATCGATGTGGGTTGATTCTGTTTTGCATAACTTGGTCCAATTAATATAAGTTTCAAACACCAACCCCCAACCCACCATAAAAGCAAGCGTGGTGATTCATGCTCGTGCCTTCTCTGTATGAGAAGAAGCCTTTGGACAGTAACAAGATGTTTTTTAATTATTATTATTCCAAAACAGTAGAATGAATTGCTACAATACACAAAGTAACTAAATGCCGATTTCAAAGTATATTGCGAAATAACCAAGAGAAAAAAGAATAAATAGTGAATTTCCTGACTTACTGAATTACCAAATCAATACGTAAAAGTTTATATTATCACAACAATATAATCTGGTATCTTTTATTACACATAGCTAATGTCAATGTTTCACAAAGAAGTCGTTAAATAACTAAGGTGGTATGGGCAGGCAGGCCGCTGGCCGTTCGTTTACCTAGCACTTTTTATTGCTCCTCATTTACATAATTCCAAGACGTATCTTTAGTATAAGAAAACTATTTTTTTTCGAAGGAAAACATTCACGACTCAGCGAGCTATCCTTATGTCCTACTCAGAAAATAGCACACGCAATAAACTCTAAACTTGAATAAACTTTACTAGGTCGGTTAATATTGTGTAGAACTGGAAATAAACTAAAAATAACCTTTGGGGTCATTTCAAACCGCATACAGTCATACTTCGCTCGCTGAAAACATTTATTTCAGGGACAAGCATTACTTAGACAAGATTCAGTAAAAAAGTGACTGAAAATAATCTGCCTCTGGCTTTAAAAACTCCATAATCAAACAATCCATGTTATTCTAGTCCATAGTCTTGTCTGCTGAGTACCATAAACCGCTGTCATTACCCTTGACGTACTGAAAACACAGAATTCCTATAACAATGGTGATGACGCACCATGCGCAAGCGATGACAGGAAAATAACGCTTATTATTATGTGGTATAATGATGAAAACTGTGTGGAATGACAAATATAGTTGTAATCACTCGACTACGGCGAACTAAAGGAAAGGTTGACTTTACTGACTGGCTATAGAGTTATGTGTATGTACTCTGTAGGTATTCCTTGTGATGATCAATAATGAAATAAGCAGAGAGCGAGGTGCTATGAACGAAGTGACTAATTTTGGCCTGAATACAGCAAGTTATTCTTCATTCTATATTAATGCCAATGTCTATTTATAGCTATTGAACCAATTAAAACCTATTGCTGGGCGTTATGAATGTATTCCCTCTAAGCTACAGGAAAGTAGGGCCGTCCAAAAGCGCGTTGCGTTGCCGATAGTAATTTATGACGATAAAGATACCGGGAAAGTCGCGGGAAACTCCTGTATGAAGAATGCTGGGAACTGGAAAGTATGCCTGGGGAAATAGAAGGCTTATACCCAGCAGTGGGTGATTGAAACGATAGTGATGAACCTACAACTTTTATACATTAAGGTTACACTAGTCGATCATTCTTCCATACAAACGTAGTCTGGCGATTACTCCACTGTTTGACGATGTATGTTCAAAATAATAAATATATGAGCGTCGAAAGTTCCACATTTTGACACTAATTGTAACGCATTTTTGGGCGCAAATGAATACCATAAGAAGACGGAAAATTGATAAACGGACACCATACAGGGATAGATTAGTAGTTTAACAATACAAATAATTTTATTTTGAACATATACGTTTAGTCGTTTTTTCATGATATCCAGACTCCCAAAGGTCTGTTTATAAAATTGCGCGCTAGGTTTCGTCCTAAATCATTATCCATTTCGCTATAAATTTGCAAAAGTGTGTATTCGTACGCGAACTAGCTTCTTACTGCTCATCACAGCATCTATCTCTGCCGCACGTATTGTCGGTTTATATAAAATGCATTTTATCCCCGCGTACAAAATTGTTCGTGCCGTCGACTAGTGTAACCTTAACAGAGATACAAGACGCCATTACCATTATACACATCATCAGCCTTTTAATGTTCCCACTGCTGGGACACAGGCCTCCTCTCTGTGAGAGAGGGAATGGGCCGTAATTCCATTGGGCGGGCCCAGTGCGGGTTGGTCGATGACATGTACTCGAATTTTTGGTTCTAGGACATGCCGGTTTCCTCACGATGTTTTCCATCACCGTTTTGAGCGCAGTGGTAATGAAATAATTTACACAAAGTAAAGCGCCTACCTGGGTTTGAACCCACGACCTACAACTTGTAAGTCGCGGCTGTTACCACTTGGGCCACCACTGCTCCATTATACCGATTGGCCAAGATTTGTACCTGCGTGATGATCCGGTCTATAGAGAAGTAGAACTAGACCGAAGATTGCTACTGGCTCCGTAGATCCATCCTCTTCAGTTAATCCATAACTCCATAAACAATTAACATAACATCACGCCTTTGTTTCTCCGAAGGGTTGAGCAGGACACCTAAAGTACATAAGTACACCCACATTCCACCAGTTATTTTTAATCCTTATTTTGCACTAGCTGTGCCCGCGGCTTCGCTCCCGTCAACTGCCTACACAACCCTACCCTACCAATTTTTTTTCTACGGCAGATTTTCCGCGGAGAATCTCAGAAAATGACTTCAAATGCATAACGCCATCTATCGAATATGGAGTTCAACTGTCCGAGTATCTGAATTGCGTGTGTTGTGATATTTTACACTTTAAATTCATACTTCTTTTGATAGAGTGAACCGATTGCGATGAAACAAAAACTAAGTAATAATACAAGTAACGCACTATTTTGATGTATAAAAGTTATCTACATTGGTTTCGTAGATTTTACGTGATGCGTGCACAACTAAACAGACAAAAATGCCAAAAATTATGGAAATGGGTTCTGTTGCATCCTTTAACACCCTTTTTTACGCGGGGAAACCTTTAAAAGGCACCTGGAACTTTGGAAAAAAGAACAGGATGTGTGGGATTTTTACGATGTACAAAAACGATTTTTTTACAGATTTATTTTAAGTATTGATTATAAAACAGTCATAAACGAGAAGTGATAACCCATTATTTTCTAGGAACCACTATAAAATAGCTTAGATTAATAAGGAAGGATAATCGAATTAAATACAATGATATAAATACTCTCAGTTCACGACCTTTTTCCTTTAAAACGAAGCGAAACATAATACAAGCGACATATAATATTTTATTGCAAAACTAATTGATACAGTTTCATGAATGATTTGTAAGGAAACAGGTACGTTTGGAGATAAAACTTGCACAAACACACACATAAAAACATTTTGATAATAATGAATAATAAACCTTTCTGAAAGGGTTCGGGAAAGCTCATCCCTCTTCAGAATGTGACGTGGAACATAATTAAATACTTATTATATTATGTTACATTTTGTGAGTTTTACGTGGATAAGCAAAAATCACAATGTTAGTATAGTATCTATTACATAGCATATTTTATAAATAAATAATAGTTAAAAACAAAACTAAGAAAATACGCTTTACTAGAAAACCAAACTAAAAACTAGAAATTTTTCAATGATTAGTGAGATTAACAAAAAAAATATAAAAAAGCGTGAGGTACTTTTTAAGAAATTTAAAAAATGGCTCTGCTTTTTACCAATATCTATCAATTAAATATTATCCCAATTGACATCAAGCACCCCAAGCTTTTTTACAATATAATGTATATTTTTGTTAATCACACTATTCATTTAAATTTATTGAAAATTGTTTTCGACTTTTTAGTTTGGTTAAGTTTTTTTGAACTATTATTGATTTTTTCTTTTTAGTTTAATCTCTAATCCTGAAGATCCTGGTAAGGATAATAGGACAAACTATTTAAACTAATGCATTGTCATCGGTCCTTGATAAGTGTGCAAAATTTTCAAGATAAACCGACGTTTTGAAGGGGGTGAAAATCACGTTCAAAGAATTATTTACCTATTTATTATATAGATTCCGTTACATAGATTCATAGATATATACATACCAAGCTAATAAAAGCGTGTTAAATAACAAACAACATTATTGATACTTGGTATATTAAGTATACAGCAGTCCAGCATTGGTTGGTCTCCTAAAAGGAACCGAAGTCTTTACTCCTTAGTAATACGATTATAGAACTTATATACTCAAATGCCCACTCAAGCAGCCAAGAATCTAGACTCTATGCTGCCACTGAGATATTCTTAATAATATAAAAATACCATGCTGTAACTGTACCACTGCAGAGTAAGGAGTTAAGGACTACCCATACAGAGTGCCTTATGCCTTACCACATAGGTATAAATCACCACGAGTATTAATCACCACGCTTGCTGAATGCGGGTAAACACACTAACACTGCATACATCAGGTTATAACCCGTTTAGTGCGGATTGGTAGATATCCCGTCTTCGAGTTTTTGGATCTAAGACATGTTGGTTTCTTCAGCATGATGAAACGGTAAAAAAATCACCGTTTTGAGAGTAGTAATTGACAATAATACTGCCAGAGCCCAGACCTGCAACTACACAATCGATTCATCGACAATATGATCGAATAATGTGATCTTATCATAATTAATTTGCCTCTCAGAGCTTTCCAACTAACTAAGTATCTACATACAAAGTCTTTACAATAAATAAACACTGCTACAATATTGTAATATAAACAGCACGTCTTTAAACTAAGCATGAATTGCACACTCCTTATTTTATACGTACGAATCGTACCTACAAGATATTTTTCAAGTGCACAGCAGTAAAATGATACTAGCAAGGAGTCGGTTTCGCGCATGCGTCGTGGCTAAATTGCCGGGTTGGCGACTCTTGCGCAGCGTGCCAGGCGCATGTCCCCGGCAGGTTGACGCAGCGCAGGCGCATGCAGTTTGCACACCTTGCGTTTACACCACAGGCTTTCTTGCTGGCTGTTTGAAATCGAATCTATTAATATATTTATTTTATACCTAGTTATTTATTGAATTTTTATTTTTATTTGGATGTAGGTTATTTGTATTTGTTTTACATGTTTTATGGCAGTTTTTGTTATGTTTGCTTAAGTTTAGATAATTCTTACGGTTTACCGAATGTTATTTAATAATCGAACAATATTATTTCTGAATCGACAGATTTATTTGTGTCATTATTAAAGGTCTTTCAGGGTATTTTAAGTAGATAACCGTCTCGCAAATTTGGTTCATCAAATTAAACTTAAATTGACATTCACTTTGTTTTAATGCCACTATTCAAGTTCTAGATAGCTTTTAATTCACAACTTATAGTTGTGTCCAAAAACTTATATATCCAAACAGTCCAATAGAACCTGTAGCCTCCTCAGACACCTGCAATGTCATAGTTACCTCTTTCGAATTCAGGATAAAGAGCGATACTTCGCAATCAGTGCATGCGCAGGCGACGAGGCAACTTTATTTTATTTTGCCACAAGCGCGTTCACTTGTTATCTGTCAAAAATGCCGCGTCATCGTGACCATTGGATACTGAATCACTGCATCTCCAATCCGCAATGCACAATTTAACATTATTTTTATGTTCCCAAACTAATATAAATTAATCACTTTAATAATATCGCGCGACCTAAATATTTATAATAGTAACGAGTACTCGAAATTGCCGCCGAATGATTATTCTCTTCGGCGCGTATCTGTAGCAACCGTATCGATCGGCACACGCCCCATTGCCGGCGAGCTATCCACGGCGCGCCGCGACGCCTTTGCTGCACGCGGAATGGAACGCGACAAACTGAATGTTCTTTTGTCATGCGGTGATTTGCAAAACGTACCTAAACACGGTAAGGGCGTAGTCGGTCGACAGCCAAGTGGCGCACTCTCGTGAGAGATGAACGAACAGATAAATCTGAGAGCAATATAATGTTACGACCGCACTCTGTGCAACACATACATTTCTCTGTTTCCTTGCATCAAGCGAGTTTTGCAGAGTGGCTACGCGGCAATGTAGCTCGTACACAAGCGCGTGCCCAATAGTGTTCGTCGCTCGTCGGAGTCGGTGGTAAGGGGTGCAGGGTCGCAGAGCTAGTGCGGCCTCGCGGCCCTCTTCGCCGCAACGCAAATCGTTGAAATCAAAACTTTCACGCTACGAGAGCGCTACGAAGTTTTACTGCTACGAACTTCCTGCTACGCCGGCCGTAGCGCGGCGCACTCAAAACTTTGTTTAGAAAGCTTTTTTATTTGTCACTTTCTGTTATCAGTTGACTGAAAACTTGAGCTCTTTATGTTTGAGCGTTAGGATTCAGATTTCAATACTGTGCGTTGTTATCAAGCGGGTGAATAAGATATTGTGTCTCATATTCTGCGTGCCTGACGACCCATTTTATATTATAGAGGTGTATTCGTTTTACTAATCTTCATGCAAAGACTTTTTTAGACCAAAAGAAAGTTATTTTTTTTAAATCGAAAATCCAAGTAGTGCAAATGAATATAACGATTGCACCATCCAATCATAGATGAACAGTATTTAGCACTCTTTAGTATGAAGCAAAACTCAGGTATTTCCAATGGACAGGCGGGTGACGGACGAAGACTGTCCAGCAGGCACCAGAGCAGCAGCCAACGGGTAGGCAGGCAGCTCAGTTCAGTGGAGACGCAGGTGGGCGCTGCGGGCCGAGCAGCGCCGAGCGCGCCCGACGCGCGCCGAGCGACAGCCGGCGAGAGCGAGCCGCCGCCGCGCCAGTCTGCGCTCGGCTACCACCCTGTTCGCTTGTGACTGTGACGCCGCGCTGTGACACATTTTGACAGTTGTTATCGTGAATCGTGTGATGTTTTCGTATCGGAACTATGGTGTATCCCAATGAAAATGTGGAGTGATTTCCAGGTAAGTCATCCTAGTTATAAGTATTTGTTAGCTAAGTGTAGCGGCAGCGAAGGTTTCGCATTTATTTCGAATTCGACTTGTGTTCCCAGTCATAGTTTTTGTGTTGAATATAATTTTGTTACAAGTTTGTAATACTGATGAAACTCGAAATCTAGTCGAAGTATGAATTGTTCTACTGTGATAAACCTTTGTTAACTAAAAGTTTAGTACAATATTTATCAACTTAGAGAATTTTTGACCAAGTGGGTAGAATATCGTTTAAGTCTTTTGGAGGAAGATAATCGCTAAGTGAATATTTGGTTTTTAACCTTGTCTGTTGTGAACATTGTATGTGCTGTAGAATTTAGGCAAAAATATATGTTAACATTCTGTAGTTATTTAGGAAAATAAGTTTTAGGATAGAATATTTTTACATTATTTTCATACTATTTCTTTGTGTTTCCTTATGCGGATTACCATTATCATACTTTAGTCTGCTGTAACTTCTTCTAACTTTTCTTTGTAATTCAGACTAGCAAATATAATATTGTGCAACTACAGAACTGTACATTTCATCATACATTAGGTATTGTCTTAGCCGTAGGTTTAAAACTTTTCGCTAATGGCCCATAAAATATTCATAAAGTTTACAAGACGCGCGCCTTTTTTTCAAAGTGACAGCTCGGCGCGTTTCCGGCGACCTGTCAAACGCCATGTGATAGATAGAAGGGCGCATTCGGTGGAGTTTTAAATCAAAGCGCGGTATTCGGCTCGAATCTCGATAAGTGCGCGACGCTCGAGGCGAGCGAGAAGTCGTCACAGAAATACGTAGCTGTTGTTGTCTCGCTCTGTCTCACGGCGTTGTCTCGCTCCAGCGGCGGGTGTTTTTGTGTCGGAGCGGGTTTTTTGTGGCGCGGCGAGGCTGGCGCGGCGTCGCTCGCTCGACTCCACTGACTCCACATTAATTATCGCCGAGTTGGCTCGCCTCGCCATCGTCAGCCAGCGCTAACGCACTTTACTTTCTATATTGCTACGATATTACTGGACTCTTTTACAATGCGCCGTGGTTTTTACTCGCGTAATGAATAAATGCATGTCCACTGCGATTCGTTAGCTGAATGACACTAAAACAGATCTGACATTGGCTTAGAATGACACAATTAGTAGAACAAATTAGTGAAGTAGAAAAAAAGGATTAAAGTTTGAGGCAAAGCCGTCTATGTTTTGGTCTTGTTTTGTAAAACGCCTGTATAAGCGAATAGGAGTGTGATTCGAGGTTGGTGGGTTTTCCTGGTAGCGGCTGGGGGCGCGTTGCCATGGCGACGGCTGGGGCGCCCCGCCCTCACCGGCCCAGAGCGCCTCCTCCATTCTACTTATTGAGATTTACTCCTCGAGTGGAGTCGCCATTGGCGAGTCCACTCCGATACCTTTTGCTGTTCTTTTAAACTGCTGAACTAAACAGTCTGTAGACGAAAACTTCATTAGTGCCTAGGTTTCGATTTCTTTTATATTTTTCTGACCTCGATAGACTTGGGTAGAAGTCTAGACCTAATCGGCTAATTATTTAGGAAATATATCCACTCCCATACGTCTTACAGGTCCATCACTTTCCAGTCTACGGGTTCCAGATAAAGATGCTTGTTTATAGGGGTAAAAGTGTCCTTCACGACACTTATAAACTTTTGTTTGGGAGTTCCAATCCTTCCACCATACATTATTCATATGCACAGTTTCAGTATACGGTAAAAGGAAAAAAGGCTTTGTTGGAACTGCATAATGTTGCTATAGAATGAAACTGATGACCAATTCAATGATACTGATTTAAAAAACTACACTTGTACTGAAAGAACATCTAAAAGAACGTTTGATGTATTTTTGTCAACGATTAGGATCTTCCAAGGGTTAAAACAATAAGGTCACATATTATATGGAATATAAGTAGCATGTCCCGAATCCTTTCCGAGAATTTGATCACGAGTAGACAGAAGTGAGGCAGACAGAATCTAAAAATATAGCCTTATCAAGTTATAAATAATACTCTAATACAAAAATGTAACGATATTTATAGCTTTCACACATTTTAAAGGTTCAACATGTGATGTGACGCGAGCCGTCAAAATAAATGTATATATTGTGGAGAGGTTTAGGGTTGTTTGTAGGCCTATGGGAACGGGGGTGAGTCGGGGGCGCGTGGAATGCGACTTGTTGCAGTCACGTGCGCTAAGAAACTATGCACAAACTACCCTTATGCACTTATACAGTTCTAGATCTTCTCCCCAAACGATCTCAAACTCTCACTGCAAACGAATAGAGTCTAAATTCAATCTTACACACAGTTTACAGCAACTAGTTTGGTCACCCAATGTAACAAACTAGTTGCGGTACCCGGTTTTGTCCGATCGTTGATTGCTGCCGTACCGTCGCGACTATCTTCATTTTTAATGAGAAACGCTATAACAAAACTTGTTTCATCCAAACATTTGTTAAATATACCATTTTGTGCCTACATTATATCATGCTTGGAAACAAACTCACTGTTGTTTCTATGATACTGTTAGATCCAGATAAAGAGCAGTGGTGGCCCAGTGGTTATCGGCCGCGACTTACAAGTTGTAGGTCGTGGGTTCGAGCCCAGGCAGGCGCTTTACTTTGTGTAAATTATTTCATCACCACTGCTCTCAAAACGGTGAAAGAAAACATCGTGCGGAAACCGGCATGTCCTAGAACCAATAATTCGAAGACATGTGACATCCACCAACCCGCACTGGGCCCGCGTAGTGGATAACGGCCCATTCCCTCTCACAGAGAGGAGGCCTGTGTCCCAGCAGTGGGCACATTAATAGGCTGATGATGTGTGATGTGTGTTAGATCCAGCAAATGAGCAAAAATACGTCATAAAATATGAATAAGTTACATAAAGAAATCTAATATTAACCCCGTCTACCGTTTCATTTGTTTTTCTATAAGTTAGGTAATGTTTACAAAATCTGAGATATGACTAAGAGTCATAAAAAGTTTATTACTCGAAATTACATAAGTTATTGTAGTAAGTAATATATCTTGGCACAAAAAGATGTTACCGGCAACACTTATTAGCAAAAAATAAAGTTGACAGACTGTACACAAAACATAAGATATTACCATAATAAATAGTTCGTTTGAATGGTGTTATTAACCTCTGAGTGAACGATCTTGCCTCATACTTAACTGTTTCATAAAAAAGATATAGATGATTAAAAGGCAGGAAAACCGCACGTCACCGTGACGTTGCTTAGTCTGCCTCAACGATAGTGAAATAGGGTGTGAGGAGCTCCCGTCGTCCGTCGGTCAAGACCAAGTGTTCTTCGAGCCGACAGCTGATAAGATTGCCATCTAAAGGCAAAAAATGCGATCAACAAGTGCTTATTGTAATGGAATTTATAGCCGAAGATGGAACGGTAGTTACGGCATTCGATATTTCAACATCTGCTTTGATTTGACGTGTTTTATTCATGCCTTGAACTTTATTAGGGGGTTTGATATATTTGCTAATCATTTGTTGTTACTACAGGTCACTAATTGGCTTACCCCGAGTACTCAAAGGAAACTAAACTTTAAGACGTTCTTAGAAGCCTTTCTGTCGCTAAATACATCTTGAACTGCCAAAGACAGTATGATACTAACAACGACATGAACTTGAGTTGCGTTTATTTCGATCATCATTTTCAATTGTCCGTCTCATGTAGAAAATCCTCTATTATAGAAGAAAAATATTGTTAGCGTAGAAGCCAAAACAATTGTCCGGGAAGTTAGATCATGCATTGCCGGTGCAATCGACGGCGAACCGGAAGACAAAGTACGGGAACAACCCGGTTTCTTAAAAAAATATACAGTACAGATGCAATCAGACGCAGTTGGGCGTCTTCCGTCGGCTTGAAGGGAAGAACGGATTAATTATGGAGTATTTCTTTATTATTTATGAATAGGACAATGGGATCGGCTTGAGAATGAGTTGTTATTTTAAGCGGTATATCGCATTCTTGAGTGCGTTGTGAACGTCATCCGAAGGACAATGATAGCAATTTCTTCACTATATAATTTTTACTCAAAGACATGTTCAAAGTTCTGAGTCAAAGTCAGTTTAGGGAGTTTTGCTAGGATTTCGTAGACTAAAGTTTCGTAGGGCCCGTTTTGGGTAATTTCGTAGCATTGCTACGACGCGTAGTAATTTACGTAGTAACAGTAATTGCTACGCGCTACGACAATTTATTGCACTTTTGGTACACTTTTATGCATTAGGCCACTGCTATTTTATAAATTTGTATGAATCGCACTATTTTGCACATAATATCAAGAATGACGTCCTTAGTATCCAGTGTCAGAAGTTGCTAGAAATAATCACATAAGTCTTTCGATCACTTGCATTGAAATCACGTGTTAAGTCTCCATTTCTCGCATTCAGCACCAGCACCGTAACAATGTAAATAGTTGCCATACATGGCAGAGATTCTAACCTCACTCTGCGCACGCTAAATAAACATGTATGTAAACAGCGGTCTATCGGCCGCATATAAATCAACGTCACAAGAGCCGCTCCTCCTTAACACCGCGTAATAGTAACAACTTTTATTACACATTTGCCGTTAAATTCACGCTCGCTTTGTAAACAATCGACCACGTGGAGTAAAAGTAATAGTAAACTCATAAACAAATGAATGAATTAGCCATAGCGGCGCCGACGTCATCGGCGAAGACACGCATAATAATCGCTTATGCAAACGAGCCTAATTATGTAAAGCATTATGAACCGTGCCGACGTGTTTTGACATACGCTAACGACCAATTATATGGCCATTGTGTGACTCAGTGAACTTGAAAGACACATTGATATAGGGCATCGACACGCGTCAACCGCCGACTGACACCTGTTTAGAAAAAATAAATGCGAATGTCAGGTGCACCGAATTCAATGCTCGCCAGTATTTTATTATTACTGTTATACCGGCCCGCCAGTTTGTTTACCATTTTTTGTCGGTAGTTTATTGTCATGTTTGAGATGCATTCACAAACTCGTGCCGGCTTTCTCAATTACTTCACTTCGTATTATAATACGCCCGTTATGTACAATTCCGTATTTGCGCAAGTGTCTAATCAACATTCAAAATATCAGATTACAGTACTCAAAGTAACGCAATCTTATCTTCACTAAATGTTTCGGCGTGATAGGCAATTGGGGAATTTTGGTTTGTTGATATGTTTCGCTAATTGCATACATTTGGCTGTATTTATCAGTATTCGCCAGCTCATCGGACGTAGAATCGAGGATAGGAGGATAATAATATCTTTGGCATTCGCAGTGTCTCTTCCACGCTCTAAATATATTTCCCATGGCCTCAATGCCGCTCCGCGACCCAATTACGTCTGGCAATAAAACAATATGTGAGTCGTTGAACCCTCCGGTTTGGTGTGATGGCTATGTAAACATTGCATCTGGGTAAACGAGCGAGGAGCGTCCGTCCCGCACCGCGCACCGTGGCGACGGGCGCGAGACGTGCCGCCGCCAATAATTTATGTAAATTCACGTCATTGTATAAGAGTGATGTTTTTATTGCAATCTTGTTTTGGCGGTCAAGTTCGGCACGCGGCGAAAGTTTAACAAGTACAATAACTCTTAAAGTTTGCGGCGCATCTGAAGCATCGCCATGTGTCGAGAACACGAAGGTTGAGCGCGCGCACCGTGACATACGTTGAACTTACAAAGAGCCGGAGCCGCTCTACGACATCTTATTTTATTAGTATTCAGGGCAGTAGATTCACTAGCTCAGCTGCTTTTACTACAAAAACAAATCAATCAGCACGTGCAAATCTAACAGTTCGACTTACGATCAATTACCTACTTTCATTACACTTGTAAGTACAGAGTTGTAAAAAGTTATATCGATAGTTTTGCTTAATAAAGGAATGTTTATATTGGTCGTAAACTTTCAATGGAGGAACCATCAAAAATATCGGTAACCGCAGCAAAAAAACTTTACGCTTCAATGAAAACGTAAAAGTAAAACAAAGGAGTAATTTTGATTTAGCTTCAAATGTTTGTAAATAACATTTTACTACAGCCAGCAAGTAGCGTAAAATCTTGTTTATAATTATGATAATAGCTTTATTATATACTACTACAAATCTATTTCGTAGGTATTAACCATTAATCACTTATGAATGAATGAATGTTATTATTATACGGCAACCGGTCAACGATATCAGAATGTTGTAAACGTCATTTTATAATCATAAGCTCATAAATAAACATGATGACGTATCGCGGTGATCGCTGATCGGCCGGACTCGGAAGTGCCCGGCGCCCGAGCTCTCCGGGAGTGCGCGCGCGCACCTCACGCACTCGCGGATAATTATGTAACAATGTTTTGACATTCAACAGCGACACATTTAGCGCGGACATTAAGTGGATCAATGAACTTGAGCCGTTTGTTGTGCTCGCAGTTACGCAACGATCGGCGTTTGAGTGAGATTAATGCGCGCGGATTATGGCACGCGATACATTTCAATTTACGTTCCGTTTCATTCATGACTCGAGATAATGACGACGTACTCGTTCCGCTTGTTTATTTGCTTGTGCTTGTCGCCGGTGTCGGCTCGTCTCGCGCACTTTACATACTCGATCGGCCGCCGATCAGCGCGATTTACGAGCAATCGCGATGCTACGTAACACCTTTGTAATGAGCCGACACGCTCAAGTTCTTCAGTAAATCGAGCGATAATTTAATAAGCGTCGCCGCCAGGTCGCCGATCGTTTGCGTGCTCCAGGAGAAACTTTCATCATAAACATTGTTTATGTGAACACAAACATGTGTGCGGCGACGTCGACCGACACTAGGAAGATCGTACTATTAGCTACAAGTTTGAGCACAAGACGGCCGCGGCGGGGTGAAGGGAGTAAAGTCTTCACCCATTGACGGTTGAAGCGCCCCGCGACACTTTCACTGCTCCGTTATTGCAGTTACTACGCGCCTAGCGCCTACTGTGCACCGGGGGGCCGGGCGAGGGAGAGCCACCCTACTGCATTCACCCTCGCTCACCCCGTGTAGGGCACGACTTACAGCAAGGGTGCATGCCTTCTGAATTTAAGAACACTATCTCTAGCGTGATGTATCTCGTAGTCGTAGTCGCTTGCGACTTGAGCCGCCTAATAGTAGAGTGATAGCGGTAGGTACGGCGATGTATTGAGACAGTAACGAATGCAAAATGTTAGCGAGCGTATCGACGACGGTGATCGTATCTCAAGTCTAGACGGACGGGCAGTCGCTCGAAGTGGGACAATGTCAACTGTGAGGGCTCGCTATTATTTGCGTAGACACGTGTGCGTCGGGCTCGGGCGCTCGGCGAGGAGCGAGTGACAAGTGTCGCGAGTCGTGACGGAAGTTTGTAAACATCAGCGGCCTCGCTCCCGGGGCGCTGCACCACACTCGGTCACGCACAATCTATATCGACGTGTTCCGATATCCAATTACACACTTCTATCAATCCATGAATGAAAATGATAATGTACCACCCGACCGACCGTGACAATCGATTCGATTCATATCTGCGAATCGAAGACAGGTGGATTACTATTACTACGGGTGTAACAACAAACTATTATCACGCGCATACCGGCGCGATGTTATCGCAGCATCGAGAATGTAATCAGAGAGGCGTCTGCCTATTGGCAAGGATGAGTTCGAGTCGTGGGCGAGTGAGGAAAAGTCTTTGGTGTCCTTTGGTAGCGGCTGGCGGTGATTGATGGGCGATAGATAGTCGTGGCTCGACATTGAACCCGGCGCCGGCTGCGGTGCACGCCTACACTAAATATATCTATTGCGGACTTCCGCTCGTGACGTCGACTGACGTACGTCCTGACGTAGCCGCGACGTAACATTTATTATACTTTTTGTTTACACTATAAAACGGTATTTACATTGTTATTGTTGTGTGGGGTCGTCGTCTTATCACTTTATTGCTTTACGGTTCGCTTGTCTTTATTGGCTACCTCAGCTACCTGTCTCTCGATTTCGTGGTAGTCAGATGTTAACGTTTACGTGAATGAAATTTTCGAATACAGGTAGTAACTGTTAACAATAAATACATCATGACATTTCAAGAAGTTTTCATCACAAATAGTAATTTGGATTACTGAAATTTCTGATAGTTACGATTGTTTCGACTGCGCTTTTTCTAAAAGAGACCGTGTTATATAAAAAGGAAAGTATTTATTCCTATGTCTGCAGATATTATTTTTAGCGGCTGTACTGTTACTTGTTAGCAAGTTAGATGGAAGCTCTCGGGACTAATCTCCTAAGTGCGTACTGTTCGGAAGAGACTGGGGGTGGGTTCTCATTAAAAATTCATTCTTATTTGGTAGCGCGCTCGTAATCAGCCGCAAAGGGGGGGGGGGGGCAGCTCTACGTGCTGTAAATTCTTCTTTATGTACTGATTTATTAGTTTTGATTTTGGGATTGAACTTTGTCTTAGTTACTTTTGATTATTTCGGAAGATTTTTGGTAACAGACCCACAAAGATCTGCACATTAGTCTTCAAAACCATCATCAAAAATGTTGAAGGTTGAAAGAGAGAACGATCAAAAATCCTTCAGATTAAAGCCCTTAGCAACTGGCGTAGCAAGCTTTACGAAATCGAAAATTCATAAGTAACCTTATAAGTTAGATGGAAGAAATACTCACTAGTTTTTGTAGGTTTCTTACATAGAAGTAGAACAAAGACCGAACCCCTAATCATTCAAACACCACTTATTTTCTTAGCCAATTACGAGCTACGGCGTAGGATTCCTGCTACGAGCGTAGCACTCCTGCTACGAAAAAGGACCACCGACTTTTCATCCAGAACTTCGCTCATCACAAAGAGCCTAACATTCCTTTTCCATTTAGCCTAATGAAGTTCCACAACAGGTATATAAACAACATTGTCTTACGGGTGTCGCTAACCCAATACTGGTAATTAAATGCATAGTCATACATTTTTTAATAATTGGATAATTACAGTAATGTAGTCTCGTATGTGTGTGTTCACCATATTCCCCCAACGGGCGGGGAGGCGGCCCGGACTCACACCGGCACGTCTCTTTGATGTGCCGTACCATGCCCTCTCGAACTCGATTGTTACTCGAAGATGGGAAAATTAATGTTTTGTGTTCCAAAAGACAAATTCTAATCTATATTCCTTTTATTTAGAAAGCCAATGTTTGGTATGATTAAGCAATCTGATTCGAAAACTATGAACTGATTCGCAACAAAGCAACTACACTGATAATGTTCACAAATAAACAGTGGACTGTCTCATTAAAATTAGAGTAGGAATTTCAGTTTCAGCTTGCTTATTTGAAAAGTGCACTTACAATTAGTAGCTTTGTACATTATTAGATCGAGTCGTCTCCGTTGGTAGGGGCAGAGTGGCGAGGGTTGTCCCCCCATCCCGCCCGCTCACCCCGCCGGCCTAATCCTCCGCCCCTCCCGACCAGTGACGTCACCACTTACAGCTCTTTTTTGGCAATGAAAAAAAGTGATGAAGTTATATTTATTACACATTTTCTTTCACTTTTTAAGTCTCCGAGGTCGTTGCTTTGTTTATTTGCTGCTCTATTAACATTGGATGTTTATCATTCTATTGATTTTCATCTGCGGATGAAATGAATGCGAATTGTTTAACCCTTTTTGGGAAAATGAGTTCAAAAGTTGCGGCGTTTTTGTGAAACGACACCCAGTGAGTGAGTCTCGAGCATGCGAACCTTAACTTAATTGATACACGATATGATCGCCGACGAATCGTAAATAAACAAGGTTTTTTTTAATAATAACGGTCCTAAACCGGTTGCGGTGAGGCTGCGTGCAGTGGGGTGCGATGGTGCGCGCATCAATCACAGATCAGCTGATCGGCGGTCGGTTTCCTTTTCATCTTGCACTTTATTTAATTAATTGTTGGCCGCGGGCGGCGCGCGCGCTCGGCTCTCGGTTAAGCCTACTAACCGCTGAACTAAAGCCTCTGTAAACTTACTACGTGTACCGGCGTTGTGATCAGATTATGAATGAACCACGCTTGATCTCAATTAAATCTAGTTCCGAGTGTAGTACACGGCAGGTAGTCGCGACTCGCATGCGACCGTTGTCTAACGTTTCATCTGCCGTATCGATGATCATTACTCTTTCTTTATTTGTTTTCATTCTATTATGCTTTGAGATGTTGTGATCGCGTGGGCACGAGCCGAGTTATGTCATGTACCGCTAACAATGGCGATTTTCGCTCGTAACCAATCGACAATGACAACTGCAATGGACCGCAATAAAGAATCGTGTTTGTGAGACGACCGGTCCTTTGTTCGGTTATCCACGCGTTCCTACCGAAACAGGTGCTCGTTTTATGGGGCATTATTTTGCATTTACTGCAAGTCAAATTCGAAGAAACTCTTAGCACTATAGCTTGGGAGTTTGCCCGCATTCCGTAATGAAACGCAAACGCCCCTATCAGAATCAATTATCACAAGACTGGGGAACGCCCAATATCCTTCGACTTGGTGAGTCAGTTATCAAGAGCATCAAGTGTAGTCGTCGTGAGCTCGGAGCTGACAAATTTTTTAAAGGCATTTCAGTTGAGCAAGTGAACGTGTCGAGAGGGGGCAACTCGTATCGCTGCTGGCGTCGTATTTCTCATTCGGAGCGGTGTTGCAACGTCGGCGGCGTGTAGCAAGACAGCGGTATCGAGCACAGAGAGCGGCGTCACGTCGCGCGTCGTCCTCACGCGCGTACGGCATGCGTGCGATGCGCGTGTGTGCGTGACGTCAACGCGCCACTTTCTCCATACTTTCGTCGTTGCTGGTGCGCTAAAAAACGGCGCTCGCCTAGACGACGACTATTAATACATACGATGCGACGTCGCACGCTCTGTAGCGCGAAACGATACGGAATTATTGTTCTCTGCGTGCGACAGGCGTGCGTGAGCCGCTGTCGACTCTCCCCGCGCCAAGCACCGCTACAACTGTTCGACAGTTAGCTGTAGCTTGCACTTTTTCCAGCTGAGACTTATTTACTCAAATATTCAAGTTCTCCAGTTGCCTGCTAGTCTGGTTTGTTGACGAATGATCACATTAGGCTGTCGCGCCGGCGAGCGTCGCTAATGTGTCGCACAAACAAACTCCGCCAACTGTACGCTCACGCCCGGCTGAAGGTTGTCGCCACAGTTCTCCGGTCCACTAATTTTAAAAGTATAAAGTACATTCAGTCCCAACAATTTGCGCTTTAATTCGCGCTGAAATATCGAACAAGTAAAATCCATTCGGTGCCATCGCACGCCTGTCTAATTACGCTCTGTCATAGACTCTTCGAAGGCTCTATTACGAGCCGCCTCCAAACTTAGAGCGGACTATAACGCATTTGGTATTCAATCAGTAAATCTTGCCGGCGGAGAGTGGGTTTTATGCGGGGGTAGTAAGGTCGATAACGCGAGGGTGGAGTGAAATTCAGCTCGCTCAGTGTGACAATTACGGCGATGCGGCCCGCCCCGCGCCGCCGCAATCGATAGGCCTACGGGGGGACCGGCGGGGGCGCGGGCGCGGCGGCGGTCATTACTTATGCAAAACAGCATCGGCACTGCGAGCGGTGTGCTGCGGCCGAGCGCGCTCCACCGCCGCCGGCGACCCTGCTGCTGCCGCCGCTGTTGACCTTACTCCGACATCGATTTATCGACCCACCACTTCAACTGACGCAGCTCTAATTTTCTGTCACTGTTTAATTTACCTGATGATGCCGAAGCCGAATAAGTCCTTTGTTAGATCCCATCGCATCGGGCGCAAAGTTCGAGCCCCTCAACTGAGTTGGCGATGAGCTAGCGAAGCCCCCGGCCCCGGCCCGGGACTCGTTACAGAATTGGGAGCCGGTCTTTGTGCTCTCCCTTGGCGCCGAGCCGGAGGGTCGCCCCTGACTTTTGTTTCGTGCTGTATTCAACTGTTTGGATGCAATGTATTTAAAGTACGACTTCAAAGCCGGAGTCTTAATTAAATCCTAAAAAAAGGATACCACTGTCCGAATAAATAACTTTGTTAATGTTCGCAGAATAAATTAAATACAAGATAACAAAACAACTGAAGAAATGTAGTTAGAACTAAGTACGTAAGTAAGGCCGGAAAGTACCCTCATATAAATACCATAACACTACAGCAGCAGTTTTCTTTACATAAATTAAAACAATTCATGGAAGAAAAACTTTGAATCGTAAAGTTAATCCTACGCGTCGATGTCGTCGAACTAGGCTAAGCTTGTGAAAAAGCTTCACTCAGCGCACGAGCTTTGCGATAAAGTTTTCGCGCGAAAACTCATTCCCGCGCTTTATAACCTGTGAGTTTCCAAGGCTTGGAGGGGAGGGCTTTATATAAGGCTCCCTCTTTCCCCTCGCCCTCCTGTATATAATGTAATTGGCAACAGCGGCCGATGTTCAGGGCGAGCATTGTGGGCGCCCGCCCGAGCGACGCTACACGACGGCGGAGCGAGCGAAGCGAGCGACGTGCCGCCAACACGGTACTGAAAACTTCTCGAAAAATAAGTCGAGACTTCGAGTTCTGTTCGCAAGACGTTGATGATATTTGTTTTTGTATCATGTATTAATGATACCGAAGTTTCTACGTAGACTTGAGTTCATATGAAGCAGTCTACTGCTATTTGAAAATTCCTGAGACAATATTAGAGCAATAAAGCCGTCTCCCAAAAATTATTTATGTGTTCCAATATAATTGATTGTTTACGTTTGTCATAGACTGATATCAATAAAGATAGCGAGTAATGCATTCTTGGAATGTTTTGTTTTGACAGATTTAGAACTAAGTCTCTGTTATCAAATTCGGATTATAATTTCATAACAAAACTATCGTTGACGGCTCCGTGAAGCTTATGAGATATAGCTTTATGAAATCAAAGCTGTTCAATGTCAATACAATAATGTTGAAGCATAAGAATATGAGATTGTGTGGCGCGCTGGTGGGGCGGCGGTATCGCCTCTTATCACTACAGCCACGTTATCAGCCTCAAGGTGACGGGCCGATGTGAGCCGATTGCACGACTAAAGATACGGCTGACAATTATTATGTTCAGTCCAATCCTGAGTTTCACAATTATATGATAACGAGATCGATTGCAGCGACTATCGCAGGAAAATGTACAAAGGAAAGAGCTCAATGCCAATGAAAGGGAATAAGAAATGCAAAAATGCCCAAAAGTAACATAATACCGAGGTTCAGTAGATATCGATGCATGTATGATCTAGCACAAGTTCAATAACACGGATATAAAACAGTAACAGCACTCCGTAATGAATCACGAATCACTGTAAGCACAGCACTATCAGCTTGAACTCATCGCCTATTTACTTCAGCACTAAAAGCCGCACTAACGCATGTGATCATCTGCTCATACTTTTTATTCGAACTAAGTGAGAAAGTAAGTTGTCGCCAAGTTGTCACATGTTGAGCGGGAAGCGGCAACTCGTGCAGCAATTATGTATAATATCGGCAAGGCCACGTGCTCCGTTGACGTTAACAAAGTTTCCCGATGCGGAGAAAACTTTGTGACATGTGAGTGGTAGATACTTACAATATGTTCTGTGCCCCTCCCCCGCGCTCTCCGCGCCCGGCCCGCCGCCGCCGCCGCCGTGACTCAGCGGCGCCCTCGCGCGACGTCGCCCCGTCTGCCCCCATGGAAAATTTATACCCACCCTCTTCCCAAGATCATTACGACACGACTCCACTAAATTCAAACCTTCCCTCATACAAATAAAGAACATTTTCGCCCGCTCCGACGGAGCAAGACAAAGGAGCACCAGCAATTTCGTCGAAAACAAACCTTAACTCCTGTGGGATATAGTTTGTAATTTATGTGACGAAGTGGCTCACGTGCTTGGAAAACGCAGCAGTGACGTCACGAGCTCGGAGGTGGCTCTAAGGGCGGGCGGCGCATCGGGCTCTTTTTATATTTTTTTTTCTACTTTGCGCTAAGCCAGTCCAATAGAATAGAGTCCTCTGGAAAATCAATAGTATCGTGCCGGTATATATAGGTAACATATGATTCTGAAGTTTAGGGAATAACGAAAGCCATGCAAAAGCACAAAACAAAAAGAACATCTGTTGGTAGCTAGGCAGCGACACCGTGGCTGTGCGCTCTCCCTTAATTCCCTGCTGGTGCGAGGTGGCGCGTCTAGAGCGTGTGCTCTCTCATCTCCTTAATTCGTCCTTCGCCGCAGCCCCCTTAATTCTCCCTTCTAGCATTGCTGCGAGGGAGGGCACTCACTCTCTTGTTAAGCCGAGTTCGCCACCCTTATTTATGCCGGGCGCGTGGGGGCGGCGTGGCGGGCGGTGGGCGAGGGGGGCTATCGACGTCCGTACGCCGCGTCTATGTGCTGGTGAATTAAGAGCGAGTCGGCTTTCATTTTGCTAAAGCTTCCACGCTCGTGTGCTCGCCTTTCAGGCGCTGCTTGCTGGTGTGCACAGGGGAGCGAGTGCCGAACTCGACTCTAATGCGGGGGGATAAGATCGCAAGCCGCCTACCTCGCCTCTCTCGCCTTCAGCGTTTTATAACTTCAGAGGGCGAGGAGGCAGCAGAGTTTTTGTGAGTGGAAGGACTTTTTTGAGTAACGTTTTTTTTATGTTTTACTCGGTTAGGGTTCGCTAAGATAACGACATCTCACAGAGGGTGGAGAGCGTTCTCATAGAAGATACATTTTCCACCGCGTTGCTGTTTAATAACAAAAAGAATGCGAATTTCAGGAAACAATATGCCGACATGATTGGAAAACATGTATCAATGCAGAGAGTCGACGCGAAAGATGAAAGCAGACTTAAGTTTTAAGAAGATAGGTACTTAGTAGTGTCGAAACTATTTAGCAAAGTTTGCGAGAGGACGGGGACGTGGTGGGTGGCTAAGTCTACGCACAGCGTCTTCAGAGAAAGTGAAATTTAGCCCAAGTTCGGAGAAATACAACTGTGTTCGGCGCCCCCTCGCCTCGCTATTTGAGGGGGTGGCAGTCGGCGAACGCGGCTTATAACAATTAAGTTTATTCGCTCGCAGGTTTTTCTGTTCGACTCAACAAAAAACACTCGAAGTTAAGAGTTAAAGAAAATAATTTCATTTAGTTTGTGCGGCGGTGTCGCGCCGGCCGACGGCTGGCCTGGCCACGTCCAGAGGATTCCTCCTCGCTGTCTATTTATTGCGAATATTCCGATTATCAAAAATTCTGTCGATTTTCGTGTTTTCCCAATCGTAATTAAGCAAGCGTTGCAACTTGTAGATTGAGGAGCAAAGTGATCGCGTTGAGGACTCGAAAATTGGTATGGGCAAGTTGGTATTGTCATATTGGTAAGGATTGTCGTCCTATCAACGTAATCCAGCCTGCTATACAATTCCAGTCGTTGCTATGGTATTGAACGTTCAGCGTAAAATAGGTTTACCACTAATTAAAGCTCGCAGTGGTATCCACAATTTTCAGTACAAAAAACATTCGGAAAAAAAAATGGCTTATTAATGTCGAATTTTCCAGAATTTTCATGTACTGATGAAAATTCAGAGCCTTTGTATTGATTATTTATATAATTTAAATTTTGGGGGGTTGTTATCACGTGTGATGCATGCATGTCGGGTTAAAAATGGCGAGAGCAACTGCCTCTGTGACGGTTGAACGACCTTTGCTAAGGTGTCGGTTTCGGGCAGGTTATTTAGTGCGGGGGCGGGGGTGGCAGCCGCGGCGGGGAGGGAGGCACAGCCCCGGGTCGCCAGGCAACGGCAACTGGGTCACTCCGGGCCTGCCCCGGCCGCCCACCAATTATGTACACGCTCGTTACCGGACACGCGTTTTTCAATCACATCCATATTTAATTGGGCATCACGAAGCTGGAAAATGTGTTTGAACCGCCATGTTTTACGAGAACTTTATTTGAATTGCGTTACATTATGATGCTGCTGATTTTACAAATTATTGCAAAAAGGTTTTGTTGGTATTTAATGTTCGGTCTACGAAGCTACGATTTTATTTGATGAGTGCTACGGCTCTTAGACAGGCTACGCGTCTTGCTACGAGAAGCCCTTTAGAAATAAGTTGTCAGATTTTTTCGCATATTGAGATTGGGTGTTGAATGCAAGTTGAGATCGAGGAGTCGGATCGTAGAAAGTTTTGCGAATGTGATAGAGGCAGTTATTTGAGCGTCGCGTCTTGCTCGCGTCTGCGGCGCAACTCATCTTCCGGGCTCCTTACAAGACAGAGCTATGCCCTAACTTGTTGCATGGATGCACCGCGGGAGCGCGGGGGTGGGCGCGGTGCGCGGGCGCGGGTGCGGGGGCGCGGGGCGTCTTCATAGTGAATGGGCGCGAGATGTCGTGGCCGGCCGCCACCGCCACGTGCGCGTATGGAGATGTCTCCATTGATAGCCGTGACCTCGCCCTTATCGCTGGCTGTCGATGACGCCCGCATACATCACACTGACACGAGTTAGCCCTTAGCACCTCATGAAACGTTTGCCTGTAAGGAAATTCCGACGAAGCTGCTAATTTGTAGAAGTATCTTTAGGAGTGCTTTGCCGATGATGCCTTGGCGATTCGTTGTCAGTAAATTACTGAAAAGATTTTGATACAAAATGTAATTCGGTATGCAAAATGTGTTGGGGAATGTAGCTGTGACCCAAAAAGTTAAGATAAACAACTACATGAGCTTTCATTCTATGTACAGATGACGAAACTGAAAAACGATCATACAAGTTGATTTTAAGTTGGTCCTAAGTACCGCTCAATCAGTGTATGATTAAAATTTGAAAACCTGTGTTACGACCAGCGTACATCACTTTGCAGCGTGCACCACTACAAAGTGGTGTACATCTGTACAAACCTACTTATAACAATTCTGTTCAGTAAATTGGCATAACGGGGTCGAGTGAACTCGTAGACAATTAGCATTGAGCACGGCCGGGCGGGCGGTGGCGCGGCGCATAGCAAGTGCAACCTTGACATTGAACCGCCCTAATGTCGCATCGATTGTCGGAATGCGAACAAAACCATCTCCGACAGTAATAATAGTGTCGAGCCGATGAATGGGCACATTAGCGAGCGGCGCGGGCGCGGTAGCGGGACGCGCCGACTCATTACGCGCCCCCATTAATCACTGCAACAATCGGCCGATATCTCGCTATTTACAAACGCGGCAGCACGTGTTCACCGCTCGTACTACGAGAGTGTATTGACCCATTTAGATAGCTCGACCTTCGCGCGGCCATTGTGAGCGAAAAACATAAAAATAAGTTTTATTGCGGCGTCGTTATGCGTATCGCTGCGGCCCGGCCCGCCGCCGCCGCCGTCACGCTCGCCCAGCTGATCGCGACGTGACATTTTTATTTTATTCGCTCTCTTCCGGGGATTCTCCGAGATACGTGCCAGTGACGTCATTATCTGCCCGCGTGCCACCTGATTTATTATCTCGACAGAGCGCGATATAAACTCCACCCTTGCGCGCGGATCGAGATTTATACCGTATTACCGTGTGAAGTGCACTATGTCTAACGATGTCAGTGTTAGTGCCTTGATTCCTTGAACCAGTCCCTCATATTGTTACAGTGCAGTCCACGTCAGTTGCACTGTTCATTTGCTCATTGATGATGGCTGCTAATGCCATCGAGTCGAATGCGAATCCGACGCGAAGCCGACGCGTTAATCCTGTAACAGGAATGGATGCCACGAAAATGATTTCAGGGGTCTGTCTGAGTTTGTTAGTGGAACAAAGCAGACTTTAGGTCCAATAGCATTATAGCTGGCCTAAGCTGAAAGATAAAATGAAGTTGCATATAAAGGAGGACAAGATTAGAGGAGTATGTAGCACCTATGAGTTGTAAACATCGGACAGTTGGGCTCGGCAGTTGTCTTACGTACGTAGGACATGTAAGTATAGTGGCTGTTCGCATAAGGCAACACTTCGCAGGACGGAGTGCGATATCGCCGACATTCCGATCATCTCTTGAGCGCCGGGCGCTGTTCGGGGAAGCGTGCGTCATCTCGCGTTCTACCGACAAAAACTACAAATTTTCCCTTTCATTGCATCGAGAAGTGCAGAGCTCGACCGACCACGCTCATCATAATAAACGCATAACGCGTCGGTCGCACGCGCTCTCTGTAAACAATGCGTTTCGGGAATTCCCTCTCTTTTTATACGGGATCACATTCCTGAGGGATTCCTTTTGTTTGCTTTTCAACAGTTCATTTTTTTTCTCGTCACCTTGAATTTATTTGACTCTATTGACACTTGTGTAACGGTATTACGGTACGTATAGATTATGAAGTTTTTGTGAGCCCATTCAGCTGATCAGTGTATCGTCTTACAAAGAGCCTTTGTTCGAGTTAGCTGTTAATGCATATTCGTTTGTAAATATTGGGTTGAAGAACTAGAGGATGACTTTTAGTTATTTGCATTTTTATACGGTTTTGGAAGATTTATTATAGGCAATAAAGGTTAAAGCCAGTACTTACTTCTACCAAGTGCGTTTGAGTGTAGGGTAAAGAAGACTGACTGATACTAAATACCGGTGTTCAACTGCCGGTTAGAAAAAAAGAAAGAAAGAAAGAAAAATACTTATTTGTGACCCGCACAGGAGACACGAGATATGCAAAAACAAAAAAAAAAACAATTAAATTAAAATTCCCCTGCGAGACCAAAAAGGCTGGAAGCCAACTTTAATATATATTGTTGTTAAAAGGCTAGGCAGATGATGATAGCAGACTGGTTGATAGTGCTGATACCCACAGAAAAAAAAAACGCCTTCTCTGTTCTGTGCTGATACCTATACTGTAGTTCGATTAGTCAATGACTTAACAGCAAGCAAAGCTGCAAAATCCAATTCAAGTAGTGCACACAAAAATTAAATAAAAATTGGCGTAAATACCAATAAATCAAAACTCAAACTCGACATGAAAGCCGCCATTTGTTACGGTTAGGTGTTGGCAAAAAATTGGATTACACAACACAACTACTGTTAAAATCAATCTTGTGCATGCAGTAGCCAGAGGCGTGAATTAAAAAGCTCGACAGAAGCACTGAGTCGGCGAAGCTGCGCGAGCGCCGGGCGGCGGCGGCCCACGAAGGCACGGAGAAACAGGATGTGGGACTGGTTGCACGCACACAGTCGCACACGGTCGTACACAGTCGCACACACGGCCGCGCGGCCTCGCCACTCGCCGCTCTCCGCTCACGGAAATGTGCGTGCCAGCCAGGGCTGCGAGTTGCGACGACGACGACCATACTGACTACATATTTTATTTTTATCATTCCTCCTTCCACTCATGCTGCTGTTGAAATTTGCAAGTTTATCGTCTCGTAAAAATACTATTTCTTGGGATTATTGTCTTTTGAGGGTTCTGTATTAGGGATAAAAAGCTGCCGTTGTGCGAAAAATGGTAATTGAGCCGTTTTTGGTTACATTTTTGTTTGGTAACTTTCTGGTCGAGTGGCACAGCCCTGGGGCTGCGACAGGCGAGGCTACCTTCGTGCCGCGTACCGTGCACATGCCACGCCACGATAGCCTCCGACTTTTTTGACAATTCATTGTCTCCGAGCTGTTTGTTTGACAATGTTGCACTGCTCCACATCTCAAATTGGGGTCGAAATTCCATTTCTTTTCTAAAAACACATTCCAAAGACCTTGAGAAAAGGATTTAAAAACAAAAAAGTTAGTATCATTCCATCAAAGGCAAGCGCCACCTTAATTCACACCCCATTCACGAAACTTGCGCAAACATTAGAACAAAGTGAAGTGTTTACGATCTGTAATCTCGATAGCGGAACAGGTCCACAACAAACCGCCCTTCCGAGATGAATGAAATTACCACCGGCGGGCACGTGCTCTATTGTACTGAAAAGGAGCGTTAATGGCTTAATCGGTCATTGAATTGGCTCGATACTGCATAGCGCAGCCTCTTCGCACCGTTTCATGAATGGGCGAAAAAAAAAATGAAATAAAAATCTACTACGATGTTATGACCGGGGCGTCGTAAACAATCGTTATTTATACAGGCATCGATGTATTCCACACACAAACACGAAAGTGGCGTTAGCACGTGGGCGGGGAAATGTCACCGGGACTCGCCTCGCCGCGGCCGCTGAAATACAACAACTGTTTATTTGTTTTGATGCCTAGATATGTTTTCAATTTGATAAAATCCTTAAAGTAGTACGTATTTAAACATTGTAGGTTTCTATAACATTTTCAAAAACAAAAGGCAAACTAAAAAGAGAATGTGTAATCAAGAGAAATTCCAGTGCTTATAATTCCCATAGCATCTGACGCATAACGGCGGCATCGTATTTTCTCATGTGGGTAGAGCGACCCCATAACGTGGCACAGTACACCCCATGCTATCTACCCCGGTCCCCGCTTTATAGTTGGGTGTATTACAACGTCGCCGTCGTGGAGCAAGCGCTCGGCGCGCGGCCGGGCGTAGGTAGCTGTAGCGCTAGATACCGCGCCGTACGACGTACGGTATGCGCCAGTGTGCTGCACGCGCACAGCGGCGCGACCCCGCCCCGCGCCCCCGCACCCCGCCCGCGCCCGCCGACCCGCGCGCTCGACATGGCTCTGGCGCTGTGAGGCAATGCCGTTGCCGTGCCGCCGTCTATTTGGTCTCCACAATGCCATAGAAAGTCTCCGTTCGACTCGCCTCGCCGACCGAACTTTTCCTACCTCCTCGAGCGAGAGGCGCTATAACAACGCCGTTGCTCCGACGACTCGTCCACTATGACTTCACGACGCATACAGTAGAATTCTTTATGGTTGTTATTTTGAATAAGCACTAACTCCTCGCCTCGGCGCTATAGCGAGCGGTACGGTTATAAAATGCCGCATATCCGAGACTAGCGATAAAATAAACGTCTGACGTTTCCAAGTTTCGAGCGGAGAGAACGAGCGACGCGCTGCGCATCAGAAAAAGAACTTTACGACAAGATTAGAAAGAGCGAGCGGAGTGGCAACGTCGCGCAGCCGCGTTCCAGAGGCACGGAGCGGCAACGCCGAGCGCCAACGTCATTTACTAAATTTATTTTCATGAGCGCCAGCGCTGGCGACGACACTGCTACATACATATAGCGCCGCGCCGCGTGATACAACCTCACGCTAGATATTATCTAGCTATTTCTGCATATTGAAAACACGTCGCGCTCGCTTATAATTTTCCTATAATGAACAGTAGTTGTACGAGTGTAGAGGCGTGCAGTAATCGCGCTGTACACTGAGGCGGCACGTTTTCCGCAGAGCGATAAAGGGGTGACGCAAAGTGATTATTTGCAGCGTTGCGATGAGTGGCCGGCGGCACGGCGCTGACTCAACGGCAGGCAACTGGCGACGCCGCAACACTGACAGCGCGCAACCTAACCTACTAACCGATCATGCGTTGTTAGCTTTTATTATAAATTCGTTCAGCACTCTACAATACATACAGCAAGCAACTTTTTGCCATTAAAATATCGGTATAAAATTGATCTATTATTAACAACTAATAAAACAATTAATATTACGTCTCATTATAGTTTTAAACTTTTAATAACATAGATTCGTACTTGCAGGTAAAAATATAGGTGGCCGTGTAATTTTCGTTTAATGTTACAATTTCTGTATAATAATAGGCAGTTTAAAGGCTAGGCTATCTAGGCAGGTTCTGCGAAACGCGTGTGCCTTGTAATTGTCCGGCAGGTGCGGGGGCATCTGCCGCCTGCTGGACTGGCCGCTTACTACTTTATTTTTTCCACGACGTGTGTATCGCCACGCACGGTGTTCGCCGACTCGATGCATTGCAAAATTTCGCGATGACCACTAACGAAAGTGGCAATGTATAAGAAGGTAATTCAATAAATATGCGTTTCTGCGGTAAAAGTCAACGCTTGCACGTCCGTCACGACGCCGCAGCTGCTAGCACGATAGCTTGTTATTCAAGTATAAAATAAAGATAAGGACACAATTACAAGACGCTAAGTTCAGGATAGTCCTTCTTGATGGTCTGATAGACCGAGGAGTTGAAATCGGTGATTTCTATTGTACGTAGTTCTGTAGGGGCGAAAGAATGTGTTCCGGTAGAAGGGTCCGATGATCCCGGCGGGTGCAGGGATCCCTGTTCCCTACCTGAGCCGTAGGGGCTGCTCCCCGGCATATTGTCGCTAAAAAAAATTGAGTAGGGTCGGCGCACAATAGCGCTCCGATCACCCTCTCGCCAGGTACCATTGTGCGCCGTCTGTTACTCTAGCGAGCTGTGCGCTCTGATGGGAACATTCCATGCGCTTTATATTCGACATGCATTGTGAAGAAGATATTGCAGTTTGTAGTTGAAGTTGTAAGTTCTCTAGTCATTAGGATTCTGACTTATTATGCAGGTACCTATATAGTTTCAGATTCAGGATCTTTAGTGTCAAGAGTAGCCAAAAAGTTTTGGAGTCTTGGAATTTCCAAACTCTCATGATCTGTGAGTTTACTAAGAGCATTAGTGCACAATAGTAAAAACCTAAAAGTATCGTGAAGGAAAAAACTTCTGATTGCCCGAAGGAAGAATTCCAGATTGATATAACTAAATATGTATAACTCTTCACTTCACGGGCACTTGGATTTATAACAAGTTATTACCTACTATTATTAGTATTATAACGCTTTCCATTAGTTTACCGTAGAGCGCATAAAGCGTCTCAGCTTACGGTACTCGTGGTAGCGAGAGAGCGGCGCCGCGCGGCTCCGCCTGCTTGTTGCGCCCACGCACCATTGTGTAGCGCTTGCGAGTCTCTGCACTCGCTCACATCCGCGTCTGCACCTACCTCGCACTCGCAGCGAGCCACAACCATCCATGCATTACATTCTGACTACTAGATTTCGAGTTCTATCCTTTAATATTTTCATCAGTAGGTAGGTAGTATAACAACTCTATAGTGGTTTCATAAAAATTAAGATGAATCGAAACTGCAAGATGTCACTGTCAGTGTCATTCTCATTACGAACAATTCAAATGTTTTCAGCGCAATGTTTATTCTGGTATTACTTTTATTTTATTTTATAATTATTATGACATAAGACGTCATCAGAAGAATGCCCATTGCACGTATGTACAGTTGGAATGCAGTGAGTATAACCATGTTGTTTGTGTATTTGCAGGGTTCGGGTGGCGGGTGCGGCGCCAAGCGGCGTGCCGGCTCCCCGTGTGAGGGCGGCGGCAAGGTCGCGCGCTGGGAGGACTCCATCGCGCGGCTGGAGGCAGTGGCGGCAGGCGCGGGCGGCGGCGACTGCTGGCGAGAGGACGAGGAGAGGCGCGCGTGCCGCCGGCGCTGGTGCGGCGGCTGGTGCGGCGCGCACGACACCATCCGTGCCGAGAACGGCAAGTCTTACCTGGAGCTGGGCGGTGCCGCCGCGCGCGCCTGCTGCGACGGCCGCGCCGCCGGCCGCTGCGCCTCGCGCCGCTGTTACCGAGAGAGGCGGTTCAAGATGATGAACCTGTGCGCGCTAAAGCTGGCGCGCCTACGCCAGACGGCGGACCCGTCGCTAAGGCGCTCGGTGCTTGTGTGCAACACGCTGCGCGGCATCGAGCGCGAGATGGAGCGCGAAAGCGCCGAGGAGGCCCCCCTGGAGCCAGCGTGTGCGGCGGGCGGCGTGGCGCGCTGCGAGCTGCTGAGCGCGCGCGACCCGGCGGCTGGCCGAGCCACCCCCTTCCCCGCGCCGCCGCCGCCGGACCGCGACTCCGGCTACGGCGACGAGGAGCAGCGCACCATCGACTGGGGCTCCGTGCTGAGCCTGTCGTCGAGGTCGGCGCTCGACCCCCCCGAGGATGCGTGGCCCGACGACTGGGGCTGGAGCGAGGACAGCTTCGTGCGGCTGCTGGTGCCGACGAGTTAGTGCACGGCGCGCGGGCAGGACGCGCCCGCGCTCTGAGCGCCTGTGATAGCGCGCGCGCCGCAGCCGCGCGGTGACCGCGCCGCGCGGCCGGCTCGCGCGTGCGGCCGCGCGGTTCTCTAGTCGGACGTGACGTCGTGACATACACGCAGTCAGTAGTTAGTATTATGTAATTGCAAAAGGGAAGGTGCTAGCTTCGGACGTGACGCAGGACTTAAATGCGAGCCGAGTTATTTTTGATAGTTTTATTTTCTTTAAGTGAATTCCAAACCGAATGATGAAGTGACTTAGCTAGTGACGTTATTATCGTTTAAATTAAAACTCAGGTGTTTGAAATTTTGTTGAAATTATTATGTAATTAATTAGGTAAAATGACTATATTTATTTCGTTGACCAGGAGAAGAAGAAAAGTGACAATTTGAAATTATTTCTGTCTTGATATTTTCATTGAATAATGTTTCTGAACAACGAGTATGACTTATTTGTATTATGGGTTATGTTGACTCGATGGCGATCTCTCGGGCGGAGTGCGCTCGGTCGGTTAGCGCCCCAGCGGTCGGTCGGTGTGAGACCGTCCTGTCCTGGCCCAGTGAGGCCAAAGCGCGGCGCGAGTGGCTCGGCTCGGCGCGCTCCGCCAGGGAGATGTCGACGTGTGTCGTATTAATAGTAATGTGTGGACATGTGCCGTGTGATACGCGTCATGCTGGTTGTGCCCTGCAGTACGATGGTAGCGCGAACAATGCTGAACAAATGTAATAGCTAGTACCTTAGTACTTAACGTAACTGATGAACTTTCATAAGTTCCACATCCACCACGCTGCCGCGTGGCTCCACTCGTAACTGGATGTCAATTAAACGAGCCTTACCAGCTGTGACTATGAAAGTTTCATGATTACAGGAATCGTGCATTTGAATAATTGGAATTTGTAATACATGACTGAACCGTGGCTGTAGGTACTTAAATCACTCATACTTCGGAATTGAGATTTCTGTCCATTGATTCGGATGCCTTCTAACAATCATTTTAACTCTATCTATAGCCGTTAAGAACTTTTATTTAGACATAATCAAAATAACTGTAAAACGTCTCATCGAATAGTTTATTTACTCTACTAACAGTGAACTGCAGTTCCTAATACGTAATTAAAACTAATTAGAGCAATCTTTAATTTATTCGAAACAATACCTTCTAGTTTTGTACTAAACTATTATTGTTAGTAGGCACCCGAACAGAAGATTAGGTTTTCGATAGGAACAGTAAGTTCGTTGATGGACTCTGTGTGCATTGAGAATTGAAAAATGTAACATAACAAACCAGTTGAAATATTGTAAAAAATACTCTGAAAGTTGAACAACCCGTCGTTTCTAAACAGAGACTGGTAACGAACAATGTCTTCGAAGCCGAATGTCTGGACGAAATGCTTGACTTGATGATACGTTCTCTCATTAGTAACATCGGGTTGTGTAGCTGTGCCCTCACGGCGCCGCTGGTGCTGGCGGTCGAGCTCTGTGGAGCGTGTAGCTGACTGTACCCCTTGTGATTGTCCCCTCTGCCCTCTGCCCCTGTACTGTACCATGATCCTCTCGTACTTAAGCAATGTTTATTCTGTAAGTGTTACTCTAAGCCGACCACCGCCACACCCGGCGCCCTCTGCGCCAACCACGGAATTGTGACTGCATGGACCAAACATACCTAGCACGACTTAAATAGAGCAAAGTACAAATTTCAAATAAGATGCATTAGTGCTCCGGCGCATGTTTGTCCACCGTTGTCAATTACTCAAATATTTGAATTGTGATTCGGTAGCTAATGACTAATGAGAGAAAACTCTATGTTCTTAAATTTAGTGTACATATTATATACGGAGATGGGCATTATGGCGTGTGACCGCGCCCGTTGTAAATATATTATGTAAAGTAATAAGTTTATTGTATCGATGTCGATCGTCGGGTAGCTCACCGCTCGGCGGGCCCCAGCCCGGGCCGTGGCCGCGTGGGCCCCCGCCGCCGCCCTGTTTTATATTACGACCTCTATTCTGTCCAAATCACTCAAGAAGTACAGATTTACAAGTTACATAATTATGCATTATTAATATAATAAGATGTCACAAAATTTTATCGCCAGTACAGACCAATAATATACATGAACAACGTTTAGTTATAATTTTGGGTTCTAAACTCATAAGTGATGCACTGAGTAAGTGAATGATCAGCTCAATCTATTTTATTTTATGGGTTATTTCGCGTTAGATATTTTGTTGATGATGTCCGTATGGTTGGTTGTGATGGTTTACTTAAGTAAGTTAGCGAGTCTCCGGCAAATTGCCCTGTTTCACTTGTACCTATTACATTTTACCCTATATTTGTACTAACATTTTTGATACTGCTTTGTATTCCTGACACACAGGTGTATGACTAAATTCTTTGAAAGTACTTAAAACTAATTAGTCGAAACTTTCAGTCATCTCCCGTAAATATTTCAATTAGTGTTATATTTCAGTCATCTCCCGTAAATATTTCAATTAGTGTTATATTTGGTTCTGCTTGTGCGTCAGGAATACGAAACACTAAATGCTTGCAATATAATGTAGGTACAGAAACTTGTTTATCCTGTCATTTTCATAAAATAGCCGACTGATTCTTCCAAGTCGGGTTGTCAGTGAACGAATATTATGATTGTATGTACTACTTGATTGTAAAATTTTGTACAAAAACTATGGTGGGCCCTATCTTAAATTGTATTTAATACTCCTTAACTGTTATCGGAGCACGCTCGCCATGCCCGCGGGCGCAGGCGCGGTGGCGAGCGCTCGCGCGGCCGCGGGTGTCGCGCGTATGAGCAGCCGACCCGCGACCGTGCGACACGGTGTTGTGACCTCCAGCAATAATTATGATGACAGGTAGACTCCTTGTCGCATCCGTCTTTACTCTGTTGCGAACGTCTCCAAGAGGCGCTTGCAACGTTTTCATACGTAACTTTACGGCTACATTGTATAAGTGTATTTTCCTTAGTGTTTTTCATTGCCATTGGTTACCAAAAATGACAGGATTTTTATTGAAACTATTGTGAATATATTTTAGAAAGAATACTCTCGTTAGAAAATTGAGAAAACCATTTTGAAGGGGCTCGTTAATTGCACATCGAATTGTTAAATCGTTCCTCATGTTGAGAGTGTCTCAAAGTCGTTTCTCGATTTGTCTAATGTAAGATATAAAATTGTAATATATTATTGTTTAAGCCGTTGTATCGAAAATAACAAGAACAGGAATAATTTTGTGAAACAATGGCACAAAGAATGAACATAAATATTATATATATTATAGAAACAGAAATGTGGCTATAAAAGCAATTTTTATAATAAATATTTACTGTTGAAGAACCTTTGACTTTTATTCCGATTATTACTACCACCACACTAGTACCCCTGCCTCATCGAAAAACCTACACATTGACACTACCTACACCACACTTTGCGTCTTTTGGTAATTTTATCAAGAACAATAATTAAATTATGTTATTCTGGAACGAATTCATTAATTACTGTAATGAAAGAAAAAAGCTCAAAACTATGAACATATTGAATATGAGTAGGACCACGTACTTACACTCTACTATCGAAAATCACAACGACAAACAGATTCCACAGGCCTACGCGGCTTAAACGCAGCGTCTACGAAAAGTTATGCGGCCGCGGCTACGAATCGCTACGTGGCCTACGCGGATAAAACGCAGCGTCTACGAGGCGCTACGCAGGACTTACAAACCGCTACGCGGCCTACGGGAGAACTACGTCCTGCTACGCACCTACGCGGTTTAAACGCATCTTCTACGACACGGGGTCTACGACGTCCTACGTGCCCACGCGGATAAAACGCAGTGTCTAAAAGCTACGTGGATCTACGCAGGCCGGCGCTAAAAAAACAGCGTCTATGACACTACTATTCTACGACAGAAATAAATGATTCTGAATGTATTCTACAAAATATTGCTCTTAAATCATAGGAATAATAATTATAAATTAACTTGAGAGCTAGGCCTATGATTGATTAGAAAAATCAAGAAGTAAACTCACCTAATTCTTAAAACCGCAAGAATGTAGAACATAATATATTTTTGAAGAACAACATATTATGTTGTTCTTCAAAAATATATCAAAGCTATCCAAACACTCTTTACCTCGAAACGAAATATTTTAGGTCAAAACAAATGTTACGGTCAGAAAAGTTGACAGTGTGAAACCACTAACACGAAATCATGAGTTCACCGGGATGAGAATTGGTTTTTGCTCTTGGAGTAGGCAATTACGGCAGTCTACACAGCAAAGCTAACCTAAGCACAGAGAGCAGTGGTGACCCATGGTATCGGTCGCGACGTGGGTTCGAACCCAGGCAGGCGCTTTACTTTGTGTAAATTATTTCATCACCACTGCTCTCAAAACGGTGAAGGAAAACATCGTGAGGAAACCGGAATGACTTAGTTAGAACCAAAAATTCGAAGTGGGTATGGCGTTGGTATCTTTAGTTGGTTTTGGAAATAATTAATTCCCTTTTTTCACAAAAAACAGCAAATACATATAATTAAAAAAACGCTACCTATCAGCTGATTTTCCAAATTTCATGATAAAATTCAACGCCACCTGCTATTACCTACGCTGCGCCCCCCACCCGTACTGTATCTCTGTGTCGGCGAGACGCCACAGGATAATAATTAAAATCTAATTGAGCTAGATAGGAATATAGTAATGATTACAGTAAAAAAAAGGAATTTAAAAAAGAAATGAAAAACCTACGAAAAATTCTGTTTAATATAGATTTTGTGACTTTCTACTTCTTCAGGATTCAGATTGCCTGGTAGTTCGAGAGTCTGTACCACACATGATTCCATCTCCGGACATACTTCTTTTCTTTACGTTTCTGTTCTCCTGGTAGTTTGATAGGCACCACTCATAATTATAGCTCCGGTTTTTCTAGCTGCGGCATTAGTACTTCTCCCAATATCTTTATAAATTATAGCCTATGTGTTAGTCTGATGTATTAGCTATATTTCTGTAAAGTTTCATCAAAATCCGTTCAGTAGTTTTTGCGTGAAAGAGTTTTTTGTATGGATCAAACGTCCATCGATCCATACAAACTTTCATGTTTATAATGATAATAATACTCGTAGTAAGATGATGTAGGTATCACTATTAATCAGACATAAGGGCGGTCCACGTATAAGGATTACAAGTCTTCACTATCGGAGTTAAGACGACGACTAACGCCAACGACCTTGAGGGAACAAAACGCGCACTAGTTTCACACCCGCGCGACCTTGAATTTAGTAGTTTTTTGTACTTGCCTTATTATTCTATGACTTAAAAAAAAGCCTCAGATCAAAATGTAGATAATTAAATTATCTTTCAGATGGTGTTGATTTCATTAAAATACGCCCAGCGGTTTTGGTGTGATTGTCGTGTTTTTGTCCGTTTTAGACATAACTTTACAAATTAATTACATTATGTTATACACATAAAACTCAAAATTAGATCAAACTATTAAGAAAATAGTCTATTAGAACATATATTTTTTTCAAAGAATGACGACTAGCCATTTAGACGTGATTCTCACTTTAAAATCAGCTACTCAAGGGAATCGGCGCCTTAAGCGTAAACCTCTTCATTAGGTATATCGGGAAAATGCTTATCGAGAAAACGTTTTCAGCTGCAATTTTCAGCAACAAGCAGAAAAGAATTGATTATCAACAGTAGATGGAGTACTTACCTACCTGTACGAGGTTGAAAGTGAGTAGGAGTTACACGGCATTTGCGTGACGTGTTAAATGAAATACGCTCTTTTTATGTCTACCTACACTCCTGGCCTAGAATCGCCAACCCACGTTGAATAAGGGTGGTCATTATTACTCGTTTGTTTTTTAACACATTCGAGTGTACCACACTTTCACAGAGCTCATATCATGCCACCATACATATTGCATCAGCAATGCGCCTAAGCAATAAATGGTCCAAATATAGATTAGTACTGGGGCTGCCCTCCACAAGCGTCAATCATTCAAGAGGGCAGCCCCAGTACTAGATAATTGTGCTAAGTTATCTTCTTGTATATTGCACGCAGGACGGATGGCCGTTGGGGCCGAAAAGTACTGGAGAGGCGATCGCGTACCGGAAGACGCAGCGTTGGAAGGCCTTCCTCTAGGTGTGGAGCGACGACCTGGTCAAGGCTGCGGGAGTCTGGTGGATGCGAAATGCACAAGACCGAGCAGTGTGGCGACGGTTGGGGGAGGCCTATGTCCCTCAGTGGCCGTCTTTCGGCTGAAATTATGATGATGATCTTCTTAGTACGTTCAGTATCTGCTTATTAGGGCTAACTTTGCAATAAGGGCCCGCGAAAATGGTTTCTAGGTAGGTACAACCAAAAAGACTGAAAAAGAAATTAAAAAAATTGAAAAATCCCACGACGGTTACGTTTGTATCAGTTTATTATATTTACTTAGCGGTTCCCCGACGCGGGTATGAGGCTTATTTTTTGCTTTTTAGAGGTTTTTATGTCAGGGTTTTTTAAATTATTTTATCCTTTTTTCAATTACTTTTAACCGTCGTGTGTTTTTTCAAAAAATTTAATTTTGCTTTTTATTTTAAACTTTTTAGAGAGCATAGATATTACTGAAAACTGCATCAAAATCGGAGTAGTAGTTTTGGAGAAAAATGGCAACATGGATTTGCACAAACAAACATCCTCTCACCCCAAACGCATATTATACCGTTTCCGTTCCGTCGTGGGTAAAAATATGAAATCTAAGAATGGCAATCTTATCTCTCTCCATAAATACACAGTCCTACGGATTAATTAACCGATCCAAGTTTTAAACACAATGGGCTTATGTGCTAAACGATATACCGTATTAAAAAAAAAAACAAAAAAATACTAGTAACTTCCAAATAAAAACACATCAAAGAAAAATTAATTTATTTTTGGAAGTCGGTGTCTTTGGCAGGTACCATTATTTTTCGTTATGGACACCGAAAAAAATAATTTTCAAAATCGGTCCACAATTGACGGAGAAATCGGTGAAAATACACAAAAAAAATCAAACATAAAGTCGATTCGTCGTTTTTGGAAAATCAGTTAAAAAGCATGCAGTGTCCAGGAAAACAGTAAAGCACCTCTACTTAGTCAGTTTTTGACCACCAGACGTCCTTGGGATGTCAGGTACTTTCTATTCTAACAAGTGACCCACGGACGACCGCTGTGCTTGTTCGTACGGCTAATTCTGTCTCGCACTTGTAAGATTTTTTCAATAGTGTGACTTTTAATTCATTGGCAATATTTCAAGGGCTGAAAGTAATCCTGAATCTGAACAACTTTCATTGTTGAAGCAAATATAAGATAAACAGTTGTTCCCTACATTTTGTCGATCAGTTACAATGAGGGCGAAACTATAAATTTACTGAAATAATGTAGGTAGTTTTTATTCAGCAAGTCATAATACGAAACATTAATTACTAGTATATTTTTTAGTTAAATTACCAAATAAAAAAAGTTAATTTAAAAATCAAAAACCCGCCTGCTTAAGAAGCGAACTAAAAAGCTGTAAACAAGAAAAAATCATGCTGTGCAATCGGAGGATCAGGGGGTCAGCCAGTTTACGAATATGTATCCTCCGACCGTTTTTGATTTTTAAATTAACTTTTTTTATTTACAACTTTTTAGTTATATGGAAGAAAAAAAAAATTGCAACCCCACAATATGGCGCCCAAAATCCGCCATGTTACTTTTTTTTAATGCCACATAGCTAAGAACACTGAGGCGGTCAATACCTATTAACGATGTCTTAATTATAAAAATCCGCCAATAGTTTGAAAGATATCAGGTAATAAAGAATATTACATACATACATACAAACATACAAGATACGCGCGAAAAACATAACCCTTTCCTTGCAGCCGGGTAAAAATGCTCAGCCATTTTCTGCTCTAAACATATATCTCAAGATTTCCATATTCTTCATAAAATATACTTTTCCACGAGTAGAGTGTAAGATGGTAACAGGAAAATCTACTTTTAACATTAGAGCTAGGTACTACTCTTTTCTGCTAATTGTTATGTCTCTCCTTGGTAACAGCGATAATGAATTTCATAGATCAGCGTTACTTTTGAGGCTACGCGATTTTGAAGCAGTAGTATTCCATAGTTTGGGGTTTTAACCGAAAACATGTTTTGTTGAAGTAGATACGAGTGTCGAGAAAATACGAAAACTTTCAAGTTTGCATATCTACTCGCTTTGCGAAAATTCTTTCATAAAGACTAAACATACGCCGTAAGCCAGTTTTAATCCCGAAAAAATGGACGGCGGGCTTATTACGTATCTTGCAAGAGCAAAACGATAGCGATTTTTGCGCAATAATTGCTCTTCAATACAAAAGTTTTAGAATTTTTCGCGGTTTTTTAGGGTTTCGTACCCTAAGGGTAAAAACGGGACCCTATTATTAAGACGCCACTGTCCGTCTGTCTGTCTTTCTGTCACCAGGCTGTATCTCATGGACCGTGATAGCTAGACAGTTGAAATTTTCACAGATGATGTATTTCTGTTGTCGCTATAACAACAAATACTAAAAACAGAATAAAATAAATATTTACGTGGGGCTCCCATTCAGCAAAAGTTACCTTTTTTGTCGTTTTTTGCGATAATGGTACGGAACCCTTTGTGCGCGAGTCCGATTCGCACTTGACCGTTTTTTTTAAATAAGTTTATTTGTAGGTATTTCCGACTTATATGACATAAAGCATTTGATCGCGCGATAATTGCTGATTGCTGTTTCTTACATAATAAGCCTGCGGGTGCTGTGGGAAAAGTCGCAGGAGCGAAGACACGGGGAAAAGCTAGTTTGTAATATACCAAAATATACTGAATAAAATGACTTTTGTTTTAATTATGTAATGTATCTTCAGGGTCTTGGCTTATGTTATCAACACGAACACAACTTATTATCTACGATTGATGCATATGTTAAAGTTTTCAATCATGTAGTGGAGTGTGTAGGTAGTACATATATTATTACATCCTCTATTAAGTGTTAGTGTAATATTTTGGTTTCTGATATGGGTTTGCTCTTGATTCTAGTCTAGGTCAGTGGTGACAGAGACAGATTCGAGGATGGAGTGAGCTTACCCAGAAGAATCCTGTTCACTCTAACTTTGAAAAGATTCGGGTTGAATGCGTTCGGAAACAGACGCAGGCAGTGAGTTCCACACTTTCGCTGTTATGAAAAGGATTCTTATAAAAGGTTTTGTTACAAAAATAGAGAAAATTTACCTGAATTTGTACTAAGATTTGGTTTATCGTAGTACATATTAGGCTAGCAATAGAGATAACGTAGAGAATATTACCAAATTGCTAAAAGGTACGAAAATCTTTTATAAATAAATAAAAACCAAGTAATCCTGTGTAAAATTAGATATTTATTTACTATAATAAAAATACTTATTATACATGCATGGCACTGCGCACGACTGAACAGAGAACACTTTCCCCTACATTGCACCAAGTAGCGCCATCTATTGGCAACGTTTGGAACTAGACAGTCTGAGGTAGGACGTTCAACTTTTTTGCCTTGTTAGAGACATCACTTCTTTTGTTCTGTGTCGATGGACACTGCTTGGACTCCGTGGAGAGTTCTCTTGTGCTTCCACATGTCTCCTGATCGTCTGAGAATAAAGAAAAATATGAACCGGTTACGTTTAAGGTTTTGTTTAAAAAAAAAATACCATCCGTATTTACTGAACACATACACATGCAAAAAGAGAAATACTTGGAACAATAAATAAGCTACTATAGACGATACAAATATTGGTTCCATGCATGGATCAAACCTACGACCCGTAGCACAGAAAATGAAGCGCTCGGCTGCCGCGCTACTGTGCCTATAGTCACCGTGCATTAATGCTTGTTTGTATTGTAGGGTAAGCAGAGGGGTTCCCCGAACAACCATTATCAATCTGGTAAATACTTATAGAATGCTTATCGTTTCAGTAATTGCTTATCTCTTTGATATAGAACTTTGTTCAAATATATAACAGATTCAAAGCATTGATTTAAAACATAATGCATTGCAATTAACATAAGGAATACATAACTATTAGTACAACGATTTAAGTGGTGAAATTTGGGTGTATAAAAGGTGCACAACCATTCGCCCCGTAAAGGCGTGATCTTATGTGTTAGTACAATGATTTTAGACTTCTGTATAAATGTTCTGCTGCATGTGAGGACCTAATCAACGCTATTGAGGCTGCTATAAACGTGGCCACCTGGCCACCTTCTAAGCCAAAACTAGGGTGAAAGCCGGATAGTTGCCACACTTACACATTTGTAAAACTGGCCTATAATTTGGTTTTTTATCTACAAATTTATGAAAATAAAAAGTCAGGTCGAACTCGTGCGCCGAGGGTTATAAAAAAAATTGGTATATTTTTTATTGGTGGCTAAGTTTTAAAGATATGGGCAAATTTAGATTTTCGCGAAAACTTGTAAGTACCAAAATTTTCCTTAATTTTCTATTTTTTATTTTTCGCAACTTTTCCTTTACTTGTGCTGTAAAACCTTGCTTATAAACAAAATTGACAATTCTTGGTCAACCGGAAGTACCCTGTTTAAGTTAAGTACCCTGTTAGTAGGTTTTGGATCGAAAACCTATATGGTAGTTACCGTTGACCTAGAATCACGAAATTTGGCAAAAAGTAAGGTCTTACAGCACAAATTAGTACCTACTTAAAAGTTTTCACGAAAATCTAAATTTGCTTATATCTTTTTATCGTGTTGACTCAGAACCTTGATTTTTAAAGACGTAATAGGGATTAGACCTCATTATCTGGTATAAATCGTAGAAGAAGAATTCATCTTGCTAGGTCCACCCGTTCCTGAGAAAATCGGTGGTGACACCCAGACTGACGGACAAGAAAGTGATCTTATAAAGGTTCCTTTTTTTACCTTTTGAGGTACGGAACCCTAAATACATTATCAATCATCAATCAATACATATAATAAATCAATACATATTATAAATCTGCAGAAAAGTCGTTTTTGTACATCGAAAATATTTCAAAAAAAAATAGCCAGAACAAAACCAATTTCCGGAATTTTTGAAATGTTTGTCTGTTTATTTGTGCACGCATCACGTGAAATGTACGAAACCAATGTAAATAACTTTTATACATCAACATTGTGCGTAACTTGAAGAATTACTTAGTTTTTGTTTCATCGCAATCGGTTCACTCTGTCAAAAGTTATTTTTTTTTTTTTTTTTTTTTTATTTGTAATGGGTTTGCTCTTGACTCTAGTCTAGGTCATAGGTGACAGAGACAGAGTCTACGATGGAGTGAGCTTACCCAGAAGTAGCCTGTTCACTCTAACTTTGAAGAGATTCGGGTTGAAGGCGTTCGGAAACACAGACGCAGGCAGTGAGTTCCACTCATTCGCTGTGCGCATTATAAAGGATGTTTGGAAGCGCTTGGTTCGAATTGGTGGAATGGCAACAAGGTAAGGATGATAACTTGCAGTGCGTCTAGATGTCCGATGGTAGAAGGGGGCTGGTGGGATGAGGTCGTGGAGTTCCTGAGCACACTCACCGAAGTACAGTCTGTAGAAGACCGACAAGCAGGCAACTTTGCGGCGATGAGCCAAGCTGTGAAGCTTGGCGTCCACCAGTTCCACGTTGCCAATGAGCCTCTTGGCTCTGCGTTCCACTGAGTCAAGCGCGGCAAGCTGATACTTAGCTGAACCATCCCAAAGGTGGCTGCAATACTCCATGCAGGATCGGACTTGTGCTTTGTATAGGGTTAAAAGCTGTCCAGGCGTAAAGTATCGCTTCACCCTATTTAGGATGCCCAGTTTTTTGGCCGCGATTTGGGCTTTGTTCTCAATGGAGGAGCCGAAGTTGAGACTGGATGTCAACTCCATGCCTAGGAGCTCGAGCCGATCAGTCACAGGAACAGACGCACCCCGAAAAGTAGGCGTTTGATCGAACAGACTCCTTTTGGCGGTAAAAAGACACGCCTGTGTTTTGGTGGCGTTAAAAGAGACCAGATTGTCATCACCCCACTGGGAGACAAGGCTTAAGGTCAAATCTGTCCGCTCAACCATAGCCTCCCTCAAGGAACGAACTTCATCCATGCTGGTTTTTGCGCTGGACAAGTATCTCTCTGAAACAGTACTGTCATCTGCGTACCCAACAATACCAGGCTGAAGTAGGTCATTGATGTGCAGCAGGAAAAGAGTTGCAGAGAGAACAGACCCCTGAGGAACTCCGGCATCAATAGCCATAAGGTCTGAGGAGCAGCCGTCAATGACTACTCGGATCGACCGTTCGCTAAGGAAGTCTGATATCCAGCTACAAAAACCAGCGGGGATGCCATAAGCAGGAAGCTTACTGAGCAGACTCGCGTGCCAGACCCTGTCGAAGGCCTTCGAGATATCAAGCGATACAGCAAGTGCTTCGCCGTGTCTCTCGATGGCTTCGCCCCAGCAGTGCGTGACATAAACAAGAAGATCGCCAGTTGACCGTCCCCGGCGAAAGCCATATTGACGGTCACTGAGGAGATTGTTGTCTTCAAGGTAGGTCAGCAACTTTCTGTTCAGTACCCTTTCCATAACTTTGCACAGAATAGAGGTAATGGCGATCGGACGGTAATTGGCAGGGTCTGCACGGTTGCCTTTTTTGGGCACTGGTTGCACATTTGCAAGCTTCCAGGATTTCGGCACCGTCCCTTTTACAAGAGAGGGGCGGAACAAGCGAGTCAACACAGGAGACAGTTCTGGCGCACACTGCCTCAGCACTCTCGCTGGAATGCCGTCAGGACCGCTGGCCTTGTTCACGTCTAGACTGCACAATACTCTCCGGACCTCTTTAGTGTGCACAGCGATCTCCGGCATCGAAGAGTCACAATGAGGTACAGTAGGTGGTTGCTTGGAGCCAGCGTCCAGACGTGAATTGCTAGCAAAAAGAGATGCAAATAAATTTGCTTTGTCACTTGCAGAGTGAGCCAGCGACCCATCAGGTTTCAGCATCGGAGGTAAAGTGGGCCGACAGAAATTCGTTTCAACCGCTTTAGACAGGGACCAAAACTGTTTACTACCCGGAGGGTGCGATGCCAGCTTGGCCCCAATACGTCCAATATGGTCAAAACGTGCCCGACGCAGAACCCGCTTGCAGAACTTGGCGGCAGAATTAAAGGCTCTTTTCCTCGCGCGAACCCTACGCGCTCTAACTTTGCGGTCGCGGGCCCCGACCCAGGCTTGGTAAGCAGACTCTTTTTGGGCCTCAGCATGGGCGCATTCTGCATTATACCAAGGTCGGGATTTGTGACCGAGCGGAATGTCGGAGAATGGAATGAAATATTCCATTCCCTGCCGAATCACATCCGCAACCGCGTCTGCACAGCTCGAGGGGCTACCCGAGGAGAAGCACACATGCCGCCAAGGATAAGACGCAAAAAAGTGCCGCATCTCGTCCCAGTCTGCTGACTCGTATCGCCATACTCGCCTCGTGCCTCTAGGGCTCTCATCTGGAGGGGAGCAAGTCGAAACGGATTTCACCAGACAGTGGTCAGACGATCCCAGCGGGGCTGAGACCGACACCGAATGACTGTCCGGATCAGTTGTCAGTAGAAGATCTAAGCAGTTGGGTGTATGGCCGTCAACATCCGGTACCCGCGTTGCCACATTCACCAGCTGGGTTAGATCTAGGGATAGAGAAAACTTGCGCGCCTCTAACCCGGCATGGTCAGTTTTCCGGTATGGGTACAACCATTCTTTATGATGGGCGTTAAAGTCCCCCAGAAAATTAAGCTTCGCTGTTGGGTACCGTTGCTGGGCTATGTCAGCCGACTCCACGAGGCAATTAAAAAGCGCTGTCGTCTCCTGGTCACCTGAGTGCGATCGGTAGACGCCGATGTAAAGAGACTTCTCCACGCCAGTGTCCACAAGTAGCCATATGGCAGAAAAGCCCGATTTCTCAAAGCAACGGAGACGACGACAACAAATGTCATCGCGGACGTACACACAGACCCCAGCTTGCTTCTTGAATTTGTGTTCAAGAGAGTAACCCGGGTAGTTGAGGTACGCCACGTCCGACGGAGTTGTTATCTTCGTCTCCGTTAGAAAAAAACAGGTGCGGCTTCTCGGTCTCGAGGTGGTGGTGGACCGGATCGAGATTAGAGTGCAACCCCCTGATGTTAGTGAGGTGCACTTTTAGTGGGAGGAAGTGCAGCCGTTGTTTCACCTTATTCTTATTTTTTCTGGTCATTGTGTTAGAGTATGGTGGGGAAGAAGTCGAACTGTCGAGGCGCTGCTCAGTGAACCAAGTGGAAAACTGGAGCTAACCCAACCTATGGGGAACTCACTTGGAGACTGCGGGGACGCCCGAACCCCCCCGGATATGGCCACCGGGTCCTCCCATCCAGTCGCCAGCTGGCACGGTGGAGCATACCGGGATTTTTCGCGAGTTGGCGGGGCAGCCTTTGGCACGTGGCTGGCGTGCTACTTGGGCCCCCTACTGACTGCGGTCGGCCAACGGCTGGCACCGTGCTTCGGATCCCGCTACCCTCCAAAATGAGTTACCCGGCCAGTTTTGCCCAGAGACCAAGACCGGTTCTGAACAGCGCAACTGACATCCTCCTTCTCCCCCAAAGGCACTGGCAGTCCCACACACCGGCGGAACACAGCAAGCTGCTTGGCGCCGGACTCCGGTAGGATGGTGGTCGCGAGCCAGGCGGCCCCTTGCGGAGCCTACCACCGCTTAAGTGGGATCGTTCAGCCGTACCACAGGCAAGCCTGTGGTGCCGTTGCCCGGGATGGACCGCTAGGAGGTAGATCCCATACCCACCCCACAAAAGTTAGATGAATTTAAAGTGTTCAAGAAGTAAAATTATCACAACACGCAATTCCGATACTCGGACAGTTGAACTCGATATTCGATAGATGGCGTTGTGCATTTGAAGTCATATTCTAAATGGCGGATTCTCCGCGTAAAAGACTATAGAAACAAAAATGGTAGGTAGGTAAGTAGGGTAGGCAGGAAGGTAAGAATAGTAGGGTTGGCAGGCAGATGACGGGAGCGAAGCCGCGGGCACAGCTAGTCGTTAATATTTCCAGAGTATTAGCGATTCTTGCGGACATCTATGTTTTAGGGGACAGTTACCTAATTCATGTAAATTACGTTTAGGATAGATACCCCGCCGAGAAACGGGACATCTATCCCGCAAAAACTTTGATTGCATTTTGCCTTGCCATGCAATCGCACAGAGATATGAGACACGGTCAACTTAGTGGTAGTTGGAGAATTTTTCGATAGATTAATAAAATAGCATGCGATTCATCCGCGAAACTAGAGTAATTGCAATCGGGGCAACTTTCCCTGGGGCATCTATTTCGGGGTTTCCCTATACATGGTTGTTTTCCCGCGGCAGAACGACTTGCCTTAAGGAGTACTTTCGAAGCATAGAGTTAAAGTAAAAAAATAACGATGTTTTTGTTTTAAAATAATAAAAATAAAAAAACATAAACTCGAAAAAGTGAGTAACAATAGTAACTTGTAGGTACTAGGTACTACTCGCGTCACTACCGTATTATTCACCGTAGTACCTAGTACCTACAAGTTACTATTGTTACTCACTTTTTCGAGTTGATGAATATTTTTTAAATTATTTTAAAATAAAAACATCGTTATTTTTTTACTTTAACTCTATGCTTCGAAAGTACTCCTAAAGGCAAGTCGTTCTGCCGCGGGAAAACAACCACTTAAATTTCACGGTGTATAAAAGACAATAACAAGTAGAAGACTTCTGCATAATCTAATAGACAATTTCGGCTAGCAGTAGCAACGATTTAGAGATTATCCTTGCTAACGCGTATCAAAATATAATTAACTTCACACGCGAGTTTTAAAAGTCAATATTTTAGTGAATGAATAATCATGTAATTTAGTAACACATTCATCTTAATATCTGTAAATTCATCTTAAATTCTTTTTAGGAAGTAAGTAGTTATCTTACAGGTAGGTAGATAACTAGATTATTTTGTCCTAATAATATAAAAAAAAGTAAATTTAAAAAATCAAAATATCCGACTGCTTATAAGGCGAACTAAAGAGAAAATTATGCTGTGCAGTCGGAGGATACGTATTCGCGAGCTGGTTGACCAAAACCAGATATATCCTCCGACTGCACAGCAGTATCGCAGTCGGGTTTTTAAATTTACTTTTCTATTTATAACTTTTGAGTATTTTTTTTTTAGAATTAGATACATTTAAATATATAAGTATTATATATTTTTGAAATCACCTCTTAAAACCCTTTATTTTGATACCCCACACGATGGGGTTGGAAGAAAATATTTGGCTCCCACAATATGGCGCCCAAAATCCGCCATTTTTATATTCTCCAATTTTAATGTAGCCAGTGACACTCGCAGGATGAATCAATTGACGTAAGAATCGTCAAAATCGGTCAACGCGTTTGGTCTCTAGAACGCCAGATAGGAACAAACATACATACATACATAGACTGATAAACACATTACCCTCCTTCGGCAGTCGGGTAAAAAGGCGAAAGTTTGTGAGTGTGTATGTTTGTTACTACTTCACGCTCAAACGGCTGGACGGATCTGGATGAAATTTGGCACAGAGATAGATTATAGTCTTTTTATACCGGGAATATGTGCCCTCGGGATAATTTTCGACTTTTACGCGGGCGCAGCTGCTGTCAGAAACTAGTTTGATTATATGTTTCTTAAAGGTAATATCTGAGAAGTGCTAATTCGATTACAATAATATTCTTGACTGATATTAAGCTACAGTTATTGCTGAGTTTCTTATCTACTTTTATTCCCAGAAAAATCCACGGTTCCTGTGGGGTGCAAACGAGCAAAGCCGCGGGATAAAACTAGTCCACAATAAAAGGCCTACCCAGGCCCCCTAGGTGTAGCATCTACCTATGTCAGCTTCCACAATAGAAATAAGTTCTGGGTAGTTGAATCACGTATTGTACGTGCTATTTCTATAGTTCGTTTTTTTCCCTGCACTGCACCAAACGCTTGCAAAAGCTCCGAAGGTGCGCATAAGGATAAAGGACCAAAACTAAGTTTTTGTGAACGCGAATGCAGGTAGAAAAGACACAATAACACAACTTATTACGGTCGGAAGGGAGATAAGCTTTGAGGACCCTTTGGGCATTCTTTGCTTACCCTGCAAAGGCTATAGCGTGACGCATAAAAATACGGCTAGTTGTAATGCTAATGACGTAACTGTAATAGTGCAATGACTATTGTAGTTTATGAGTGGGAATTTGTAGTGAGTAGAGATGGATTCTTCAATGCATGAGATTTAAATCAAAGAAAAAATCTGAAAAATCTTGCAAGATTAGGTAATGTTGTTCTAGCCTTTTTAGGGTTCCGTATCCAAAGGGTAAAAACGGGACCCTATTATTACTAAGACTCCGCGATCCGTCTGTCTGTCCGTCTGTCACCAGGCTGTATCTCATGAACCGTGGTAGCTAGACAGTTGAAATTTTCACAGATGATGTATTTCTGTTGCCGCTATAACAACAAATACTAAAAACAGAATAAAATAAATATTTAAGTGGGGCTCCCATACAACAAACGTGTTTTTTTGCCGTTTTTTGCGATAATGGTACGGAACCCTTCGTGCGCGAGTCCGACTCGTACTTGGCCGGTTTTTTGGAACAATCCCACCGCACTATTCCCAAACTACTGCAACGCCTGAAAGTCAGAATCAACAGTGGTGCCAGAAAAGCGCCGAGGCAATAAAGCTCGACAAAGTCCGCAGAATGAATTTAACTGTCTTGGATCCCGCAATGAAATTAATCAGAAAAGAATATCTGAAGGGGTGGCAAAAAAACATAATTTCCACTTCTCTCCATATCAAGCAGTAGACAGACAATAATGGTTCTAGCCTAATGAACAAGTACGTAAGGATTGTTATAAGTGGCGTTTAATATATATATGTATGTTCTACCTACCTCCTTGGGCCTTAGTTTATTTACTAGGAATGTATGTACAAACAATCTATTCATAAGACCGAACAATTCTGCAGTCCTAACAGGATTCCCTTCTCGTCTAGCTATAGCTGACGTATATATTGCGAAAGATGTCTGGCAAAAATATTGATTTCAGCTTGATTAACGCGAGAGAAGTAAGCAAGTAGTAACAACTTTTGCTTTTACAGGCGTCTACACTCAGGATCAGTCTGTCCAGATACCTACTTGATACTATCGTTATCCTTGTGTAGATGTTAATAGATGCAGTAATGGGACCTTACATGACGCAATTTGACAGTAATAGGCAAAAGTCCAATATTCGATCAATAAGGCTGGTTTTAGAGTCACTCTGACCGACGCTGACCGTCGGCGCTGACGGTCACCGCGAGCTCGTCATTGGTCGAGTCGCTCGGCTCAGCGCTAATGGCCGTCAGACTGACAGAGAGACAGCTCGCGGCGACCGTCAGCGCCGACGGTCAGCCTTAATCGTAACCGTCCATGATCATTTCAGCCGAAAGGAATCTACACTCAAACGGGGTGAATAGTAACAAAACTTCGAAGGGTACTGATAGACATATACCTCCCCAAGCGACTACACATCGACTGATACTATATGCTTCGATGAACCTTACCTGAAGGCAGTTCCACAGATATCACACTCATGGGGCTTCTCTCCGGTGTGAATGAGGGTGTGAACGGTACGAGCGTATGGTCTTCTGAAGGCGGCTCCACAAATGTCGCAGCGGTAAGGTCTGATGGAAAATGAAATGTTACAGAGAGTCTTGCAGAAGAAATGCTAGCACGGGACAACCATGTGACTTAGTTTAAAGGCGCGACATGCCTTTCTTGTTGCTGACTTCATAGTGCGACATAATCTGAATAGACGACCAAATAAAATAATACGTATAAAAGTGTGCCGTTCATACAGATAAACATCTTTTTAATTTTGTTGGGAACAAATTAATATTTGACCCACGACCATAGACTTATGCACACTTTATTTTTCTTTGTTTGTTTGATAACATAGTAAGTGTTTGTTAGAAAGATATGATTATTTGTGAAAATTTTAATAATTACTTTAAAAATATAGTAGCTTGGACCCTGTTCCCGATACCGCTGGACCCCTATTATTATATTTTAAATGATTTTTGGGGGTTTTATTTAAAAAATATTTAAAAATGTAGAAAGTAAGAAGAATATGGTATAAAAGAAAATAATTACAAAAATAATAATAATTAAAATATAAATAATAATTAAAAATAAGAATAACAATAATTAAAATTAAAAAAAGTAATGATATTGAATTAATTAATAATCCTGTAACATTTCAATGAATTAATAGCATTGATCACCACACACACAAAATAAATTTTATAATTAGAAGGATTTTTTTTTCTATAAAATTTTTTCACTACCTCCGAACGAATGTGATACATTTTTCTAAATCATCTGTCAAAATGTGACATTTGTGACAAAATGGGTGCGCCCGTATTAGCAATTAAGACCCGATGAGCCCCAAATAAACGTCAGGCAATTTTCTCACGCCGCCGGTGCTAATATTTAAGACAAAAGCCATGTCACAGTAGGCCGTACTCGCCGGGCAGCAACAAGAATGGCATGTCGCGCCTTTAAAATATGTCACATGTTTGACCCGTGCTAGCATTTAAGATAAAATTGAAAGACATGACATAATTTATCATGTCTTGTCACAAATGTCTTGGGTGCGCCCATGCTCGCCGGGCTGCGGATGGACGGACGGACGGACATGTGGATACCAATCAATGAACTTCATCGAAATATTTGCAAACAGCATTTTAACGTAAAACACAAATTAAAAGCTCCAATTATTTTGTTTAGGTACCGAAGTATCAAAATTTCTATTGCAGTTGCAACTGGCTCATTACTCTTTATATATCCGTTCACGAGTTCCGAGAATTCATCCCGGCCAAATTAGCGGACGCTGTAGATATCAATTTTAAGCATTATTAATTATTATTATTGATAACAAAAATCGTATTGGAGCTACGGAGTTAGTTAGGTACTCACAAATAGTTTAATTTAATATGATAAAATTACTATAGTTTTAACGATGTAAATTCTTTAAATTATAATTTTATCCAGAAAGTTAAAATTGTGTTGGATCCTCTTAGCTATAAAAAAAACAATAGTTTAGTGCGTAAATAAAGCAAAAAGATAATAAAAAAATAAAAATAAAATATATACACAGATTTCGCATGAGATTGTCAGCGCCACCTCTCGTAAACTTCGTTGGTTAAATTGTCGTCAGAACTTCAGGAGCATAGACAGAGGTAAAGAAGTAATATTTTTTATGTAGTTTTTAGTCGCTTTGGTATAAAAGCTACATATTCGATCATGAATTAATCAAATCTATAACGTGACAAGTTCAAATGAGTAGAAACAGCGATTCAAAATCAAACCTGCCTCAATAATGAATCATCAAAGTGAATAAAACTGTGTCTGGCTGGATGCAAAACAAAAGGATTGTGATAACCTTTGGTCTGTGTGAATGCGTGCGTGTTCACGCAAGCGTGCGGCGGCAGTGAACGTCTTCGGGCACGCCGTACACGCGAAGGGTTTTTCGCCAGTGTGGGTCCTGCGATGATCGTCACGCTCCACCTGCCACCAACACCATTTCACGTACATTATCTTACGGAAAAAATACTGGGAACTATCTGCGTCCATCCTATAGTAAATAGCGCGTGCAATGAGCGTTTTTGTGAAAAGTTCTCAGTATTTGTGTGGTATTATTTACACTTGGCATTGTTCTGTAATTAAATTTTTGTAATCGATTCATAGAAATCTATTTGTTGGTACTTATTTAGTTGATTTTGTGTATTGTCTACCTACGTCACAAGTACCTAGTACTCATTCATTAACAGAGATATAGGTATTCTAATGCTCGTTTATTTTATCTTTATTTAGGTCTTTAGGATGAGGAGTCTACTTTCTGGTTTTTTAAGGGCTAATTGCACGAAAATATTAACTCAAAGTTAGTAGCTAACACGAGGTTAAATTGACAGTTTGTCATACAAAATTGTAAATTTTACATCGTGATAGAAATTAACTCGGAGTTAGGTTTTTCGTGCAAGTGTGCCTAATACGGTTGACTTTTAAAATCAATACAAATTGCTAGAAAAGCCCTAACACGAAATCTGGCTACACTATTTTCCAAATCATACAAATCTACTACTAACTCACAGCTCTAGGCTGAAAACGACTCTCTCGACGGGCAACTATTATTCGGAGCATTAAATAGATTTTTTAAATATTGTATGTGTCCCATTATTGTAGTTTTCATCAGCCAAAAGACGTTCACTGCTGGATATAGGACTCCCTCAAGCGTCGCCACACTGATCGGTCCTGCTGTGCGTTTCGTATCCACCGATTTATTATTATAGTTTTATTTATGAAAAAAAAGCTCAGATTTAATCCATCTTCAGGTACGCTTACCTTGACTTTGAAGGCCTTAGGACACAAGTCACAGGGGTAAGGCCGCTCTCCAGTATGCATTCGCATATGGATGGCCAGGTGTCCAGACTGGTTGAAGCGACGTCCACACACTCGGCATGGGTAACCCTGAAACAGAGGCATATACTGCTGACGTATTTTTGCACTGTTCATTTTACCGGTAACGAAATATCACTCAAATTATAGACAGCATCACTGCTTGGCGGCAAAATATTGCAGCTATAATGCTCCAAAGAGGTCAAACGCACAGAGCTCAACTTTAGTCTATTACTTTACAAACCCCGGTTACTGAATGAGGGCTACCGCGCTTGAATTGGCCGCTAGGGGCGCTGGTGTAGATTGAGATTTTCAAAATGTCAAATTTCATATTTTTTTGGCAGTTAGCGCGAGTTTATTTACTACTTTTTATTGTTATTATTATTTTCCAATATGGTAGATGAAGATAGGCACACGTGTTACCAACCACTGCTTTAATAGAGTTTTTATGTTTCGGAAAATGTTTTCCTCCTTTATTTCGAAAAACCGGCCAAGTGCGAGTCGGACTCGCGCACGAAGGGTTCCGTACCATTATCGCTAAAAACGGCAAAAAATCACGTTTCTTGTATGGGAGCCCCAATTAATTTCATTGAGGCAAAGGCTCAATTGGCTGCAAAAAAGTTGGGGATCCTTGCGAAGGTGAGACGGTACTTCACGCCTGAACAGCTGCTCAACTTGTATAAAGCGCAAGTTCGGTCATGCATGGAGTACTGCTCTCACCTCTGGGACGGATCTGCCAGGTACCAACTAGATGCACTTGAGTCGATTGACAGACGGGCCAAGAGACTTATCGGCAACGATGCGCTGGTCAACTCAAAGCTCCAGAGCCTTGAACACCGACGACGAGTTGCCAGCCTGTCGGTTTTCTATCGGTTACATTTCGGAGAGTGTGCGATGGAACTGCACAATTTGATTCCTTCTAGCCCTTTCCATCATCGGACTACAAGACGTAGTCGACGGCGTCTTTGTTTCCTGATAGCTACAACCTAGGGGTCTTCAAATCAAGAGTGAATAGGTTGCTTCTAGGCAAGCGTGCTTCACCTTCGACCACATCATCACTTAACATCAGGCGAGATAGTGGTCAAACGCGACCCTATAACAAATAAAAAAAAATAAAAAAATATGTTTTATTCTGTTTTTAGTATTTGTTGTTATAGCGGCAACAGAAACACATATTCTATGAAAATTTCAAGCTATCACCGTTCATGAGATACAGCCTGGTGACAGACGGACAGACAGACAGACGGATCGCGGAGTCTTAGGAATAGGGTCCCGTTTTTACCCTTTGGGTACGGAACCCTAAAAAAGGGGCTGCGAGAACCTGCAGTGTACTCGATTTTATGTTTAATCGCACCTCTACGGCATTAGAAATGATTTTTATTCAAACTTTGCTTCCGTGCAGCGCCAACTGGTGAGCACAAAAACGGAAGCTCTCATTACCTAAATACCTACACATATATTTTTATTTTCAAACTCTATTTCAGCCTGAGAACTTGTCAAACGTTGATATTAAGGCCCACTTGCGCCAACAACATAACTCATAGTTGCTTAACCGAGATAAAATAACAAATGTGCCATAGGTACATAACTAGACGTATTAGCTACTAACTCGGAGTTAGTCAGATAACCCAGGGTCTAAAGGAGAGCGTAACTCCAGCGTGTTAATGTTTAAAACTTTTCTGAATATAATTTTTATAACCAGTCTTAGCTATACATATTTGAATCACTGATGGGGCAAAACCCTTGTCCCATACACAGAAAAAAGAACAAAGATCACCACGCTTTAGTTTTCCGAATTAAAACAAATCAGAATCAGTTTTTATATTCTGCGAAGAGCATTTTTATATACATCTATCTACGTGTACAAGCATAATAATGTCGATGCTCGTAGAAAAGAAACTCTACGCTTAGTTCAGGGGACCCCTTCTGAGAATGTCTAAGGGCGTGACGATAATGTGATGTCCCCTAACAGAATAGTCAAGGAGACCGTACGACAAGACTGGATCTTTTAAAGGGTTATGAATCATAGCGTTTTCTCTTTGCCATCGTCTTTACGAATGAATTTTTAATAAGAGTTCGTTTTGTTGTTATTATTTGTAAAAGAACTTTCAAACTCCCCGCCTGCACGTCCAACTGTTAATGTAAGACGGTTGTTGGCCAACCAAATTGAGTTGATCTACCAACAATCTTCGTCTACACCTCAGATTAGAGAAATGAAAGTCTACACGATCTTTTTTTGTTGGTGCCCCAACCAAGAGTCCTTGGTCGGGCGGTTGTTCCGACTGTGTAGAAGGGGTTTTAGGATTAAACGCTATTGGTCTATTCTTGATATAAGATTCTTTGATGTGGCGCCTTCGGCAATGCTAAAATTGTATTGCAACAAGTTACAAGTTTAATGAAGATTATATGGTTAGAACAAAAGAGTTCCTGGTGCTTCTTATAGTTCTACGCATTTTCAAAGTCTGTACTTACTTTTCCACAAACCAGATGAAGGCGGCGAAATGGAAAAATGTGTATAAAATTGAGAGATCATAAACTAATTAAAATAAAAGCATTCAAGGTGCTATTGGGTTGGGTCAATAAAACTTTTGTTTATAGAGGCATACATTAAAGCAGGTAATATGTATAATACTCCCAGAGGATCTTTGTGTCTGAATTGGCTGCAAGACCCCGCGCAGTAGATATTTTTGTGTCAATGTTGAAGGTGAAGACCGCATTGTATAACTGCCTCTTTCACTCGATTACGTTTATCGCATCGTCCTATCTCGCTTACTCTATGCAGTATACTCGATGACAAACTGTTTCTTGCGCAAAGGATGGCAGAGCCAACTGCTGAGACACAAAGATCCGCTGTGACTACTAGAGCAGTTTTAATTTTTAAAGTAGTAAAACAAAGCGAAAGCAATTTGGTTGTGTAACGTACAGGCTTGGTAACTTTATGCATTTTCTTGTGCGTGTGTAGTGCGCACATGCTGCCCAGCACCTTGTCGCATTCTTCGCAGACGTAGGCCATCAGTGGAGCGCCCGGGGGCCTGTCCTCGCCCCGTTTGTGACGGTACAGTTCCCTGGAAAACAAAACTGTTCATGAGAAAATTTTTAAGCATTGAACATAATATTCACTCGAACAGTATATTTCATTATAATAATAATTAACATCAAGTGCTGATTTTCTTGCTTAACTTAAGAAAAATACAATAGTAAAATTCATCCAGAATTTAAAATATTGCACCGCTTAGAAGAGAGAGCTTCGCATATGGTTTTGTTAATGATATGTTATAACTAGCGCCATCTTTTGAACGACAGCGAAACTAAAGGGTGTTCTTTGTTTCAAATTCTGAAAATCGGCGCCGCTAAAGTGGAAAACCTAGAGTTTTATGTCTGAAAATACCTATGATTTTAAATTAAGGTTCACATCAATTTCGATTATTACCTCGCTGTAGCGAAAAGTTGGTTACAGGAACCACAGTTCCACATTTTGCTGTTACCGCTGTTTGTGTACGTCCGCCGGGTGTTCCTGGTGGGCGGAGGTCTGTGGCACTCCAAGGAATGAACCTTCAACTCTTCAGTGGACGCATACTGCTTCCCACAGGTGTCGCAGGCGTAACAGATTTCAGGCCCTTGCGATATAGTCGCATCTGAGTTGCAACTATCCTATGAAAACAGAATTGTCTTCGTTAACAATGTTTCGTTAAGCTTTAAGGACTTTTTAGTAGCTCAAATTTGTACATCAGATATTAGTTCATAATTACATCATTTAGGTCGAAATTATATCTATGATCACTACACACATAAAACTATTAGAAAACTACGACCAAATAAAGAAATAACAAAAAATATTCTGTGAGGTGTTTTTATAATACGTGGTAAGCTTAAGATTCATTACATAAGATACTTAAGTAGGTATGTAGTTCGACATACATTCTGATCCACATAATAATTATGTTGGTCCTCAATAAAGCAGGTCAGCCGGTGCTTGTCCAGGGCGTCACCATCGGCAAACAGTCCACTGCAGAAGTCGCAGACATACATAGTGTATAGTTTGCGAGATATGACACTGCTCTTGCCATCGGTGGCGATGCAACACAGTTGTTCTGGAAAATGATAAAGTTTCGTAATAAAAGATCCAGTAAAATAAGACAGCATCTCGTGGTGCATAGAATACACAAAAATCGCCATTGGTGTTAAAGAAGCCCAACCCTTTTGCCTCAAAAACCCTGATCAAGACTACAAAATACTTCAGAAATACCTGATCGAAAACCCCAATAAGACTATGCCCGACCTGCAGCCGAATTGCGTAAGTATTTTATCCAAAGCAAAAGAATCGACTCCTTCCCAAAAACGACTTTTCGTATCAATATGCACTACGTAAAGTCGGTTTTGGGAAAGAATCGATTCTTTTGCTTTGGATAATATACTTACGCAATTCGGTTGCTGAGGATCAGACCCAGGACCCCTGCCTCAAAAATCATATCACTTGCGTCATTTCGATATAAACCAATAACGCAGTTGAAAAAGATATCGAGAAGGTAAGTGTCCGATCATCATCTGCCCATCCTAAACGAAGAACTCGATTGTTGCGGATCCAAGAGCTGACTTAGCAATAAAGACAAGTACGGGCACAATGACCTTCTATTTTTAGAAACGTACGTAAATCCTTTATTATTAAAATAAAACAATACGTAATATAATCCCTGTTGACTTTACCCGTGGGTTCAACTTCCAGAGCGGTCGATAGCACACGTTCGCACATTCGGCACACGAGCCACTCAGTCTCGAAGTTTTCATTACTGTGAGCTGCTTCTGAATAAGAAGGAGAAGATACTTTAAAATTGAGGGTTGAATATATGTGCTATTTAAATAGGAACACTGTATTAACCAGTGCATGCTGTGCACGATTTGACGGCTACTCTACTTCGCCAAATTGATGTGATTGATGAATTTCAAGCAATGCCAGTAATATTTGGCAATGAGATCTATACTTGGTAAGTTATTTGCAAAATATCTATTCCTCGCCAAAGTAGTTTCAAACCAGTCGGGATCGCACACTGCTTCAGTAGGTATTTTAGGACGCGCAATTTTGTATGAGACTATTGACTTCTTTACAAAAGTTTGAGTTACTTACAGGCTCAGTAACAATTGACCATGTATTTTTTTTTTGTGTAACAAGAACCTTAAGAACAACACAAACCTGGTACATTCCTGGTTTCGACTTTGTCATTACCAGCGGAAGGTAGCAATGTGCTCAGAGGCTGGTCTATAGAACTGTCGGAAGTGTGAAGCGATATAGTGTGGTCAAGAAGATCAGCCTCGGTAGTAAATATCTCATGATTTGAAACCAGTCGGGATCGCACACCGCTTCAGTAGGTATTTTAGGACGCGCAATTTTGTATGAGACTGTTGATTTCTTTACAAAAGTTTGAGTTACTTACAGGCTCAGTAACAATTGACCATATATTTTTTTTTTGTAACAAGAACCTGAAGAACAACACAAACCTGGTACATTCCTGGTTTCGACTTTGTCATTACCAGCGGAAGGTAGCAATGTGTTCTGAGGCTGGTCTATAGAACTGTCGGAAGTGTGGAGCGATATAGTGTGGTCAAGAAGATCAGCCTCGGTAGTAAATATCTCATGACATATCACACAAGAATGTAGTGCCAGCAAGTCTGGTCCGGCGCTTTCAATAGTCTGGAAACGGAGAAATAATGTGTTAACTGTAATTGGACTTAAATGAATTTGCCTAGTGATTTGCTTACTGTATATTATCTACCTAATTAAGTTTAAGAATTACGTTTACATCAAATCTAGATCTTCTAGCTACATCAACATCATCTACAAAATCGTTTCGTTTGAATTAAACCTTCGGTTTTCCTGAAGAGTCCTGAAGAGGCAATAAAAATTGATTGACAGTGTTTTCATCAAGCAGAGTTGGTTCATAGTTAAACAAGTTATCCGACTGAATAATGTACAGTTCTGTGTTTTGTTCCATGTTTGAATTTTCTTGGAAGAAACAAGAATTCTCCACATTGAAAAATCTTCCAGAATCGTTTGAATGGAAAGATATTTGACTTTCCACAGTATTCAAAATTGCAGTTGCGTCTGGTGGATTTTTATTAACATTATTCAGGGTTTCGGTGGTCTCAGTAGGATCGTTGGTGAAAAGTAAGTCGACTGGATCATACGTTTCTGATAATTCTTTGTATGGGTAATCGGGTGGATCAAACATCATTGTTTGAGGCTGAAACAATAATAATCACAGGAAGGTATAGGTATTGTAAAATTATTAAGTAACAAAAATTTCAAGTTTTGAAAATATCCACAGGACTGGGATTTCTCTATTTTGTATATTGCTTTACAGTAAGCTTCTATTTGAATCAGGGCCTTTTCATTAGGTATCGTATCCATTGAAATCTGAGATCGAAATCAAATCCTCAACTAATGCGTTGAAAAGGAAAATAAACACTTTTTCATATAATAAAGTCTGCATAATGTTAAATTAAAAATAAAATTTTCGGAGAATAAGCTTAGGGTTAGGGGTAAAACACATTATAACGAAATCTATTTCAATTTGATAAAAAAAATACATATTTTTATCAAATTAAAAAAGAGTTCGTCAAACGAAACGTAAACCCATTTTTTTTAAAACTATGGCAGCCCAAAAGTCAAATTTTGACATTGGCAGCTGTCATGTGTCACATCATGCATGACAGCATGATGTCTTAAATGTCATTTCGGATAATTCGCAATCACGACCGGCCGGCTCTGAGCTCTCAGTTGATTCTTGACATTTCTTGATTTGGTTGGCTATTGGTTTGTTTTGTTTATAGACGCTCAGTGCAATACATTTCGAAATCTTTTTTAAGAATATAACGGAGATCAAGATGAAAGGAGACGCCGCAGCACCATCTGATAAACCTAAAATACCGCTGCCGACCCTTTCTCAAATCAATGCTGATAGAATAACGCAGGTAAGTTAGGTTATCCATTTCATAACATTGGTTAATTCATTAATAAAAGCGGCAGTAAAATTCACTACATTTTTATAAAAATTATGTTTATAACTATTTCAACTCGAATAAAATGCAAATCTTAAGTTTTACCTAGAATCATGTTGCGAAAAATTAATTACAATCGATATTACTATTCAGGAGGACACTTACAAGTAGTTCCAAGACCCCATGTGACTATATTAATCAATTTAATTGAGGCCCATTGTTAATTATTATTATTTACATGTTTTACAACCTCAAAAATATTTCGGAACTTTATAATAAACCACAAACAAAATTGGTTAAGTTTTCTTATCTAATTATTTGTGGAATTGTTTCCCCTCGCAGGCACCTATTACGAAAATTGGGTCACTTTTAAATGATTTCATTTTTTGGTCTAAGGGACAGCAATGTTGTTTTTGTTTTCTTTTGGTTTAAAATGTAAACCTAAAGTAAGTAAGTAAGAATATTCTTTCGACTTTCGTTTTTACAATCCATATTACTTTCATTGAAACCACAAACAATTCTTATTTGAAGAACAGCTTTTTCCTGCGGTTCCACTACTGTGGCCTAGTCCACAGTTAATATGCATTTTTCAGGATAGTAAGTAACCTATGGCCCTCAGCTAAACTATAGCTTTATACCAGTGATCAGTATTTCCCGAGATTACCAATAAATAAACAAAACATTTAAACTGATTTGTAATAATAGTGTTGATACTTACTGTGTAAAATGTGGGCGGTATCCTAAAAAGCATTACCACAAAAAGGTTGAAAATCCCTGAAGTTCACAATGGTTCTAGTAGGCTCAAATGATTGTAAACTAATTTTTGTTGACTATTCATTTCATTGGCAAAAACTATCAACAAAAATGGTATAGCCATTTGCCTTTATATTTTGGTATGAAAATAAATAGGTAGATACAACATAATATTGTTTTTGGGATGAAATTGGATGAGGTAAGTTGATTTGTATTAATAGCAAGTTTTGCAGGTAGTAATAGTAGATTTTAATGAATTTTATTAAAAATTTTGGTTGTGTAGAAAAGTTAGTTGCAAAGATAGTTGTCCTATAGTTGGCTTCGTCTGCATGAATGTCGAAAATTATCCCAAGGGAACATATTCCCAGGATAAAAAGTATCTTATGTGATATTCCAGACTATAAGCTATCTCTGCATCAAATTTCATGCAGAACCTTTAAGTCGTTCTGGCGTCAAGAAGTAACAAACATACACACTCACAAACTTTCGCCTTAATAATATTAGTGTGATTTCAGTAAGATAGTGGCATTATCTTAAATAACAATTTTAGGGGCATTTTTTTGATCGGTATAATTCATTACACAGTTAAATCTCATTGTATTTATATTGAGAACTAGTTTTTCCTGCAGTTCCACTACCTGTACCTTATCCAACAGAAACCAAGCATTTTTCTATGGTTGGAAAAGTTACCTTTGGCACTCAACAATAGGTTAGCTTTTGTTATTTTGATAAGTCATCTACAAAGAAACATTCTTCCTTCGAAAGTATGATTTTTTTGCTTTAAAAGTGTAAGAATTATAATCTTAGATATAGGGAAATCATTATAACTATTAAGTCATCATCATCATTATTAAGTTGCATATTTTTTTGCACCTTAATTAAATCAAATCTTGACTGGTATTTTTGAGGCCAGCAAGACTGGCGGTATTTTGTCACAGTTTGGGAGCAAAAATCGTGATAAAATGCGTGACTAAGGCCTATCACAGAGGCCGTGCTCGCCCGGCTGGTCTAGTGGAATACCAACATGAAATACATTTAAAATGTGTAATAAGTTAATAACATCTAGGCAGTCATGTTTCTACCTAATTTTAATTTCCAAAGAGCCTACTGGTGTTACATTATGAATACAACCCATTAAAGCAAATCTATGCAACTATCCACATGGAATTGTTTAACAAATCAACATGGTTGCATTGTTCGCAGCTTGCTAATCAGTACTGGTCACCACAAACGAAGGAGAGCCACCTACCTTATGATGCTTCTATTGTGGAGTCAATCTACCAAGCAGAAATACTTGGATCCCAGTAAGTAACATAAAATACTCAAAATTGCACAATTATTATAAGTTATGCAAACACATCTTGCTTCAAAGCCCAACTGATTTAAACAAATGAACAATTTAAGGGTCAACAGCCCTATAGAGTCAGGACATTGACCTACTTTTTTTTTGCAAATACACCAGTTATTTTTTGAAAATGGTGCAATGTTTCCATATTTTATTAATTAATGAGAAATGAGTTTTAAAAATGTCGTTATTCTAATATTCATTTAGTTATTAAATATAAATTAATTTTAAATTATTTTTTGATTAAGTTTTATGTTTCATTAAGTTTTAAAGTGTTTTTAAATAACGATGGTTAGTGCAAGCAAGTAGTTTTTAACAAAATCTTATTAGAAAAATAATATTTCTATGACCAGAAAACTCCCTGGTTTTTTTCAGTCTATGTACTTTATATAGTTGTCAAAAGAATGTTTGCCTATGTTGCTCAATGGGTGAAGTAAGGATAGTGGAAGATAATAAATAATCAAAATATAAGTTTGCCCTTATTACCTTACTGCCAAAACGGCTTTGTTTGTTTTGATTTTCACTTTAAATATTTGTATGGCCTACATATAGTTGTTCCGGATCTGCGTGTCTTGTATATTAGGAGTTTAAATGTCTGTAAACGCAACAACGATACAGGAAGAAATTCCTAGTGTGGGACAAAAATTATCTAAAAAAAAAACTAAATGCTTTCAAAAATAGTTTTGAAATCAAATGTGTGCTGAAAATATCAGTAAATCTTTTCAGCACACATTTAAGTGCAACATGTATAAGATAGGATAGATGGACCCCCTCTTCCGCACTTAGACTCCCATTTGGTTCATTGTGCGTGCAGTGTGCTTATTTCGAGTTTTTTAACGTACTCACTCGTGATAACGTAAACAATCTCATATGTCAATTTGTATACAAAAAAAGAGGTTTCTCCTTACTGTCACCAGACGGCGCTTATCCAGTTTCAATACATATTAATGTTTACGTTAACGCGATTAAGCGTGAGTAAAATTCGCATTACGACTTCGGTGTGCTTAGTGCGAGTTTTTTAACGTACTCACTCGTGATATCGTGAACGATCTCATAAGTCAAAATGTATACAAAAAAAGAGGTTTTGCCTTGCCGTCACTAGACGGCGCTTATCCAATTTCAATACAAATTGTAGTTTACGTTAACGCGATTGAGCGTGAATAAAAACTCGCACTAAGGCCTCTGGCCTCTCCGTGAGAGGGAATGGACCGTAATCAACCAAGCAGGCCCAGTGTGGTTTAGTGGATGTCACATGTCTTTGAATATTTCGTTCTAAGACATTTTCAAGTTTCCTCAACATTGAAACGCTTTTCCCATAATTTCCAGTTTCTCTGTTCGTCGGATCATGATGCTGGAGTTCTCACAGTACCTGGAAAACTACCTGTGGCCGCACTACACGGCGGGCGAAGCGTCGCAGGCGCACATGATGTCCATCATCGTCATGATCAACGAGAAGTTCCGAGAAAGGGTGCCAGCTTGGCAGGTGAGACATTTGGAAATAATTAGAATCAAGTATATTGAGACAGTCGAAGCGATAGGACGCGATGGTCGAAACATCATCATCATTATTTTAGCCGAAAGACGTCCACTGCTGGACGTAGACCTCCCCTAAGTGTCGACACATTAATCGGTCCCGTGCGTCTCGTATCCAGTGGATCCCCGCAACCTTCACCAGGTCATCGGTCCACCTAGTGGGCGGCGTTCCCACACAACTTGAGTGGTTCACGGTCGCCACTGTAGACCTTTCTCCCCATCGAACATACGTTCTGCGAGCAATGTATCCTGCCCACTGCCACTTAAGTTTGGCAATACTTCGGGCTATGTCAGTAACCCTGGTTCTTTTGCGGATGTCTACATTTCTGATTCGATCACGCAAGGAAACTCCGAGCATAGCCCTCTGGTCCATATAGTCGAAACATTTACGACGTATATTAACCCCTATGTTCACTTCAAAATACACACATTCCTTTCAAGATAAAAAAGTGCAAGTATTCGATCGAAGATGTCTTGCTCCGTGGACAGAATGGTCAGTGCGGTTCTGGCATCTGAACTAGATTATGCTTATTGATCTTGTATTAATACTGTGCTCAAGAGCAACCTATGCGTAGCCTTGAAATTTTAAAATTGACACGAGTATATCTAAATAGGTAGTGCACCATACGCAAACTTCGTGTTTCGTCAGTCGTCAGATTTTTAACAGAATTCCAAATTAAATGAGAGCGTCCGGTCTGCACTAAGTGCAAAGGGCAACGAAACACGAAGTTTGCCGAGGGACATTAATAAAAAAGTTGTACCGTAACCAGTAGATATCACCTTAATTATAGGATCACAATGTTTAATGTAAAATGTAGAAATCACCTTAATTATACTGCAGGCTAGACATACCACAACGCAATACTAAAAAGCCTTCTTTCGGGCGGAAACAAGGTGCGCGCCTTCAACGGTTGGGTAATGCCGGTATTGATGTACTCTTTCGGCATACTCAAATGGACTCAAACGGAACTCGACGCCCTGGATAGGCCGGTCCGTACACTGCTGACTGTCCCGCATGACGGGAACCTCGTGAAAGCCGAGAAAGATAAGCAAATCAAGTATCTTGACTTGGCTCGCGAGGTTGTCGACATGTGGGATGTGGACACAGCGATCATTGTACCGATAGTCGTGTCAGCCAATGGGTTAATAGCCACGAGCCTCGACCAACACCTTAGGAGGCTCTCGTTAGGCGGCTGGGTCAAGAGCGTGATCCAGAAAGCAGTACTGCTGGACACGGCTCGCATTGTTAGGAGGTTCCTCTCTCTGGAGCCCTGACCGCCGGTAGCTTGGACCCTGTTCCCGATACCGGTGGGCCTCTATTTTCTATATTTTTTAATGTTTTTTTTTTATTCTGTATGTTTTACAAAAATATTTAAAAATGTATAAAATAAGAAACGAATTTAAATAAAGGACAAAATAATAATTGTAAAAAAGTTTATTGCAAAAAAGTTTTTTATTTTTCACTTTTTAGTTGTACGAGTACCTACCTAACAGGCAAGTTGTTTAGTAACCTATAACGCCAGAATAGATTACCCAAATACCATGAAACTTGAACATAACCGGTGAAATAAGAGAACTGCGTACCCCTTAAGAGCGTACTGGCGTGATGTTATGTTATGAAATGGTATAAACAATGAACAGACATGCGATTGCAGCAATCCCGAAAGATTTGCCGACATTTATTGAAGAGTTCTGTTGTATGTCTCCGAAGTTCTTCATCAGATCTCCAACAAATTAAAATGGGACCAATTTCGAAAAAACTTCTTTCAAACAAAAAAATAATTTTCAAAATCGTTCCACAATTGACGGAGATATCGGTGAACATACACAAAACATACATAATGTCGAACATAGAACCTCCTCCTTTTTGGTAAGTCAGTTAAAATGAGTTTCAACGGTCCAGAGAGTGAAATGGAGTTTGATTGTACTCCACCAGGTTTAAGATCAGAAGCCAAATTGGCAATGTAAAACCTGCTTCTAGCGAAGTCAAAAGAAAAATACGTGAAAGTATATGAAAATTTTATGATTTGGAAAAACGATAAAAAAATGAAAATTTTCTCCGAAACAGTATTTTTGGCATATTTTAATGAGATTGCTAAAATTAAAAAGCCATCTACATTATGGGCAAAATATGCTGAAATGTACAGTTCATGTTAAAAACGGCATTAACTTGAAAATTATGGAAATTTAACTACTTTTCTTAAACGACAATCGAACGGATTCAAAAGCAAAAAATCGAACTCGGCTCGGCCTCAAACTCATACTCGACCTACAATTGCCTATTTCACGGCCTACGGTACTTACTATTCTTTTAAGTTTGCAGACTTGACCACATTACAATGATCCAAACCTTTTTTCGTTCCAGGCATTTCTAAACAAACCGGACCACTTCGCAGCGTTCTTCGAACAAGTTCTGCGCGCCAGCGTTGACGATGACCGCAGTAAGAGCAACATGCGCGAGCAGACCGCTCTGCTGCTGTTTCTGAACCATTGCTTCGGCAGCATGGAGGTCCAGCTGTGCAGGGACCAGGTCAAACGGCTGGTCTCGCTTAGTATGTGGATCAGTTTGCAGGAAGGTATGTAGATTTTATGAGTATGGAGAAGGATGCCGTTCCAATTTATGAGTCCCTTGAGCACGGTTTCTCAAAACTCGATTATCGTGCTGTTAACTTAATCGACGAATAATCGCCGGTTATCTGCTTGAATGAATTACCAACAGCCAATCACAGCAGATACCGCGTGCTTGACAATTTGTCACATTAATTTTGCTATAATTTAGTGTTGAGCAACCCGCAGCTTAATTACGCATGTGAATGCGAGATGATGTAGATTTCCGTCTATTTGATTGGTAAATTTTTCATACTCTTTGCCATTTGCCTTGCCGAATTCATTACACACAAGGCTGCCTTAGGCGTGTTCGCTCAAACTTGGGCACGAGCACGGAGCGGACTTGCTCGAATTTTAGCGGTAAAATACGTCCTATTATTGCCCAATACAGATACTTTAGCGTGCAAGCCGCGCTAGTTGTAGCGTTCATCCCAAAAGACTCATGGGATGTGTGTCGCATAAGTCCATTGGTCTAAATTTGCTACGTCCCGATTTAGATTTCGCCTGTGCTTTGAAAACTACGTTTAAATCTAGGCTCTACAATAGTATGTCTGAAACGCGGTTCAGCCTCATGGGGTATTGATATAATTATCGCCCAGAAATTCCTCTCTGAAGTGATTTTTATTGTAATGGCTATCCTGCCGTTTGTCGGCTGCATTTAGCGATGCATATAGCTTGAATGAAAAGTTTAAATCGTTAAAATCTGTAAATCGAAAGATCGAAGATCCCTTTACAAAATACATATTTTCGAAATGTATTTATTTTATGTAAACAATCTAGGCTGCCCACCAGGTGGACCGATGACCTAGTGAGGGTTGCGGGGATCCGCTGGTTGCGAGACGCACGGGACCGGTCAATGTGATTCCTCCGCTTGGAGGAGGCCTTATGTCCAGCAGTGGACGTCTTTCGGCTGATATGATGATGATGAAACAATCTAAAATACATTTTGTAATTAGGTCGCAGAAACCAAGAATTCAAAACCGTACCAAAATGGCGGAAGTACTGGCGCGCCATTCAAAAGAAGGATAAACCCGAGCTGCTAGAGAAACTGAGCTGGGAGCGACTGTACCTGCAGAGGCTGATGATCAAGTTTATGAGAATCTTGGAGAGCATACCGGAGATTGGGGATGTGGATTCACATGCTGTGAGGTAAGAGTCGATTGTATCATTGTTTTGTTAGTATAGCTTCCTTCTATCTTTGTCATTTCATCTCCTTCTTCTTCCTACCCCTATCTCCTTCCTGTCCCCCGTCACGCAATCACTGTTTTTTCCTTGCGTATCTTGCAATCTGTTGAAAAACCTTTAGCTGATTTTTTGTGCGGACGTTGACTTGTGAGGTCCAATCTTCCAGCGAAGAATCTGCCTCTCAAAATTGTTTACACTTTTTTCAGTAAAGTCCCATATGTGGTGAGGTTAATAGTTCTCTTAGGGCTATGGCTCAGATGTTGGTATGTGTCGTTATTGAGATGTTTATATGACTGTATCCTTTGTTCCATTGCCTCTTTCACTGTTTTGATTTGTAGATGCTCATGTATTTCTGAAGTCTTCATGAACCAAGGAGCGTTCGATATAATTCTGAGAGCTTTCTTTTGGAATCGCTGAAGAATTTCCACATTTGAGTTCTTCGCAGAGCTTCGATACCGTCCTGTGCCCCGTCAAGCTATCACTGACTCCCTTTTCTTTCATATGGCCGTCCCCTCTAGTCTCTCCATCCATCCACATTTATATTCATAACTCTTGTAGTAACATGCGTTTCATCACTCCTCATCACGTGACCATACCAGGGCAAACGGTTGCCATATTTGTATTTTTTTTATTTTTTTTTTAAAAACGTTGCCCCACACTAGGAATTTCTTCCTGTATCGTGGGTGAGGTTACAAACATATAAACTCACATACACAAACACCCAGAGCCGGAACAACTATCTGTAGGTCATACAAATATTTGTTCCGTGCGGGAATCGAACCCGCGACACGCAGCGCAGCAGTCAATCGCTCAACCACTGCGCCAACCGTGCGCCCAATTTCATGACATACTAAATTATCCGCGAGAGGGGTTTGTATGAAGGTATGCGGAACAAGGAGTAGTCATTGAAAAGGGAGGATTGTCCGAGACATGTAGGTATTCAAGTCGCCCCAAAAACTTTGCGTGACGTGTGACGTCAGATCATTGACGATGATGATGATTTGTGAGACATCAGAGAGTCTACTCCCTAACTGCTTCAACGAAGTTACGGGCCCGTCCGAAAGTACGCAGAGTGAACCCTTCTCCGTAATGATTCAATTTTTTCGGACGGGTGAAAACACATCGGTAGTAGGTACAAAAGTCAAATTGTGTCAGTCATTCTTAGTTCGAATCCCGAACGAATCATCCGTCCGTAGATGATACGGAGTAGGATTCGCCTGTAATGACAGCCGAAACTAGAGTAGATCCCCAGGTCATATTCATGGCAGGTAATTTTAGTTCCAAGACAAAAAAACACAAAAAACGACGACGACGACGACGACGATTTTGGTTGAGAACTCGATATTTCGGCACCGTTACAAGCGCCATGATCACGAGAACTAACAACAAACTAAAACTAACAACAACTAAATCACAAACAAATAAATCTAAATATACATGGTAAATATCCCGAATCAAATATTAATTCTAATAATAGGGTAGTTGACGAAAAAATTTAGTCCGTCAGTTAGATAACCTAAAAATATTGGACACGTATTTTTCTTTTGCCACGTTAACTAAAAGTTATGACGATACAGTGCGTCACAAGCCCCTAGGACTTGATGCGCTTTATCTTTGTCAATTTTTATTTATTTGATAAAGCAAAAAATACAGCTCCAATATTATTTGATAATCTCACTGACGGACTAAATAGAATTATCATTTTTCTCCCCAGGAAACATCCCTATTCAAAAGTACCAGCATTAGCTGATAATGTTATTTTTAACACAACGCCTTAAGGGTACACTAGTCGACGGCACAAACTATTTGGTGCGCGGGGTTAAAATGCATTTTATATCAACCGACAACACGTGCGGAAGAGATAGATGCTGTGATGAGCAGTAGGAAGCTAGTTCGCGTACGAATACACACTTTTGCAAATTTGTAGCGAAATGGATAATGATTTAGGACGAAACCGAGCGCGCGAAATTTTATAAACCGACCTTTGGCAGTCTAGATATCATGAAAAAACGACTAAATCTATCTGATCAAAATAACATTATTTGCATTGTTGATCTACTAATCTGTACGGAGGCCGTTTTACAATTCTCCGTCTTCTTATGGTATTTATTTGCGCCCAAAACTGCGTTAAAATTAGTGTCGAAATGTGGAACTTTCGACGCTCATAACTTTCAAATATTTTCTTTTTTTCCTTTTTGCTTCCATACAGGGCTAGATAATGATGATATAAATTTATATCATTTTTTATTTTGAACGTACATCGTCAAACAGTGGAATGATCCCTAGAATACGTTTGTATGGAAGAATTTTCGACTAGTGTAACCTTAAAATGCCGACTAACAAAATTATAACCTTACAGATACTGTGAGCGGTTCCTGGAGCTGATGATAGACTTGGAGGCTCTGCTACCGACGCGGCGATTCTTCAACACAGTGATGGACGATTGTCACCTGGTCGTGCGCAGCCAGATGGCAGCACTCACGCGCCGGCCCGAGGGACAGCTGTTTTCACAGGTCAGTGGTAGAATTAGCATAGCAACACTGTTACACACCGAATAAACTTTGAAATTATTCTTGCAAGTATTGAATTTTCAGTTGAAAATACCGTAACCTTTTCCATCATTATTTGGTTTATTTGTATACCAATAATTATTTATGTATTTTTTTACGTAACATGCGTGGAAATGATCACTATAGCCGTGAAAATTTAAGAAGTCAGATTTGACAGCTATAAAAATACTTAAAAATAATTAAACTAAAAAAAATTAAAAGGACACAGTTTGTCTAGGTATAGTCATGTGATGATGACGGAGTTATGAATGTAAATGTAGATGGAGAGGGAGAGGAAGGCCAAAGAAAATATGGATGGACTGTTTGAGGAGTGATACACAAGAAAAGGGAGTCAGTGATACAGGACAGGACGGTATGGATGTTGGGGTTGGTGTTTCGCCGACCCCAAGTAACATAGAACAAGGGCAGGCAGATGATGATGACGTACAAAGTTATCGCGGCATATACATTAGAACCGTCATCGGACTTCTAGATTGTCACGATTATAGTATCCCGTACTAGTTGAAAAATTGTATCACAGGTCACCCATATCGATTTAGTATGAGACTTTATTCTATCTGTAACAATGTTGTAAATGTTTTTTAAATTAATTGCGTTTTCGGACTACAGCGCGGTACGTATTTCGTGGTGCCAGCCAAGCCATGCCACTTGGCATACATAAAGGCGGCGATCCTTAGATATAATTTTAACTTTCCTCTTTTATCACATTACAATTCTTTTAACAAGCAAATGACTCAACCAGTACAATGCAAGTGAAGCACATACTTAACCAATTCCTTATTAAATTCGATTTATTTAGAAAAAATATTTGAATTCGGAATCGTTTAAAATATATCTTTCCCCAATTGGATGTTAGATGTGGATCGTTTATCAGTATGAAACTCTGAATCGAGTATCAGATACTGTGTAAAACCATCTTATCGACAATATTTACATAGAAATGCTGTTATAACAATCGGATGGATTGAAACATGATAACTAGATTTCCACTTCGTCGCATTTTCTAATTACGTTGGTAATTGGAGATAAATAAAACCACTCGATGTTCTTAGCTGCGTATATTAAAGTAAATTCAAAATGAATTAAAATAATAATTATAAATGCGTTTCGTCATTATAGTTTCGACATAATAACAGAAAGTCAAAAGTAAAAATTACACATTAAAATTACAGGTATTCTTAAACATATATGTTAGTGCAAGAGAGCAGTGTAAACAATACATATATTGTAAATATAAATTCACTAACCACCTACAGCTGAAAAAGGACGGACATAATGTTCTTATTGATCATAGATAGCATTTATTAAAGCCTCGTATTCATAGTCCACTCATTGTTCTAACGACAATAGCTATCTATAGTCTCTTTCATGTTACAATCATATCATTGTTATTGTTAGTATCTTTTGTTAAACATTAATTTAGTAGTTTTTGTTAATTTCTAAAATAATTTTAAGTATCTTTTGTGAGCAATCAATTCCTAACGACGAGATCAACCCAAATATTGTTTAGTAATAATCATTATTCAACATCATATTATCAAATTTTTTAACACCTTCAATATGATTTTGTATATCACTTTTTACCAATAAGGCTTTCGAGTATTTTACTGCTCCAATGTACACTGTAAAATACTGACAGTTATAATATTTTCGTATTCTTAATAAGACACTCGGTTCCAATACATAATTAATACATAAATCACAGTTAACAAAACTACTACATTCAAAAAGTGGCATTGGATGTCTAGTAGAGGGAAAAACTTATCTACTAAAGTCACCGCCAGATAAAAAAAAAAGTCGTTAACACCTGTCTACCAATGTATTCCAATATTTCAAAACGATACGAAAAATATGTGAAGGCAGTCTCGCTAACACGATCAAAACAAATGTATCGCGGTAAGGGGCGTCTGAGACCCTTTCACTTGGCATTCAGTAATGAGTTGATATCTCAAATACCGATTTACTTGGTTTAAACGTATAAAATGGTTCTACGCCTATACCTTTCATTTGAGTCCAAAATTATCAAAATAAAAAAGTTTCAAGTTACGTAAGGTACAAGTCGGATCAATGACCTTTATTTTTTTGTTATCTGGCGGAGACCTTAGTAGAGGAAAAAACTTATGTACTAGATAGGTGTTTCTAATCCATAATTTGAGGCACATTTACAAGGCACACGCATTTGTACACAGAACTTGTACAACTGTGATACTTGTGTATAATATTTAACAATCAATATTACAACTATTTATATATCTATAGTGTCATATAGCTTCATTCATCACTTTTAAAACATGTCACATTCATACGACCGTGCCTCTACTAGTGTCAAGCTAGTGTATATCGGCTCTAGAACAACTATTAAAATAACATGAGATTCTACTTAATATTCGTTGATATGTCAGTAATTCCCTCCATTCATATGAGTCATCTCGTCCCCCCACTCCCCTGTGGGCACAGGCTCTGCATAACAACAACTCTTGCGCAACAAAAACGTTACATGCGGCTGTCGTACTATGCACACATAGAATATTAAAATAGCCTGGAAGAGATTCACGAATATGTGTGCGTATAGTAATTCATCTATGTTCAGCCATGACAACAAAAGAAACAGCCATGCTGTTGTCATTATCAAGAATAGTTGTAGGAATAAATTAAAGCTGGAACAAAATAAAATTTAAATCAATCCTAGTGCACTTGGGCGTAATGTAACATTCGAGTAATGAAATGAAGTGGTACATACCATCCTTTGAGTTTATGATGGATCCTGCCATATATATTTATCCTTTTTATAATTTTCAATGTTGTGACATAAAAGAAAACGTTAAAAATTATTGTGAAGGCAACTGGGGTAAAGAATATGGCGATACCAAGCAATCCTGAAATAGAAGGAAAAAAGAATTGTTATGTTCAACTGGTTAGACTGGCATTACTACTTTATACACCCATGAATCTAGTTTTGAATTGTACCCATTTGAAATTAGTAGACAATTTTAATCAACCAAAAAGGTCATCATATTTAAGATTATCCTTAAGCAGAAAAATAAAAAACTTTGGTCGTTTCATTGACGTCATTATAACATTTCGGTGTTGGTGCTAAACTGAATCATCTTACCAATAGTCTCCTGTTCAACATCGTCAACGATGATTGAAGACGAGAACTGGATCCTGGTCTTCCTGTTAGGAATGGTGCCGGTATCGAGTAGGAAATGTGCGCATATCGCCATGCCTGCCATGATTAGAACACTAAACCACACCACGCTGGAGTAATAGCAGTATTTGCGCACGTCTGTCACGCGTAGGAACACGTTACGAGATCTGGAAATACAATTCAATAATTAGAATTTAGACTAACCATAGATTTGTTTATTCTTCTTCTTTTCGAGTCTATGGGAAACTCTTTATATTTTTTGGGCCCAGTAGGTGGTAGGGTCAGTGGCGAGCATAAGGTCTTCTAAAGTGCAGGTGTATGGGCACTTGGGACACTCCAGCATGTGTGCCATATTTTGCAAAGGGGCACCGCACTCACACTGGGTATCAGACGGGTCTATAAAACCCCATTTTGCCAAATTGTGTTTGCAGCGGCCTACTTACTTTGGCGATTTGTTTATTGAAAGTACCCACTAACCTGGCACACGCAAAACGCTTTTAATTTCTTCGAGAAATTAACTTTTCTGAAAGCATGTCATTCAGTTCTTAGTTTATGAATACTCTAAAACAGTTAATCCATACACCAAATATTGAATGTGGTAGAAGACTCTTTAGAATCTTGCTTAATGAATGACATGTTTTCAGAAAAGTTAATTTCTAAAACAAATTTCTACTATATATATATATTAGTAATAAAAATGCGTACTTGTAAAATACATACTTGAACGTCTTCCAAACATAAAATCCGAAACTGTTTAGCCAGAAGAAAGCTGCCAGTAGACTGATATATAAAATAATATCTGGAAACAAAAGAAAAATGTCAACTCATATAATACAATAACTAGCAGCAACAATGTATGTCATGCATTTATTGATGGGCTCTCTACTTACCAGTGACCATGAAACTGACATGATTACTGAACTCAGTGAATATCCTCACCAAGTCTGCTGCCTGGCTCACAATCAGACACATGTTTATGGTTGTGATGATATTGCCGGCCAGGTCTCGGAGGGTAGGCAACACAAAGTATATCACGGCCACCAGCAAGAACAAGATCATTGCAATAGCATGAAACACAGGGTTTAGGATCTTCTTCATGAGAAAACTGGTGTCTTTCCAATTTATTTTGACCTCTGGTACACATACTAATGCGTAGGCGCCTGTTATGTTGGCGCCTTTTTTTGTTTGTGTGGCTTTTTGTGTTACTAATATCTGAAAGTAAACATTTTATAACAAGAATGAGAGAGAAAATGAAATACATGTTATGATTACTTTGATAGTACTCTATTGAATTTAACACAGTGGGAATTTGATAGTCTACACAATCAATAAATCTATGTATGAATTAAAAAGTACTGTATACATTTTGTCTATTCCATAATTATTTAAAATGTATTGAAATGAACAATAAACCTTCATGCAGTTATTTACATAAAACTGTATGAATAAAATGAAGTTCCATTCAAACACTTTTTTATGCATAATATTAACTTAGTCACCCAATGACTCAGATTCACACTTCAAGCAAAGTGGAATGTGAAAGTTTTTTTAATGTCATTCAGTGATAAATAGTGATAATGAATAGTTGAAAGCTTCTCTAGACTAGGTCAACATGTCAGGATAACAGGCTAGATGTAAAATAAACCCAAATGCTTATGAACAACAACAACTTTAATGTAGATACAGTGTTTTTGTAGATTACACTGTGCATCCTTTTAAAATGAAGCAAGGATTACTCCATTAATTTGATTTGATACTTGTGTACAAAAAGTCACTAAAGTTGCCTTCTGTAATGCACAGATTATATGATAGGTTTGATTTATAAATACAGTCAAAATCATGCTTATAACAAAGTACTGGGTATGACAATAAAATTTAAAAGTCCTGTAACACAGCCTTACAGCAAATATGTATCTTTATAAGAACTATCAGCTATAACAATGAAGTTTGAACGGAGCCTTCAATGTCATTTTAAACTGTATTATAATCAGTTTTACCATCTCAAAGAGATGAGTAATTAAATTAGCACCAAATTGATGATGTTACAATCTCATCATGTTTGTTATCAATTTTACTAAATAGGATATTCCATGTTAAGTATCCCACCTTATCCATGCAGTATTTAGCTTGGTTGTGTATGTACGACGAAGGTTCCTTCTCCTCCGGTATTGATATACTGTCATGTAAACTGAATGTGCTTATCACTGGTTCGTCTTTGACATCTGCGCCAGGTTGGTGGTTGATAATGTGGCGTAAACGACCATCGGTTAGTAAATTAAGCCTGTAAATGTAATGCAATTATTTTTATGGTTGTAATGTATCTGCTGATGTATTTTGCTGGATTTGTTTTTAATAAACACATTGAAGTCCACAAAGATCTGTAGCGCTCTCCTCAAAAAATCCCCCATAACATGTAGTTTGTCCCCTTTTATTTAATGATAAAAATTGCTGATTTTCTGGGTGAATTTAATGAGTGAACATGTCTTATACTTACGTGTCTTCAGACTTTCCTAAATCAAAAATAGCTCTTTGTTGTGTGGTGGCACAGTCTGGCACACCATACACATAGTTAAAGTATTTTACTTTGGCATCGTTGCCATCCTCAGTCTTAAATTGTGGTGTCCACAAACCTGTAAATTATAAGCACACAATTTTTTTATTGTTCTTAAAGTGCGTAGTAGTTAGGATGAAAAAGTACACAAAGCTGTAAATTGTATTGTGAATCATCATGACAAAAGGTCCGCTTTTTTGTTTGAAGCAATTTTGGTCGACACAGAACACAGTACAGTACACAGAACAGTGAATAATACGTATTAAGCATGTTTTGTACGTATACTTACTCTGGTTGTATCTATCGGCTAGTCTACATATCCCGTCGACAACAATCTCGTTATGTTCGCAGCATTTGTTTATTTTAACTCCATTCAGTTTGTCCGATATCTCATTGAGATCCGTGTCGCCGACTTCCGCGTGCAGTTCTTGTGTCGCACACAATAATGACAATGTTAACAGTGCTACATACATGTTGATATTTGAATCTTTATTACTCTCATCACAAGGTACTTGTCGCTTTTATCGATACTTTGTTTGTCATACAATAAGGCACTTACAGTTCATTATTTGATCACAAACAGAGAACATAATAATACCATGTAAAGGTGTCAAAAATTTACTAATAACGTTTTAAAACTAAAACTTTTTGATTCTTTGGATTAAATTCGGCGATTTTGAGTATGTATGACGGTTCGTTTGTTTCCGCTCGCTGCACTCGCGATCGCGAAACGGCGAAACGCGAAGTTTGTTTGACGCTTTGACGACTGACGTTTATTATGAGTTGACTTTTTCGGATCCCTTAGTTATTGCACGGGTTTGGCATTTGGTCTTTTGAGCCACACTAATGTCTACTTGCTTTTTCACTCATTGTGTTGTCCCACTGCTGGGTCAATATTTCCTAATAATATAAACTTGGTATTTAGTTTTTGCTCACACCTCAGCCACATTGCTACCAACATTTTCTTGTTGTTTTATTACAAACCTCTGGCAGAACTGGCATTGTGTTGATAAGTGTAAGTAAGGGGGAGTGTAGTTTTCGCCAAATTTCTTAGCCGCACTGCAGTTGGCTACAATGGCTGCGCAGTAGTAAATCTCATACAAAATCAGCACCGTTTCGTTCCTCGCGCATGCGGTAAACCAACTCATAGATAGTGGTCAAGCGCAAGCCTAACTAAGATAAAAAAAAAAACTTCAGGGCGGTCAAGAACTTTGGCGAGGACTATAAAGGCCTACTTACCGCTTGACTAATGAAACTACAGATTATTTTGGTTTTTGTGATAAGGTAAATGTTGTTTACTCATATCTTTATATATAAAAATGAACCCCAATTTCTCCTGGTCACGCTATAACTTGAGAACGGCTTTACCGATTTCGCTTTTTTTTTGTTGTGTTTTTATTGTTCGGAGAAGATTCTTACTGTTCTTAGATAGAAAAACTTAAGAAAAAAAAATCGTAGGTAGGGTAGTTAGGTAGGAAGGGTAGAGTAGGTAAGGTAGGGTAGGGAGAAGTAGGTAGGTTAGGGTACATAGGTAAGGTAGGGTAGGCAGTTGACGGGAGCGAAGCCGCGGGCACAGCTAGTTATAATATAATCATGGGTTCATAGCGTAAAGTATAGAGATTGTATCGGTTTTGCTAAAAATATCTAAAAAAAAAACGACGGAAATAATTAAAATATTTTTATTAGTATTAAATACCAACATGCATTCTTGAAAAAAACATTTATAATTATACTTAGGAACTTATTATTATGTCAAACATACTTTCTAATATTTACATCTAGTAAATTGTAGTGAATAATTAAAATATTAATTATAAAATAAAACTAAGTATACATTGAGATTCCGCTTTTAAAATACCTACAATTTATTTTATGGCACATAAAATGGTGATACTAAAAGTTAACTACAAATAAATTCAATATTAACAATATCAGATCATTTTGAATCTGCTTATTTTGTGGCAGATTGAAAATAGCACATAATAAGTAATTTTTATTGGTATTAACCTAGGGGCATCAGTTACTTACTTAGATTTCACCTAAAATGTTTTGAAAAGCATTATTTTATCATACAGGTTAAACGGATCATTATAAATAGGTACTCAATTAGTTAACATTCATAACTAAATGACAGATTACAAAACTCATACAGTATAAACAGTATTTTATTCGCGTAGTAGGTACCTACTTTCAGTACAATTACAAGCTGAAAACACCCATTTATAGCGCATTATTTGAACTAACAATTTTATAGTTTCATGATACTATTAAATCAAAAAGTCTCGTATTATATACAAAGATATTCGGTTTAGTTTTTGATCGGATTTTCCTGTTGATTAGTTTATAATTTAAACTTATGTGACATGGAATTAAGATCAAAACGATTTTGGATGGATATGATGAGCGATCCATTTTAATTCCTGACCTCCACGGTATCGTCTCCTAGAATCTCTTGGTCATCAGAATCGTTGACCTCTGGTACACATACTAATGCGTAGGCGCCTGTTATGTTGGCGTCTTTTCTTGTTTGTGTTACTAATATCTGAAAGTAAACATTTTATTACAAGAATTAGAGAGAAAATTAAATACATGTTATGATTACTTTGATAGTACTCTGTCGAATTTAACACAGTGGAAATTTGATAGTCTACACATAATTATGTAAAAAGTAATACACAATCAATAAAATATATGTATGAGTTACAAAGTACCTACTGTATACATTTTGCCTATTCCATAATTATTTAAAATGTATTGAAATGAACAATAAACCTTCATGCGGTTATTTACATAAAACTGTATGAATAAAATCAAGTTCCATTCAAACACTCTTTTATGCATAATATTAACTTGTGTCACCCAATGACTCAGATAGGAACTTTAAGCAAAGTGGAATGTGACAGTTTTTTTAATGTAATTCAGTGATAAATAGTGATAATGAGTAGTTGAAAGCTTATCAGGACTAGGTCAACATGTAAGGATAACAGGCTAGATATAAAATGAACCCAAATGCTACTATGAACAACAACAACTTTAATGTATAAGTTTTTAAACTGTCATGGTCACTAACACTAACATTAACATTAAAAACGGGATATTTACCATGTTTACTGTTTGTTGCGAGTTCCCGATATTTCGGTGCTGTTGCAAGCACCATGATCACGGATAAACTGAACTGGAAATATCGGGAACTCGCAACAAACAGTAAACATGGTAAATATCCCGTTTTTAATGTTAATGTTAACTTTAATGTAGATACAGTGTTTTTGTAGATTACACTGTGCATCCTATTAAAAAAAGACACTGTCTTTTATAATGCATAGATTAATTGATAGGGTTGATTTATAAATACAGTCAAAACCATTTATAGCGACTCTGCTTAAAATAAAGTACTGGGTATGACAATAGAATATAAAAGTCCTGTAACACAGCCTTACAGCAAATATGTATCTTTATAACGACTATCAGCATAACAATGACGTTTGAACGGACCCTTCAATGTCATTTTAAACTGTATTTTAATCAGTTTTACCATCTCAAAGTGATGAGTGATTAAATTAGCACCAAATTGATGATGTTACAATCTCATCATGTTTGTTATCAATGTTACTAAATAGGATATTCCATGTTAAGTATCCCACCTTATCCATGCAGTATTTAGTTTGGTTGTGTATGAACAACGAAGGTTCCATCTCCGGTATTGATATACTGTCATGTAAACTGAACGTGCTTATCACTGGTTCGTCTTTGACATCTGCGCTGGGTTGGTGGTTGATAACGTGGCGTAAGCGACCATCGGTTAATAAATTAAACCTGTAAATTTAATGTAATTAAATTTATGGTTGTAATGTATCTGCTGATGTATTTTGCTGGATTTGTTTTTAATAAACACATGAAAGTCCAAAAATATCTGTAGCGCTCTCCTCAAAAAATCCCCCATAAAATGTAGTTTGTCCCCTTTTCTTTAATGATAAAAATTACTGATTTTTTGGATGAATTTAATGAGTGTACATGTCTTATACTTACGTGTCTTCAGACTTTCCTAAATCAAAAATAGCTCTTTGTTGTGTGGTGGCACAGTCTGGCACACCATACACATAGTTAAAGTATTTTACTTTGGCATCGTTGCCATCCTCAGTCTTAAATTGTGGTGTCCACAAACCTGTAAATTATAAGCACACGATTTTTTTATTGGTCTTAGTTAGAATGAAAAGGTACACAAAGCTGTAAATTGTATTGTGAATCATCATGACAAAAGGTCCGCTTTTTTGTTAAAGCAATTTTGAATTCACCCAAAGGTTTCCTATTGTAAAGATTAGGTTGGAATTTTATCCCTTTCAGATCCGACTTTTTTATTTTCTCGTACGGATTTAAGTAAATTTTCAGTGTTATTATAGGCGTTAAGAACTAGGAAAAAAAATATCAAAAAAGTCCTGGGGATCAAGCTTTTGAGAAAAACTTGTTTTTCTTTATGTGCACAAATGTGGCCATCCGGTTTTTATTATAATTACGATTTTTATTATAATTACGATTCATGTTTAGGGGATTTTTCAAGAGCAATAAAAACTGTTATTATGCTATATTTTTATTAGAAAAAAGCAGTAAGTTTCAGCCCCGTCGACATGTGTAGGAAGGTGTCCAATCCCGTCATTAGCTATTCCACTCGCAGGGCGAGCGGTCTTCGAGAAATAATTACGGTTGGCGTCGGGCTACTGCCACTTGGACTGCCTATTTTAGCGAATCCAATATGATTATTTCGCAAAACTAAGCTTTCTGCTAATCTGCGACGAAAGTGAATCGTTTTTCTATCGGGACTCCGAGTAATTCGTTGTCAGTCTGGTATTCCCGGAAAGCCTGACCAACTGCAAGATCTGATGCATGGAATATCATGCGTAGAGGCAATTTTTTTGATTTTATGAATGTTCTGTAATAGCTCGTGACTTGATCAAGCAAGTCAACTCCTCCCATCGCATGATTGTGCTTCTTCACGATTTCTGGTCATTCAACTTCAACAAATCGCCTCTCCTTTTTACATCATCTTCTCACTAAATCCTTTTCCCAAATACCAATAAAATTGGAAGCTAGGTGGGTAATTTTGTTATCCAACCACTTGACTTCGCCATTAGGACTACTTATTTCTTGAGCAAAGCCCCTTGGTTTCTTGTTGGTTGGCTGGAGCTTCGACAATATCTATTGGTCAATAGCTATTTGGTGGATACCAGTCTGATGGGTTAGTCTCTTCCAGCTCTCTGTTCCTCCATCTAATATTCGCCTTTGGTGTCCGATTCCCAAAAATATCTTCATTTGGAGAAGCTGCACCTGGTTGACTCTCAAATACTCCATCATATTTGTCAGGAACCTTGTGTATAGGTGAAGATGGGACAAACATGTTGTCGAGAGAAATATCATCCGTTTCATCTTCATCATAGTCTGGGGAGCAGATCTCCCTTTGATTTTGGCTAACTGTATCTGCACCGAATCGAACAGACCGCGATTCTCGAGCAAAACTACCTCCATTCCATTGTCGTCAACAGAAGATAACTCCAAGTCTGAGAGATTTCCATCACGTAGAAGATCCAAGGCATTTCGTGTAAACATTATTCGTTGAAGACTTATTCTGAAAAATAGGTATGTCTAAATAAATGATAGATAAAGTTTGCCTCATAAAAATATGTTGCAAAAATAACGTAAAATTATATTCATAAAAATAAACATATTTATTTTCAAAGATCGACTATTGGAATATTACGCAAAAAAGACAATTGGCAGCCGATGGGCACATTTGAGGACAAATCGAAAAATCTATTATTTTGGTATAAAAAAACAGAAAATTAAGCATAAATAATATAATACATAATCTTAGTAATATAACTTATTGATACATATTTATGTACATGCAAATTTTTTGCAAAATCTTTGTATTTAGGAACAAAAATAGCAGCTTACCTGACCGATTCGAAACTTGTACGATCACGTGATGCAACTTGACAAAAATATGTTGAAACACGATACTAGATGGCGATACTTGTAGTGTTCCTGTTGACTTTTTATGTGAACAAATGAATGCAACCGTTTTTCTGTACGAGTGAACGAAAGTAATACTTTTATAGTTAATTATATTTTATGTCCTCAATTGTGGACGCAAGGGTCTGAAAGGGATTACAGGTAGAATGTAACAGTGAATAATCCGTATTAAGCATGTTTTGTACGTATACTTACTCTGATTGTATCTATCGGCTAGTCTACATATCCGGTCGACAACAATCTCGTTATGTTCGCAGCATTTGTTTATTTTAACTCCATTCAGTTTGTCCGATACCTCATTGAGATCCGTGTCGCCGACTTCTGCGTGCAGTTCTTGTGTCGCACACAATAATGACAATGTTAACAGTGCTACATACGTGTTCATATTTGAATCTTTATTACTCTCATTACAAGGTACGGTTGTCGCTTTTATCGATACTTTGTTTGTCATACAATAAGGCACTTACAGTTAATTATTTGATCACAAACACAGAACATAATAAATAAAATAATACCATGTAAATTGGTGTCAAAAATACTAATAACGTTTTAAAACTTTTTGATTCTTTGGATTAAATTCGGCGATTTTGAGTTACAATTGTTTCCGCTCGCTGCTAGCACTCTCGAAACGCGACGCGCAATGAGGTAGGAAAAATAAAATAAGCGAAACGCGAAGTTTGTTTGACGGCTTGACGCTTTGACAACTGACGTTTATTAACTGCCGCACTCAGAGACATTTAACGGTTACTTAAGGGGTTCCTTAGTGTAGATTTTGTACTAAAAATCTATACTAAGGAGAGCTTTAAGTAACCGTTAACGTCTCTGAGTGTGGCAGTAAGAGTTGACTTTTTAGGAACGCTTAGTTATTGCATTGATTTAGGTATTTGGTCTTTTGAGCCACATTATTGTCAACTTGCTTTTTTCACTCATTGTGTTGTCCCACTGCTGGGTCAATATTTCCTTATACAATAAAAACATGGCATTTAGTTTATGTTCACACCTTAGCCACATTGCTACCAACATTTTATTTTTACCCGGCTGCAAGGAAAGGGTTATGTTTTTCGCGCGTATCTTATATGTATGTAATATTCTTTATTACCTCGTATCTTTCAAACCACTTGACGGCTTTTTATAATAAGGACATCGTTAGATAGGTCTTGGCCGCCCAAGTGTTCTTATATAAGTGCCGTTAAAAAAAAGAAACATACGGATTTTGGGCGCCATATTGTAGGGATTGCAATTTTTTTTTTCTTCCAATCCCATCAAAATTAGAGGTGATTACAAAAGTATAATTAAAAAGTAGTAAATAAAAAAAGTTAATAGAATCAAAAAACCCGACTGCTAAAAAGCGAACTAAAAAGATGTAAACAAGAAGAAAATCAAAAGGATACATATTCGCGAGCTGGCTGACCAAAACCAGATGGAATATCCTTTCACTGCACAGCATGGTTTTCTTCTTGTTTACATCTTTTTGGTTCGCTTTTCAAGCAGTCGGGTTTTTTGATTTTATCAACTTTTTTTTGTTTTATTACAAAGCTTTTTGGTTCTAAATTGTATCATGTATCAGCACTGGCAGTACTGGCATTGTGTTCATAAGTGTAGGCAAGGCTACTACACACTCAACCCCCTTGCTGAGTAAAGGCCTACTTACCTCTTGACTAATGAAAATACAGATTATTGTGGTTTTTGTGATACGGTAAATATTGTTTACTCATATTATAATATAATCATGGGTTCATGGCGTAAAGCAAGGGTCTTCAACCTTTTTGAAGTCAAGGGCCGAGAATACTTAAATTTGATTCAACGGGCCGCAACACAAGGGCAACATACCATTATATTATCAAAAAAAAAAACATTGAAGTTTCTTACTACGAAATTTTTCAAACAGGAAAGAACAATGGCGAAATTTTAGATGAATTCAATTTGTGCGTCTAAAAGTTAGTTATATACGACATAAATTAAATTAATCAACTACGTTTTTTCAAAGTATAACATTAAATGATTCATCACGGATAAAAAAAAAAACATTTTAAATGAAAGTTATTTTACTTTTTCGTTAACTCTTATTAGCTTTAGAGTTGCCATTTTACACCTATTCTGCCAAGTGACAAGTAGTAACTGTAGTAAGTATATTATTATTGTCTTTGTTATTATAATAAAACAGAGTAAATAAATTAGCAATATAGTCTATATCTAAGTGTCCTTGCAGGTAAGTAAGATTACTGTAGTGTAGTAGAAATAAATGAATTACTTACTTTCAATGAATGATAGGCAAAAATACTAGTATCCAAGTAAAAAAAAAATGTGGCTTGGTTGTTGACGACGACCTTTTGATACACGTCAAAGTCGCTTAATAAATAAATATACCGTACGAAATGTATGAAATGTGAAATATACTCTTTCCAAAGAGTATATTTCACATTTCATTTCACTTCCTGAAATAACTAGGTAAGGAAAATACTAATGCGATATTGCTCTTTTACTGCCATGAAATTGTAATAATATTACCTATTAAACACATTATTAAAAGTTACCCAGACATAACCAACAAAAGTTCATGACTGTTTCTGTTCTTTATCTATTATTTTCAGCATTCTTGAACAAAAATTCTTGCACAAACGAATTCAGAATACGACCCTGAATTAAACCAGATATTTTTCATTTAGTGTCGTAGGAATTTAATCTCAGCTAAAACAATGTATGGGTTTCTGCCATTGTCCTTTCAATCAATGATACGAGTATGTTTGACATTGTTGACTCTTAGCTAATTTATCAATATCTGGAATTATAGTGGTGCTTGCAATACTCAAACTGTTCTCAAGGTTAACATCGGTGATTCTGGTTCTTGCCTTGGACTTTACATTTTACATTCTAGAAAATCTCGCATAGATACTCGTATGTGGTACCAAAAAGCGATGTCATTTTCAGTGTATGATGCACTGATTGCAGATTTTAGGAAAATCGGAATAGGGATGTATTTGGAATAAAACTGGAGCAAATCAAGTAGTGTTGCACTGTAACTCTATCAATTCCATCTGAACTGCTTCGGGGACATCTTCAACAGAAACACTGAATGGGTGAACAAACAAATTAAATTTTGCCGGAAATCGGTATAACGTGAGTCGAATTGTGTTTTCAGATCTTGCAGCGCTATTATATTTATTTCATGTTTGAAATTAGGCAAGAAGAAAAATGTGGAAAATGCTTGGTAACATTTTTTTAATTGATTGATGCACAATTCCAACTTCACTTCAAGCGCTTTTAAAGTGTCAAATAGCTCATAATTCAAATTATATTTTCCTTGCAGTTTCTCATTTAAATCATTGAGATGTGATGTTATGTCGGTAACAAAATCCAAATCACTCAGCCATGCTTCATCAGTAAAATGCTGAACAGCTTTATCCATGCTTTCCATAACCGCTGCGATTTCCTTCCGCAAATCAAACACACGTTTTAACATTTTCCCTTTGCTGAGACCTATTACCCAGCAGTGGACGTCTTTCGGCTGAACTGATGATGATGGTGAGCCAACGAACATCACAGAAATAACTTATATCACCATATTCAGCATTAGTTTCTTTAATTAAAGAATCCCTGAAATTATCAGTGGTTTACGCCCCGAGATTTGATGAAGTTAACAGTTTTTTTACCACGAAGCTCATGACATCATGAATATTAACAGACTTATGCACATAAGTTTTCTTGATGGATAAAGCAGTGGTATTGTACGAAGGAAAAATCGAGCGTATTTTTTCTTTACTAATGCAACAAATCCTCCATTTTTGCCAACCATAGATGGTACGCCGTCCGTGGAGATCCCAGCCAAATTTGGCAAACTTAAACCTCAAGGTTTCTGTTTATGGCGGTATTAAACGATTCCATCAAATCACATCGTCTTCTGCTGCCTTTCATTAGAACTAGAGCAGCCATTTCCTCACTAACAACAAAATTTACGTCAACGCCGCGACTAAACACGGCCAACTGAGTCGTGTCACTTAGGTCTGTACTTTCGTCGAGTGCAACGGATAACTCTAATGACGGGCCGCCAAGGACGCCACCGTGGGCCGCAAGCGGCCCGCGGGCCGCGGATTGAAGATCTTTGGCGTAAAGCATAGGTATATTGTTTCGGTTTTGCTAGGAATATCAAAAAAAAAACCGACAGAAATAATTAAAATATATTTATTAGTATTAAATACCAACATGCATTCTTGAAAAAACATTTATAATTACTTATAGGAACTTATTATTATTTTAAACTTACTTTCTAGTATTTACATCAAGTAAATTCTAGTGAATAACTAAAATCTTAATTATAAAGTAAAAATAAGTATATATTGAGTTTCCGCTTTTAATAAACCTACACTTTATTTTATGGCACATAAAATGGTGATACTAAAAGATAATTATAAATAAATTCAATATTAACAATATCAGATCATTTTGAATCGGCTTATTTTGTGGCAGATTGAAAATAGTACATAATAAGTAATTTGTATTAACCTAGGGGCATCAGTTACTTACTTAGATTTCACCTAAAATGTTTTGAAAAACATTATTTTATCATAGAGGTTAAACGGATCATTATAAATAGGTACTCAATTAGTTAACATTCAAAACTAAATGACAGATTACAAAACTCATACAGTATAAACAGTATTTTTTTCGCGCAGTAGGTACCTACGTTCAGTACAATTACAAGCTGAACACCCATTTATAGCGCATTATTTGAACTAACAATTTTATAGTTTCGAGATACTATTAAATCAACAAGTCTCGTATTGAAAATAAATGTTATCTCAATACAAAGATATTCGGTTTAGTTTTTGATCGGATTTTCCTGTTGACTAGTTTATAATTTAAACATAATGTGACATGGAATTAAGATCAAAACGATTTTGGATGATATGATGAGCGATCCACTTTAATTTAGCCTGACCTCCACGGTATCGTCTCCTAGAATCTCTTGGTCATCAGAATCGTCGTGCGGGCTCAGCCTTTCCGCCAGGGGGCGACTGAGACATATACACACGTTTTCGCTGGCCATGCCCCGCATGGCACGTCTTCTCAGGAGTACGAGCAATAAGAATATGATGACTCCTTGAAGACAGTTAAACGTGTCCATGATTTTCCTAGAACATAAAATAAGTTAGTTAGAACAGTTACTCTATGCAGTATACTCGATGTCAAACTGTTTCTTGCGCAATTGTTCGCAGAGCCAACTTCAAAGACACAAAGATCCGCTGTGACTACCATACATCCGTGCGGCATGTATAAAAGGGTGATCATGAAGCTAGAAGTCAGATATTGATCTGAAAAATTAGAGTTTAAACAGGTGACAGCTTACCAAATAATATGTGCTGAGCCATGAGCGAAACTGGCGATCTCGAATATCCAGGAAATACCCATGACAAGGAACAGTTTCAAAGAGAGAAGGAACCTGAAAATTAAGTATTTTGAAATCAAATCTTTTATCCACGGGTTCTGAAAATAATGACCATTACAAATTAAATACAAGTCAAGCGATTATGGGTTGAAAATTTATTTTGCGCCCATTTTCACTCTAGACAATCCAGGTCTTGTACAATCCATACTATATATTACAAATGCGAAAGTAACTCTGTCTGTCTGTTACCTTTTTAAGCCTGAACCAATGAACCGATTTAGATGAAATTTGGTATGGAGGTAGTTTGAGACCCTGGGATGGACTTAGGATAGTCTTTTTTTTCGAAAATCATCCTTAAGAGGCTAGAAAGGGGGGTGGAAGTTTGTATGATGAAATAATCATTTCTCAAGTAAGTCTGCCCAGACACCTACAATATTATGGCGCGATGTATAAACTAGGCTATTTGAAGTACTAATGCCGCGCAGACGAAGTCGCGGCAACAGCTAGTAAGTTTTTAAGCTGACATGGTCACATTCATTAGAATTAATATTTGTTTCGGGATATTTATCATGTAGGTATATTTAGATTTTTGTTGAGAGCTCGATATTTCGGCACCTTTACAAGCGCCATGATCACGAGACCAAATATTAATTCTAACAGCTAATAGTAATTTATAAGTATCACAGGTAACTTACTTGTGTTTTAGAATGTTTAGTGTATTAACTTCATATTTCCTAGTCTGCTTCCATAAGTTAAACGATGTCAAACCGAACAACGTTACATTAGCCGCAATGAGAACCGCAACTGGGCCGTAGAAGAAAATCCAAGTTTCCGTGCGTCCTGAAACAAAAACAAAGTTAATATCTTAGGTACTTATCAAAACATTCAAATACCCTGGGAGTTTTGGAATCCTTCTTATATACTATTTTAAACGCGAGTTTGCGAGCATCTATCGGATTGAGGAATACTGAACGAAGATTGATGAACATTAGCACATCTATACTAATCTATATCTATACTTCTATACTATTATTAATATTTAATATTAATTAATTAATATTAATATTTTAATATAACTTATATATATATAATATAATATATAATATATATAATATAATATATAATATAATATAATAATATTATAAAGAGGTAAAATTTGTAAGTTTGTATGTTTGTAAGTTTGTATGTAGGGGGTAATCTCAGGAACTACTGGTTGGAATTGAACAATTCTTTTTGTGTTAGATAGTCCATTTATCGAGAAAGATTATAGGCTATATAACATCACGCTACGACCAATAGGAGCGGAGCATAAATGAAAAATGTTGCAAAAACGGGAAAGAATATACTCTTTGAGGGCTTCCGTTGCGTGCGCTGCGTAAACGGTTTCAGGTATGCAATCATGTATGCAGGGTAGGTGTAGGGTAGGTGTAGGGTAGGTGTAGGGTAGGATAGGGTAGGTACGTAGCCAGTTGACGGGAGCGAAGCCGCGTGGGACAGCTAGTACATATATAATTTATAAAGATATTGGGGGAGGTACTACTAATACCACGCAGGTGAAGCTAGAAGAATAATATTCACCATTAAACCAACAGCTGTTATTTCCGAAACCAGGCTTCCAGTGATCTCCTTCAACGAAGTTGGCAATGAGGGTGACGGTCAGGAATAAAAGAGTACTGCCCCAAGCGTAACAGCTGTAGATGAAATATTGTTTCCTCTCGGTCTTCTTCAAATAACTCGAATCTCTGGCATAAATAGTAAAACATTTTAGATGAATAAAAAGAAAAAGTATTTATTTGGTACTCACACGAGGGATAAAAACAAGGATCCTGTCTCAGCTAATGCAGCGATGTCGAATACAATAAAGGAAGATATGGAGAAGGATTTAGTTAGATAGAAGGGTTTAAACTTACAGCACACTGCGATATACGTTGATAGATATAACATTCATCCAGAAGAAAGTTGCCATCATCCAAGTGTAGACTAGAAAACCTGAAAGCAACAAACAAAAATAAATAGCTTTTAACAAAAAACAAAACGAATTCAAAGAATGATAATGATTTGAATTATTTCATAAGCTCACGGAAACCGATAATGCTACAAGGCGAAACCACGATAAAAATTCTATAGACCCAGAATAATGAATTAAGATTGGTAACGTTATTCATAAAACAAATGTTAACCATGATTAGTTTAAGAACTGATTAGCAAATTCTAAATTCAAATTTTCTATAAATAATTTGAATTAAGAATCTGCTAATTAGTCTTTAAATTAATCATAATGGTTGAATATTTTTTATGAATAAGGACAAAATTACGTAAGTGCGCCTACTGAAAGAGCTGGTTCGCGGTGGCTCAGGAAAATAATACTTGGTCGAGGCCTAAAATAAAAAGGCCATTAAGTATAGGCTAAAATAAAAAAGGACAAAAGTGTTTGTTTACCTGTGACAGTACAAAATTCGCCTCTGAAGCCAGGACTCAGCTGCAGTATTCCCAAAGACAGGAATCCTAGGGCCATGCTGATGCACATGCACATGTAACATAGCCCCTGTAGATCTCTGCAAATCAATGGAAAATCCAGTTAAATATGACATCATGGCAGAATTAGATTACTTTTGACGTAATGACAGTTTATGTTTCACAGCGATATCGACAATAATGGGCGTACCATAGTGATAGATGATATGAGAAACTGGAACATGTCACAAGTATATTCAAAAAATTATGAGTTGTATTTAAATGGGATTGTAATGAAACATATCGAATCTGCACGATATAATCCCATCTAGCGGGAAGATAGGCAGGCTGTAGGTAATTGACAGATTGGTTGAAAACAATTCTGCAGGGTGTTCTTATTAAACGGTTTTCAAAAGAATTCCTTTGTTGGGTATAGTACACCTCACAAACCCAAAGCGTCGCAACTTATGTAATCTCACATATCCCATGAAAAAGACCTTCTTATACTTCCCGAGAAGCAGCTGTCTCCGTCTATTAATAATGTCGAGATTAAAAACTAATAAGTATAGCCGGAGTCTGTTTCCCGATAGCTACAACCTATACTCCTTCTATACTATTAATATTAATAATATTATAAAGAGGTAAAATTTGTAAGTTTGTATGTAGGGGGTAATCTCTGGAACTAATGAACCAATTCAAAAAAAATTTTCACTGGTAGAAAGCTACATTATTCCTGAGTGCTATAGGCTATATAACATCACGCTACGACCAATAGGAGCGGAGCATAAATGAAAAATGTTGCAAAAACGGGCAAGAATATTAGGTGTAGGGTAGGGGTAGGGTAGGTGTAGGGTAGGGTAGGTACGTAGCCAGTTGACGGGAGCGAAGCCGCGTGGGACAGCTAGTTTGAAATAACATTAGACACGTTTCCAAATCTTTTTATAGTCCGTTCAACCGATTTTGAGTTCTATTCCGTAAACATAAGGATGACATAAAAAGCATAAACCTGTTACCAAAACCAACTGTTTACTACAGCTACCATTTGTCGTATCACTAACGCAATAGAACTCAAAATCGGTTGAACGGGCTGTAAAATGGGCTAATTTAAACGTCTAATGTTATAGCAAATGGAGTTTAGGGGTGTTTAAGCCAAGAATGATTAGGTTACTTCTAGGCAAGCGTGCTTCACCGTCGACATCATCATCGCTCTCCATCCGTTGAGATAGTGGTCAAACGCAAGCCTAAAATTAATAAAAAAAAATGTGATTTCTATCCTTACCTCAATTGCGGCAAGAAAGTGTACACAGCTATGGTAGCAACGAGGAAAAACACGGAGATGAGTGTCAGGATACCACTGGTTTCGATGTCACTGGTCTTGGATATCTCTTCAAAGCACACGATGGCCACTGGAATGGTGCCCAGGGAGGGATCACTGTTGTTCTTGTACATGCTGGCGAGGCAATACCTGGCAAATATTTAACTCGATTAATTTAAGTTTTTTTTTTGCCTCTAACTTGGATGTGGTGTTCTTTATTCGTAACCAATTGTTTATGCGTAACTAATTATGGCTGATATTTTCGCCTCTTATAATATTGTGTCCCATAGGTACAAAATTTTCATTGTTTCTGAATTTGTGGTTTATATTACGTCATTTATTACGAATACTTTAAGGTCGCATTCGATGTCGTCAGAAACTTAGCATTCACATCAGTAGTCAAATATAACTCCAATACAAATTAAATATTACTTCTTTCCTTTCCAAGTTGAGATTAGGGAAAACTCCCTTCCGTATTTCAATTTTCTCCTGACTTTTGCTACATCTGGCCAATCCTTTAGATTGGAGTCTCTCATTATCACCATAAAAACGAACACGAAATTTTTGGATGTGTTACGTAAGTCATCATAAAATGATCAGACGACCTATAGAAATTCGTATAGCTTCCAATCCATACTCACTGGTCAGGATCTTCAACAAAGACATAGTTGGGTGCGTCCAGCGTGGATACTTTGGTGCCATCTAGGACCACGTCTCTGAGAACCATTCGTCCATGCGTGCAGTTGAGGAATGTCATGCGCTCCGTGCCGCAGAAACCCCTGGGCATTAACGTCACGTTGTTTGGGCAGCATGGTACCGCCGATATTGTGGCACAGCAACCAGCCAACACTAACAGCAAAAGTTTCTGAAAAAAAAAAAACACTTCTTAATTAACTAGGTTTTGCCAGCGGCTTCGTAAGCGTGAATGTCGAAAATTGGATCAAAAGAATCCTATGTGCTATTCTAGACTATGATCTACCTCTGTGCCAAATTTCATCCAGGTCCGTTCAGTAGTTTTTGCGTGAAATAGTAACAAATATACAAACACATTTACAAATTTTCGCCTTTATAGTATTAGGAGGATAGGATATTCAAAACCATGATAGCTGATGCTCAAAATGTTGCCCACCTTAAATGAGACTGGGCAAAACATGTCTGCCGCATATGGACAAATTGTGGGCCAACGTAGCACTGAGCTGGTGCCCTGATACAGTGAGGGGTGACGACAGACCGCGAGGGAGATGATGGGACGAACTGGCCAGATTTCGCCAGAACTGGAAGGAAGTAGAGCGGGCTCGAGAGAGTTGGAAAGAGTGGTGGGAGCACTTTGCGACTTTGATGATGGGACAGAAAACAAATATATATTATTGAAACTTGTCCCAGGCAGAGATGGCAGGATTAGCTAAAGTCCTTTGAAAAATACTGGTCGTTAGTAAACCAAGACAAAGAGAAGTGGAAGAAGAGTTTAGTGGCCTTTGCCCTTCAGTGGGACATTATATACTTGTAATAATAAATCGAAACTTGTAGATATCATGTATTCAAACTCCGCATTATCAGCCTTTATCACTGAACTTTGAACTTGTGAACCATTAAAACAAATTACTTACAGTTACGAATTTGTAGTGCCTTGATTTTAACATAGAATTTAGGTTGTTTACTTATCAATTTAAGAGTAAAATTATAAACTAATTCTCTGCAAGTTTGTTTTTTGTTTAGCCTGTACTGGTGGTGACCATAAGCTCTTAGAGCGGTATCAATTTGAGATCGAGTAAGTGACAGATGTATACACGTCAGATACATCTGTCCCTTATTCGATCTCAAATTGATACCGCTCTAAGAGCTTATGGTCACCCCCCTGTTCCACTACTTGGCAAGGGCCTCTCCTAAGGTCCAGCTTTTTATCCGTAGTTAACCAATGGTTAAATATGCAAACCAATGGTTTAAAATTTCGGAAAAAATGTGTTAATTGAGACCAACGCTAGCTCACGTTCACCACTTCATCGTTTGGTTGAGACATATAAAAATGAATTTAAATCAATCGACATTCTTTTTCTTAATAAAAATGCATTTTAAAAGCAAATCCAAGCAACCCTTAAGGATCAGCAAATTAATACATAATAACGTAATGTTTAATTTAATAATATACGCACACAAATTTACTTTTTCTTTTATATATTATTTAGAAATCCAAATATGAGTTCTAGGACAATTACCGTTTTAGTATTGTATCTGTGTTACTAGCTAGTTTTAAATACTATAAATTGTATTCTGTGGAGAACGTAGTGGGTAGCATAATTGTATAAATGTAATATTACAGATAGTATGACTATTTCTTATTCTACTACTGTTTGTTTCTCATTAAAAAAAAATATAACCATTGGTTGAATTAACTACGGTTAAAAATACTGGTCCTAAGTCCAGCAACTTCTGCCCGCGCCACCTCGAACAAGCCCTTACGGTACGTGTAGAGAGGCTCTAGACAAGTGTCATTTGATGTCAGCAATGTCTATATGGTCGAAATGCCAAAACTGAGGGATTAATCACGTGATATTGCGATAGCGTTTGATATTCCCATACATTTTTGACATTTTCCTATCGCAATCGATAGTAGAATGTCATAATATAAGGCCTCAGGCACGGGGTCCCAGGGCTAACAAAGAAAATATGGTTTAAATAAATGTCACTAGATGGTGCGATATGCATTGATTTGTTATTGAATTGTGTGTCAAATTAACATGTTCTGGAATTAATCATAAAAATTGTATGCTCTTTTGTAATCAACTCTCCTAAGCACAACATTATGGAATACTAGCTGTGCCCGCGGCTTAGCTCCCGTCATCTGCCTGCCAACCTTACCATACTTACCAGCCTGCCTGCCTACTCCACATACTCTAAAATATACATACTACATACCAATTTTTTTTCTAGGGTCATTCTTTCGCGTAAAATCTTAACACCGCGATTCAGAAAATGACTATAAATGCACAACGCCATCTATCGAATAGCGAGTTCAACTGTCCGAGTAACTGAATTGCGTGAGCTGTGATAATTTTACTTCTTGAACACTTTAAATACATCTAACTTTTGATAGAGTGAACCGATTGCGATGAAACAGAAACTAAGTAATTCTTCAAGATACGCACAATTTTTATGTATAAAAGTTATGTACATTGGTTTCGTACATTTCACGTGATGCGTGCACAAATAAACAGACAAAAATTCCAAAAATGCTTGAAATGGGTTCTGTTGGTTATCCTTTAACACCCTGGCTATTTTTTTTTGAATTTTTATCGATGTACAAAAAATATTTTCCTACAGATTTATTATATATATTGGTTGGGCTCATAATTCACGTTTCATAGATAGATACATATTTGAACGGATCATTTAAAATTGATTCCAATAGATGGCGTGGTTTTAAATTTCTGAGGCATGCCACACGATTTTGGTACAATGAAACTGTAAAAATGTGCAAAAAAATACTATAAAACCAAATCGTCATTGTATTTAAAGAAAAAATATTCACGAACCGAGAAAACCCTTTTACTTGCAAGTCGCTGCTAACACCATCAATAGCCGTGGAACGGAACCAAACGCGATCGAAGTACTTTTAAAAATAATAATCTTAATCAGACGAAAAACGCTAGTTACGTCGGCACGGTTTCTTTGTATGGGATAAGACATCTGTATGCTAGCGTTATATTATTTGTGCCTCAGGTCATCTCGACACCTCATCTATGGCGAATATTCGGGGATAAATTAAATCAGCTTACAAAACCCCGCAGATGATACCTATAGATAACGATATCTAATGACACAATAAAACGACATATCTTATTAATTATATCTAAGTACCAAGTACCAATTCAAATCAATCGTAAAACTTGTTTACGACTGAATGTAAATTTCTAACGTAATGATATTATGTCTGCAACTCGGTGCACGAGTATATCCGACCATCAAGCTGTAACGCTAGGGTCACAGACAGGGTTGCCAACTGTACTCTAATATAGAGTACTGTACCGCTCCTGCCTGAGGCTCAGGTTTTTGTTCCAACGGTTGCAAATTTAACCATTGAAAAATAATTAACTCTCTAACTTATTTGACCATTTGTGAGGCTAGCAACTAAAGAAAAATGGGTTTTTCCGAAATATGCAACCTTTGGTTAGAATATTTACCCATTGGTAAGTTAACTACGGATAAAAAAATCTGGGCCTAAGTAATAACAGCCGCACGGGTCGATCTTCCAGGTTAAGCAACGATTGCCAAGGTCGGTCCGTGGATGGGTGATCATCTTTGGATAACCAGATGCCTCAGAAAGCACGTTAAGAGGAAATGCGATCGCAGACAGTCGACTGAATATCCTAAGTAAAAAGTCATAATTCGAGGTTAAGCTCTCGCCTATTTCCTCCTCCAATGTTGGACCAATTTAAAGGATATTCCATAAAATGAAAAATAAAGATATATACTGTGCCCCTATGTTTTCCTTTTTGATGATACATTATCTTTAGAAGCACTAGAACCCACAAAAGATGCTCAAAATTGCGCTGTCAACCTTTGTTGGCCATAACCCACCACGCAGGCCCAGTGCCGCTCAGTGTAATTTGGCACTGGGTCTGCGTGGTGGATTATGGCCCATTCCCTCTCTCACAGAGGGGAGGCCACATTAAAAGGCCGACGATGACGCGAAAAGTTCTGTTTTAAAAATACAAACAATAAAATGTACTCTTTTTAACACGCTTTTATTAGCTTGGTATGTATCTATGTATCAATGTAACTTTTGTCTACTTCTTTCTTCTTCAATCTTTGAACGTGATTTTCACCCCCTTCAAAACGTGGGATTGATTTGAAACTTTGCACACTTATCAAGGACCGATGATAATGCAATAATTTAGTCAAAGCCAAAGTCAAAATCAAATATTTTTATTCAACTAGGCCAATAAGCGGCACTTTTGAACGACAAACAAAAATTAAAATTTACAAATAATGAAAGTTGATTCTATCGGGCGCGTTTAAATAGTTTGTTTGTTTGTTTTGCCTTACCAAGATCTTCAGGATTAGCGACTTTTTAGTTCAATTTACCATTAAAGCGTGTTTTTAGAACTACAATTTATTATTTATAAGTCTATACTCTTCATTTTATCATCGTCATCGATAGCCTGACTTCGCCCACTGCTCTGCATAGGCCTCTATTTTGTACCAATCCACACACACGTTCCTGTGCCAGATAATCTCGTTTTTTTATCTGTTTCTGCCAAAACAGTTGGTAGCCCTAGTCATAGAGTAATTATAGCCCTGATACATTCAGAATAACAACGCGTTATCATGTAATATTTGACATCGACCAGAGACAATGACTGTTTACAATGTATGTAGTACATAGTTCGGCACAACCTCTGTGTCGGGATAGGTTGTTGACCTCTTTTCTATATGATACAGTAATCCATATTACTTGTGTAAGTTTTATTAATTAAACTTAATGTGATGTAATTTATTTAGAGCAGTGGTGGCCCAGTGGTATCGGCCGCGACTTACAAGTTGTAGGTCGTGGGTTCGAGCCCAGGCAGGCGCTTTACTTATTATTTCATCAGCACTTCTCTCAAAACGGTGAAGGAAAACATCGTGAGGAAACCGGCATGTCCTAGAACCAAAAATTCGAAGACATGTGACATCCACCAATCCGTACTGGGCCCGCGTGGTGGATTACGGCCCTTTCCCTCTCGCAGAGAGGAGGCCTGTTTCCCAGCAGTGGGAACGTTAATAGGCTGATGATGTGCTGTGTGTGTGATGTAATTTATAATTTAGATTCACTGATAGCTGTGATTGACTTTGAAACTTTTGCATTTTATTCGAATTTAAAATGGAGGAGGTTTGCAGTTCGTCTGTATATCTGAGTATGTTTTTCAAGTCAATGATTGTTAGGAACAAGATTAATAAATGCAACAATAACAGATTGATTTAGGCCCACTTTTTTGATCTCTGATTAACTTAACCAATAGTTAAATATGCTAACCAATGCTTTATAAATTTCGGTAAAACGCATTTCAATTCTTAGTCTAAAAAATTTTCAAATAATTAACTCTCCAACTTATATGACCATTTGTGAGGCTAACAATTGAAGAAAAATATTTATAATTTAACGAAATTTGCAATCATTGGTTAGCAAATTTAACCATTAGTTGAGTTAACTAAGGATAAAAAAACTGGCCTTAAGATCTACTCCTCCAACATAGATATTTTCAAGCCCTGAAACATGACCATTCAATTAAAAATCAGCCTCTATATTTAGCTAAAGATCAAATTATTCTTTTTTGCGGTGTGCCATCATTATTCGGACGGTCGTTGTTATTTTCTTATTTAACGATAAGTGTTTTTAATTATTGTGTAATGAAGATAATGGTATAATAACAGAGCTCTTTGCTTAACAACAACAAACACGCATTATGCATGTGAATTTATATATCTACCGACTGCTTCTATATACTGATTAGCACATCACAATCACACAAATGTTATAAAGGCGAAAGTTTGTGTGTGTGTGTGTTTGTTACTTCTTTACGCTCAAACGGCTGGACGGATCTGAATGAAAATTGGCCCGGAGATAGAATATAGTCAGGAATAGCACACAAGTTTGAGCAGAAATATGCCATATCATCTAGTAATGTAACATTAAACTATGTATTTCTTCATTTTTTGCGAAATAAAATTATTCTTATTCTTAATGTGTTCCCTCGGACAAAATTTCATCTTTCACGCGGGTGGAAGGAAGGAGTAGGTAGGTTCTTTATAATACAACAACATTTGGCTTAGTTTGTTAAGTCCCACCATGTAAGTTCCCTCTCACAGAGAAGAGGCCTGTATCCCAGCCGTGGGCATATTAAAACGCTGATGATGATGACAGTTTCAATCACAACCGAATGATCCTTCTAATCCATTGCTTCATTTATGTTTAAAAATTCGTATGCACGACACCTTAAAACACGCAAGGACTACTGTTGAGTTGACAAAATGAAATGGCTTCCTGAATAAAAATAATTCATTAAAAATCTTTTTCTAAAACAAGCTTTTTTCGAATTCTTCTCAGCAAACCCTTTTATATGATACCCATATCATGGCAGTGCACAATAAATAACTAGTCCGCCATCTTGGACCGCCCGCCATATTGGATTTAGAATGACGTCACTTGCCATGCATTGTCATCAAAACTAAACGTGTATGCAAAATTTCATCGTAATCGGTGGAAGACAACTGCGTTAAAATTCAGTTGCAAGATTTGACCCGAACACACATACATTGCAAATTGCAAGTTAAATAAAAGCTTGTAAAAATACGGAATTATCCTGCCGATACAGAAAACTATAAAATGTGACTGATAATATCACAATAACTCTGCCTGACATGAGGATCGACCCTAAGATCTCAGAAATCGCCGTGAACTTGCAATAAATCGGTGACTGATTGAAGCCGATCAAAGAAGTGGGTCAATCAACAATCAGAGATGGGTAATGATATGTAACGAGGGTAATTTAGTTAGCTTTTGCGGCTAAGGTCACAGTCACGCCTACCACCTACCTTCATATGCAATTATATGTGGTACATTACGTATCCATACGCACAAATCGTTTTGAGAATACTTGCATATGTCGTAGGCCAATCATTGAACTGGGCCGATCGAGATAAGCCTGGGCACATCACGATACTTGGGACTTAAACAAAACTGGTGCAATGTGGGTTTACTAAACTGGACCTCTGCCCAACCCTTCGACGAATACAGGCGTGATTTTATATTTACGTGGTGTAATATACATTTAACATTAAAGCTCGTTCCATAAGTTTGCCGTATGTCATTACTTTGCAGAATTTAATCCTTAAAAGAAACATTATCGGATGGTGCACACTGCATATTGTGTTTTATTCCAATATCATCTGGTTCGATTCCTGTCTAGGAATATAGATTTTTCTAAAATTATAAATGCTTCAGTTTTATTTTTCATTTAAATAGGATCTGAGTTTCCTTTGAGATTTATCCATTTCGTGATTTGGCCAATTATTTCATGATGTGCAGATCGATGAGAGCAACTTATTTGTCGATTTACCCAACTAGTCACTTTGCCACATCGAGATATGGCTGGGCGCATCGTAATGTAGTTCCGTTTCGCGACGCTGGTGGCGCTGTTTGCGGTCTGTCAGCCGTGTGTTTACGTGCGAGAAAGATGGTAAAATACTTTGGTCATCCTACGACTCTATTTATTCAACCATGGCTGGGTAAATCTTTATTAACTAATCGTCTTTTAGTTTGCTAGTAATCATTTTCTAAACTTGATTTTATTTGCTTGTACTTTGCACCCTACAGACTATATTTATACTATATTTATATTTATATCTATACTACAGACTATTTTTTTTTTTTTTTTTTTTTTTTTTTTTTGTTATTAGACAGGCAAATCAAGAAATACCCGCCAAAAAGCCAGCGTATCGTGACGTGCCTAGGCAGATCTCGATCAGCCCAGTTCAACGATTGGCCTACGACACATACAAAGTTGAGCGTCTCCTGCTACATATCTGCAATGAACTTTGGCCGTTAACATAGCATTATGTTGGATAACAAAAGATTTTTTTGTAACGTTAACTGGGGATTAGACACCTACTATCATTGACATAAGTTTTATGTACAGCTCCAATGCAAAACTTTAGAGATATTATCATTTTAATAACATGCTTCGAAATAATCGCAACTCACACGGACAATGCAAACTCTGCCAAATTGCGCAAAAATTCTCGCGACGCGGCGACGCGACGTACGACAAGAATCTTACGCACACATATTTGTCATATAAAATGTTTACGTATTTGGGAAAACCCTACTACACCTACTATTAGTTCTGTGAATTAATTATGTTTAGGTATTTATTTACTCTATAAGTTCATTATATATCAATATTTACTTAACACCGATTATATTAATAAAAAAAAACATATAAAGTGTTAGAAATATTTGATAAGTATATATGTGATTCATATTAATCCATGAAGCATTGACAAACTCACAATTATAATAAATATGTACTTATTGAATTTCATGTATATATCATAATATCAGTATGGATATTGTATACCATAATCTGAACACAGCTAACCACAAATACACATTGGTTTCGTCGATTTTAAAACATAATATATACAGTTTTTCTATACAATCTGCAGGCTATCCTGTTCCAATGATGAATACAATATGCATCATCATTACGAATAGATCCGTATATAGGTATGATTGCTTTTAGAATTCACTAATGATTAAACACTCTTTGTTTTAGGTTCTTTAAAGGTACCTAATTATCTACAATTAAGTGATTGATCTTCGTAGACTAAGAGCCCCCGCAAGCTACAGAATTTTTATCGACCGATAGTTTGGTCGGATTAAAAATAACATTAATTGCCGAATCGTTGTAATGTGCGCATTTGCATACTTCCTCATACTGATTAAAGGCCGGACTAAACTATCGTCCGATAATAAGTCTGTCATTTGCGGGGGCTCTAAATTATACTTTTTGTAAGTGTGGTGTCGTGCAGAATATGATACACTTGCTAGATGGCACCAAATGCCCAAACACCTGCACTTTAGAAAACCTTATAGAACGCCAGTGATGCTGCAATTAACGTAGCCATCTACTGGACCCAAAATATTTAAAGAGTTTACCGTCGATTCGAAAAGAAGATGTCAATATTTTTTGTCAATTTAAACTGTATGAGGCCGGTGTTTTAGATTCAAACTCAGAAACCCAAACGGAGGGCGGTTACGGACTATATCCGATCCGTGTCCGTGAAATTTCGGTTCCGAAGTAGCCGTACTTCTTGTACGCATGCTTACGCACTACATCCGAACTCTATCCGTCATAATTATAACATTTTGAACTCGGAACTCTAATCACGGTCACGGTCGTGTAGTCCGTAACCGCCCTGACTACTCTGAGTAACACCGAAACAAACTCAGAGGTCGAAATTCTCTTTTAAAGTTCTATCAAAAATTTAAATTTCCTCGACCGCTCAGTTTATTCTATTTTGAATCCAACAAAGTCACTAAACGAGTCAACCACTAAGCCTTTTTTGGTTTTCGGGGAGAAAACTTCCAAAAGCGCCTAGACTTTTTGAGGAAAATACCAAGGAGTGTGGGGTTTTAATCTCACTAAAACCACCCCGGTCATCGCCATTAGCAAATGAAACATGACCTCTTAACAAAACCCACCACTGTACACCCTCTGTGCAACGCCTGTTAGGGCACATCTCTGGGGAGATTGAAAAACCGTGTCCCCTGAGCAACTACTAAACCCAGGCCTGTGCCTTGAACCTTTAAACAATCACAACTTAATGTTATTATTTTTAATTCATTATCTATTGGTCATATTTATTTATAAATGTTTATTAATTTAAACACAGATTGACATTTGCATAACATTTGGTTAAGCAGTCGTTAACACACAATATTTATCAACGAACCGGCCGGTTGATAACTGATGACAAGTTATGGGGTCGGTCATCGTGTTTACAATAATAATACCAGCTTGTTACTGTCCCACTGCTGGGGAAAAGGCATCTTCTCATACAGCGAAGGTCCGAGCATTAATTATCACGCTTGTTCAGGACAGGTTGGCCATTTCAGACTTAAATTAACTAAAATCCATGTTTCCTCACGATATTTTCCGTAACCGTTGTCAACGATGTCCAAGATAAAATTAGAACGTGCATGTTACTTGAATAAATCACGTTAGTACAGATTACTTGCCCAGATTTGAACCTACATCCTCAAGCGCGAGAGAGGCGATCTCTTAAGGTAACACTAGTCGAAAATTCTTCCATACAAACGTAGTCTGGGGATTATTCCACTGTTTGACGATGTACGTTCAAAATAAAAGTGATATCAATTTATCTCATCATTATCTAGCCCTGTATGGAAGCAAAAAAGTAAAAAAAGAAAATATTTGAAAGTTATGAGCGTCGAAAGTTCCACATTTCGACACTAATTTTAACGCATTTTTGGGAGCGAATAAATACCATAAGAAGACGGAAAATTGCAAAACGGCCTCCATACAGGGATAGGTTAGTAGTTCAACAATGCAAATAATTTTATTTTGAACAGATAGATTTAGTCGTTTTGCCATGATATCTAGACTGCCGTCTGTTTATAAAATTTCGCGCGCTCGGTTTCGTCCTAAATCATTATCCATTTCGATACAAATTTGCAAAAGTGTGTATTCGTACGCGAACTAGCTTCCTACTGCTCATCACAGCATCTATCTTTTCCGCACGTGTTGTCGGTTGATACAAAATGCATTTTAACCCCGCGCACAAAATAGTTCGTACCCTTAACAAACAATGTTTATCAATCAACTGGTCGATTTATGAATGATGTGAAGATGACATGTCATCGTGTTATTCATAAATGTGAAAAACAGTTCCAAGAAGTAGTCTCTACTGTTTGTTAATTTATCGTGGGGAAGTACGTTTTACATTCTGCGTGATTGCTAAAGATCATCACAACATACCCTATAAAAGTGTAAACTGGAAAATTACATGGGTTTGCAATGTATTTGTATTTGTTTGCTATTCACTCAATTTTATGATATTAATTTAATTACGCTTGCCAGTATCAGTATTGTGTGCATAAATATCTGTAATTATAGTTATAATAGGTACTAAACTCCATTTGCGATAACATTAGACGTTTAAATTAGCCCATTTTACAGCCCGTTCAAACGATTTTGAGTTCTATTGCGTTGGTGATACGACAAATGGTAGCTGTAGTAAACAGTTCGTTTTGGTAACAGGTTTATGCTTTTTATGTCATCCTTAAGTTTACGGAATAGAACTTAAAATCGATTGAACGGACTGTAAAACGATTTGGAAACGTGTCTAATGTTATTTCAAATGTATAGTAATTCATAATAACATTGTATGATTTAATTAATATTGATTAATACTGTAACCTAATTGGTAATTACAGTTTTGAGCCGTTTGGGGTCGAAACGCTTGGGTCATGGGGCCCAAGTGCACGTCTCCTTTTTAAGGAGATCTCTCGCCGACTGATCGACACCGTGCGTGACCAGAGGGCTGGCTCTTTCTTTGCGCAAAGAATCAGCATTGCCATTCAACGTGGCAATGCTGCCAGTCTTCTGGGCACGTTCTCGGATGACAGCGATGTGGATGAGTATTTCGACGCCTAAGTGTACCTTTCTTTTGTATATAGTGTAAGTAGTTAGTTTAATTTTAAGATTGTAAAGTTTACTTTTGTTTAGTGTTTAAGTATGTACATATATAATATTTTTAATGTCTAAAATAAATTTGGAAGTCAATAGGAACTGATAAATAATATATTGATTTATATGTCATAATCCAGGTTATGGTCTACCTTTGTGTCTAAGTTACATCCAAATCAGTTTAGCCGATGAGATGTGATTGATTAACAAAAATTACCACACTGAACAAAATAATTGGCACTCACACACTACACTGAACAAAATAATTGGGTCTTGCGAACTTTTTGCTTATTTTTTTTTTTGTACCGGTAAATCCGTGTTAAAGGTTTTTGGGCTTAAAGGTTATTTTTATGTATTCAGTGCCTCGTGCATTCATGACACTGATCAAATATTATGACTTCCGATTAAATTTATGTAATTTGCTATCAACTGTGCGTTATCAATGCATGTTTACAGTTTTATACTTATGTTCGCAGGTCCTGATGTGATTATTTTAATAATACCTAGATAATTCTAAATTCTTCTATTTATATAATTAAAAAAAAAACACACATTTAGAAAATTCGTCCTCTACAACTTCTAAATTTGTGGAAGTTGGTCATTTTTGCCCATGGATAATCCCAGGCAATCCCATCGGATAAACGAGTTGTCGGTACGAACATACATACATACCCTACAGCACGATCAAAGGGAAGGCAGAGTCGGGTACCCCAAAATTCGCTCGTAATATGTACTTGAGATTATATACCGACATACATATCTTGACATACATGATAATAATGTGCGAATTATAGACATAAAAGACTAATTGACTCGACTTGAGGTCGCTGAGTTATCGGCACAGTAAAACAGACGCCTCGGTACAAATGTCACTATGGATATCAAGTGGAGTGTACCTAAATATATAGATGATGCTTTATAAACCGCCAAGAATTGGATATTTTTTGTATAATATATTTTAAGTAATGTTAGTCACTGAATATCAGATTTTGCTGCTACCTGTCTGACACTAAACTTCAGATTTTGGTGTAACTGTCAGACACTCAAACTCTCATTTTGATGCTTCCTGTCAGACACTCAAACCCTCATTTTGATGTCACATCAAAATTAGAGTGTCTATCAATTCTAATTTTCTAATTCTAGAGGACCTTTATGTCATACACCAAACTTTAAGTGTTGTCGACTTACAGGCACCCCGTTTTATATTTTATGAAAAAGACACTCAAATTCTAATTTTGATTCTTACTGTCAGACGCAAAACTTCAGTAGTGTTTGATGTACGACACTGACAATTATTAATGATATAGTTTTCGCCAAACTTCTGGGCCGCCCTGAAGGTGGTTTTCCGATGCGCAAGGCACGAAACGGTGCTATTTTTGTATGAGATTTACTACTGCGCAGCCATTGTAGCCAAATTCAGGGCGGCCAAGAAGTTTGGCGAGAACTGTACTAATATTCTTAAAAAAAAGCTGTAAATATATTAATGATAGTAGAAAATGTTATCGTTCAAAAAAAAGGAAATGTGGCGCCGTCGCTGTCCATCACTCTATTATGAAGTACTTACTTGTGTCACAGACCACAGTGTCACTGACATTTTGATGGCACGATGTTATCACTACTATCTAATAATGCCGGTTGTACACTCTCGCGCAACAGCCCGAGGAAACGGTGTACATTGAGTTTTAAACAAAATACTTCATGAACTCAGTACTGAGAGCAATGTAAGTACATCATCCACACGGGCCCTCGCGCGAGAGTGTACACTTGTACAGCCGGCATAAAAGTTTTAGTCAACTAACACATTTTTTTTTTTTTTTTTGAAAAGTTTCTCAATTAGAATTCTATAGTGCAAATCTGCCTCTAAAAAAAACCAAAAGAAAATATTCAATCGATAAGTGCCATAAAACCGCATTTAAATTTTACATTTTCAAATTTCGCGCGTCGTTTGCGAAAACGCTGGACGCAGTGGACGCCATATTGCTCTGTGGTCTTGACGTCAGTTGGCTATGTAAACAAATGCGCCGATAGGCCGATACGCCGATCAGTTGACAGTTTTTAGTTAACACAGCCTTATGACGTATTAATGTGGCGGCTACTATTTCATATTTCATGGTGTTATAAAACAGACTAAAAAAACTTAAAACTTAGAAATGAATTTTTAAATTTATTTTGTTATTTTATGAACTAAAATTAACATTTTCCAACTGCTTTTTTCCTAAACATATAAATATATATTATATGTTTAGGAAAAAAGCAGTTGGAAAATGTTAATTTTCGATATATTATATGTTTTTGATATATTATATATATATTTATAAATTTTACTCATATAGAGTAAAATACTCTGTTCTAATGCGTCAACTGATTCGTTTCGTTTATTAATAAAATTCTAACAATCAAATATGACTTGATTGATGTTAGTTTTTATTTTACGCCGGAATTGCCGTCATAATCATCAAGGAAACAAATGCTGATAGATAGCTTCCGATTAGTACTGATAACATTTTGTCATCAACGGATATAAAGTATAATTCCAATAGATTTCCTGTCATAATTAAAATAGGTACGTAAGTACCTAAAATATTGGGAAATGGCTTTCGAAATTAAGATGCTTGGATTTTATACAGGACTACAGTAGTCACAGTGGATCTTTCTGTGTCTGAAGTTGGCTGTAAGATCCTGCGCAGTTGCTATTTTTGTGTCAATGTAAAAATAGAAGACAGCATTGTGTAACTGCCTCTTTCACTAGCTTACGTTTGTCGCATCGTCCTATCTAGCTTACTCTATGCAGTATTCTCGTTGACAAACAGTTTCTTGTGCAATAGTTCGCAGAGCCAACTTCGGAGGCAAAAATATGCGCTGTGACTACTGTACTAAATACTTCACTCATTTCTCAATTTTTATTGAAATCCGTTCAGTAGTTTTTGCGTGAAAGAGTAACACATATACATAGTTACAAACTCACATATAATGGTTTTTTTTTTTAATTTTACCTATCCACGAATATAAAGTACGTGTTTATGCAATATTTTTTGAATTCATAATTGGAACATTACGTTGTGAGTGTAGATAAAATATTATATTAGTAGGATAAGATTTTTTTAAATGAACATATTGGTAAATAGAATAAAAGGTATTGTTATAAAATATTCAAGGCGGTATTGTTCATAATATAAGTTCCTGCATAACTCGATACATATAACCATAACTCGATAACTCTAGCGTGCCTATATTCTCACTTATAAATAACGGGTTTACTCGTAAACTAAAGAGCCTTAGATTGCTTTAATTAGTATCTAAACTACTCATAAAAAAAAATCGCTGTATAATTTTAATGATTATTCCTACATAAGGCTTGGTGCAGACTTAAGTCAAGACTGGATCTAGACAGGCTGACTTTTAACTGTAGATATTTCGGGGTGTTAAAGTGCCAATGAATATGAACAACTTCCACTATGGGACCCTGCAAAAGATTTATTGAACTGATGATTGAATGAACAAAACAGATGGTCTATTCTGTAAAATCCCACCGTGGTAACTTAGGTAATGTCATCTGTCATTTTATTTTGATTGACAGCTCACAAAATTTTACAGTAGTAGACATTTTACAGTATAAGTTATACAAATAAATTTTAAACTATCGTTGGGTCTGCTTGCAAAACCGGGACTATGTTGGCTTCGCTGGGGACACCGGGATAGACTGCCTGAAACCGGGACTATCCCGCGCAAACCGGGACGTATGGTCAAGTTAAGTTGAACAATACCTACAGATGTCAAAGTGTTCATAAATAAGCAAATGTATTGAACTATAATCGTGACAATCTCAGAAGTCCGATGACATTTCTCATTTTACAAGCCGCGATAACTTTGTATAGAGTTTACGAAACATCTAATTCGTAATCCTAATTAATTACTATGTTACCTATACACTATAACAACGAGTATTTTTGTAAGCATCAATTTTAACACGTATTTTTATAGCTGTCAAATCAGACTTTTTTTTTATATTTTAGCTCCGCACGGTTTGTGCATTTAGTCAGTGTCAAGTTTAGAGTAGAAGTTGAGAAGTTCTAGTTTCCTTAGATTTTAGTCGTTCAAGTTAGGCCCCAATAAAATGTAACTTTATTGGAAGCTTCTACGGAGTTTTGTCGACACCATGTACAAACTCTTGTTCTACCGCTGTGTTTTACTTGCCCACACTCGTGCACGTTCACTAATATTATTAGAATAAAAACCACCACTTTTACACTATTAATATTCAATTTAACACGATTATAGGAAAATAAAAAAGAGAAGCAACATAGACGCCATCACGTTCCCGCCAAAACTCCCAAATCAGACTTAGATTATCACGATTATAAGACAAAACTGTCATGCAGAAATGTTTTGACTGTAGTGTGTGCACTGCCTAGTTTGTTAACAAAAACGTGTCACGGGTCAATTAAAACGAGGAATCCTTGATTTATTTTTCTAGTTGTTAGGTACACTACCTGTACATTCCATTGTATTTAGTAAGAGTACATTCCATTTATGTATAGCATGATCAACACTGAATCAAGCTTCTTTTGAAAAACTACGAGTTTCTGTTTGATGATGACAAACAACAGTAAACCACTGTGACGTATACTTATTATACGCTATTCATATTCAAATATTAAATGTTTACTAAGAAACAATAAATTTTATAATTAGTTACCTATCCATTTGTCGGTGAAGGATAATTTTTATGTTTTAGCATGATAAATATTGTGTATGGTTATTTTAAATGCAGTTACTTTTTTTCTACCCACTAATTAGCTAAACTAATCTCGTTTTATATGTTTTCTATTGTATAAATTGTATATATTGTATAGTTAATCATGTATTTTTATGATGATAGATTATTAAAACTGTCTCTTTCATACACACTGCCTCATAATGAATGCATGCAAATCGCAATTTTATAATAAATCGCTAACTCTTTTGCCTCAATAAGGCACATTTAGAATATAATAGAATACTCTTTATTGTGTACACCATATAAGTTACAGAAAGTATAGACGAAGAAAACATTACACTGGGAGACACAATGGGCGGCCTTATCGCTAAAAGCGATCTTTTCAATACAACCTTTGGATGGATTTAAAAAATTAAAGGAAAGACAGTACTGTAGGTAGTCTTTGGTGTACTATTTATAAATAAAATAAATACAGATATATATAGACAAATATTTACAGTAATAAGTATGGAACAAAAGCATAGAAATCAAGAATAACAACTATTAAAGAGAGAGGCGCATATATACATTGGAAACTATCGATTTTGAATGAGATTTGGAATGATCTGTTCACAATATATCGAGATTAATTTCACCAGATTAATTACAAACTTACGGTGTCTGCAATAACCGGTAATACACTCACAATTTCCCATAAAGGATATCTGCTTGTTATAATGGAGCTGTAAATGTGAACGCCCCTGCCTTTCCATATCACAATGAACTGTACAATTTTTTTATAAATATGATAAAGAGTACTCGGGGCATGATCGCTCAGTTCGCGCAGGGCAAGTTATTTTTGCTTCAAGTGCACTTATATTTAGTTTAAGTGCACCGCCTTGAAGATTCCTTCTACTTATGATTATTATAGAAACTTTCTCTTTGTGAATTTATTAAGAGGAAATATGGGCAGAGAGCGCCGACTGAATTTCCTTAGTAAAAAGTCATAATTCGAGGTTTGGCTCTAGTCTCTTTCCTCCTCCAATATTGGACCAATTTAAAAGACTGGTAAAGTAAGATATATACTATGTCCCTATGTTTTCCTTTTTTCATTTATATTTGTCAAATTTGTACACTAAGCCTCTGTTGACAGCGCAATTTTGAGCATTTTTTGAGAGCTCTAGTGCTTTCAAAGGTAATATATCATCAAAAAGGAAAACATAGGGACATAGTATATATCTTTAATTTTCAGTTTACGGAATATCTTTTAAATTGGTCCAATATTGGAGGAGAAAAGAGACAAGAGCCAAACCTCGAATCATGACTTTTTACTAAGGAAATTCAGTCGGCGCTCTCTGTCCCCGTTTCCTCTTAACATGTAGCATTAAATAATGGCCGCAATGATATCTAGATATTTCTGTTCATCGTGCGTCGTATCGAAAATTTAAAAAAAAAACATAACTTTCCTTTTGGCTTCGCTGTAGTCGGTAGGTAATTAATTACTTTTGTCATTATATCGATGGTAGTGTTATGTAACCATTGTGTTTACCAGGTTTTGATAAAGATCAGATATATACCCGCGCAAAACTAATAAGAAATATGTTCGCGGTTAAATATGTATAAAATCACGATTGATATAATATATACCTAACCGGTTCGGTATTTTCAATGTTCGGTCAAGACCCAATAACACTAAAATTATTTTATTTATGCTGGCTATGTAATCATCGTTTTTTTAGATTTAAAATTATAATAATGCGGTTTGTGGGTAGGCAGTGTTCGTACCGGTTCTAAAGTGCCAAAAACCAATAGATATAAAACTATTTATTGCTTTATGTCAGTGGTTATTACTAGCTAGTCAACTATGTTTGCATTGGATTCGATGTTTTTAGATTTTTTATAATCCCAAACATTAGATAATAATTCTTACTTGACAAACCTATATTCAATTTTTAATCATTCTATATTTTGTCATTCTGCCAGAAAAATAACGATACTTAACCGCACAAAAAACACTAAGTTACAGCAGACGACGACGCAGACGAGTTAACAGCAGAAAAATACATGGCTTTCACTAACTTAAACAAAGCACTTGTTTTTCACGATTATTCAAACAGTACGTCACATCGACTCACCTTCATATTTACTCTTTCCTTACGATATATTTTTTAATCACTAACACAACACACTGGATTCTCTCGGCCGCGTGTGATTGTCGAATGAATGCTGTAGCTGGTAATAATTAGTGCCGTATCGTAGTGCCTCGCTGTCGACTCTGTGTGACACATCCCTGTTTTTTATCGATAGTAAATAGTCGATACTAAAAACTGGCACTTTTTTGTTTTTGCCCTACTGCAAAGAGTGGGTTATGGTTTTATTAACACGTATCTGAGTATTCTTGAAGCCCTTGAATCATACCAACGACTGGATGTTTTTAGGGTTCCGTACCCAAAGGGTAAAAACGGGACCCTATTACTAAGACTCCGCGGTCCGTCTGTCACCAGGCTGTATCTCATGAACCGTGATAGCTAGACAGTTGAAATTTTCACAGATTATGTATTTCTGTTGCCGCTATAACAACAAATAGGTACTAAAAACATAATGAATTAATATTTAAGTGGGGCTCCCATACAACAAACGTGATCATTTTGCCGTTTTTTGCGATAGTGGTATTTTAATAATGAGTAATTTACTTGTATGAAAACATCAAACAACCCAATGCAGAAAATAAACACTAAAAAGTTCCGAACAAAACTAGTCAATGTAACCGATTACGGCAAAGCCCGAATGGTTTTTATGATTTTAGTCAAGTTTTCAAGTGGACTTAGTTGGTGGCAAACATCTGTAATTAAACTAAAATAAATGTAAGTGCAGACTGCAGTGCGATCCGCCGTCGAAATCGGATGCGTCTACTATAGTGAAGGAAATTAATTTTGCTCCGAGTTATTAAATGCTTGCTACTGCTTCTAAAATTAACTTTTTTTTTAACTTTGTAGCCGGGTTTTCTGATAAAAGTATTCTTTCAATTAATAATTATGTTTGTAAAAGGTTAATCACAGGAAGTTCTGTCCTGATTATTAAATTTGTTTCACTGATAGGAAGCTACACTAACGCTGAGATGCCGTGAATACTCGCTATTATTCGGTATTCGGCATTATTTGTCATCTTTTGTTATTCGTCGAATACCGAATAATTGCGCCTTTTATTCAACATTCGGCGGATAGTTGTCTAAATAAATAAATTTATACTTCTAATGAACAGAAAACTATAAATAATAATATAATATAATAATAACATAAGTTTTATTTATTTTTGTTAAACAAAACACATTTGGTATAATTATTATCTATAAAGCTAATATTATAAAGCTGAAGAGTTTGTTTGAACGCGCTAATCTCAGGAACTACTGGTTGGAATTGAAAAATTCTTTTTGTGTTGGATAGTCCATTTATCGACGAAGGTTATAGGCTATATAACATCACGCTATGACCAATAGAAACGGAGCATAAATGAAAAATGTTGCTAAAACGGGCTAAAAATTTTCTATTTGAGAACTGGTGGGTACAGTAGGTATGGTAGGTAGGTAGCCAATTGACGGGAGCGAAGCCCCGGGAAGTTAGTAAGCTATATTTCTAAAGTTCATTAAAATCCGTTCAATAGTTTTTGCGTGAAAGAGTAACAAACATCCATCCATTTGTCCATCCATCCTCACAAACTTTTACGTTTATAATAGTGGTAGGATAGTTTAGTAGGATGTATTTCATGTCAGCATTTTAGTAGACCAAGTACACCCTTTCCAAAATGAGCGAGTCGCTAGTATCGATATAATTTGCCAATGACGCGTGGGGACAACACTGATCCTAGACGTATTACTTTTCTCTGAACGACGGTATTCAGTTTCGCATATTTACAATAGCATCTTCATTGGATTGGGGACTGCAGAAATTGTATAGGTACCTAATTAATTATTTTAATTAATGTCTACCTACTATAATTGATAATTATGTAACCTACAGAATAAAATGACGGAATGCCTAAACCTTCAGCAAAGACGGTACCAAACAGTAATATATAATCTCTGGTGTAGGGTATGTCGATTTTTTTTTTGACAAATATGTTTATAGCTTATCCTGCCCGCGTTACGATTTTGAATTGATGTAAATAAGGACATTTACGCTCTTAATGTAACATCGAATATTGATTGTGATTATGGTTTTACAAACAACTGTAATTTTTTTAGACCAGTAATTTTCAAAGTGGTGGCGCACCTCACTAGGGGGCAACATGTAAAGGGGGGAGGGGCTGAGTGCGATGGGCGAGTGCATAGTATTCCGTCGCCCGCGTAAACCTAATGTTGCTAATGATGTTGTGCACTTTCTTTTATTGAACCCAGAACTGGGAATCTTGACCAAATCTTGTCATAACTTCTCTCTACCCTTCCTTTCTTAACCTTTTCTTAAATAAAATAAGTTTTTACTAGATGGCGCGATATGCATCGATTTGTTATTGAATTCTGTGTAAAATTAATGTTTTCTAGAATTGATCATAAACATTGTATGTTCTTGTTTAATCAATTCTCCTAAGCACAAAATTATGGCATTTTGGGCTCCTAATTCACATTTCAAAGATAATTTGAACAGATCATTTAAAATTGATTCCAATAGATGGCGCGGTTTTAAATTTCTCTTATTCTTTTAATTTGTATTGTAACACATTTTGATACATTGAAACAGTAAAAACATGCACAAAAATATACTATAAAACAATCGTCACTGTATTTAAGGCGCAGATACCCCTGATTTTAAAATGAGAATCACGTCTAAACGGCTCGTCGTTCTTTTTTGGAAAAATATTCGTTACATTAGACCATTTTCTTAATAAATTGATCTAAGAAAATTATGAGTTTTTATGAGTTCGTATAACACAGTGTAATTAATTTGTAAACTTATGTCTAAAACAGACAAAAACACGACAATCGCACCAAAACGGCTAGACGTATTTTAATGAAATCGACACCATCTCAAAGACAATTTAATTATCTACGTTTTGATCTGAGGCTTTTTTTTTAAAGTCATAGAATAATAAGGAAAATAGAAAAAAACTGGCCAAGTGCGAGTCTGACTCGCGCACGAAGGGTTCCGCACCATTATCGCAAAAACGGCAAAAAAATGACGTTTGTTGTATGGGCGCCCCCCTTAATTTATTTTATTTTAATTTAATAATAATAATTTTTTGAAGTGAATATACAACTAAATATTCTGTGAATATATCTTGTTGTTCCATCTTAGTTATATTTTCACCTCAACACCACATCATTACGATTCCCACACCACAAAATAACGACCTCCACACCACACCATTACTTCACAACTCATAACAATTTAGTTTAATTATTGTATGAATTTAGACATTTTGTAATCATTTCATAATAATCGAATAATAATTTAATGTAAAAAAATTCAATAAGTTAGAAATAATTAATAATAATCTAATCTAAGTATGTATATTTGAATTTAATTTAATAATACTATAATATAAAAATTGTAATAATAATCTAAGAATATATGAATTTAATCATTCTTTAATATAAATATTGTAATAATAATTTAAAAATGATATGTATGCTATTGTTTTCCGTGTACTTTACCAAAGGTAGCAATAATTGTAATCAAATCGACTAATAATCATAGTTCTGTTGGGGGGCCTGGTAATCTGTGTTACAGGATTTCCTAGTGCGGATGCCAGTCTCCCACAAAGGATTTACCAAATAATATTGCACCATTATGTAATAGTTTAAGAAACCTTTGTGGAAGAGAATTAAATATTTTATTATTATTATTATTATTTTGAAGTGTTTCAACTTCTCAGCTCTCAGGCTGGTTCAAGCTACATTTACGGGCCAAGACCAAGTAAATGCAGCATGTGGTGTGTTATGTTGAGGATAAATGATGTGGAGCTATTTCGTTTTCATCAATTTGCATGAACTTTCTGACAATTCGACATGTGTTTAAGATGGCTGCTTTTTGAAGGGTGATATAGATGTTTTCATTTAGATCAAGCAACTTCAGACTATGGAGAAGGTGGTTCGGAATAACGCCTGTTGTGGAAAGGACTATGGGGACCACATAAACTTTTTCTTGCCGCCATATTCTAACTATTTCGTCCTTGAGTTCTGCATATTTACTAATTTTTTCTGTAATTGTCTTCTGTATATTATGTGTGTTGGGAACAGCAATATCTATTAGGTAAGTGACTTTATTCATTTTATCCTGTATGGTAATATCCGGTCTATTGTAGTGAATTGTCCTGTCAGTGAGTATGGCGCGGTCATAATAAAGTTTATGTTTGTCATTTTCTAGTATAGTTTGTGGCGTGTAATTATAATAAGGGGTGTTAGTGTCCTGTATGAGTGAATATTTAACAGCCAGTTTTTGATGTATAATATTTGCTACCTGATTATGTCTGTGTGTGTAATCTGTCTGCGTGAGAGTTGTGCATGCTCCTGTTATGTGCTGGATCGTTTCAGGCTGGATGTGGCATTTACGACATTTATCGCTATTTACTGAAGGATCTTTGATGATGAATTTTCTGTAGTTTCTAGTATTAATTATCTGGTCTTGTATTGCAATCATAAATCCTTCAGTTTCAGGGAATAAATTACCAATTTTAAGCCATTTATTTGACGCTACTTTGTTTACATGTGATTGTTCTAAGTCATGCGGATGTCGGCCATGAAGTACTTTCTTCTTCCAGTCTTCCATTTTTTGTATCTGTGGGTTAGCGACAGTTCTATCTTGGGTATGTAACTGTTCATGTAAATTAAGAGGGGTGTAATTGAAATCATTTAGTTCTATGGCTTTGTGGATATTACTTGCGCGAGATTTAGTATGAAAGAATGTTTTGAGTCTGAAGACTTGTTTCCGCCAAAGATTCTGGATGTCTATTAGGCCTCTCCCGCCGTTTTGTCTTTTTATAGTAAGTCTTTCAGTAGCAGATTTAGGGTGTAAATTATTATGTTTTGTAAGAATGGTGCGAGTAGTTCGTTCTAATTGTTCAGTGTCTGTTTTTGTCCATTTAATATTATTATTATTATTTCAAGCGTCTACCTGTTGCCGTTATTGATATCGAGCAAAAAACGGCAAAAAAATCACGTTTGTTGTATGGGAGCCCCCCTTAAATATTAATTTTATTCTGTATTTGTTGTTATAGCGGCAATAGAAATACATCATCTGTGAAAATTTCAACTGTCTAGCTATCAAGGATCATGAGATACAGCCTGGTGACAGACGGACAGACAGACAGACAGACGGATCGTGAAGTCTTAGTAATATGGTCCCGTTTTTACCCCTTGGGTACGGAACCCTAAAAACTACTTAATTATGGGTCGCGCGGGAGTGAAACGAGTGCGCGTTTTGTTCCCTCAAGGTCGTTGGCGTTAGTCGTCGTCTTAAGCTAAAGATCCCATACGTAGGTGGTTGTATAGGGGATGTCGGTGAAATCGGGCAGTAGACATTCTCTACCAGTCCAAGAGTGGTGGCGAGATACAATTCCCTAAAGTGAAAAACAGACAATATTATTACAGTAACTTATTAAATAACACTAATGCATTCTATTTATAATTAATGTCAGTGTTATAATTAGTTGTCTGTTATATAGTTATGCCGATATAATGTGGTCTAGATAGATAAGCCATGTTACATCTTCATGGTTTTGAAGGATTTAATAATTATGATACAGTTAGAATTCGAGAATATACAATTTCGCATATTGGTCTGTATACCTAATCTACCTAATATAATAATAACCCTTGAATGCCCTGGACCGATCACAGATGATATATCTGTCAAGATGTAGGTTTACAGTTTAGCGAACATAGTTACTATATTCTTTACTAACTGTTGCCTGCGATTTCGTCCACATCAAACTCGTAAAACTAAAAAAAAACCGCCCAAGTGCGAGTCGGACTCGCGCCCGAAGGGTTCCGTACCATTATCGCAAAAAACGGCAAAAAAAAACACGTTTGTTGTATGGGAGCTCCACTTAAATATTTATTTCAATCGGTTTTTAGTATTTGTTGTTATAGCGGCAACAGAAATACATCATATGTGAAAATGTCAACTGTCTAGCTATCACGGTTCATGAGATACACCCTGGTGACAGACAGACAGACATACGGACCGCGGAGTCTTAGTAATAGGGTCCCGTTTTTACTCTTTGGGTACGGAACCCTAAAAACGAGTACATTTTTTTTCACGTGGAGTACGCGAACCCTAATTCTTATTCCATAATTTAAAAAAACTCAAAGCTTCAGCTATCTGCCAAAGAAAGTCCTGTCAAAATCGGTCCAGCACTTTCTGAGATAACACGGAACAAACAGAAAGACTGACACAATAAAAAAAAAATGTTTTATTGTTGTGCCGTATCAACTCATCATCTGCATTTACCTAAAAGCTATTATTTTGATATTACAAACAGGCACTTTACTTGTATGTATTTGTGTAGATATACTCGTAGATTTCTACCCCTACTATGTCATGTCATGGTAGGCTAGTAGGTCTGTACTTAATTAATAGATAAACAACCATTACTTTCATCGTAAAAAGCTTTTGTCTCTCTTAAACCTCCGCCAGCAATTGGATGATTTGTATAGCGAATTTATTCATCATCATCTGCCTAGCCTTTTCCCAACTATATTGGGCTCGGCTTCCATTCTTACCGGATTCAGCTAAGTACCAGTGTTTAATATGGAGCGACTGCCTATCTGACCTCCACAACCCAGTAACTGGGTAACACGGTACCCCTTGGCAAGAATGGTGTCAGATCTCAAGCTTCTGACTACCCGTAACGACTGTCAAAGATCTTCAAATAACAGCCGGGACCAACGGCTTAACGTGCTTTCCGAGGCACGGAGGCAACTCGGTATGTTGAAATGGTCACCCATCCACGGACCGACCTCGTCAAGCGTTGCTTAACCTTGATGATCGACCCGTGCGGCTGTTATTATTTAGCCACGAGCTCGTACAGCGAATTTATTATTCCCTCTTAAATTCCTATGAAAAAATTAAGAGCAATCTGTTTTACCAAAATAACTAAAGTTTTATTTTAATAGGCTCTTCGGCTCCATAATTTTCGACGAGTGGTACAATCGGACCATGCATTATTTATTTATTAATATTAAATTAATCAAAATTTTGACCTTTGACACAAATAACTCTTTAAATTACATAATTTATCTAGTAGTAAACACGCTTCGATCTTCGGAACGCAAACGTTTCGTTCAAAATGTTTAGTACAGGCCTTCGGATCACAAGGCCAAGAGGCGAACACTGGGGCCCATGTGCAATGCTGCGACTCCTGGCCTTGTGATCCGAAGGCCTGTACTAAACAATAGCTAAAAAAACTCGATAAAGTCACCATTCAGACAAGAAAAAACTAAATCAAAATCGATTTATCCGTTTAGGAGCTATGATGCCACAGAGATACACAAACACACAGGCACACACATCAAACATGCGTCAAACTTATAACATCCTTTTTTTCCGTCGGGGGTTAAAGGCTATTAATTACGGTAAGTATCAGGTTTATGTTAAGTAATAAATAATATTTAAATCCGCGCCATCTATTGGAATCAATTTTTTCCGTCGGGGTTAAAAGCTATTAATTACGGTAACTATCAGGTTTATGTTAAGTAATCAATAATATTTAAATCCGCGCCATCTATTGGAATCTTAAATAATTTTTGATATCCACTGCACTGTGAACTCGGCTGTTGCAGCCGAGTACACATTGGTCCTTATCTGTCAAGGCGGCTGCATAAGCCGATGTTCCCGCGCTTCAGTGTTGTCGGTTATTTTCTGTGGAATGATATTCTCGTCACATGGGAGTGTCTTTCCGCGGCGTGGCCATAGACAAGGATGATATAAATGCATTCAAATCACCGGCAACCCCGGATCTCGCTTGTTGATGATTTTTTTTTGCTTCGGACCTGTCAAAGCGCGTTCCGACCGCCTGTGTGCCGGTCGGCGATGGTTATATTTTCGAGTTTATGGTGAATCTAGTGCTGTGGGTGTTAAAATATCATGGAATAATAAGTAACGAAGTGATTTTACTAGCGTGATTGTGTATGTGTCGTGAATTCCAGCAGAAATACGTATTTCAACGAACAAAGTCCTCTATTGTTCCGGCCATGACGACCGTTTTGCCGTAAGTCATTTTTCGACATCTAATTTTGCCTTATTCTTATCAAACTGTCGTTATTTACATTAGTAGGTTAATTAACAACGCCACTAAAGCCACAAATTGAAGTGCTAACGCCGGTTCTTTGAATGAAGTCGAAAACAAAAACAATAACAAACAAAAAATCCACCATTTTTTTTTTAGGCGGTCGGGTCATGTATTTTGAAAAATTTTTTTTTCGAAAAATATGTGTGGGGAGGTTTATTTATTGATTGATTTATGTGAAATAGGGTATTCTTATGTAAATAAAAAAAAAACTTATTAAAATAATTTTTTATTTTTTTATTTCTAACTACATCTGTACAAAAACAGTGCAAAATATTCCCTTTCGCTGACTTTACACAATTTTTGCAAATACAAAACAAATCCAACCATGGAAAATCCATTTGAAATCTGATAGCTTAGTTCATTGACATTACAACAACATAAGTTTGATGTATGGCTCCCATACAAAACTTTCGTGATAAAGCGATAATAGCCGCTCCAGCGGCGTATTAAATAGGGGCCCGAATCACCCCCCACAGATAAGAGCTTTTCGCGGTTTCGCGCGCCACAGTGCAGTGGATATGTGGATTAAGAGCTCAATATTACATAATTTTATGCTTAGGAGAGTTGATTAAACAAGAAAATATAATTTTTGTGATCAATTCTAGAAAATATTAATTTTACACACAATTCAATAACAAAGCGATGCATATCGCGCCATCTAGTGACATTTATTTGAACCAAATTTTCATTGTTGACTGGGTTGTGTAAGTCAGATAGGCAGTCGCATCACGTAAAATTTTGTTATTCAGCTGAATCCGGTAAGACTAGAAGGAAGTCGACCCCAACAATCCAATATAGTTGGTAAAGGCAGATTGACATAATGTCAGAATAATACCGTTTTCGGTTGTATTTTTTTTTGAAAACTTTGCCTATTTATAAACCGATTTGGGAAATCATTTATCACTAGCTGTGCCAGCGGCTTCGCTCCCGTCATCTGTCTGCACATCCTACCCTACTTACCTTCCTGCCTACTCTACTTACCTACCTACCATTTTTGTTTCTATAGTCATTATTCTTTTGCGGAGAATCTTAACACCGCCATTCAGAAACCTACCCTACCTACTCTACCCTACGTACCCTAACCTACCCTACCCTACATACTCTACCCTACCCTCGGATCGGATCGGATTTAAGCCCGGACTGTTTGCTGGCGACGGCAACACTTGAATGTGAGTGCCATCCAGGACAGACTGGCTCGCATGAACTGTATGTGCACGCGGCGGGCATTGTCTTGCATCAGGAAGAATCCAGGACCCGTTCGCTGTGCAAATCTGATCACATGAGGCCTGATGACATCCTCAATGTAACGCTGAGCAGTTACGGGACCCTCATTTAAAATAGCCAGTTCAGATTTGCCATGTAAACTTATCCCCCCCAAATCATTACATTGGCAAATGGTACTGGTGCTTATAGCACAGGAATCCTCCTAGTTTAAGCCCAGTTGCACATATTTTGTATCTTGCCACTAACTTAATGAGTCTAATTTAAGGTACAATCATTGTGAATAGGTTTAAGTCTTGAACAAATAAATATTGTTTATTGTTTATTATTGTTTATTTATTGGGATTGGGTTCACCGAAACGCCCAACTTCGTGAATGTAGGCTGCCGAAAATCGCTCGCCTCCATGCCCTGATGCGCCGATCGTCATATGAAAATTTTACTTTACACTCATCGGTGAATAGTAACGTGCCCCACTGGTTTATGCTCCAGCCCAAATATTGAAGGGCTCAACGTACAAATCGTTTATTATATGTAAATATGAACAAGGCAAAAGTGTTTCAAAGAGAAAACAGTGTGGAGCAAGTTTTTACATATATGTCGCAAATAGGAGGGCTATCTGGGATAAACACTCGATCTTGTGGGCTTTCGTAGGTATGCATGCACAAAGCAGGTACTTATGCCTTTTTGGAGATAGTCCTTGTTCCAATCTTATCAAAGCAGCGAATTCGGCCACCTATCGTCTCGCTTCTCTCAACAAAACACACTTTCCAGTTTATACACGCCACTTTAGGCCACCTCTCCACTATTTTCCTCACAATTCTTATTCAAACTTTCAATTTCGCAAACGCGCGCCCGCGCGTTCCTTTCTTCTCTAACTTCACGACAAAACATGGCGGTTGAAACTCGCTCAGGGTGTCTTGAATAGACACCCCTGCTTTTTATTGGCTCAAGAACTCATCCGGCAAATTACCGCTTATAACATCCAATCCAAATCGAGTATTTTGACATATGCAAAATAAAGTGTTGTCAATCGAATAAAATCGAACTGAGATTGAATCGTAGGCTAAATGTTGCCAATTAAACAAAACTGAATTAATAAGTTTACAAGCGATATTTCTTTGTTCCTGATTATTAATCATATCCCTTCGACTATATATACCTTCCTCCTACACGGCCAACCTGACAGACAAACGGCCCCACGTTTGAGCGACGAGAGAAATCGTTACTCAATTTTAATAAAAAAACAGACAGAGAGACAGAACAACAATAAAAAAATAAGTAATAGGTTAAGTTCGGCCGCTCCTGACCAAATAAAAAAATAACGTGGTCGTGACATCTTCCTTCTACGTGAAACCTTCAATCAACACCCTATATTACCAGCTTATAACAAAAATCAAGTACTTCTTAACTCATGAAAACGGAATTCTCATAGCTTTCACACTGTTCATTTGTTTTCTCCTTGTAAATCTAGGTCTCCACACCGTACACCGTACACAACCATCTTCGTACTATCGAAACAGCCACCTCACCGTTTAGACAACCATATTACCACATTCTAAACGGTTACCGAAGCACCAGAGGTACCAGGTTCCCAACAGGCGTCCATTCGGTCTCGAAGCACTAAGTGTGCCAGAAACCATCCAAACGCCCAACACAACATACCATGCCACATACACCAAACAACAGGTCACCGAGGCCCCAAAGGGACCAGGCTCCCTCAGACACACAACAGGTCACCGAAGCCCCAGAGGGACTAGGCTCCCCCCAAACAACAGGTCACCGAAGCCCCAGAGGGACTAGGCTCCCCCAGACAACCGGTCCTCTCAAAGCAACAAGACTGCCAGATACCCATACCACATACACTAAACAACAGGTCACCGAAGCCCCAGAGGGACCAGGCTTCCCCAGACATACAACAGGTCACCGAAGCCCCAGAGGGACCAGGCTCCCCCCCACACATATCCAGCAATGTTTCTTGGTCCCACAGCAATTGCTGTGGCTCCTGATGGTCAACCCTGTGACCATCCTGCAACCATAGTCATCCTGACCAGGCCTCGTAACCCACCTCGGTTACAGCAGTCATCTTTGACCACTCACCTCGTAACCCTCCTCGGTTACAGCAGTCATCTTTGACCACTCACACCTCGTAACCCTCCTTGGTTACAGCAGTCATCTTTGACCACTCACACCTCATAGCCCATCTTGGCTACAGCAGTCACCGCAGTGACTACTCATCACCGTACAGTCAGTCCTTTGACCGTACACACCTCACCGTACAGTCAGTCCTTTGACCGTACACACCGACCTCACCATTGCCAGATTGATTTGAATCAGTCTTCAACATAGTACATTCAGTTACGCCAATGGGTACTTTTTCTTTCAGCTTTTCTCTAACTCATCATAAACCAAACAAAGCCTTTAATTCAACACATAGTTGCCACCATTCAGAACTCCAATAACCATAAACAGCACCTTTAAACCATAACAAAATTTGTTATTTCATACTTTATTCTCAATACAAAATACAACAGCAACCTCACATTCAGGATTTCTTACCCAGCCAAAAGCATTTTCAAGAACTCCATTTTATGTTCATGATTTCATACCAAACCCTCAGTGCGATAGGTATAATCTACCAACTAACTACCATCATCAAACATTACCAATTTTGCAAAATAAAAAGAAAATGAAATCATGCACCGCATGTCACCGACTTTACATCTGTGTTAACATTATCTTATCCAGCTTGGTCAGATAGCAAATAACACAAAATTATGTTAGGTATGTTCACAATGACCAGCACAGAACATTCAAAAAGTTAGAACACCACAACCATTACTGACACTTTAAATTCCACATTTATTATTCAAGTTAGGTAGGTACTAGACTTCCTACATGACACCACACAATCACACAATTCACAAATTCACACCTTTATTTTAAAGAGATGTTACAATTATTAAAACTTTTGAACAATGTTCAAGATTACCGAGGCCAAGCATCGTTGAACAACGCAGAACAAGAAAACCATTCCAAGTTTCCTCCAAAAAATGACTCCTGTACCAAGTAAATAAAATAAAACCCAGGTGTCCACAATCCACAATAACTTAGTAAATACATTCGCAGAATTAACTCACTACACAGAATGCACTTTCAACTTAATTACCGAATCAACTCTTGACACCGTCAGCTCTCTGACCCATGAAACTAAGAAACTGTTCTATGTAAATTAAAATGTTGCCAATTGAACATTTATCTCATCTTCAGCCACAACTTCAACAGTTATTGGCCCTCGGGCATCTCATAATACCTAAATACGTCTGCTAGACACCATCTAAATGTCTAGTTGCACTTTCATTCGCCGTAGTCAATTTAAATCATTATTTTTTTGTAGGTATCGTTAGAATGACATGTTATTATTTGGTTAGTTCTCTACAATGCGGTATATAACAACTACAGACATTAACTTTACCTTTATTCAACCGTTGGTAGCAACAAAACTAAACGCCAACTCTCTAGGCTATAGTCACGTTAGTCCTCGTGATATTTTCGGGTTGTAAGATTGCAAATCGAGTCTAACAACAAACTATTTCACTAAACTTAAACACCGGTTTGAAAATAATTTTGATCACAATATAACTATTAACAGAAAGTTATCGCAAGTCTTTGGAACAAAATAAAAGTTTAATCCTCACATTGACTCACACCTTGTATCGATTTATTAATAATCTAGTCTATAACTAGTAACTTATAAGTTAAAAATCATCTAACAAGTTATTTGTTTTGTTTCGTCAAACTTTTTTCAATGTTGACAGTTAATGTCACTCTCTGATAGAGATGGGCAAGGGATGGCGATCTGTTATCGATTAATCGACGAATCGATTTAAACGACAAAAAAAATATAAACAATTTGCCAATCGATATTTAGTACTGAATCGATCCAGCGAATCGACATTTCACCCTAGAAAATCGAGATTAGATTTTTCTGTTATGATATGAACCAAAATATTATTTAAGAATAATTTAATGTATTACACAAACTTCAGTGAATTCAATATAAACAAAATAAATATCTTTCCCTTATACCTGATACTTTAATTTAGTTGTGAAAACAACCCTGATCCGCCAAAGATGTTAAAAGATCGACTATTATTTCGATTTTCCTTTTTGCGTTCCGTAACTGTATTCACACTTGCATTAAAAAATACCAACGCGAATAGTTAGAAAGTACGGTAATTTCAAAGAAAAGCATATTCACAAATTCCCTTGGTGATCAAATCAACAACAAACTCAGTGGTAGTAGTATTTACGGGAAATCTGAAGTGACACCTATTGATAAAAAAAATAATGCATGGCTGAAATTGCTAGTTCAAACATGTAAAAAAAAAACGGATTGCTAATATCTTCACTTCTCGATTTTCAGCAAACTAACAACCTATTTAATAATCTGTATGTACGATTGTAACAGCACTAGTGGTCACAAAACCGTATATTGTTCTAACATCATGCAACATAACATAATGAAATTTGTTTTCTTTGCGTTTTGTACTCACGTTTCAATGCTCCGGATACATTATAAAGATAATATTGCGAAAATCGTTTCGTTGTTTGTTTTGTTGGTGAACATAACGATTAAAATACTTGTAGCAAAATATTTCAAAGCTCGAACACAACATAGATTTAAATAGATGGCGTGACATGCACCAACTTCTCATTCTGTTTATGTAAAAATAATATGTTCGTTTTTAAATTGATCATAAAAAAAAAAATCATGCACCTATTCAATAAGTTCCTCCAAGCAGCATATTATGGCAAAATGGGGTCCCGAAGCTAATTTAGATGATTATTGAAAGAAACACAGTATCAATACCATTACATAGATGGCGCTGTTTGAATTTTCTACTCTTTTCATGTAACTTACCTTACACATTTCCATGAAATAAAATAATGCAATAGTTATAAATTGCAATGAAAACAACAATTAATTATAAAACTTAGGTACTTCCAAACCACATTAGATCCCAATGGGTCGAAGTGTCCCGAGTTATTTCTCGGCCCCTCCATAAGATAAGATAGGTACTTCCAAACCCATTACATACTTCGGCTGCCACAAATGTATGCCGATGCACAGATAGTTGAATGCAGATCAAAGTCACATACCTTTAAGCCTGTACTCACGGGAAGGTCAGGCAGCAGCTCTTAGTACACCAGGCACAAAAGCAAAATTTTGTCACTGACCATGCACTTGTCCAGACTCCTAGCTGCTTTCAGAAAATATCAAATTGATTGATCACCGCAGCGGCATGTATAACACCGCAAAATTTCCTTATTCATAGCGCTGTAGGTTGCAGTTTGTGTGTTGCCTCTTGAATTGGAACCCGAGCTCCGCACTTGTTTCACCACACGCAGCTGGTCACAACAGTTCTTGTGGTATCCACAGCCATGTTTAAGGGCTCAGACGTCCCTGTTATCTGTTGCATGTTGTGCGAACGGCTGAAAAGTTCATGTCTATGAATAAGTGTTCCACAAGCATAATCATAATGATGTTTTGCTAAATCAAGCTGTAGCTTAGGATGTTTGCTATCTTGCATTGTATTTGCACAAGTCGTCTTAATCTCTTGCGAACTCCGCTGACGGTATGAAACTGACTGAGTTTCATTTAGCATCATAACGAAAATAGAATTTTATTTTAAATTTTAGCCACTTTACACCAAGAAAAACTAACAATATTGCGGCTAAACTTCATAAGACATTAGGTAGGTACTTATTATTATCAGAATACTTAAGTTTATACTTCCCTGAACATCACCACCACAGTTGCGTTTCCTCAGTATCTAGTCAGGATTGGGCATCGATGTCATCATTAACATTATCTGCAGCCCGACTTCGCACATTGTCTAGTATAGGCCACACTATACGGTTGAATTCGGGCAACATGAATTCCTGTCGCCAGTAGCCGACGAGTTGCGAAACGTCTCTATAAGTAGGTAGCTCTAGCTACTTCCATGCCATTTTCTTGCGCACCAAAGAGCGCGCGCCAGCCATTACTCGTCTCATTTGGTCCATTCTCCATTATCGCTTTGTGCTTGCACTGATCCGGGACTTCTGATGTCGCAAATAGGAGGGCTATCTGGGATAAACACTCGATCTTGTGGGCTTTCGTAGGTATGCATGCACAAAGCAGGTACTTATGCCTTTTTGGAGATAGTTCTTGTTCCAATCTTATCAAAGCAGCGAATTCGGCCACCTATCGTCTCGCTTCTCTCAACAAAACACACTTTCCAGTTTATACACGCCACTTTAGGCCACCTCTCCACTATTTTCCTCACAATTCTTATTCAAACTTTCAATTTCGCAAACGCGCGCCCGCGCGTTCCTTTCTTCTCTAACTTCACGACAAAACATGGCGGTTGAAACTCGCTCAGGGTGTCTTGAATAGACACCCCTGCTTTTTATTGGCTCAAGAACTCATCCGGCAAATTACCGCTTATAACATCCAATCCAAATCGAGTATTTTGACATAAGCAAAATAAAGTGTTGTCAATCGAATAAAATCGAACTGAGATTGAATCGTAGGCTAAATGTTGCCAATTAAACAAAACTGAATTAATAAGTTTACAAGCGATATTTCTTTGTTCCTGATTATTAATCATATCCTTTCGACTATATATACCTTCCTCCTACATATATATATTTGGAAAGTATATTTACAAAAGATTGAAGCATCACAGCTCGGTTCTCAACATGGGCAAAAGGCGTGAGTTGTATGAGTGTGTATAAAACCATGTAAAATATTTACTTGAACTTCAGAGCCCGTATGTGAAAAATCGAAACAAAATAACAAGAAAATTTCTAAACCAGTTTTTTTTTAAAGTTGGCAGAATTTTGATATCAAAAACAAAATCAAAGAGTTTGTAACATCAATATTTGGTACTTAATAATTAGTTAATCTTTATTAAATTACATTGCTTAAATCTTTATCGTGTTGACTCAAGACCTTTATTTTTATACACCTTATAGGGACTATAGACCTCAGTATTTGGTATAAATTTCAACTTGCTAGGTCCACCCGTTCCTGAGAAAATCGGTGGTGACACACGGACAGACGGAGAAGAAAATGAACTTCTAAGCGTTCCTTTTTAACCTTTTTAGGTACGGAACCCTAAAAACGTATATAATCAGAATTTTTAAATATTTATCTTTGTATTTGAGTTTAAATTACGTTTACATGACAATAGATAAATAGCCATTGAAAATGTGTTTTAATATAAATATGATATTTTAATTCAAATTTGCCCTATCGTTAGATAGCTGAGTGTTCTTCGTCTTTGAATAAAAAAACATAAATAAAAGTCAAAAAAGTTTTTATTCATTAGAAAAATGTTGTGTTGCAAACAATAAGTAAGTAATAATAATTCTGGGGAGTAAATGTTACAATAATAGAATAATTATTTATACGAATTACTTTATTCATGATATTTCTGTAAAGATTCAACTTCTTTTAAAGTAATTTCTGTTCCTCTTTAATAAAGGTGAAGAATTCTGCACAGGATAGCTCTAGATTAAACTGGATGAGTAATTTCCATTTTAAATTCATCTGGAATAAAACAACTTATCCCGAGTTATCCGTTTCCGCGAAAAGCGGGACTGAGCCTGTCCCGCGCGGGTAGGGTTACCAGATGAAAAAATCAAAAGTCCGGAGAAAAGGCCTGATTTCCATGGAAAAGTCCTGAGATTTTCTACAGATGTGAATTTTCTCTCAAAAACGTATTATTATCGTTGTATACACTGCGGATCAAGATGCAAACGTAGAAAGAGTTTTTTCTATCATGGGAGCTCAATGGTCGAAAGAAAGAAACCGACTAAAGGTGTCTTCAGTTCGAGCTCTACTTTTAGTTCAATATAACTTGAAGAGTTTAACTTGTGAGGCATTTTATAAATCAATAATCAAAGAAAAGAATTTACTTAAAAAGGTTTCTTCAAATATTAAATACGACAAAATTAATTAAGTACCTATTTGGATAAATAAGTATTGATTTTACCTGCAAATGTTGATAACATTATTTTTAAAGATGATTATTGAAGATGATTATTTTTAGTTTGTTTTACTTTGATAAATAAGGATTGATTTTAACTGCAGCTGCAATTGTTACCAAAAGAAGATTGTTTTTAGTTCGTTTTACTTCGATAAATAAGTATTGATTTTAACTGCAATTGTTACCAAAAGAAGATTATTTTAAGTTTGTTTTAAATTAATACATAAGTATTGATTTTAACTGCAATTGTTACCAAAAGAAGATTATTTTTAGTAGTTTAATAAGAGAGATCTTTAAAATGTAACCTGTTTTTTATTAAAAATCCTGAGCTATCACTAGATTTGCTAAATCCGGCCGGAATCCTGAGAAGAGTCGAATAATCCTGAAATCTCTGGACAAATCCTGAGATATGGTAACCCTACGCGCGGGACATCCCATCCGACCTGACACATAAAAATAGAGACGTCTGGCAACGCTGGTCCTGTCGTTCATTGGCACATCAGTATGTTGCACGACATTTTCGTCGTCATCTTCCGTCGCTAGATGTCTCTCAACAAAGTTGCAGTGTGTTGATAACATCCAGAATTGTCCTGTAAATAGCGAGAGCAATGTTAGTTTTTGTTGTAGGTAGGTGGTTTAACGATTAAATTACAGATTACGTAAGTAATAATAAATCTAACTTTAACATAAAAAAAAAAACAAATTATTACTGTTGTTATATAAATATAAAGTATTCTTATTTTTTTTATTCGTCGAAATTATTCGAATATTATTAAACACACTCTTCGCAGTGTGCGTTGTAGCGACTTAGTTTTGCTATCGAACGCTAGATGGCCTTACTAGCATGGCAAAAGGTCATAAATACTTAGCAATATACTTCCTTTTATCAAGTCATTACGAATGTGCCGGTTTATAAATAATTTTGAATTCATTTATCTAAGTGCCAAGTACAAACAAACATCTATGTTGACCGAGGCAATTGGTACGTTATGACCTATTGCAAAGCAATGTATTTAAATTTTAAAACTACCAATAGCTTAGCAATTTTGATATTTCTTTGTGTATTCTGCGAAATATCCAGTCTTTTTTCAAATATCGCATTTTTGATAATATCGCAATGCCAATATTTACTCCGGTTGCGAAAAAAGTACCTACATTCATATATGTATTTGTTTGCATGTTACCACACCTTATCAATTCGGTGCAAACTGCCAAGATACCGTTGTCAGACTGTACTTACTTATATATTTAAATGTACCTTATCCAAAAAAAAGTTAACTAAAAAGTTATAAATAGAAAAGTTAATTCAAAAAATCTAAAACCCCGACTGCTTAAGAAGCGAACTAAAAAGAATTAAATAAGAATAAAATCGTACTGTGCAGTCGGAGGATACATATTCGCGAGTTGGCTGACCAAAACCAGATGTGAGAGCTTTTTTATTATTATAATATTTATCTTCATAGAAAGTTCATGCCGTTATCTTGAGCATTCAAAATGAATGCAAGCGTGAAAGTATTACAAAGGTACAAACCAAATATGTTTCTCCACTAATGATCCGAATATTTCGAAAACCCATGGTAGTCCCATCAGAATGATAAGTCGCACCGTCATCACGAACCTGAAATTAATAAATAACACATTAAAATTAATAAAAATTCAGATTATGCAATTTATAAAATGATGTGTCATGAGAGTGATGGCATGGGATTGATGATCAAGTTCTACTTGAATCATCAGCAGAACAGTTGCAAGATAGGGTGACTGTGATGAATGAATCATAAGAATATAAGAAGAAAAGGATAAATATAAATATGAACAAGGCAAAAGTGTTTGAAAGAGAAAAGAGTGTGGAGCAAGTTTTTACATATATATATTTGGAAAGTATATTTACAAGAGATTGAAGCATCACAGCTCGGTTCTCAACATGGGCAAAAGGCGTGAGTTGTATGAGTGTGTATAAAACCATGTAAAATATTTACTTGAACTTCAGGGCCCGTATGTGACTTGATGAAAACGACAAACGCCAAATCCGCAAGGACGTGTATATAAATATACATATATTGGCAGCCAGCAGCATGGAAATTATGCTGTACATGTAGTACCATTGTTGATGCTTATCTGAAATTGTAAATATTGAAAATTTTATACATTTTTACGTATTTGTGAGGTTCAAACTTTAGTTCTCTTATACATATGTTAATGGTGGAGGCGCCCGCTACACACGATCAGCTATCGCAGTATCGCTATCCAAACATATCCGCCACAGCGGCAAAGAAAAAAAATGTTGTCATACATTTTGTATGAAGTAGGACGCATCTGGGTCGTCAGTGCTTCCGTATTTTAAAATATTACTCTTTGCAGTCTTTGCGTCAGTGTCCCGGAGCATGAGCATGCTCTGACGAACGCACGGTCCGTCAGAGCTGCAGCCAAATAGCGTAACATTTATGATAGCTCAAATACACGCGCGAAAATATCATTAACTGCTTCATATGTTTAAAAATCTGTCTACTCAATAGCGTAAGACATACATAAATACTGTTTAATTGTCAAAATGAAGTGCTTTGAGCTACCAAAAATTGACGTAATAATATTGATTCTCTAAATTGGGAATGGGACAGGAACAGAACGCAGCCCACTGACATGGTCGGAGCAGATTTTTACTGCCCTGGACACTGTGTTAAATACATAATTGTAACTGCGCCATGTCTGTTTTGAAGTTATTTAAGAACATTTTATACGAGGTGTTTATATATCAGCAATAGATGCCAAAAATAATATTTTGGAAAGTTTTGTTAGTCTGTCACGGAGGATGTTTATACGCGGTTGACACATAAACGGCTGCACAACTAATCTCTTTACTGCAGTAAGCTTTACTTTGCTGCATCACTAGGGAGTGGTGACGGACGGGCGTTTAGGGGGACTGTCTTTATGTAGAATTTTGACGTTCAAAAAGTCTCGCAGACTAATTTGAATGAAGATTTTTTTTTAAACTTACCAAAGAACCAGCAGTTATTAGAGTCCGATGCCTAGTTTTCTGGTGGTGACCAGGATGGAAATTTACTATTGCCATGCATATTGTGAGAACAGTTGGGCATCCTCAAGCATATATTTTATACCAATACCACTTGAACTCTCTCCAGCCATAGTCTAACGTAGCAGGACGCCTGTAAAGTAAAATTTTGATTAGAACACGTCCTTTCTTTAAATTAATTTGTAAATACAAAGGAAATTAATTGTTTACTTTCAAGTTTTCAACTAATATTGTCCATAACTATATTCAAATCAACGCTGTCATTCCCTGACGGGATGTGAGATGGATAATGAATGATTAACAATTAAGTTCTTCGACTTTAACACCGGGTTTCTCAAAGCTATATTAATGTGACAAATTGTTAAACACGCTTTATCTACTGTGATTGGTTGTTGAAAATTCATTCAACCCATCACAGTTAACCGGCGGGCGATTTTTCGTCGATTACGTTAACATTCCTATAATCGAGCTTCGAGAAACCGGGCATTAATGCTTATCACCTTGTGTTTTAAAGGACCTGTATTGCAATAGCGTTTGACCAGAAGAAAGCTGCTATCAAAAAGATATAATAGGCTAGGAATCCTACTGAAATTTAATAATGTCGTGGGCCACCACGACATTATGGAAGATTTTTTTTTTTTTTGAGAATTGGCTAACTTTCTTGGAAAAAACTGTTCACATACATGAGCAGATTTTTAAAATATGATCGTAACTTTTCGTTACAACCTGTATACTATGATGCGTATTTTCAATGAAACTGGTAACGACATCTACTTTGGACTTATAGTTTTCGAACCCGGTGGGATTAGTTCGGCTGCCTTCCAAGAGATGGAGTTAAATGAAGAAACCATCACCACACCATAGAAAATACTTACGAATTACTCTCAAGCGTTTAATTTCAAAATCAGCATCGTTTACATAATAGCTCTTTAAAAATCTGAGAGTTATTATGTTATTATCATTACATGAAAATGATATTTTTGAAGTAACGTTTGGTTTTGGTACCCAACAAACGTTCTTTTTCAGGAGAAGCGCTTGTCCTTCAGGGCAGCACTTAGCACTGGCTGATACATAGTTAACCAGTATCAATAAACACCATATAAAGATACTAAAATCCATTCTAGATGAACTCATTTTAGGTAATTTAGAGAACTTGTTCTTGATAATCCGCACAAGAAAAAACTTTTATATTCATGAAAACTTTTTCACTTTTTATCAAAGCACACTGAAATCCAGAAGTGGTAGTATATTTTTACAGAAGAAACGACTTTCAATTGCTGAATTTTAAAAGCGGGCAAGTTTTTACATATAGCAACGATAAAGCGGCTAAGCCGGCAAGGGCGTGTGCGTGCGCGCAATGAGGAGTGCTGTGAGTGACTAAATCACTAAAGTTGAGTGTTGAACTGTTGACTAAACTAAGTATTAAATAGCGGAGGAGGCCCGGAGAAGCAAGAAGAGAACAACATTATTGATATTAACAATACAATAACGGTATAGTTCTCGCGGTAACTTCTTTTAGCTGAAATTTGGGTGATATTTAGTACAGACATAGATTATAGTCTGGAATAGCACATAGGATACTTTTTTATCCTGGGAGTATGTTCCCTGGGGATAAATTTCGACATTCACCCGGGCGAAGCCGCTGGCAGAAGCTAGTAATACATAATTATGTCTCAGTTACACAGTGAAATCTGTAATTAGATATAAAAATCGAGCGTGGGTTTATCACATGAGGCGAAGCCGAATAATAACACGCGAGTGTATTATTAATACCCAATTATATGCCGTTGCATACACTACTTTATCTTCACTCTTAAATTTGAAATAAATAAAAGTGGAAACGGCAAAATATCTGGTATGGCGGGCAATTTAGATTCTCATTGCGCATGCAGTTGTTTGAAAATCGAAGGAAAATGTTGCAGTGTAATGGGTTTTTTTTTAAATTTTACCTATCGATATCTAAATAAAAGACAATAAATATACGACCAAAATCTCGACGGCTCAATGATCATTAAAATTGGTCTCATTTTTAATTTGGTGAAGATCTGTTGAAGAACTTCGGAGATATACAACAGAACACTTCAATAAATAACGGCAAATCTCTCGGGATTGCTCCAATTGCATGTCTGTTTATTGTTTATAGCATTTGATAAAATAACATCACGCCAGTAAGCTCTAAAGGGGCACGCAGTACGCAGATGTGTGCAGTTCACTTTGGTACACTCTCATTTCACCGGTTATGTTCAGTTTCATGATATTCGGGTAATCTATTCTGGCATTATAGGTACCTTACGTAACTACTTGCCTATTAGGTAGGTACAACTAAAAAAGGGAAAAATAAAAAAAAAATTGCAGCTACCAAAGACACCGACTTCCAAAAATAAAGTTATTTTTAACTTTGTAGTTTTCTTATTTGGAAGTCGGTAGTATTTTTTTGAAAAAAGTTTTTTTTATCTTTCCTACTAGTGGTATATATGATAACATCCCCTAAATGTTACGAATGAAATGAAACTCTTCATTTTCCAGATTAATTTATATACTCATATAACTTACATAATTATATATTTATTTATTTATTATATACTTTATTGTACACCACTTAAATAATTACAGGACAAAAAACATTTATAAAGATAAGTGTACAATGGGCGGTCTTATCGCACAGGGCAATCTCTTACAGACAACCTTTGGATGGACTGAACGAGAGGAGATAGACATAGGGCTGCCAGTATACAAAAAAAAACTGTCTTAAATAATATTACTTAGATATTACATAAAATACATACATACAAATAAAATAATATACTAATAAATATCAAATATAGAGCAGAGAAAGGAGAAGAATAATTTAAACAATAATTTAAATTATTTTTAAGGAAAAAGTTTTTATTTCACTTTTTTTAATGTTGGCACACCAGCACCAAATTGAAGCAAGTTCTTTAGTGAGGTACCTAAAGGTTTGACAAACAATACACCCATAATAAATTCGTGCTGTAAGTCGCTAAGGAGCAGGTGTATAACTTGATGAACCGATTTGGTGAAACTTGCGTTATTCCCTAAGTTGAGAAATACTTAATCCAATAAAAAAAGAATGATCGCGATCCGATAACTAGTTTCCGAGATATGCGTGGACATACATACAAACAAACATACATCCATACTTTTATGTATATACGTGTACATACAGAGTAACATATGTGCAATGCCAACAATATAACATAATACGTGTCGAATTGATGACATCCTTTTTTGAGTCGGTAAAAATGGTAAAATACATTGTTGCAAGTTTACATTTGCATGAAAATCGATGACTTAACGAAGCAGATATTAAAAAAAAGATTTTACTTTGTTTCAGCTCCTGAATATGTTGAAATTTTATGCAAGATTTGAAATAAGTGATGAAACAGGGGACCCTATGACTGACCGAGATATGACTTTACAACACTATTCTAGGATTACTTCGCTGCAGGTAAAATTACAAAAACTTCTAATAAAAAAAAATACTATAGGTACCTATTAATAACGACTGTTAACATTGTTCTCTCATTTTAGAAAGCTGCTTTCTCCAAATTTCCCGACCTACGATTATTTGCTCTCGCAAATGTAGCCAGTGTGGACACAAGAGAATCTTTGCTCAAACATTTCGGTAATTTAAGGTAAGTCTGTGTGCGTATGCCGAGTTTTTTAACGTCCTCACTAGTGATAACGTAAACGATCTCTTATGTCAAAATGTATACAAAAAAAAAACCGGCCAAGTGCGAGTCGGACTCGCGCACGAAGGGTTCCGTACCATTATCGCAAAAAAACTGCAAAAAAATCACGTTTGTTGTATGGGAGCCCCACTTAAATATTTATTTTATTCTGTTTTTAGTATTTGTTGTTATAGCGGCAACAGAAATACATCATCTGTGGAAATTTCAGCTGTCTAGCTATGAGATACAGCCTGGTGACAGACGGACAGACAGACAGACGGATCGCGGAGTCTTAGTAATAGCGTCCCGTTTTTACCCTTTGGGTACAGAACCCTAAAAAAATGTTTCTCCTTACCGTCACCAGACAGCGCTTATCCAGTTTCAATACAAATCGACGTTTACGTTAACGCGGTTGAGCGTGAGTAAAAACTCGCAATAAGGCCTCTGATGGTTCTTCATTACCATCATTATTTTGTGGCAGAGTTTACTCACTCAGATACTCTGCCTCGGACTCTTATACGATGTCTCCCTAACCCTGCATATGGATGCACACTGCTCTTTTAACCCTACGCTGCGGCGTGACAGGGTTATACACGATTTATAAATAAATTAAATTTTTCATTTTAGTGAAAATGCTCTGCGTGCAATAGCCACGTACCTGAATCTGGTGCCACCAGAAGGAAAAGAAAACGACGCCCCATGGCATCGAGTAGACAAAGAATTTCTCAAAGAACTATTGGTAAGACGGACTATTTTTTTTATTTTTTATTGTATGTAGATTTTTTTATTAAATGTACAAAACATAGGTAAAGGCATGGTCATGTGATGAAGCGGGATGAAACGCATGTTACTCAAAGAGTTATGAATATAAATGTGGATGAATGGAAACGGACGGCCAAAGAAAAGATGGATGGACTGTGTGAGGAGTGATATGAACGAAAAAGGAGTCAGTGATAGCGTGACGGGGGCAGGACGTTATGATATAAGAAAACGTGTTGCGCCGACCCCAAGTAACATGGGGCAAGGTCAGGAGATGATGATGACAAAACAAAGGTATTTAGAATGTTAAGAATTAACTACGGGTTATAAAAGTCTCTTCATATCTTAGAATAATCTGCTAAAAACCTGGGGGTATTCTTGGACTCGTATTTGTCGTGGACTGCCCATGTCGCTGAAGTCAGTCGCAAGATGCACTACACGTTTCACTCGCTGAAATGCCTCCAGAGCTTTTTGCCCTTGAACACCAAAATTTCTCTAGCTCAAACTCTCATTCAGCCGACCATAGGCTACGCCGACGCCTGTTATTTGGATGCCACCGAGGAGCTTTTAAATAAACTTGAGCGTTTGCAAAATATATGTATACGTTTTGTTTTTAATCTTAAAAAGTATGACCATGTTTCTGGCTTTCGCAAGATACTCAAGTGGCTCCCAATTCGACTTCGCAGGAACTCTCGGATTTTGTGTCTGCTATTTAACATCCTTCTTAACCCTAAAACGCCATCCTACCTCCGTGAACGCTTCTCCTACTCCCGTCCTGCGGATGCACCTTGCAGGTCGCATCTTAAGAATCTCCTTGATACTCCTTCCCACACAACCGACTTCTACTCCTACTCCTTTACTGTGCACGCGGTGCGTTTGTGGAACTTGCTGCCGCCTGACATTAGGGACTGCCAAACTCTTGCAGTTTTCAAAAGATGAGTGAAAGATGTGTGTGTACAGAAATTGTTTAATAAAATAAATAAATAAATAATAACGCATATTATTCTAAGCTTCAAATGAAGGAAGTAAAATCAAAATACTTTCTTTATTAATTTGTTCTAATGGATTCTTACTTGACGCAATATACTTCCTTGATTCACATAATTTCTTCTTGTTCACCAGATATCAAGACACGAGCGTCGCATATCGCAGCTAGAAGAACTGAACTCCATGCCTCTTTACCCAACAGAGGAAGTTATATGGGATGAGAACGTGGTTCCAACAGAAATCTATAGCGGGGAAAATTGCCTGGCTTTACCCAAACTAAATCTGCAGTTTCTTACCTTGCACGATTATTTACTGAGAAATTTTAACCTGTTCCGTTTGGAAAGCACATGTGAGTGATTTAAGATCTTGTACCGACTTACTTTTAAAGATTTTTTACGAATAGATGTCGTTTAGGGAGACGCTGAACTAAGGTGCAAACTAACAGAATAGGTGAGGAGATTATGAACGAGGCGAGGACTTTATTTACTTCACATGTGTATATTAAAAAAAAACTTCAAGTAAAAGTAACGTCAAACTTAAACGATGAATTCGGCAAAAATATGTGGTCAAAATGATTCAAGTATCCTCAATAAAGATGGCAAAGAAGATTGGTCGCAGACGCGACGTTTTGTGATCTGCTATTGCGAAATATTCGATGCGGGCGGGGCGCGATATGACCACTTCTTTCTTTAGTCCAGAGGCCTTAGTGCGAGTTTTTAACGTACTCACTCGTGATAACGTAAACGATCTCAGAGGCCTTAGTGCGAGTTTTTATTCACGCTCACTCGCGTTAACGTAAACTACAATTTGTATTGAAACTGGATAAGCGCCGCCTGGTGACGGCAAGGCAAAACCTCTTTTTTTGTATGCATTTTGACATAAGAGATCGTTTACGTTATCACGAGTGAGTACGTTAAAAAACTCGCACTAAGCACACTTATGTCAAAATGTATACAAAAAAAGGGGTTTCACCTTACCGTCACTAGACGGCGCTTATCCAGATTTAATACAAGTTGACGTTTACGTTAACGCGATTGATCGTGAGTAAAAACTCACACTAAGGCCTCTGCTTTCGCCTTCATGGCGCGTTGACCTATTAGTTTAAGTGCTAAGATACTTCAACCCGGATAAAACACTCAGGCAATAGAATTCCTGTTTATTTTATAAAATAAACAGAACATCACACCTACACTCCCCATAGGCTTAGGCACCTACATCTCGCCAGTTATGTTTCGTCCCATGTAATGGAGAGCGAGTCTATTAGCCATCAAAATAAAAGCCAGACTGCGAGCTGCTACTGAGAAATTCCAGATGGAAAAACCAATATCACTGCCCGACCCGGGAATCGAACCCAAGACTGGGCATAAAATATATTTGTATAATATAATATTTCTATAACTCTGTTACAGATGAAATTCGTCAAGATATCGAAGATGCTGTGTATCGATTAGCACCATGGTACGTATTTATTTTTAACTTTTGAACGGCAGCCGAACTGCGCAAGTGAATTCGGCAAGGCGAAGGGTTTGACCGCTATCAAATCGACCAATCACAAGCGAGATGAATGACGCGATGTGGATTTCCCTTTGTGTGATTGGTCGATTGATGGCGGTTAAACCCTTTGCGTTGCCGTATTCAATTACGCAATAAGGCTGCGGGTGTTTGTCAATTTTATTATTCAGGCTCCCTGAGCTTGAAATTATCATTCCAGCCTGGACTCACTCATTGCTTGGTAACATACCGGTTGGTTTATTCTTCGAACTTAGATATTTAAGAGAGCGTATTTTTCACAGGCGTTCGGAAGATTCAAGCGTATATTTCGGTGGGTGGGCTCGTATGGCTCACCCTATATCCAGCTTCGCAGTTGTGGAGGTGGCCAAGCCCAACATTGGAGAGAAAGCACCATCGTGTGTGCGGGCCGACGTCACGGTAACACTCAGCGTCAGGAACGAGATCAAACATGAGTGGGAGAGCTTGAGGAAGCACGACGTTTGCTTTTTGGTCACTGTACGACCAACACAGGGCATAGGTAATTATTTGCTATTTAAATAAATAAAAAATTCAATTGTCCTAAGTATCAATCGTAGATTCGATTTTTTCCATTTGGCAGGTACTAAATACGATTATAGAAAGAGCATGGTCGAGCAGGCAGGCATAGTGTATGTTAGAGGGTGCGAGGTGGAAGGTATGCTGGATGCCTCGGGCAGGGTGATTGAGGAGGGACCGGAACCCAGGCCAGAGCTCGATGGAGACGCCAGAACATTCCGACTTCTACTCGACCCCAATCAGTACAGACTTGACCTGGATAATGCCAGCAAAGGGAACGAGGTATGTTCTTATAATATCATACATGTACAGTTGAATGATTTTATTTCTTTTTGCTACATGCAACTGGAGAATTTGCTAGGAGTAGTTGAAGAACCCGCAACGTCATATTTAGGTATCTAAAAATAGAAACTTTGTTTTTTGAAAGCAACGGACCTGGTATTGTGCTGAAAGTCACGTTATGATTGAAATAAATACTAAAAGGATCACTTTTAATGTTGAAATACGTCAGGGCTCTTTCATTAGAGCTTCAAGTTTTTCATTCAATCTTGGAATATTACTTAAATGTAACTTAAACGTGATGTTGTGGGAACTGCCACTTTTTACCATGACATGGTTTTCCCTGCTGGAACAAAATACTTGTCTATCACAATATTTACAATTTTAATAATATAAATTTATGACTTAAAACAGAATCGTTTAAACTTTGGAATCTATTAATAACTAGCTGTTGCCCGCGGCTTCGCTCCCGTGGACCACCGTACTGGACCCGTTTTCGGGATTAAAAAATAGCCTATGTCACTCAGGAATAATGTTACTTTCTATTGGTGAAAGAATTTTTTTAAATCGGCCCAGTAGCTTCGGAGCCTATTCGTATTTCTTCTTTATAATATTATTAGTATATTAGTATTAGTATAGATAATCAATTTATATTCGTCACTCGTTTTATAAAACTGTTACCATTTTTTGCCCTTGCCTTGAATCATATTGACATCTAATACCGCCTCTGTAACAGGATATATAGAAAACAAAAAATACTTCATCATCATCTTACTGCCCTTGTCCCATGTTACGTGGGAGCGGCGCAACACGTTTTCTTTCATACCGTCCTGTCCCTCGTCATGCTATCACTGACTCCCTTTTTTATTTCATATCACTCCTCACACAGTCCATCCATCTTTTCTTTGGCCTTCCCCCCTCTCCATCCATCCATATTTATATTGATAACTCTTTTAGTAAGATGCGTTTCATCCCTCCTCATCACATGACAAGGATAAACGGTTTCTTTTCAACATTTCTGTTACTGGCGCCACTATATAATTTTGATTATGTTTAATCAAAATGTCAAAATTGTAAGGTAAGTTGTGTGCCTATAAGTAACATAATCACACAGAAGAAAGAGCAATCAATATAAATAAAACAGTATGTTTGTCCTTTATACGCTCCAATCACCATCGCCATTGATACGAATATGATGAAAGATTTGGTGCGTTGTTCTGCGTACACCCGCGATGGTTCCTGACGCAAAAAATTCTATATAAATTCATTTTTACACATTTGTCATAACAATTCGTTAGATTACAGCTAGTATATAATAAAATGTAAAATCTTTTGTAAATATAGTTGTAGGTGTCCAAATATAAAAAAAAAACATAAAATACGATGATCCACATAATATTGTTGTTTAAGGACGTATACGAAACGTTTAACATCGTGATGAGGCGTAAGCCTAAAGAGAACAATTTCAAAGCAGTGCTAGAGACGATCCGAGAGCTGATGAACACTGAATGCGTTGTGCCCGAGTGGCTCCACGATATTGTGCTAGGATACGGAGACCCAGGACAGGCACACTACACCAGGTAAACTACTCTTGTTTTACAACTTTAGACCTGTCAACATTTGGCATTAAAGTTCATCCGGCTTAATTACAGACACAATAGAAATACAATTAAACATATGTCTTATGAAGGATAACTCCAAATACTCATTTCGGAAACCTAAGCATACGGTGTATTGCCCGTAGACGCGCGTTTTATTAGCCCTGCTTTTTAAAGGCAGAAAACGCAGAGTTAACGCGCCTTACGTGGAATGCATAAAAACATCGTTTGCATAGGAGTTAGAAGAAACATCTAAAATTCAATTGTTTTAGAATGCCGAATGAGATCCCCACCCTGGACTTCAACGATACTTTCTTGGACATGGAACACCTACGAAACAGCTTTCCTGGATATGAAATCAAGGTGCAGACTGACGATCCTAGAAAACTGGTCAGACCATTTAAGTAAGTTCCTAGACATAATATATATGTAAGTTAGTAAAAAATCGATGACAATTTTCAATTTAGTGTCAGCATCTGCCGTTCTGTAGTAACAAATAATAGAATCCAAATAATATTTGGATTTATGCTATCCCAAAAAATACAATATCACTGTCAATATACAACAAAAGAAATGCTTAGTGAATTAATATCTGCGGCGGGTGATGCCGCGGCGGCGGTGTGCGTTGCGGAGCCTTGCCACGCTCATACACTAGAGTATAGTACTCGTACTATCATCGCGAGTTTATCATCTCGTTGCGCCTACAGGGCATTTTCTCTATGCTCGCGATAGACGACTTCGTCGGCGTCGGGTTTTTAACATTGCGTTCTAGAGCCTCTGTTAGAACGTATCGTCCGAAACATCACACATCATCAGTCTATTAATAATGTTCCCACTGCTGGGACAAAGGCCTCCTCTCTGTGAGAGGGAATGGGCTGTAATCCACCACGCGGGCCCAGTGCGGGTTGGTGGATGTCACAAGTCTTCGAATTTTTGGTTCTAGGACATGCCGGTTTCCTCACGATGTTTTCCTTCACCGTTTTTGAGAGCAGTGGTGATAAAATAATTTACACAAAGTAAAGCGCCTGTCTGGGTTCGAACCCACGACCTACAACTTGTATGTCGCGGCCGATACCATTGGGCCACCACTGCTCCACCCAAACACCACTCAAAAATATTAATAATAATGAAATGCCTGTTTCGACCGGATCGGACGAACCTCAGCGGCCGAAACGCATACCAAGCCATGTGGTCCAATGACGTCTAAAAAATGTATAGTTAAAGTTTTGCTAAAATTACCGAATATGGAATTTGGCAATCAAGAACTGGAAAATTTGTTTTGTTAACATCATTCATGAGTCATCAGAATAGTCTAGACGGGGCAGTGAACTAAGTTATTTTTTTTTGTAATTAATAATAATAAATGAATGTTGCAAGTAGGCGCCAATAGTTATTTTAAGTTAACGTAAAAACGTAAGGATCTGGCGTCTGTTCATCTATGCTTGTCTTACTTTGATTGATTAATTCATAATGTTATTTTGTATAATCATGCCTATTTGGACATTACGCATACCAAAAGTTACAATAAATCGTCTCTATCAGGGAAACCAGTAACGTACGTTATGTTTATAAGTCAAAACTTTTTGAGTCATTAAAAATAATTAAAATGTCAAATAAAAAAATGGGTAAATTACGTGATCCCCAGTTAAGCTATGAATAATCTTCTGAAGATAATGTTACTTACGTCTCGACTATGTGAATTCAAGCTGATAGGTAGATTTTGAATTATTAACTCCCAGCGACTATCTGATTCTCAAGTTCCTTTCCAAACTATAATGTGAAATGGTTTTTGTGACAGGGTAACGTTCGAGAATGTTCTCCAGAAGCAGAAGCATGGTGAGGATGCCATGGAGGAAGACGAGCCTCGTAAAGTGATACTGGTCGAACCTCACGTCCAGCCCAAGAGAGGACCTTACTTATCCAACGAACCCAAAAAGTAAGTAACTAACCTAACCCAATCATAGATCTAATATGTCACTGATAGTTTATGATGTTAATATGTATCTTAATATAAACACTAGGAAATAGAAGCAATATCTCATTTTTGTTAACTATATAGCCTTATGGAGTTTGCATTACCGTAAAGATCGAAATCCGATAAATTGAACGTGAAAACGGCAAATAATGCAATGTACTTTGCATTATTATCAGTTACGACCAATCAATGCTACCAAAACGAGCTATATTGAAAACATTTTACAAAAATATATTAAGTTCTCCATACGCTCCAGAGTGCTCTGTACTAATTTGAAGCTCGTGTAAAGCGTTCGACTGAGTCAATAACTAAACGCGAAAGGAAAATACTACGCAGAAAACTCATCCACTTAGTAACATGCTTTTTATCTTTTTGTATTTAAAAAAAATAGTAAATAAGGAAAGTCATGAAAGACTTTACAAGTTCTTAATTTCTGACTTTAATTGTAACAGGCTTACCACAGGGTTTAACTCTAGGCCCGATTTTGTTTAGGAATTTACATGAATGGTTTTCACCTACCATAATGCGATTAGAATGTATGTAATATCACATAGTTTGCTGTAAAAATACACGAGAATTATTCAAAACTAGTCAATAATGATGTTTCTAAATAAAATTTACATTCAGTTAAATATTCAATGAATCGAAATTGAATTGAATTTATACTAACTATAAGGAAATGTAATAATGGACCGGGTTCCAAACGTTGAGATCCGAAGACGTACGTAGGTTTCCGACGTCGGAAAATGAATTTCGGAACTGAAATGGAGCTGGGCACAACAACAGCATAATGATATCTAAATTAACTTATTTTTAGTTTACCTAGATTATTTGCTATCGGGTAGCGAACATGTATACCTACTGATATATACTATAAACGGATAAACGTTTTCAATTACGGGTCGTCTTTGTTTTCTATTTTTATAAACGAGGTCCATGTAATTGAACCCATGTTAGGCGTACTAACACACTTTCAGCTCTATACAATCGATTTGGCTGTGTTTGTAAAACGACAAAGCCGACCCGAAATTACGAGTATTGTCAAATATTTGGTTTGTGCGATTTGGAAAACTACGTTTGTTCGCAATATATACATTCGCTAAATTGGCAAGTTGCAATTTTGATTTTTACCATTTGGCTGTCAATTTGTTTATACGATTTCCACTGGCCGCGCAGCGACGAAGCGCATCGTAGGGGATACGTAAGTACAAAGCGGCAGGTGACTGCTGAAATGGAATGAAACGCTGGAACATGAGAGCGTGCGCGCGTTTCCACTGGCGTACTATCATGACTTTAGAACGCCCAGTTAAGCAGTAATTTCGCGTCAGTTCAGAATTTAATTAGCTAAAATACTTTAGGCAGGATATTTAATACGATAAAAGCCACCATTATATCGTGAACTTCGTATTGATATGTCTTTTTTTACAGGAACGCGATCCCATTCACTCCTACTCAAGTAGAGGCTATCCGGTCTGGGATGCAACCAGGATTGACGCTGGTAGTAGGACCCCCGGGAACAGGTTAGTTCATCAGATTTTTTCTTTGCGTGGATGCAGAGTTTTGGAAAACATCACTGCCTGGAGAGGCCAGCGCCACTTAGAACGCGTTTTTTTTTTATTTTGTTCGCGCAAATATTTTCGAAAACGATACGTACGACTACATAGGGTCAAGTTCAGCGAGCGATACTCTATCATGTGATGAGTAACAACAATGATAGTTGCATGGCACTTTTTCTTCTTCGTGTTTAACTTTGTTTGGCCCAAAACTTCGCCACTTCCACGGCATCGTCGGTGGCAGCGCATAGATCACTTTGGCTGCATGTTTTGGGGCACAAAGGGCAGGTCAGGTCACCTACTACCCTGCCCTTTGTGTCCCAATAAACAATGCTCCACCGATCATGGTTTGCGACTCAGCTCCACATGCATGCACCTGATTTGAGAATACTAAGGAATATACAATAGAGGAAGTCTAACCCTTTGTTAAATTTTTATTGGTCTGAGTGGTTTCAATTGAGTTTAACAATCTTGCACAAGAAAACATTTGGGGATTATCCTACAGGCATAAATGCACGTTTGAAATCTAAAATAATACCTAATGTCGCCGTGCTAACAGAGTTTTTTATCATTTTACGAAAAGGAGCAGAAGTTATCAGTTTCCATTTTTTTTGGTTTGGTAATTTTTTGTCAAAGTCAATGTTTTATTACCTCTTTTAATTGATTTTATGTTTGTAATTGGACTGATAAATAATATAATAGCTACAGACTCGGCGTCGCTGTTAATTTAGCGTCCATTGAAGAGTTCTGTTTCCCATCACCAAATGTTTTCATTCTTCTTTTATTCTACTCAAAAATATTTTGCACCAGCCAACTAAGACGGGCATTGTAAATAAAAAAGCAGAAGTGTTTGTTTGCTTAAATTTGGTTTAGCTAAATTTTCTTCTGGTCCCTGTCACGACAGCATACTAAATTCTGCTAGCCCAAAACTAAAAGTTCGCCACTGCCACGGTGCCCGCTGTCGATGCCAGGTACTTACTATGTCGTCTCAAGTGTTTCTGTTGTATGAGAGAGACGGAGGTGTACAGAATCACGCTATCCCTTTTATACATCGGAATCACGTCGTGTCGTTTTGGCAGCAGTTTTTGAGTCATAGAGTAGGGCGTCCTTGGAGGATTTAAAACCTTAATTGATCCAGACCGAAACCGTTAATACATCTTTTTTAACAGGTAAAACCGATGTAGCCGTACAGATAATATCAAATCTCTACCACAACTTCCCATGGCAGCGCAACCTGGTGGTTACTCACAGTAACCAAGCGCTTAATCAGCTCTTCGAAAAAGTGGCGGAATTGGATGTCGATGAGCGACATTTGCTGCGTCTCGGACATGGTGAGGAAGCTCTGCAAACTGACAAGGATTTCTCCAGGTTCGTACACAAATATTTACTTCTCAAAAGTTCTATTGACAAACCATGCTTATAATTTATAGGTGGGTTTGGTAAAGGCTTGGCGGGTTATTCGTACTATGCCACTAAATATTTCAAACGAAGGAACTTCAATGCATGGTATGACTGGTACCTAAGTATAAGTGTTGAAGTAACTAAACAAACGTGCACTGCATATTGTGCAAATTGCGATAGTAATGTGAAATACTTGCGACTTATGGAACTTGCAAGAATCACGCTATGATGACGATCGGTTAACTTAGTTTTATTTTTATGGGCAAACATTGCAGCAACAGAACAAAACATGTATAATAAATATGTACAGCAAAACTATTTCGCATTTCCGAATAAAACGAATGCTAATTTCCATGTCCATCATTATTAGATTTATCGTGTATAATAATGTGAATTCAAAACAAAGTGAATAAAGGTATTATTAGCTATTCAAACTGGTGGAATCTGATCTAAAAGCCGCCAATTAACATTGTTCGCGCTAACGTGTCGTCAAAGATGTGTCACTTATTGGATCACTTATGCCAATCAATTATGCATTGTGTTAATTCATCATGGTAATAAAAGAGGTTCTGACTTGGTAAATCGAAAATAAAACATTGATTTAGTTACAAATACCTCTATTCACACTTATTACCTTCATGTCCATCATTATTATCTAAAAATCCAACGATTGCGTCAGCTGTGTGCTGTCATTTTTAGGATTCCGTACCCAAGGGGTAAAAGCGGGACCCTCTTACTAAGTTTCCACTGTCCGTCTGTCTGTCTGTCACCAGGCTGTATCTCATGAACCGTGATAGCTAGACAGTTGAAATTTTCACAGATGATTATTTCTGTTGCCGCTTTAACAACAAATACTAAAAACAGAATGAAATAAGTGGGGCTATATAACAAACGTGATTATTTTGCCGTTTTTTGCGATAATGGTACGGAAGCCTTCGTGCGCAAATCCGACTCTTACTTGACTTATCAGAAGACCTCTCGTTTTTCGGGTTTGGGTGCATTTTAGATTCTGCTCACAATCAATTCGCAGAATTTACTTATGTTATGTTGGTAAATGCAGTAAAAACTTATGGGACTGATAAATTAATAGTTTAAGTGGTTGGCCATGAACTACCAAAACGGAATACCCGTGTCAATTAGTCTTACTTTAACAAACTGTATTAGCACTACCATTACCATTCATTCATTCATTCATTACATAAAATGTAAAAAAAACACTGCAAACGAAGTAACCAAGGTAAAGCGTCTGGCCAAGCGCAGGTCAGTAACATTCCAACCATAAAATACAAACATGTAACTGACTCACTGCAAGACACAGGCTTTTTTTCAAATAGAGAGGGCACGGACATTGAACCCCACGCTTGCTCAAAGGCTATCGGCGATTTCAGAATTATGACATTAATAACTTTTTCAATACAGTTGTTAAACATGGCGTACTTTCAGAGGCTATAATTATGATTCGAAAGTTAAATTTTACGCATAGGCATCTTTCTGTTACGCGGTCGTGACTTTTGTTTACGAGCTCGATCATTATGTTTGCAGTTTAGTTTTAAATTTATTAGTCAAGTTAAAAAAGTTTAGTAGCAAGGAGTTTTCAAACATATAATAAAATGGGATAGATTATCTACGAGGAAAAATGAATGATTCCGTACGTTTTAGCATTGAATTCTCAAGTCTTTTAAATGGTCGTTTAATATGTTTAATTACCAGTTTTAATTTAATTATTTTCACATCAACATTTGTCAAAAATCGAATAGGCTGTATAGGCTGTTTTCGTTGAAAAAAAAAAATGTCCAGTTGCAAAAAGTCAATTTAAAAAAGTTTTGTAGCAAGGAGTTTTCATACATAGAATAAAATGGGTTACGATTTTATACGAGGAAAAATTAATGATGCCGTACGTTTTAGCATTGAATTCTCATTTTTTTTTTAATATTTGTTTAGTATATTTAATTACCAGTTTTAAGTTAATTATTTTAACATCAACGTTTATCAAAAATCGAATAGGCTGTATAGGCTGTTTTCTTTGTAAAAAAATATGTCCAGTTGCAAAAACGCGCCATATTGAAAATTTTATTTTTGTGAATAAACAAATCTAATTCTTTGATTTGTTTTTACTGTTTCTCACAACTGTATTGAAAAACGTCGTGTGATACACGGGTGTGTAGGTTATTGCAAACTCGTGTCATTAAAAACCCTCGCCTTCGGTTCGGGCTTGTTAATGCCAGCTCGTTTGCAATAACCTACTTTCCACCCTTGTATCACAATGTACTATTTTTCAATACAGTTTTTAAACATGGCGTACTTTCAGAGGCTATAATTATGATTCGAAACTTAAATCTTACGCATAGGCATCTTTCTGTTACGCGGTCGTGACTTTTGTTTACGAGCTCGATCATTATGTTTGCAGTTTAGTTTTAAATTTATAAGTCAATTTAAAAAAGTTTAGGAGCAAGGAGTTTTCAAACATAGAATAAAATGGGATAGATTTTCTAAGAGGAAAAATGAATGGTTCCGTACGTTTTAGCATTGAATTCTCAAAAGTCTTATAAATGGTTGTTTAATATATTTAATTACCAGTTTTAATTTAATTATTTTCACATCAACATTAATTTGTCAAAAATCGAATAGGCTGTATAGGCTGTTTTCGTTGAAAAAAAAAATGTCCAGTTGCAAAAACGCGCCATAAGTCAATTTAAAAAAGTTTATTAGCAAGGAGTTTTCATACATAGAATAAAATGGGATACGATTTTATACGAGGAAAAATTAATGATTCCGTACGTTTTAGCATTGAATTCTCAATTATTTTTTAAATAGCTGTTTAATATATTTAATTACCAGTTTTAAGTTAATTATTTTCACATCAACGTTTGTCAAAAATCGAATACACTATCTCAAGTCCAAACGCGTGCGAAGATTCCACAAATGAGTATTTATGAATTGGTACCGCGTCCGTCCACAAGGTATTGAAATATTTTGCGGTATTTTGAAGGTACGCTGGCATCTAGGTGGAAGGCTGTATAGGCTGTTTTTGTTTGTAAAAAAATATGTCTTGTTGCAAAAACGCGCCATATTGAAAATGTTATTTTTTGTGAATAAACAAATCTAATTCTTTGATTTGTTTTTACTGTTTCTCACAACTGTATTGAAAAACGTCGTGTGATACACGGGTGTGTAGGTTATTGCAAACTCGTGTCATTAAAAACCCTCGCCTTCGGCTCGGGCTTGTTAATGACAGCTCGTTTGCTCCTACTTTCCACCCTTGTATCACAATGTACTATTTCAATACAGTTGTTAAACATGGCGTACTTTCAGAGGCTATAATTATGATTCGAAAGTTAAACCTTACACATAGGCATCTTTCTGTTACGCGGTCGTGACTTTTGTTTACGAGCTCGATCATTATGTTTGCAGTTTAGTTTTAAATTTATAAGTCAATTTAAAAAAGTTAAGTAGCAAGGAGTTTTCATACATAGAACAAAATGGGATAGATTTTCTATGAGGAAAAATGAATGATTCCGTACGTTTTAGCATTGAATTCTCAAAAGACTTTAAATGGTTGTTTAATACATTTAATTACCAGTTGTTACCATCCATATTGCTACGAAATCAACTCAAATTAATAGTTAACATGGGTGTGGGAGCTCCAGATTTCCATGACCGTTGGGCAGCGGCTGTTTTTTATAATGTTTGCACAAGACAGCTGACAGACGTTTAATAAAAAGTAATTAGCCAGCCAACGGTCATAGAATTCTCAAGCTCAAAGCACAAGGAACAAAAAACTTAATAAAATACTCGAGGCTGGACTCCATAGCATAATTTTAGGCTATTGCAGCCCAATCTATGTTTTTACATCTTGATGACCGGTTTATTTATTTTTAGATGGCCAATTATTACGTAAGCATATATTGATTCCCATCAATATTCCCAGTCAATAGGTATATCGATTTGATGTCTATATAAAATCAAATTCGGTTCTGAGAATTAATTTATTGTATTAGTGTACCCACAGAACAAAAAAAAAACGCCTACTACAGTAGAAGTCGCAAGTCCCGCCCACTTGCGAGCCCGCGTACCCCGAGTTTTGCACAGTTCCGCATATGTTTGCTTCCGCGCAGGCACTACGCACATCAGTCTTGGTTCAACCGTCACGGTGACAAAAACTTGAAAAAATATACAAAAATGCCTTATTGTGCTGTTTTAGAATGTAAACACGATAGCAGAACCAAAAATGTATCAAATGGAGGTATATCTTACCATCGGCAAGGCTTAATTTATTTTATTTCGATAAAAATGTAAAAACAATATTTTATTAAACAAGACAAGTAAAAGTTGATTTTATGATATTAAATTTAAGGTCTACTTTCTTTAAAACTCAAACATTGTTCTCGAAGATTCCAACTATGCACATGTCACATTCAGCTACTCAATTAGAGATTACCAATATCGATAATGAGTTATCGATACTTTAAACTTACAATATTCGAAAAATCTTCTTCTTACGCGCGAAAAACATAACCCTTTCCTTGCAGCCGTATAAAAATAAAGATTACGACGAATTGAGAACCTCCTCCTCTTTTTGAAGTTGGTTAAATAACAGCCTTCTAAATCTACAAAGTGTAATAATACCTTTAGTTTCGACAAAGTGAAAAATAAAAACAGATGAACATAGAACCTCCTTCTTTTTTTAAGTCAGTTTAAAAGTGTCTTATGTTTTAGTCTGAAATTTAAGATCTACTGGTGTATAGACCAAAAATTCATCAGTTCGCTGAAGATTCTATCCGTCTACTCCCCTCCCGATCCCAGCCCAAGAGGCACCCGGCGGGTATGGCGGTACAAGTCGGCGGATTGGGATGGCATGCGATCTTTCTTCGTCGTGCGCGGACGCCGTGACGGATTTGTTGCGTCAGGGAATGGAGTACTACATTCCGTTCTCTGACGTAACAATGTCTAGCCAAGACCGACCTTGGTTTGGCGCCGAGTGTAATCGCGCCGATACGCGTAAACATGAGGCGTACCATGCCTGGGTCGACGCTCGAACGCGCAAGGCGAGTGACGTTGGTCAGAGGAAGAAAGCCTACAATAGGGCTGCCAAGTCCTGCAAGAAAGTGATGCGAGGGGCTCGGTTCGACCACATTAGCCGGATAGGGATAAAACTTGCATCCTACCCAGCAGGTAGTAAAGCGTTCTGGTCCCTGGCTAAATCGGTTGAATCGAACTTCTGCCGTCCCTCACTACCACCACTGCTGAAACCCGACGGGTCGCTGGCCCACTCCGCTGAGGAGAAAGCAAACTTGTTTGCCTCTCTTTTTGCGGAATCTTCGCGTCTGAATCCTGGTGGCGCAGGCCCCCCTTCTTCTCCTGATGGATGCGGGACGAGTATGTCGGACATTCGCATCCATCAAAAGGACGTACGTAGGGTGCTGCGCGACCTCGACGTGAATAAGGCTAGCGGACCCGACGGTATACCAGCAATTGTTCTCAGAATCTGTGCGCCTGAATTGTCTCCGATCTTGACACGCCTGTTTCGCCTTTCTTATCAGACTGGAAATAAAAACAACAAGGCGCCGGGTGATGACGGAGTCACGGCTGAACTCCTGAAGGCGGGTGGAAAACCGGTCCTTCAGGCCCTTCAGAAGCTGTTTGATTCCGTCATACTCGAGGGCATGGTGCAGGGGTGTGGTGGTACTCTTCTTCAAGAAGGGCGACAATGCCCGGCTGAAGAACTATAGGTCCATCTCACTTCTTAGCCATGTCTACAAGTTGTTTTCAAGAGTCATCACGAATCGTCTCGCGCGCAGGTTTGACGACTTCCAGCCTCCCGAACAAGCCGGATTCCGAAAAGGCTTTAGCACCGTAGATCACATACATACGCTGCGGCAGGTTATACAGAAGACCGAAGAGTACAACCTGCCTCTCTCTTTAGCGTTTGTGGACTACGAGAAATCCTTCGATTCGATCGAGACTTGGGCTGTACTGCAGTCTCCAACGGTGCCAGATCGACTACCGGTACATTGAGGTGCTGAAGTGTCTGTACAGAAACGCCACCATGTCAGTCCGTCTTCAGGATCAGACCTCGGAACCAGTCCTTCTCCAGCGTGGCGTGAGACAGGGAGACGTCATTTTTCCGAAACTGTTCACTACTGCGCTCGAGGATGTATTCAAGGTTCTGGACTGGAGCGGCCTAGGCATCAACGTTAATGGCGAGTACATCACTCACCTTCGGTTTGCCGACATAGTGGTCATGGCTGAGACCATGGAGAGCCTCAGTACAATGCTCGATGACCTCAGTAGAGCTTCCGAAAGAGTGGGTCTGAAAATGAATATGGACAAAACCAAGGTGATGTTTAATGCCCATGTTACACCCACTCCTATCAAGGTTGGAGACTCTACACTCGAAGTTGTGGACGACTATGTCTGCCTGGGACAAACGATCCAGTTGGGTAGGGCCAACTTCGAGAAAGAGGTCAACCGTCGAATCCGACTCGGCTGGGCAGCGTTCGGGAAGTTGCGCGGTGTCTTCTCGTCCAACTTACCACAGTGTCTCAAGACAAAAGTCTATGACCAGTGTGTGTTGCCAGTGATGACATATGGCTCTGAGACGTGGTCGCTTACAATGGGCTTCATCAGAAAGCTTACAGTCACTCAAAGGGCGATGGAGAGGGTTATGCTCGGCGTTTCCTTGCGTGATCGAATCAGAAATGTTGAGATCCGTAAGAGAACCAGGGTTACCGACATAGCCCGAAGAATTGTCAAAATTAAGTGGCAGTGGGCAGGGCACATCGCTCGCAGAACGGATGGCCGATGGGGCAGAAAGGTTCTGGAGTGGCGACCGCGAACCGGAAGACGTTGCGTTGGAAGGCCTCCCACCAGGTGGACCGATGACCTGGTGAAGGTTGCAGGAATCCGCTGATTGCGGGACGCACCGGTAGGAGGTGATTTCAAAAATATAAATACTTATATGTTTTAATGTACCTAATTCGATAAAAATATAACCTAAAATGTTATAAATAAAAAAAGTTAATAAAAAAAATCTAAAAACCCGACTGCTTAGAAAGCGAACTAAAAAGACGTAAACAAGAAGAATATCATGCTGTGCAGTCGGAAGATACATCTGGTGTTGGTTAGCCAGCTCGAGAATATGGCATCAACTGCATAGTGCACAGAAACAAACAACTAGCCGTGCGTCATGTAACATGTAGCGTGCCAGCGAGCAAATCCGCGCGTTGTTGTCCAACGTTGCTGAACATCTTTATCGTCACGTGTTTCACGAGGCTTGAACGTGACGATCGTTTATTCGTGCGATGATCGCTTATTCGTGCAATGATTGTTTAGGACGACCCCTTAGGCATCACTTTGTACTAATTCCTTATCCATTGAACAGATATGGTCGCGTTAACTATGTGCTGGCCAAGCGCTTGGAACTGCTGGAGCGCGTGGGTCGTCTGCAGAGGACCCTGGAGGCGGGTGAGGATGCGAGCGCCACCTGCGAGCTGGCGCATCACTTCCACGTCTACCACGTACGGCCACGCTGGGAGACCTTCCTTGCCAAGTGCGCGCAAGACCAGGTAACACACCCCTTAAAAAATTGCTCGACCGCCTTTAGTAACTTAATTGAAATGAAAGCATTTGGTTAACAATGATGTGGTCGATAATGGAGTGCACTTTCCTAGAAGAAACCTATTCACTCTCACTATCAGACCCTCCGATTATAGCTATTAGGAATTCGGCAGAGTTTTTAATTAATACTCACCATAAAAAATAAATTGTAGATTTGGATGTTACGGCTTGATATGTGATTTGACCGGTTTTAAGTTTCAGTTTTGAATTTAACGATCTATTCCTTTAAAGCTCTCGGTTAAAAATTATACAAACTTTCTATGTTTAGCTGAAAAGTAAACTTATATGCATAACTTTGTATTAATTATAACTTTATTGGAAAACGACTAAACTTTGTTTTAATCAATCTATTTCAGGTCTATATTAAATTTTTCGCATGTTATTGAAAGTGCTATAAATATAAATGTGGACGGATGGAAAGGGAGAGGAAGGCCAAAGAAAAGATGGATTGACTGTGTGAGGAGTGATATGAAAGAAAAGGGAGTCAGTGATAGAGTGACGGGGGACATGACGGTATGGAAGAAGGAAACATGTTGCGCCGACCCCAAGCAGCATGGTATAAGGGCACGCAGATGATGATGATGATTTAACTTTTCTTGAGGTTCTTACAATATTTATTTTTTCAGACGAAGTCTATGGAGATAATAAGCAAAGAGTTTCCATTCCACGAGTTCTTCGACGATGCACCAAAGCCACTATTCCCTGGGAAATCTTATGAAGAGGATATGGAAGTAGCTCAGAGCTGCTACAGGTAATTAAGAAATATCTTCAGATGCATTTACAAAATCTGGCTGGCCGTCTCCCAGTGACACGTGTTACACATACGATGCGTATTCTCAATGGTTGTGATGACACGATTTGTACTTCCACAGGTATATCGACCATATATTCGAGGAGCTCGAAGAATTTCGTGCTTTCGAACTTCTGCGGTCAGGATTGGATAGATCTAAATACTTGCTGGTAAAAGAGGCGAAGATCATTGCCATGACCTGTACACACGCAGCGCTCAAGAGATCTGAACTAGTACAAATGGGTAAGTGCTTTTTTTCTAAATTCTTTTGCAAAAAAAAACGGGCACTTTAGATTTTTTTCTCTACTTCAATGAAGAAAGAAAGAGGTTTTATTTGACGATGTATTGGCATGTTATTTGAAGCATCCTGGCATGATTCTTTACGTTCAAAATTTAAATTTTGAAATTAAATAATAAATTATTGCTTCGCCTTAATAAGGGAGGAAAGCGTATAAGGTGTACCGTAGTGGGGGTGGCAAGGGCTGTTAGCCCCGAGCGGCACTTTTAGGGGGTGGAAAAATGTTACCTCCGCACAGGGTCTCACTAATATTTAAGCTATCGAGACATGGCGAACTTAAATAATACATTCTTGCATTAATTGCTCCACTTAAAATTGCAGTCAAGTGGGCCCAAGGTAAGAAGTTGATAAAAAATGTAACTGTCCCTAATAATTTGGCATCCCACTGTATATGAGTGTCTAAGATGCACACGCAATGTTATCTGATAGTTGCTTCTTTAGCCTTCAAATGTCAAAAAATAATTGGTTAATATCTAATATATCTACTCGTAATGAGACAAAATAATACATTGATAAACATAATTATGATGATAAAAAAAAACTAACTCATCAATTAAAACTCCTAAACGAGATTTCGCGTTGGTGAAGGTCACAGTCCGGTACAAAAATAGAAACTTGGGAAATCACCATCAGAAACCTACGGTGTTGCTGGCCATTAGTGTAAAAGAAATAACCCGCTCCCCGCAGTTTAAAAAAAAAATGGCACTAGCGGCTAGCAACAATGTAGTTTAGAATATAACAATTCACGTGCTAATTTTAATCCGTCCGAATTGTAGCTATAGTATCTAAACATATGAAACGAAATGGACTACAATGTATTATGTAAAATATTTGAAGTATTTAGCAATTTTTCCGTCTCCACCGCTCCTTTTACAGTATGCTTTGAGAAGGAGAAAATCTTATCAGAGTCGAGCAAGTAGTAATTAAGTGTATTGTTATTCATTTAAGGCTTTAAATACGACAACATACTGATGGAGGAGTCTGCTCAAATCCTGGAGATTGAGACCTTCATTCCTCTTCTTCTGCAAAACCCGCAAGATGGCCGCTCGCGCCTGAAGCGCTGGATCATGATCGGTGACCACCACCAGCTGCCTCCCGTCGTGAAGAACATGGCGTTCCAGAAGTACTGCAACATGGAACAGAGTCTGTTTACTAGGATGGTCCGCCTAGGAGTGCCGTATGTGGAACTGGATGCTCAAGGACGAGCCCGACCGAGGTCAGCTTCTTTCTTTTTAACACGCTTTTATTAGCTTGGTATGTATGTATCTATGTATCAATGTAACGGAATCTTTGAAAGTGATTTTCACCCCCTTCAAAACGTCGGATTGTTTTGAAACTTTGCACACTTATCAAGGACTGATGACAATGCAATAGTTTAAATAGTTTGTCCCATTATCCTTACCAGGATCTTTAGGATTGGCGCGTGTACCATTAAAGCGTGTTTTTTAGTTTTTAGAACTGCATTTTTTTTCTGTTTTGATTGTGGCTAACAGCATCATCATTTGGCCTCCTAATGACCTACGATTTTTTATCTTAGACGAAGGTGTGTTATTGGTTGTGTCCCTCTTTCACGGAGTAACGGGCCGATGTCATATTTATCCCGGAAACTGCGTGGTTCTGGTGGCAATCTTCATGATATGTGTGAAACCATCATCCATCTAGTTCTTAACAAACCATCATCACTGCTTTTAGCAAACCGACAGGAGCTCTTGGCTAAATAATAACAGCCGCACGGGTCGATCATCGAGGTTAAGCAACGCTTGACGAGGTCGGTCAGTGGATGTCTGACCATTTCAACATACCGAATTTCCTTCGTGCCTCGGAAAGCACGTTAAGCCGTTGGTCCCGGCTGTCATTTGAAGATCTTTGACAGTCGTTATGGGTAGTCAGAAGCTTGAGATCTAACACCAGTCTTGCCAAGGGGTACCTTGATACCCAGTTACTGGGTTGTGGAGGTCAGATAGGCAGTCGCTCCATGTAAAACACTGGTACTTAGCTGAATCCGGTAAGACTGGAAGCCGACCCCAATATAGTTGGGAAAAAGGCTAGGCAGATGATGACTGCTTTTAGCAAACCCGTACTATCCTATTTTTACCCGAATACGGCGAAGCAAAAGGGATGGTTATGTTTTTGACCGGTATGTGTGTATGTATGTATGTTCATCTGTTCCCTCATAACTTCTAAATTACTTATCATAATTTGACAAATGAGGTGTCATTGGAAGCGTCTTGTTTGTCCGCTGGTCTATACATATATAGCCGATGTATTTCGAATAGCGTTAACATAACAATTTCAGATGAGAATATTTTCTTCATACTTCTTAGAGCGTGATTTTTCAGTAGTCAGGTTTTAGTTTTTGAACTTATTTATTTTACAATAGTCTTCTCATACCATGAGCAAATGTCTAGTTTCCCAAAGACTTTTGCCTTCAAAACCTCATACGTATATCTTGCGTGAAATTCAATGCTTAAATTATTCTAGTACAGATTGGCGATGATGTCATACGACTCTGATGTAAGAAATAATTGTGTACAACCTAGTTCAGGTAGGTATGAGCCTACCTGAACTAGGTTGTACACAATTATTTCTTTTTCGGATCCTCTTTGCTTTCTAGATTATTATTATCTTAGAAAAAATGTATTAGGCATCACCTTGTTTGATTTCTGCAGAAATACGTTATCGTTCCTTACCATTTTCACGGAAAATAAAAATCTTTATAACCACGACATATTAATAAGCAATTATGTGTGGTAGACGATGGAGTGTCTCTCCAAGCATGATCACCAAAGTTTAAAGATAATCTGCAGGTAGCTATCACGTTGGAGACCTAGCTTTAGACCCGGTGAGACAATCAAACAACTCTGTGACCTTCACACAACTCATACACAACATCATCATTCTTTCTTTCTTTTTTTTTATCATTTCTTCATTTTATTGTTTGTCTGCTAATAGCATATTCCATTCATGCGTTTTTTACATAAAGAAATATGAATGAATTTTTAAAATACCTTCGTCAGCGATAGAGTTATAAAGCTTCGCAGTTGATTGTAAGAAAAATGAGACCCGGTATAGACTATTACTTACGTACGTAGTAGTACGCCAATACCTGACATAGAAAACTGCGTTTTCGCGAACGGGACATTTTTGATTCGGTTTTTCACTGTTAGGATTATCTTTATACTAGGGGACCCGTCCCGGCTTCGCCCGTGACACAAACACCTTCGTTTCTTACTCTTTCTATTGGTGTAGACCGCATAAAAATCCGTTCAGTAGTTTTGGAGTTTATCGCGAACAGATGCTGCGGGTTATTTTATAATATGTAGTGATATTTATATGTTTATCTATAAACTGATTATACAATAAATATTTTTAATGTTATGTATGGTAAAAACTACCTACCACATACATCATATATAATAGACGACACGTAGTGAATGGTGACAAAAAATATTCAGTGCCGTAATCATGAAGCAAGCTGACTCAAGCAAGGTATCAGCTGATCGATCTGGCAATAGCTCCACCCAAACAACTCATAGAAAAGCCGATGACAATCGAATTGGTGTTCGGTAATGCATGCCAATTATTTATATCGGAGATTGTCCATGCCTTGAATATGATATCACGGCTGAACTCCACGCAGGGAAACCTAGAACTCTATGACAGCCATATTTGGTAAAAGTTTGTGCAACATTAAGGCAACAATTTCAAACATGCTGCTGCAACATTTCTGTGCAACATACCATTGTAAAGAACGTGTAACAGACCAAACTTAAAATCTGAAAAGGGGTCATTGTAGTGAGCATTATGAACAAATTTGTTTTATAAGTTTATTTGCTGATTGAATTGCTACGAGTATAGGACCAACTCTGGAAGGGCGAAAAAAATCAGCTATTCAGTACATTTTGTCGTGTTATGGAAACATAAATGTATGGGACAGCTGATTTTATTCAATCAAGCTACAGGCTACAGAAAAATCAGCATCCTGTTGTCATACGCCCATAACCCTCCTTGTCTCTTAACTCCTCATTCGTCCACAGCATCTGCAACCTGTACCGCTGGCGCTACCTAGCCCTGGGCGACCTGGGCCACGTGACCCGGCTGCCGGAATACCGAGCCGCCAACGCTGGCCTGCGGTACGACTTCCAGCTCATCAACGTGGACGACTTCAACGGAGCAGGCGAGACTGAACCTAGCCCGTACTTCTATCAGGTAAATACATCATGGTTTATTTATTTATAATTATATACTTTATTGTACACCAAAATAAAACAATAGTAATGTAACGATAATAATAAAAAAAACAACAATATTTGTGAATTTGTGCTATAATTTTAGGAGACTAATAATATAAAAGACCACTAATATAATATTATAAAGAGGTAAAATTTGTAAGTTTGTATGTAGGGGGTAATCTCAGGAAATACTGGTTGGAATTGAAAAATTCTTTTTGTGTTAGATAGTCCATTTATCAAGGAAGGTTATAGGCTTTATAGCATCACGCTACGACTAATAGGAGCGGAGCATAAATGAAAAATGTTGCAAAAACGGGAAAGAATATTACTTTTAGGGTAGGTGTAGCGAATGTGTAGGGTAGGTGCAGGGTAGGTGTAGGGTAGGTGTAGCGAATGTGGCTTTATAGCATCACGCTACGACTAATAGGAGCGGAGCATAAATGAAAAATGTTGCAAAAACGGGAAAGAATATTACTTTTAGGGTAGGTGTAGCGAATGTGTAGGGTAGGTGCAGGGTAGGTGTAGGGTAGGTGTAGCGAATGTGTAGGGTAGGTGTAGAGTAGGTATAGGGTAGGTGTAGGGTAGATGTAGGGTAGGTGTAGGGTAGGTGTAGGGTAGGTGTAGGGTAGGTGTAGGGTAGGTGTAGGGTAGGTGTAGGGTAGGTGTAGGGTAAGTGTAGGGTAGTTGTAGGGTAGGTATAGGGTAGGTGTAGGGTAGGTGTAGGGTAGGTGTAGGGTAGGTGTACGGTAGGTGTAGGCTAGGTTTAGGGTAGGTATAGGGTAGGTGAAGGGTAGGTGTAGGGTAGGTTTAGGGTAGGTACATAGCCAGTTGACGGGAGCAAAGCCGCGTGGGACAGCTAGTCTTAAATATAATCAACTAATTTATGTGCTTGTTAACAAAGTGTGCTTTTATTTTAAATTAGTATTCCCTGAAGGTATAGGCAGAGTTGCGCTTATAGTACACCACACTGCACCAGTTATATTAAAGTCCCATGTAAGAGAGGACGAATCTATTGCCATCAACGGGGCACAAGTCCGGGCTCCGGGCTGCTGCGATTTTCCAGATGGAAAACTCCAATAACACTGCCTGATCTGGAAAGCCAGGATCTCAAGCTTAGCAGAACGCTTAATTGCAAAATATTCGTGTGACGACGACCGACGGCGAGAACCGAGTCGTCGATTCGTCACGCTGCTGAAGTAAGCTGACACACACTCGGTTCGGTCTCGTTTCCTAGGCGCATGTGTGCAAAAACATTATTATTTACTGCCTTAAAATAGATTTAACTGCTGTATCCGCCTTTAGCTTAGGTGTGCTCTGTCGCAAATTATGTTTGCCGGATAAGTTTTATTATATTAAAAATAAGTATATCTCATTGACTAACATAGGCTAAAGTAAAAGGGTATTGAGCAAGGATATCATGTATGAGCCCATGTTTGGTACCGTATGGTGAAGGACGTAAAGAATTTCACCATCCCATATCTTCCCGTGGGTGTCGTAAGAAGCGACTAAGGGACACACCAGAGAATGGGCAGCAGCGTTCTCTGGGCACTTTAACAACAAACTGCGATCGCCAACCCGCCTGCCAAGCGTGGCGATTATGGCAAACCCCCCCAAACAAATATGAAAAGCACACAAATAAAACGGCCCCGAGTGCCCGGCAGCCCGTCTACCCTCGGCTACGGTAGCGGTCGAGGCGATGGCGTGGCAAGGGGGTTGCGAAGAATCCCCGGAGTGGACCCGGCTACCCCAAAAAACACCGACGACTGAACCTGGGAACATATAACATGCGAACATCCGGACCGACGAGAAGATAGCCGAACTCGAGGAAGAATTGAGCAGGTTGCGATGGAGTATTATAGGGTAATCTGAAGTCCGAAGAGAGGGGGAGGACTCGATAATCCTCAAATCCGGTAACCTGCTCTATTGGGTTTGTCGACCACAAGTCCCTTGTGAACAACGTGGTGAAGATCGAGAGTGTGTCGACCAGGGTGGCGTACCTTATACTCAGAATATCCCAAAGATATTCGCTGAAGGTCATACAGGTCTACGCCCCGACCTCGGCACACCCCGACGACGAAGTAGAGACCATTTATGAGATATATCTAGAGCCATGCATGGTTTCAAAACTCATTTCAGCGTTGTCATGGGGGACTTCAACGCGAAACTGGGCAAACGAGACGTGGATGAGCTGCAAGTGGGGCAATTTGGAGTTGTCGGAACCACCGGGGTCACCTACTGGCCAGTTTTATGGAGAAGGAGGGCCATGATGAACTCCTTCTTCACAAAGCGTGAGCACAGGAAGTGGACCTGGCAAAGCCCCGATGGTGCAACTAAAAACGAGATCGACTTCATCATGTCAACCAAGAAGCAAATGTTCAATGATGTCTCTGTGATCAATTCGGTGAAAACCGGGAGCGATCACCGCATGGTAAGAGGCACATTGATCATTAATGTTAAGCTTGAAAGGTCTCGACTGATGAAGTCCACACTCCGTCCAGCACCATATCCAGGTCCAAAACCCCGAGAACTTACAGCTCGAACTCCAGAATCGTTTTGAGTGCCTAGGGAGCTCCGTGTACGACTACAGCGATGGGTTCGTGGAAGCTGTCCATACGGTCTGGTCTAAGTTTTTCAAGACCCGCCGTACAGATAGGAACAAAAAGCTTCTGATCCTACTCTCAAGCTCATGGAGGAGAGGCGTGAGATGATCCTGCAGTCTTCAGACGATGCGTTGAAATACCGGCAGCTAAATAGACGGATCTCAAAGTCCTTGAAAAGCGACCTCCGCCGCTTTAATACTGAGCGTATTAAAGACGCGATTGAGCGGAATAAGGGCTCCAAGGTCTTTGCAAGAGATCTGTCTATTGGGCAGAGCCAGCTCACGAAACTGAAGACCGAGGATCGTTTCCGCCAAACCGGAGCTTCTGAGGGAGATCGAGAGATTCTATGGGCAGTTGTACACGTCAACCAGTAAACCCGTCGCGAATCTAGCGAATGACCCTAGAGCTAGACACTATACCGAAGACATTCCCGACGTCAGCCTGTATGAGATTAGGATGGCTCTGAAACAGCTTAAGAACAACAAGGCACCGGGTGACGACGGAATTACGCCCGAACTCCTGAAGGCGGGTAGAAAACCAATACTTAAGGCCCTTCAGAAGCGGTTGTAATTCCGTCATACTCGAAGGAAAAACGCCACAGGCATGGTGCAGGGGTGTGGTGGTACTCTTCTTCAAGAAGGGTGACAATGCCCTACTGAAGAACTATAGGCCCATCACACTTCTTAGCCATGTTTACAAGCTGTTTTCAAGAGTCATCACGAATCGTCTCGCGCGCAGGTTTGACCATTTCCAGCCTCCCGAACAAGCCGGATTTCGTAAAGGCTTCAGCACCGTAGACCACATACATACGCTGCGGCAGGTTATACAGAAGACTGAAGAGTACATCCTGCCTCTCTGTTTAGCGTTTGTGGACTACGAGAAAGCCTTCGATTCGATCGAGACTTGGGCTGTACTACAGTCTCTACAACGGTGCCAAATTGACTACAGGTACATCGAAGTGTTGAAGTGTTTGTACAAAAACGCCACCATGTCAGTTCGACTTCAGGATCAGACCTCGGCACCAGTCCTTCTGCAGCGAGGTGTGAGACAGGGAGTGGTCATATCTCCGAAGCTGTTTACCGCTGCACTGGAGGATGTCTTCAAGGTTCTGGACTGGAGAGGGCTCGGCATCAACGTCAATGGCGAGTAGATCACTCACCTTCGGTTTGCCGACAATATAGTGGTTATGGCTTATCAGCCATAACCACTATTGGTAATTGGTCCTCCATGGTATCCCATATACAATGGGCCTCATCAGAAAGCTTAAAGTCATTAACCTTCAAAGTAAAAGTTCGCGAACACATTCGTAAGAAGTTGGCAGCGGTATCGGCACAGCGATAATTTTTCCCTATTGTCTATCTCAACTAATAGTTAAGTAGTACCTGTATTTAGTTTATTTGTTTTAGTATTTATTGTATAATTAAATCGAATTTATTTATATATAGAATTACAATTTAAACAAGAAAAGAAACATTCCTATTAGATTTTTTTTTCTTGTCTAACACTCTTTCAAGAAATTTCTTGTCCTTTCATTTCTTAACCTATTTAATTGTTTTCAGAACCTGGCTGAAGCTGAATACGTGGTGGCAGTTTTCATGTTTATGAGGCTAGTTGGGTGGCCAGCTGAACGCATCTCGATCCTCACAACCTATAACGGACAGAAGCATCTGATCCGGGATGTCATTGACAAACGCTGCGCTGAAAACCCACTCATCGGACGACCGCACAAGGTAACTTATTGAGCTTTCATTTTTTTTTACAAACCAGTTCTTGCTAGAGCCCTGTTGAATGTACGCTCTGTACTGAAAGTGACTTGAAGACGCGTTTCAGCGGGCCATAAATGCCTTAACCCCTGACCACCATGCGGGCCCAGCGCGTTTTTCGGATATCACAGGTCTTCGAAATTTTGTTTCTAAGAATGGTTTCCTAACGATATTTTCCTTCACCGTTTTCGCAAACACAGCATTAACACTTAAATGTATTAAGATACATTGCTGATAGGAATAGCTTTGGCTAATGATTACATTATTTTGGACAATGGTTGACTCATTCAAACAAATATATTATTGTTGTGTCATAAATCGTCTAAAACACAATGAATGAAATTATTCGCTTTATTCATTCTTTCGGTGACCGAAATTCGCCTATTTACTTTTGATGTCTACTGTATTTTGTGGGGCAGTCGGTTAATCATTGCGTGAGTATTGAATTAATTTTTAGGGTTCCGTACCCAAAGGGTAAAAACTGGACTCTATTACTAAGACTCCGCGGTCCGTCTGTCACCAGGCTGTATCTAAAAAAAGAAAGAAAGAAAGAAAACACATTTATTTGACACAAGCCAGAGCACACAACACAAACAGAACTCATGAACCGTGATAGCCTAGACAGTTGAATTTTTACAGATGATGTATTTCTGTTGCCGCTATAACAACAAATACTGAAAACAGAATAAAATAATTATTTGTGTGGGGCTCCCATACAACAAACGTGTTTTTTTGTGATAATGGTACGGAACCCTTCGTGCGCAAGTCCGACCCGCACTAGGCCGGTTTCTTTTTTGTATTTGCGCTTACTAATTTGGGGTTTTTAATGTGTCACTTGAGTATACTGCCTTTATTCTATTTCTTAGTAATGTTAGTTCTTGAAACTCGAAAATAACCTAAACATTTAAGTAACTAGGTACATGGTTTCAAAAAGAATGTCAGACCGCATTCTTTTTGGAAAAAGACACCTCATTTCTTTGAAACCCTTATGCTCCAACCTCACATAGATCTTGAAAAAAATTACATGTGTTAAGATTTTCTTTTCTCTATTACAACTGAACGATGAAATCATACTTTTCATAGTAGATAAAGAATGTCACATTAAACTGGTGTTTAAACTTGGATTTATAGTAAAAATGGATTTATAGTAAAGACAGCCATCCTGGCCTCGTATATAACCGGACCTCACCTGCGGTTCGGTCCGGTTAAGACGCCAACGACCTTGAGGGAACAAAACGCGCACTCGTTTCACACCCGCGCGACCCAAAATTTAGTAGTTTTTTGTACTTTCCTTATTATTCTATGACTTTAAAAAAAAGCCTCAGATCAAAATGTAGATAATTAAATTGTCTTTGAGATGGTGTCAATTTCATTAAAATACGCCCAGCGGTTTTGGTGTGATTGTCCTGTTTTTGTCCGTTTTAGACATAACTTTACAAATTAATTACACTATGTTATACGAATAAATCTCAAAATTAGCTCAGATCAAATTAATAAGAAAATAGTCTAATATAACATATATATTTTTCATAAAATTACGACTAGCCGTTTAGACGTGATTCTCATTTTTAAATCATCTACTCAAGGGAATCGGTGCCTTAACTCATACTAAGCCAGGAAGGCTTACTTACTGGATTCTGCAGTAATGTACTATAAAGTTACTGATTACGTTATAGTAGTGAATTAAGTGAATGAATACCAGCTAGGGTAGCCAACCGAAATAAATTAATGTAACAAGCGATTACGTAATTTTTCGATGATGCAGTTTTGAGAAACCCACTGAAAACTTAGGGCTGGCTAATTTGTGACAAATTGTCAGCTGATTTGAGATGTGACATCGACTTCAGAAACCGGCCCCAAGATGTGAGATTTAAGACTGTTAGCTTAGTTACTAATAACTGGCGAGAATGGATAAAGTGAGAAATGAGTATATTAGATTGAAAGAGGCGCCAGTGACAGAAGAATGAAAGGAATACAAACGTATTCCTTTCATTCTTCTGTCACTGGCGCCGTCCAGCAGCCTAAGGCTTAACACGCACTGAGGTTTTTTATTCGCGTGATTTCTTTCCACACATTCTGCTACACATGGAATTGTATGAAGCTGCACGCATTGCGGTAACAAAATCGCGAGAAAATAATACCGCAAGAAATCTGTGTTTTGCCACAAAACCCTTCGAATTCATGCGCGAATGTTTTGAGCTCTATGAACAGGTAGAAAGAGACAAAAATCGCTTGGCATTTTATCCGCAGTGCGTGTTAGTATGATTCAAAACGCGGACAAAAATTAGCACGAATAAAATCCGCATGTCAAAAATCGCAATGCGTGCTAAGGCTAATTACGTAAATTAATTCGGCAAGGCAAAGGGTTGTTTATGTAGTTTAGTGTGTAAACAAAACCTGTTTTGACAAAACGATTAGTTAAAACTGTTTCTTCAGAGGTCAAGTTCTTCTAGAAATAGAACATTATATCAAGTTCAAGTTTGATAAAATTAATAACGGCCTAAGTTGGCAGCGGCCAGCGCGCCTTTAAATGAGATCGTACCGTAGCTGGGCGTGTTGATGTCGTTGATGAAACAAGATCGTATTTTACGGCACAAATGGTACAACAAGGGTACGTAGGTAGTAGGTACCTAAACAAAAACAAAGTTTCAGTAAATCTCGCCATCATCAGGGACACAGGCATCCTCTCTGTGAGAGAGGTAATAGGCCTTAATCCACCGCGCGGGCCCAGTGCAGGTTGGTGAATGTCACATGTCTTCGAATTTTTGGTTCTAGGAGATGCCGGTTTCCTCACGATGTTTTCCTTCACCGTTTTAAGAGCAGTGGTGATGAAATAATCTACACAAAGTAAAGCGCCTGCCTGGGTTCGAACTCACGACCTACGACACGTAATTCGGGGCCGTTACCACTGGGCCACCACTGCTCTACTTCTAGAAAAAAGTTCTTATGAGATAATTAGAAAATTATACTAGTGATACTTTTACCAGTGTATTTTTTAAACATTTTTATATTAAACTGAAATGAAATATTATTATGAACGGCCTTATCTTATTAACTTATCTTAACGGCCTTATCTTATTTACTAACTTTTTGCCTAGGTAGTTGAAAATTCTCAGACGAAACAATGTTCGCCTACCAGTTATTTATAAACCAAGTTCATCTGACATAATATAGCATCAGATCTATTTGCAAACTTGAATTTTCAAGCCCTTGCTCTGATCACTGGGTTCCGTGACGAGAGACACGAACAAATCATACTCAAATTCATTTGCAGAGTCGTCCATTCTAATACGAGTAGCTCAAATGGGTCAACGGGATATTACTGAACAAGATGAAACATAGAATGACAATAAATAAAAACCGTTGAGACGTTGGGCCATTTATTCACATGTCAACCTAATAGCTTTTTATTATAGATAGGCTCGCGCTTGACCACTATCTCACCTGATGATAAACGATGATGTGGTCGACGGTGTAGCATGCTTGCCTAGAAGTAACCTATTCACTCTTGACTTAAGAGGAAATGCGGTCGCAGACATCCGTCTGAATATCCTAAGAAAACCGGCCAAGTGTGAGTCGGACTCGCGCACGAAGGGTTCCGTACCATTATCGCAAAAAACGGCAAAATAAAACACGTTTTTTGTATGGGAGCCCCACTTAAATATTTATTTTATTCTGTGTTTAGTAAATACATCATCTGTGAAAATTTCAACTGTCTAGCTATCTCGGTTCATGAGATACAGCCTAGTGACAGACGGACAGACAGACAGACAGACGGATCGTGGAATCTTAGTAATAGGGTCCCGTTTTCAACCATTGGGTACGGAACCCTAAAAAAGTCATAATTCGAGGTTTGGCTCTCGCCAATTTCCTGCTCCAATATTGGACCAATTTAAAAGATATTCCATAAACTGAAAAAGAAAGATACAAACTGTGCCCCTATGTTTTCCTTTTTGATGCTACATTGTCGAAGCACTAGGACCTTCAAAAAATGCTCAAAATTAAACTTTGTCTTTGTGTTTAAATTAAATTAAGCTTGGTCTGTCAACAGAGGCCTATTGTACAAATTTAAAAACTATAAATGAAAAAAAAAACGCGAAAAACATAGAAGCACAACATAAAATATCTGTGAACTATTTATTTACTAAAGTGACTCAGTTAATGTTAAGTAAGGTCAGTTGTGTTACTGATAGCAGTTTCTGTATTTATTGATGTGTTTTACTGGGCAATGGGTTTTATTGAATACTTAATTAAGTTACTGATCGGAAATATTTTGTCAATTATCAATAGTTGCTGTTCATGCAGTTCATGTAGTGATAAATGGACACTATTAATTTCTTAACATGAGGCTATGTACTCGTAATAGTACAAAATACGTATAAGTAAGTAGGACTTAAAAAGTTAATTTAACTCTGAAATATTTAAGTCAGTGGTGGCCCAGTGGCTAACACCTCGCCTCTTGTGCTTGAAGTCATGGGTTCAAAGCCGGGCAAGTACCAATGTGACTTTTTCAAATTCCTATTCACTTTCTAAGTTTACCTTGGACATCATAGGCAACGGTGCAGGAAAACGTCATGAGGCAACCTGGACTTATAAAGTTAATGTAAGACTGAAATAGCCAACTCAGAGGCCTGTGGGGTTTGCAGAGGCGACTTAATTAACTCTGACACCAGAACTGGCCACATTCTCACACGAAAAAGAAGAGGTACAAAGTAGAATTGATTTAAGAAACAGTGAAATATCACATCGTCAACAAAATGGTTATAATTTATGAACTTACTCTTTGAAATTAAATGACTAAAATCAATTTATTATTAAAAACTAGATAACACGACAGACGTATTGTTCAAATTGTTCGTAGGAAAAATACAGAGAAAAGCACTTTCAGTTTTTCCGAATATTTGCGGCAAACCTTTACGATTTTTTCTCGGCATGTTAAATGACAGTGGCAATTTATTTGGCCGAAAAATAACCTCTAGGCACGTGAGAAATCGGCCAACCGCTTGAAAAAATTAGGTAGTCACGGACCCTATCTCCCTATGTCCTAATGCTATTTAAATAACTAGAAGGAAAGATATAAAAAAAATATTACCAACAGAACTGTACAATCTCAATAAAAATAATATGAAACACAGATGTGGCAACAGGAGTAGATTCAGTGTGCAGCATAGCCACAACACTGGTCAACGCTGATTTACAGCCCGCCCCCTCTTTTAGGATAACAAACTAATAGTTCCGTATAAGCAACACATTTTTTCCCTCCACAGGTGACAACCGTGGACAAGTACCAGGGACAGCAAAATGATATAGCTCTAGTGTCACTGGTCCGCACCCGCGCTGTGGGCCATGTCAGAGACCTGCGCCGTCTAATAGTGGCCGCGTCCAGGGCTCGCCTGGGCCTGTACATCTTCGCTAGAGCCGGCCTCTTCAGGAACTGCTTTGAATTACAACCTACATTTAATCAGGTAAGATACTCCGTCTTATGGGAGTAAAGGGAGTCCAGTGATAGCGTGACGGAGGACAGGACGGTATGGAAGAAGAAAACGTGATGCGCCGACCCCAAGTAACATGGGACAAGGGCAGGAAGATGATGATGATACTCGGGCTTAAGGCATACTGAGGTTTTGAAAGTTATTGTCACAGGGTGACATCTGTATGAGAGGCAGAGAATACACTCTACAAAACCGATGTTTATCAAAAACTTTATTTCCCTTTCCACTACTACTACTGGCATCAGCTCTCGCCCGCGGCCCCACCCGCTCTACACAATATCTTTAAAATTGATATTTATCTGATTCTTCTTCATCATTCTTATTCTGATGCATAACTTTGTGAACTTTCATCAAAAACCGTACAGTAGTTTTTACTTGAAAGAGTAACAAACACCCATCCATTTCCTCACAATCTTTCGCGTGTGTATATGTAATATGCAAGTATAAATATGTAAGTAGTAGGCTTTATTGAGCGTGTTTAGAAATTAATTTAAAAAAAACCTTTTTTCCTCGTACCTATTTCTTTTTTCAAATGTCGAAGTCACCGTTTTCGCGTTTCGATGTATCCTGGCAATTATTTGTCGGAAAGCGTATGTAATTTGCTGTATTACACACACTTACATTAATTAGCTGTATTACACTTCATCTCTCTCTCAAATAATATCGTGAATGTCATGAACTAACTACTGATGTGAAACCCAGAATTCTTTGGCTACCATCCTAACGTTCATGAAGAGCAATAACCTTTTCGCTATGAATCTTATGACAAGGTTACCTCCTGCGCGAATGTACTAGGCAGTTTCATAGTACAATTATATATTCGGAATCACACATTAATTCAAATCATAATGAGGTCCTATAGAAAGACAGAATTACTGATATTAATAAAAGTGAATGATTGTGAAGATGTTTGTTACGCTTTCACTCTATCACTTCCAGCAAATTTCCTCCAGTGTCCCGGAGCCGCTTTTCTCGGCAGTGCACCTTTACAGCCGAGAAGCCACATAAGCCTTAAACCCTTATCCAGCACCGGGACAGCATATAATCGCATATGCTAATTAGTGGTTTCTGAACTGTTACAACATAAATTTGTTTACTTAGCTGGTGGAACGTCCCCTCGAGTTGGAACTGGTGCCGGGTGAGCGCTGGCCAGCACAGCGCGGCGCTGTAGCAGTTGTGCCCGACAGCATGACTCTGCGCATCAGAGACATGCCACATATGGCGCAGTATGTCTATGACATGTACCTCGACCGCGTGCGACAGTGCAAGGATCAGTATGAGGTAAGATTAAATGAGGTCAGACTGGCAGTACAAGCACAAACAAGCAGGCGGCCCATCTGATGAAGTGGACCGTCTATGGACATCTGCAATACCAGTGGTATAGTTTTCGCCAAATTTCTTGGCCGCCCTTAAGTTTTCCGATACGCAAGGCACAGAGTGCTGTTTCATTGTAGCCAACTTCAGAGCGGCCAAGAAGTTTGGCGACTTGCTTTTCCTTTTAAATTGTTTTTTGAACCTATCAATGTCGACACTTCGCGGAAAGGGCGCATGCTCATTTCACATCTGTCAGCAACATGCCAGTACGAGGTAAGATGAGGATAGAAGCTTTTAGGCAGTTACTCGTATAAAGCTTTTTTGCGAAGTAACTCGTCCACGAAACATTTACTTTCTGATATTGTATAGATGTCCATGGGCAGTGGTGACTGTTTATCATGGACATCTGGACATGTCAGTTTGTTTTTCGTGTAATATAGAAGAGATTATAATCAAGGAAAAATCTTTTCGGTCGTTGTACGAACTTAGAGTGCCTAATACTGCTACTGCGAATACTGTGTAACTTATATGGTGTGCATAATAAGGCTGACGATAATAATGTGTGGTCAGTTCTATAATAAAATAAGCCAAATTGGATCCAAATTGGATCAGTCATCACAATGCGACTGTGGAACCACACCACAATCGATGCCAACAATTAGATTCTAACCCTCTTACTAATAAACGCGGTATAAAGTTATACCAGGTATAACAAAGGAATAACCATACATTTTCATAGTTTTATACTTGGTATAACTTTATACCGCGTTTATTAGTAAGAGCGTAAGGCTCTAGATAAGTGACATTTTATCAACGCAAGCATCGCGAAATTGATGGGTAAAATGGCAATAATTTATGGGATTGTCAAGCGATATCGTAATGTCAAGTGATCTTACATTTTGGCACTTTGTCTACATCCTCTGGTCGAAGCACAATATACAAATTAAGAACGATCTATATCCTAACACTAAAAATCGAGTGTGAGTCGGACTCGCGCTCGAAGGGGTCCGTACCCGGTACCATTATCGCAAAAAACGGCAAAAAAGTCACGTTTGTTGTATGGGAGCCTCACTTAAATATTTATTTTATTTTGTTTTTAGTATTTGTTGTTATAGCGCCAACAGAAATACATCATCTGTGAAAATTTCAACTGTCTAGCTATCACGGTTCATGGGATACAGCCTGGTGACAGACAGACGGATCCTGGAGTCTTAGTAATAGGGTCCCGTTTTTACCCTTTGGGTACGGAACCCTAATAAAAAACGTACTTATATACAAAGGCTCTCCCCATTGTATATGAGTACGTTTTTTATTAGATTAGAATGGGGATCATCAAGAAGATAAACTTAATTGTTATTGTTACAGCGTTCTCAGGCTGTGTGGTCTGCCCCGGGCACGTCTCGTGCGTCCCGCCCTGCGCACGCGCCCCCCGCACAACACGCGCACCCCGGCGCCAACGACAGCGACGACGATGAGCCCCCCGCCACCCCCGCACCTGTCGCTCCCGCCACCTTCCAGCCCACCGAGATCGTCAATGAGATTGACGATACCCCGGCTGAAACTTCTTAGTTTGTAACTTTTAATTAAGCGAATAATTTTTTAATAAAAAAAAATGTTCACATATTTTGTTTTATTTGCTATGGCAACTTATCCTGATTGCAGACCAAACGCTATGTTAGTTATGTTTAGCTCGCATAGTTAAGGTAATTTCTCATCCTCTCTATGAAAAGTAAGCTATGTCTGTGTAAGTATAAAAAAATGCCTCAGTTGTGCGAGCTAAGCTAAACCAAGTTAACAGCAACGTGCGCGGGTTTCGCCTCAGTTTGAACATCACTTTATATTGAACACTGAACAAGCTGAAAATAAAAAAAGAAGAGTAAAATTAAATTCCTAGCATTTCTGACTATCCACTAATAACACTGTAAGGGTCAAAGCACACTCAGACAGTAGAAGCGAAGCGACATCGACAGTCTTTCGCCGGCTGTACACCCTCGCGCGAAAGCCCGCGAGGATGTTGTACATTGTTCTCAGTAGTCAGGGGGGTGACCATAAGCTCTTAGAGCGGTATCAATTTGATATCGAATAAGTGACAGATGTATACAAGTCAGATACATCTGTCCCTTATTCGATCTCAAATTGATACCGCTCTAAAAGCTTATGGTCACCCCCCAGTACTGAGTTCAATCATCAAGTATGTTGTTTAAAAACTCAAGAGCCCGAGGAAACACTGTACGTGTTTCCTCGGGCTCTCGCTCGAGAGTGTACAACCGGTGTAAAAATGTACACACCATATTGAATACTAGAAAATGCAAAATGAATATATTAGAGGAAGTTTGAAAGTGGCGCCAGTGACAGAAAAGTTGAAAGGAAACAGTTTGTCCTGGTATGATCAAGTGATGGGGAGGGATGAAACGCATGTTACTAAAAGAGTTATGAATATAAATTTGGATGGATGGAGAGGGAGATTCCTCTGCAAAGAAAAGATGGATGGATGGTGAGGAGTGACATGAAAGAAAAGAAAATCAGTGGACGGTATGGAAGAAGAAAACGTGTTGCGCCGACCCCAAGTAACATGGGATAAGGGCAGGAAGATGAGGATATTGACTCCTATATCCTCAACGTCATGCACACATTTCTCAATCTGCTTGTAAGTAAACAAAAGTTAACAATGTCAAGTAGCAGTATTCACCGACGTACGTCAATAAAGATGACTCATTAAGAGCTTTGGAGTACCAGGAGCGCATAGACTCTGCGGAGGTGGCACCAACGCCGTCGCTGCGTCACTGCGAGGGCGGAGTAAGTAGAAGCAGGCGCGTACCTTTGTTGTGTTGGCGGTGGGCGGGCTGCCACACAAGGGAGATAGTAGGATGCTCGTGCGCAGAAAGGCGGAACCGTACGCTAATCACCAGGATGGGCTGCTTGTGTGCGCTGGGAGGCGGCACTTGTGCTTCTATTCACCAAGATGACTTGCTTGACGACGCGCAGAGAATTTTCGAACTCCTTCGACTTATGCACTCCTATTTTTTATACTTCTTTTTAAATAGTTAAAAACGAAATTCATTTAAAAATAATAATGGTACGGTAACTTAAAACACATCTGCTCGTATTCGAGATCCGGTGGGAAGGGGGGAATAATTATAGGCCTATTTCAGTCCTCTCATCCATCTCCAAAATTTAAGAAAAATTAGTAAATCAAAGGCTTACTCAGTTTCTCGATAAAAATAGCTTAATTGCACAAAATCAGTATGGTTTAAAAAAAGGAGTATCGGCAGAAAATGCAGTTCTGGACTTAACTGAATTTGTTGCAAGAAAGCTAGATGAGAAGCAAAGTTGTCTAGGTTTACCTATTCCTAGACTTAAAAAAGGCATTGGACACAGTTTCTGTTCCCACCCTCCTATCGAAGTTGGAGGTCATCGGCATACGTGGCTTGGCTCATGATTTTTTTGCAAGCTATCTCACTAACCGTAGACTGTGTGTTAGAATTGATGAACATATTAGTAATGAGGAAACCACCACCTTCGGAGTTCCGCAGGGAAGTGCGATTGGCCCGACCTTTTTCCAGGTTTACATCAATGGGCTTTGCTGCATACCTCTCACAAATTCCAAAATTTTCACCTATGCTGATGACACTGCAATCATTGTTCATGGAACTGATTGGGAGCATCTGAGAACTACTGCCGAAACGTCACTTAAATCTGTTATCAGTTGGTTGCAGCTAAATCTCCTTACCCAGAACCTGGACAAGACCTACTTCATCCCGTTCGGCCTACACCCCTGTACTAAACCTCCTACAGTTACCACTCACGGTAATTTAATAGTTGGCAAATACCCCTTCCATTATTTAATGAGTTACTGAATATTTATCTGAGATCGTAAGAATTTGAGTCATTAAGGTCGACTATCTAAATCTGACAAAACATGTGATCGTTAAAATAATTCTAGGTAATTGTAACGCCTAAGCGTAAACTCACACCGAGACGCGACACTACGCACCCATTATGGGTCGTGGCTCAAACAGAGTTGAATTGACGTCGGCGTCTTGACTTTTGAGAGAGGAAGCATTGACTACACGCCCGAGACCCGACTCAAATCTAAAGTGTGAGTGACGACCTTAATGCACCTAATGCATCGTAATGTAATGCGTCGGTGTGTATTGCACTCGAGCCAGGTGCCAGTCCAAGAAAATGGCCGGTCACTGCTCTCAAGGTCGGTCTCCAAATTCCTCATGCTTTTGACCTCCTGCCTACCTTTTGTAACGTAATCGATAAATCAATATTAAATTCTGTGCTCTCTGTTTCGCTTCATCCTTTCAAGAAACTATTCATGAAACAAAAAACATTTTCATTATTGAGTAGTATTCAGCTATCAAGATTTATCTGTTTCATACTTATATTTTAGTCATTGCGCATGATAGTAATGAGGCCTGTGTAAATGAAGCCATGTTATAAACAAATGCAAATGCCTCGAGCGAGTTTTTATACTCACTCGATCGCGTAAACCTAAACTTTCGCGTCAAATCGTATGTAATAAAAAATGCGTTAAATGCAAATTGACGTTTACGATGACGCGTTCGAATGAGTCTACAGTCGCAATGGGGCACTGGTTTTATATTGTGAGTTTTAAGAAACCATAATAAATTTTCGTCCTAATGAGTAAGCAGCTAGCATTCAGTGCCAAATAACAGTGGTTTAAATACCTATGCAAATGTTCAAGATTTAAGCACTACAGCGCCTCCCCATACTGTGATGCAATAGGTGATAACGGACTGACAGATAGCAATATATACCATTCTAATCGTGCTGAAATAAGCAGAAGACCTTAGCAGCATGAATAGATAAATCATTCTTCTAACCCTTGGGCTAATAGTATCCAAGTGCGAGTACCAGTTGAGTCCGCTATCAATATCTACTCCCAAATACTTAAGGTGGTTTACCTCACGAAGAGAAACGCATGTGCAGGGAATGTGGCTATTACATGTGTGGGCGTTAATGACAAAGTCTGTAGGAGGTTTAGTACAGGGGTGTAGGCCGAACGGGATGAAGTAGGTCTTGTCCAGGTTCTGGGTAAGGAGATTTAGCTGCAACCAACTGATAACAGATTTAAGTGACGTTTCGGCAGTAGTTTTCAGATGCTCCCAATCAGTTCCATGAACAATGATTGCAGTGTCATCAGCATAGGTGAAAATTTTGGAATTTGTGAGAGGTATGCAGCAAAGCCCATTGATGTAAACCTGGAAAAGGGTCGGGCCAATCGCACTTCCCTGCGGAACTCCGAAGGTGGTGGTTTCCTCATTACTAATATGTTCATCAATTCTAACACACAGTCTACGGTTAGTGAGATAGCTTGCAAAAAAATCATGAGCCAAGCCACGTATGCCGATGACCTCCAACTTCGATAGGAGGGTGGGAACAGAAACTGTGTCAAATGCCTTTTTTAAGTCTAGGAATAAACCTAGACAACTTTGCTTCTCATCTAGCTTTCTTGCAACAAATTCAGTTAAGTCCAGAACTGCATTTTCTGCCGATACTCCTTTTTTTAAACCATACTGATTTTGTGCAATTAAGCTATTTTTATCGAGAAACTGAGTAAGCCTTTGATTTACTAATTTTTCTTAAATTTTGGAGATGGATGAGAGGACTGAAATAGGCCTATAATTATTCCCCCCTTCCCACCGGATCTCGAATACGAGCAGATGTGTTTTAAGTTACCGTACCATTATTATTTTTAAATGAATTTCGTTTTTAACTATTTAAAAAGAAGTATAAAAAATAGGAGTGCATAAGTCGAAGGAGTTCGAAAATTCTCTGCGCGTCGTCAAGCAAGTCATCTTGGTGAATAGAAGCACAAGTGCCGCCTCCCAGCGCACACAAGCAGCCCATCCTGGTGATTAGCGTACGGTTCCGCCTTTCTGCGCACGAGCATCCTACTATCTCCCTTGTGTGGCAGCCCGCCCACCGCCAACACAACAAAGGTACGCGCCTGCTTCTACTTACTCCGCCCTCGCAGTGACGCAGCGACGGCGTTGGTGCCACCTCCGCAGAGTCTATGCGCTCCTGGTACTCCAAAGCTCTTAATGAGTCATCTTTATTGACGTACGTCGGTGAATACTGCTACTTGACATTGTTAACTTTTGTTTACTTACAAGCAGATTGAGCTCTGTCAAACTTTTACTTTCCAGGTTACTGGATTGAGCAAACAGACTATAACTATGCCGCAAAAGCGAACATCCCCCGCTTTATCACCCCCGAAAACTGAAGTTCCGGCTAAAGTCAACAAGAAACATTCGGCCATAAAATTGACTGCATCGACCTGCGATTTGGAACACTCTGAGTCGGTGCCTGATCTTCGTGTGCTCGCGGCATGCACGGCGGAGCGAAAGAAGCGCAAGTTCACTGATAATGACGAGAGTGACAGCGATTTCTGCACTATGATCGAGGAGAAATTTGACATATTCTCTAAGGAACAGGAAAAACGCTTCCAGGACTTAATCAAAACCATTAAAGAAGTCAATGCCCAAAATGTCGAGTTACGAAATAGCGTTGAGTTAATGTCAAAAAAATACGACGAGTTCTTAGTAAAAATGTCGCTGCTCGAGTCTGAGAGGGTAGAAGAGAAGAAATATATTAAAATACTTGAAGAACGACTAGAAACACAGGAGCGTAAGTCGCGGGGAACCGGTATAAAAATCCAAAACTTACCAAAAACCCATTCGGAAACGAAAGTCAATCTATGCAACGATGTCATTGAGATTGGGAAAACGCTGGACCTCAAAATCGACTGTGCCACAATAAGGGACATTTATAGAATACCCGCAAAAGATGGCTCTAATCCGATTATTGTTGAGTTTACTACCGCCCTAACAAAAGACAATGTATTGCGAGGGGTCAAAAGTTTCAACAAATCTAAAACCAAAGGATATAAACTAAACACAACTCATGTTAAGTCTGACTACCCCCTAAAACCAATTTACATTTCGGAAACATTGACGCAAAAGACACAAAAGTTATTCTATCAGGCAAGAATATTTAAAAAGAACTATGGATATACATTTTGTTGGACTTCTAATGGTATAGTGTATCTCAAGGAAAACATGGACACTTCCCAGATTCGCATAGCCAACGAAAATTACTTAGAAAAGTTAAGAGTCTTAGAATGACTATTATTAGATAAGCTCAGTCATACTTCTTTATATACGTTTTTATGTTTACCCTACTATTTTTATTTTTTTTGTCTTAACACATGCACACTCTACACAAATCTCGCTCTCATAAGTCTATATTGCGGACAACCGTATACACACAAGACCACTGAAAAATATTTAATTAAAACCTCAGTAGTGATGGCCTATCGAGTTGTTTTAAAGTTGCCTACATTCTACGAAAAATCTTTTTTGTACTTTTTTGGTATTTTGGATGTTCTGAGATGCTTACAGGTATCCCTCTTTCATTATTTATGCACAGTTTGCAAATTATCTAACACGTTCATGATTTACTATTTATGTCATAACTTATTCAGTCTGATTCCATCCATGGTTATGATGAAATATTATGAAGAAATGACCTTAACCAATCACATTCGATAGTCTGAACGAACTGTCGGAAGACATAGATGGGGTAACCATCTCACAATCGCAGACAGCTGATATTGAAGAATGTCACAAACTTGTAACGTCATCGTCGGATAGCCTCTTGGTTCTAACTCAAAACATACGCAGCATCAACTGCAATATATCAGCACTAGAAATATTATTGACCAGACTTAAGTTGGACTGTGACATTATTGTGCTTACTGAGTGCTGGCTTTCACGTACTTCAGTTATTCCCAACCTAAGTGGCTATCGTTTTGAGGCAACCAAAAGTAACCGTAAACAAAATGACGGTGTGGTGATTTATTATAGAGAACACCTTCGTCTTACAGTAATAGAACCAAATTTTGAAGAAAGTAACTGTCTGGTTGCCACTTTAGATAATCGCACGGCAATCATTGCTATGTATCGCTCTCCTTCTTTCCACAACCTAGATCCTTTCCTACAATCTTTAAACGAAGTTCTCTCAAAATATTCCTGTTTTGAGAATATTATTGTCATGGGCGACATAAATATTCCGATCAACCATAACAAAATAGAGGTAAATGGCGAACGATACCTAACCCTTGCTGCTTCTCATGGCCTTCTTCCAGCCCATACTCTTATAACACGTAGTGAAAGTGATACATGCATTGACCATGCCCTACTTAAAACTAAAAGCTCTGCTATGACCATTGTGCCTACCACATCATTGACTGATCATTACCCAGTTTTGCTGAACCTAGACTTCAAGAAGACTACCCATTTCTCCCATACATCCATTAAAAAAGTTGACTCTGAAGGCTTAGAACATGACATTCTAAATATTGATCTTAATCCTATTTATGACTCACCAAATCCTAATGCTTCCCTGAAACATCTCACCGAAAGACTTCACCAAGCCATAGTCAACAATACTAAAGTGGTAAACCTATCAAGACGAAAGAAAATAATAAAGCCGTGGATTACGCAAGGCCTTCTACGCTGCATGAAAAACAGAGATAAACTACACCTAAAAGCTAAACTCTCTCCTGATAACCAAACCCTAAAAACTACCTACACGCGCTATAAAAACTTCTGCAATAACCTATTAAAGAAAGTCAAAAGAGCCTACGAGAAGGATAAGATACAAGCGGCGCAGGGGGATAACAGGAGGCTATGGAAAGTGATAAAAGAAATTACAAACACTTCTAAAAATACTAACCACCCCAATGAACTGCTGTCTGAATCAACTTACCCTCAATCATCACTAAATGAAATTAATAGATACTTTGTAAATGTGGGTAAGTCACTAGCTGATAAGATCGAACAAAAGAAGGCGGGGAGATTTTCGGCTGCTACTGGAGACAGCTCTCTCTCTCTCTCACAGCTGAATTCTTTCGTTTTGGAGGGTACCACCGAGGAAGAGGTGGAAAGTCTCATCGCCAACCTAAAAACAAATTGTGCTACAGGCTATGACCAAATAAGCAGCTCTTTCTTAAAGACATTTAAAGGGTTTCTGGTTCCTCCGCTGACCTTCATTTTTAGCTCTTGCCTTCATCATGGTGTTTTCCCTCACAGCCTGAAGAAGTCTGTTGTATGCCCCATACATAAGAGCGGTGACAGGAGTCGTATCATTAACTACAGGCCAATTTCAATCCTCCCAGCACTCTCTAAACTTCTGGAAAGAATAATAAATACGCGACTAGTGCGATATCTAGAAAGCAAACACCTGCTTTCACCAAACCAATACGGTTTTCGGGCATGCAGATCGACAGATCAAGCTGTTAATAACCTTATAAACTTTGTAAGCAACAAACTCGACAAAAATAAGAAATGTATAACTATTTTTCTTGATTTAGCCAAGGCTTTTGATACGATTTCTGTCCCGATTTTACTCAACAAGCTGGAATTACTTGGTATCAGAGGTACTCAACTGGATCTTTTCAAGAGCTATTTGACCGGACGGCTTCAAAGTGTTCGGATTGGCAACCTTAATAGTGGAGACCTTCCAGTTACGTATGGTGTGCCACAGGGCAGTATCCTGGGACCAACCCTATTTCTCGTATACATAAACGATCTCACGAATCTCAAGCTTCCCCATGGCAAAATAATCTCTTTTGCAGATGATACTGCTCTCGTATTCTCTGCCGATACATGGGAAGGGACTTTCGATGCTGCCCAAAGGGGTTTCGATGCTGTGAGGGAATGGCTTGAGTGCAATATCTTGACTCTAAATGTTGACAAAACGAAATATATTTGCTTCAGTATACGGACAAACACAAAAATCAATTACGACCGTCAGTACATCATACCACATGAGTGTGTCTCTAAAGAAAATTGCTCTTGTACTAAATTGGAAAATGTTAAAACGTTTAAATACCTAGGCGTTATAATAGACAACAACCTCAACTTTAAAAACCACATTAAGACCCTTTGTGGTAGGATCAGGAATTTGATATACGTCTTTAAGACCCTCAGACACGTCGCCGAACCCTCTGTGCTGAAGCGAATATACTTTGCTCTCTGTCAGTCCCTCATCACTTACTGCATATCTTCATGGGGTGGATCCCCTAAAACTATTTTGAAACCTTTTGAAGTTGCTCAGCGTGCTATCCTGAAGGTTAGCACCTTCAAACCAATATTGTTTCCCACCGCGCTACTTTATGAATTTTGTGGCGTCCTAACCGTAAGACAGCTTTTTATTCTTCATGTTATAACAAAGCAACATAAAAATCTCACCTACGACCCACTCATTTTAAATAGACGTACAAAAGACTTGGTTTGCCCTCAACCGATCGCTTTTAAAACCAATTTCGCCACTAAATTTCCTTTATTTACTGGCCCCTACATCTACAACAAGCTAAATAAAATTCTTAATTTCTACCCCATGGCAAGAAAATCTTGCAAAATCAAAGTGTGTGAATACCTCCAGAAACTCACGTACGAGGAGACAGAGGAATTGCTTCGAGTTCCTAGATAGACTACAAATAATATCACCATATTTAAATTCTGTAAACTAATAATGAAGATAGTCATAAGAGCAACAAACAGTCCGCAATCTCACACACCCTCTCACATTCACTCATCTCACTTCCATCACACACAAAGAGAGGACTAGTTACACACCTACCATTAGTATTTTTGTTTTTCTTTGCTTTATCTGTTATTTTTTAGTCCATCCTCCATTTTTTTTTTCTGTTTTGTTTAACATCTATAGTTTGCATTACCTAATTTATTGATTTTATATTATTATATACTTATTACCTTTGTATTTGATAAGTACATTCAAACATGGGATCATCATTTTCGAAATATTTACTATTAATTGCAACTCAAGGGAAACGGCGTTGAAGGCTGAAATACAGGCTACGCCTAGTTCGGCCTCAAATGCTAATATTCTTGTGTACTTTAATTTTAGTTTAAGCATTACTAGTGAAAAATGTACAAATTTCTGTGAATAAAGATTACTATATTACTATATTCATACAGTCTCTGCTCCCACCCTTATAGATCGGATGCACGACGGCCTAATTAAATGCCTCGGGAAAAATTACAGTGGCAATTGAGCGATTGCAGATATGTGTAATTGGAGCTACGAGGATATGACGACATTGTTTTAGTAGGTTTGATGAGATGCCATCATAACCGGTAGCATAATCTCGACGGAGCTGAATAATGGCGTTATTTATATCCCATTCATCAAATTCAGAGAGAACCAATGAGTTAAGGCGAACATTTTTACGAGGATGTGTGCACGGGTTGGGGGCATCGGAGGACGCGAAGTGATATTAGACGCGAGGTCTTTGCCAACATCTGCGAAGTACCTTTTTTTTCCTTTTTTTTTTGTTACGGGGGGAAACCTTCAAAAGGCGCCTGGACTTTTGGGGAATAGACCAGGGAGTGTGGGATTTTCACCTCACTAAAACCTCCCCGGTGATCACCATCAGCACGTAGAAGGGGCCCCGTAACCTCTTAAAAGACCACCCCGGGACCCCCTCTGTGCATCGCCTGTTAGGGCACATCCCTGGGGAGACTGAAAGAGCGCCTCCCTTGAGCCTTGCTGTGCACGGCAGCACGTGATCACTGTGCCACCTATTTCCTGGAGTCACTTGGTGGACGGACAGAGTCCCCAATCTAAGCGCCCGTGACCCCAGAGTCCCACTTGCTTATAATGCAGGCGGGGTTTCACCGTTTTAGGCATCGGGGCGGTTGCCTCCCCGACGCCTTCTTCTGCGAGTGGGATCGACCCTCTCGCGATCTCGCGGTCTCACAAAATGAAGCCATTTGCCTCCAGTTTTCTGTCTCTGCCAGCATGGCCCTCACCACTGCTGGCAAAGACAGGTCTCGCCCGATTCTAGCAACCAAGACCTGCCGCTCAGAGGCCCACGCAGGGCACTCCTCGAGCGTGTGCTGGGCTGAGTCAAGGTCGCCTCCGCAGTGGTGGCAATTAGCTGTGGCCTCTCGCCCAATCCTATTAAGGTACTCACCGAAGCAACCGTGCCCGGTGAGTACCTGAGTGAGCCTGTAGGAGATGCGCTCCTCTCTCTTCAGCCAGGCTTCGAAGTGCGGCAAGACGGCTTCGACAACACGCTTGCGCGAAAATTGCGGCTGCTGTAGCCGCTCGCACCACCGCTCGAGCGCGTGTCGCCGTTCTTGCCGCCTCAGTCTTACTAAAGCGATTCCTGGCACGCTATCACCATTTTGGCGGCTTTCGCGGATTCGGTTAAAAACCCTCGCGTCCATGTCCGCCAGAATGTCTAGCGGAGGAAAGCGTGCCAGGTGAGTTGCCGCCTCTAATGATACCGTCCGAAAATTATTATTATTGTCCGGTATTGATTATTTACATAAAGCAGATAACTTAGGATAAATTTTAGCTCAAGATTTGACTTGGCTGGTATTCACATAATATAAGTTTAAAACAAAATAAACCGTATGAAAAAAAAAAAAAATCGTCGTTTTTATTTTTTTCCATTAATTTTGCCGGTGTGTGTAGTTTGGACCATGGACTTAAATAGTTTGGACCTATAGTTTTCGATCCCGGTGGGATTAGTTCGGCTGCCTTCCAATAGATGGAGTTAAATGAGGAAACCATCATCACACCACTATATTAAATAGAAAATACTTACGAATTACACTCAAACGTTTCGTCGAAATCATCCCCCAGGTGTAATTTAAATTCGTCAGCATCGTAACTTTTGCTTTTGGTTCCCAACAAACATCCTTTTTCAGGAGAAGCGCTTATCCTTCAGGGCAGCACTTAGCACTGAGTGATACATAGTTAACCAGTATTAATAAACACCATATTACAATGATACTAAATTCCATTTTAGAAGAACCCATTTTAGTTCAGTTAGTGAACTTATTCTTGATAATCCGCACACAGAAAATCCTTGAAAAACTACATGAAAACTTTATCACTTCTTTATAAAAGCACTCTGAAATTCAGAAGACAAGTATATTCATTCGGAAGAAACGATTTTTAACCACTGAATTACAAAAGGACAACTTTTCATTTATCGTTACGAATATTTTCGCGGGATTGTATAGACAGTGATCGAAACACAAACATTGTAGGTTTTCTAGATTTTTAGATGATTGTTAACATTTGTTAACTTTTTATTTCGTACATATTTTTTTTTGTTTGTTTTTTTTCAATTTCGTACGACTTATTGTCGGGCCTACGTTGTCCCCCCATATCCAAGTACTAATGCTGTATCATGGAAATATTGTAAACACAAAAAAAAAATTAAAAGAGTAACCATAGAGTTTCTTGCCGGTTCTTCTCCATAGGAAACGACTAACCCAAAAAAAAAGGCGGGAAACTTCGGTTGCGCGCGGTTGTTTCAAATTCTTGAAATTTAATTTTTTATTGTAAAACGGATCAGTTGAGTCTTATCTTTGTATATAATTTTGTATAATAATTGTATATATTTGTAGTAGTGTTTGTAGGTGAATATTTGGTAAGTTTTTTATATTGTATGATTAGTCCCTAAGTCCGGGTCGTATGAACGACCCCCCTAATAACTTGCAGGGGGATTTAGGCGGCGGCCTAAATCCCCCCGAGGATGTCGCAAACTATGTGACTATCATGTCACGGAGTGATAATGGTGTTTATAAAAGTGGCATGGACACTGATGGTTCAGTGGCCACTGACAGTAGCGAAAAGTCTTCTCGAAAACGCAGGAAAATCTGTAAAACCTGTAAAATACGCAAACGCACCAGAAAAGGTCATGGCCAGAATGATGTCAGTATTACGGATTGTAATTGTAATCCCCAAGAGACGGTTCTTGAAAATAACCATGGTAACCAAGCTTTATCCCAATTTGAGTCACAGTCAAAGCCTAGTCAAGCAAGTTTTGAGCCAGTTGGTAGGAAGGAGTACATACATACTGATGTATCTCCTTATTTGATACATGTACAGCGCATCACCGACTTACCTAATAGTGGAACTGTATTACACCCCATTGCGTTTGGAAACTTTATGAAACGGGGAGCATTTAAAAATATAATTAATGGTAGCATTAAAAGGATAGGCCGCAATAAGTGTGCAGTTGCATTTTCGACTTTCCATGATGCAAATGATTTTTTAAAATCTAACTTATTAAGTACTAATGGATTCAAAGCTTTTATCCCGACATTCAATGTAACTAGAATGGGTATGGTGCGTGGTGTTCCTTCAGAATGGTCATTAGATGAAATTGAAGCAAATATTTCTACACCCGTTGGGTGTGGAAATGTCATTAAAATTCGGAGGTTAAATTATAAAGTGCAGATTAACGGTAATCCAGTTTGGAAACCTTCAGAATCCATTGTTATAACTTTTGATGGACAAATTCTTCCAAAGAGAATATTCATGTGTTATAATGCATTAAATGTTGATATATATGTGTACCCCACCATTCAGTGTTTCAGATGCTGTAGGTATGGACATACAAAATTACAATGTAGGGCTCCAGAGCCGAGATGTTTTAAATGCAGTCAAAATCATTCAGCTGAATCTTGTAGCATTGAGGAGGATTGTGCATCTTGTATAAATTGTTCTGGTTTTCACTTTGCTATAAATAAAGCATGCCCTGAGTTTAAGAGACAAAGAGATATCAAAAACACTATGGCTCATTCATGTATTTCTTATTTAGAGGCTAGTAAGTTGCATCCATTTTCCTCTATGTCATATGCAGATAAAGTTGTTTTAAGTAGTAAAATTTCTCAATCAGATTCCAAATCCGCATACTTCCACACTAATGATAATGTGAAAAATGGTCCTAGGACAACTTCATACAATAAAACAATATTTAAAAAACCTCGTTCGCCTCCTAAATCTGCGTCTGGATATGACAGAGCAGCACACAATGCATTAATAAATGAGTTCAGTTTTCCAAGTCCCAGTAATGGGTGTGCACTACAGAATAAACCCGAACAAAAAGAAGATCATGAACAGATTATGGATCTAATTAACAGTCTTATTAAGATGTTACAAAATAAAAAATACATTAAACCGAACAACGCTGACCTGATTTGTAAATTACTGACAGACAAAAACGATAATGGATTTGATTATTCAATGGAACGCCAGGTCAGTGACTAATAAAAAAACTGATCTTTTATATTTAGTTAACAAGTATAAACCAATTATTGTTGCATTGAGTGAAACATGGCTTAAACACGGTCGAATATTTGGTATTCCAGGTTATGTTTGCATTCGTAATGACAGAGCTGATGGCTACGGTGGTGTTGCCATCTTGATCAAAAACAATGTTGCATTTTCTCAAATTGCATTACCCAATCAGTATTCTATAGTTGATTTCGTTGCTGTACGTGTAAATAATGTATCTTATGCCTCTGTATATATTCCAAAGCCTTCATCCGCTGCTCTACAAGAGATAAGTGATATTTTTTGTTCATTGACTAGCCCTGTCTTGATAATGGGAGATTTTAATTGTCATCATCAGACGTGGGGATGTGGTGAAAATAAAAGTGATGGTGTACGTTTGCTACAAATATTAGATGACAATAATCTATGTGTATTAAATACTGGGACACCGACTAGACGTACCAAGCCCAATGAATTGCCTAGTGCTGTGGACTTGTCAATTTGTTCCCCTAGTTTGGCCTTATCACTCACTTGGTCTGTCTTCCCTTCTTCTACACTAGGCAGTGATCATTTTCCCCTAGTAATAGCATCCCCTGACAAATATCCCATCAGTGAAAAGCGTCCCCCTCGATTAAGGTACAGATTGGGTGGAGCTGATTGGGAAAAATTTAAACAGGTCCTTGAAGTCAAAGTGTCTCAGTTACCTGAAATACTTCATGGAGGAGAAGATGATTGCTCTCGAGCCTTAGCTCTTTGCATGCTTGAAGTAGCGGATGAGATTTTCCCTGTAAAAAGTTCTCGCACAAACAATTTACCTATGCCTCCTTGGTGGAATACTGAATGTTCATATGCAGTACGAAGAAGAAAGGAAGCGGAAAGAGAGTATGGAGAGGATATGTCGGACGAAAATTTAAATAAACTTACTGGTGTAATTAATGAGACTAGAGATTTTTTGAGGGAAAGGAAATTTGAGGGATGGAGATCATTTTGTGCCTCCCTTTCTCCTAGAACTTGTCCTTCGGAGGTCTGGAGAAACATTAAGCGTTTTAGGAATGCTTTTAATCAAAACCGTTGTGGTCTTCAGTTGTCTCCTGCTTTAGCTGACGATTTTCTTGATAAATTGGCCCCTGCAACAGCTCCTGAAAAAAATTCTTTGATGCCTTGCTGCGCATTATATCCTGGAATAAAAGAATCGAATAGCTTAAACTTACCTTTTTCTTTATATGAGCTTAAAGGGGTATTGTCGAGTGTTAAAGATTCTTGTCCTGGAGAAGATGGAATACCTTATGCTTTTTTTTCAAATATGGGAGACTCCTCACTTTTATATTATTTAGAAATAATTAACTCCATAATGATTTCTGGGAACATTCCTACCTCTTGGCGAACTCAAGAAATAGTCCCTATACTAAAGCCTAAAAAATCTCCTGATGAACCGGCTACTTATCGACCTATAGCCTTATCTTTGGTTATTGTTAAAATTGCAGAACATCTGGTTAAAAATCGTCTTGAATGGCATATCGAAAGAAATAATTTGCTTTCGATTTCTCAATACGGCTTTCGTAAATCTAAAAGTACCATCGACAGTTTAAGTATCTTTACCACAGACATCAATTTGGCCTTTTCTAATAATTTATCGGTGGTTGCTGCATTTTTAGACGTTTCGGCAGCTTATGACAATGTAATCATAGCAGTGCTCAAAAATAAACTAATGAAATTGCAGGTGCCGTTAATATTAGTTAATTTTATTATTAATATCTTATCTGTTCGCTTTATATTTGTAGTAACAAACCAAGGTTCAAGAATTTCACGAACTGTTTATAAGGGATTACCTCAAGGTTCTGTACTTAGCCCGTTACTTTACAACATTTACACATATGATCTAGAGGCGTCCTTAAATGGTATCGTTAGTGTTTTACAATACGCTGACGACCTACTTATTTATTCAATAAACATGTCTATCTCAACTGCATGTAATTCATTAACAGAATCCCTCTCGTCTCTAAAGGCTTGGCTTGATAATAATGGGATGGATTTATCAGCTAACAAAAGTTCTGTAGTAGTTTTTTCTAGAAAACGGGATTTTCCACCACCTAAAGTTTTCTATTGCAATCATATTTTAAATGTTGGGGACGAAGCTAAATTCTTGGGTTTAATTTTGGATAAGAAAATGACAGGTAAATCTCATTTAAGTTATATAGTGGATAGATGTGAAAAACAGTTGAATATTATGAGATGTCTCTCGGGTGTGTGGTGGGGTGCCCACCCTTTTAACCAGAAATTGTTATACAATGCTATAATTCGTAGTATTTTGGATTATGGTACCTTTTTATTAGAAGGTGGTAGTAAAAAATGGTTCAAAAAGTTAGATAATATTCAATCTAAAGCTCTCAGAATCATCTCGGGTGCAATGCGTTCGAGTCCTTTAAATGCGTTGCAAGTAGAGTGTGGTGAACCTCATTTATATTTGAGAAGACAGCTGTTAGCTGATAGGTTTCTATTTAAAATCATGCAATTTTCCAACCATCCATTGATCATTAGGTTAGATAATCTAAATTCTCTGATTGAAAGCTCCAACTATTGGAGATGCAAATCTGTTCCTTGTTTAATTACTAGTTACAGGAAGTTTAAGTTACTTGAATCGCCTGTGCATAATGCACCAAAGCTAGCAATATTTAATGATAACGTTTTTGACTCTCTACTTTTAGAGCCTGAAATAACATATGATATGGGTATCGCCAAAACTGATTCTGGAGCGAATTCTAAATTTATCAGTAATATTGATGATAAATGGAAAGACTGGCACCTAATATTTACTGATTCTTCTAAAACGCTGGATAGTTGTGTAGGTGTAGGAGTTTATCATGCACAGTATAAGCTTATTCAAAAAATAAAACTTCCTCCGGAGTCTTCTGTTTTTACAGGGGAGTGCTTTGGCCTATTTAAGGCACTAGAATATGTTTTGTTAGCTAAGTTACAAAATACTGTTATATTTTCCGACTCTAAGAGTGCGTTACAGGCAATCGAGAAGTTCCCTTTTAAAATGAAGGCTTTCTACCCTGTTGTATTTGATATTAGGAATGTATTATATGATCTAAGGTTGAAGGGGCAATCTGTACATTTTGTTTGGATTCCTAGCCACTGTGGCATTAAGGGAAATGACAAGGCGGATAATTTAGCCAAGGAGGCTGTCAATGATGGAGACACTTTTCCTTATATAAACTTTTCCCATGATATCATGAATTTACCCAAGTTATACCTTCGCGATGCCTGGAGTGTCTCATGGGGTGAGAGCGCTCAAACAAAAGGAAAATATTATTACTTTATACAACCTCATGTTCCTATTAAGCCGTGGTTTTTCAAGGTTAAGTGCTCCAAATTGATTGCTAGTCAAATCATTCGTATGCGTTTGGGTCATGTATGTACTCCTTACCATCTTGCCACGCTCCGTATTGTAGAGGATAACATGTGTGAATGTGGGGAAGATGTTGGTACCTTGGACCATATATTTTTTTCATGTTCTCGTCATGACCGTTCTGATTTTCTTGATTCCCTTATTAGATTAAAAACCCCTTTCCCCACTCGTATGATTTGTTTATTACATAACCCAATAATTTATTATGATATAATTGCCTCTTTTCTGTTTATAAATGATATTAAACTTTAGTTTATTTATTATATTGTACATAATATATTATATTAATGACTTGCCTGATCCACATTTCCTATCATTGTAATCCTTACCGTTCCGCTTTTTATTTCCCTGTTTCCCAAATTTTTACCTGAAAATGGCACAAAGTACAACTAGTGCCACACCAAAAAAAAAAAAAAAAAAAAAACGACTAACCCGAACCGTGCACCTTTTGTCGACGTTTTATAAGTGCCCATGTAGGCCTATGTAAAATAAAAATATTTGATTTTGATTTTGAATAATATTAGACATTAATTACAAGTATGAATAGCAAAACAATAGGCAAAATAGCCGAGATCAAGAATATATTCACAGTCCACAAGCGCTGTAGGTAACTACAGTCGCAACCGAAAACAAATAGATAACCCGTTAAGATCAGTAGAATAAATGTAGTGATCATGAAACTAAACAAAACATTGAAACACAACTAACTATGTGGGCAGTTTATTTATAGTGTCTTATTTTGCTTTGCCGTGATTACCGGGCTGAGAGTTGCAATATTTGATGGCACTTTCAGTTTAGTTGTCTCGTCGCTTTGATGTCCAATTTGTTAATACATTGTTTTTACCGCCCTTGAACTTTTGTTCTCGCGTCTCTAACGTGATTGTTAAAGAATCACGCGTTTATTCCGAAAAACACGGGGAGCGAGCCAAAAAGCCAGCTATAATCAGTATTTGAGCCATTCAGAATTCAGTTCAGTATAGATAGTATCATAGTATTACTAGTCTAGTCTACTCACCCGACACGCACGCGCACGACGCCCGCTCGCGCCTCTGACCCGTTGTTTCGATCACTGTCTATACAATCCCGCGAAAATATTCGTAACGATAAATGAAAAGTTGTCCTTTTGTAATTCAGTGGTTAAAAATCGTTTCTTCCGAATGAATATACTTGTCTTCTGAATTTCAGAGTGCTTTTATAAAGAAGTGATAAAGTTTTCATGTAGTTTTTCAAGGATTTGCTGTGTGCGGATTATCAAGAATAAGTTTACTAACTGAACTAAAATGGGTTCTTCTAAAATGGAATTTAGTATCATTGTAATATGGTGTTTATTAATACTGGTTAACTATGTATCACTCAGTGCTAAGTGCTGCCCTGAAGGATAAGCGCTTCTCCTGAAAAAGGATGTTTGTTGGGAACCAAAAGCAAAAGTTACTTCAAAAATATCATTGTCGTGTAATATAACTCTCAGATTTTTAAAAAGTTATTAAGTAAACGATGCTGACGAATTGAAATTACACCTGGGGGATGATTTCGACGAAACGTTTGAGAGTAATTCGTAAGTATTTTCTATTTAATGTAGTGGTGTGATGATGGTTTCTTCATTTAACTCCATCTATTGGAAGGCAGCCGAACTAATCCCACCGGGATCGAAAACTATAGGTCCAAACTATTTAAGTCCATGGTCCAAACTACACACACCGGCAAAATTAATGGAACAAAATAAAAACGACAATACGCTTTATTTTGTTTTAAACTTATATTATGTGAATACCAGCCAAGTCAAATCTTCAGCTACAATTTATCCTAAGTTATCTGCTTTATTAAAATAATCCGACTTTTCAAATTTAAGAATTTATATTTTAAAATAGCAAATATTCTTGTAGCAGAAAAAGCAAGAAATCGTGTTTTTAAATTTATCTTAGAATGTTTTATGTTCCTGTAAATAAATTTCAGGATACATAACTTGGCACCTATTTAGATCTAAATTGTTTTGATCGGTGTAGTCAACAACCGTGCATATTCTTAGTTTTGAACTTGGCTCCCTTTTTCACATTTATGTTTTTGATGGGATAACATTTCTACAGCGTTATTCAATAAGATATCCTCTATCGATTACCACCAAGTCCGTACAAGCTCCAAGACATATCCTACCTGAATCCAATATTTTTCCTCTACCATATGCCACAGTAGTTTAAATTATATACACATAATAGACAAGATAATAGACAGATTATGTTGTCCTTGTTGACCAGGTTTGAGCTCCATATGAAAGGATAAGAAGAATGCACATGTCCATCAATTTTCCTATATAGCTAATAGGAAGGTCTCCCTTCATGAGCGCATTCATCAAACAATAGCTCTTCAAGGTGTTTTCGGTGCTGTAAGCAATTTCTTTTTCTTGTTTCTACTGGACTCTCGTGGACCACCCCACAGGACCCACTTTCGGGATTAAAAAATAGCCTATGTCACTCAGGAATAATGTAGCTTTCTATTGGTGAAAGAATTTTTCAAATCGGTCCAGTAGTTTCGGAGCCTATTCGGTACAAACAAACAAACCAACACATAAAAAAATCTTTCCTCTTTATAATATTAGTATAGATTGCAAATGAAATAAAAGCTTGTAATAAAAAAAAATACCTGTGTCGTGTGTTGAAAAACTTTCTTTGATACTCGTGAAGTAGTCTTGGCACCAATATGCTCTTGCCTTCATCTCGTCAGCAACCCAACCTCGAACCATGTACCTAGTACATCGTACTAGTTCAGGCGATGACGGGATGAGCTGGTCTCCCTCGCCTTGAAAAAGACTGGCCCGTAATAGCCTTGGACAGCAGGCAGACTTTCGCCTTGGGTAAATCCAGGCTTAGGCACGCTCAGTTAGTGCCTACGATCTCTTCTTATTCGTTGTCTTCATTACTGAAGGTCGTGCCCGTCTTGGAAAGCTTTCACGGAGTCAATGACAGAGCTGCTTCCAAGCCACTCTGTCTTCGGCTCTTCTCAGGGCAGTGGTAACCGTGAGTCCCGTAATCGCCTTGATCCGGTCTGTCCACCGAGTGGGTGAGAGTCCGCGTGGCCTTCAAATTTCCAACAAAAAAAAAAAGATCTTTTATTTCTACAACTTACATACATAGTTACAATATAGTGATAGAAAGTACCTTTTAAGCAAAAAATTGCTTGTTTTAGGTATTTCCGCTCTTCCGGTTTACATTAGCAATACATAAGTGAGAAATTTAAACAATAAATTCAATTCAACCCATACGCACAAAACGTTTTGGTGACACTTTTATTATGCGTACAGCTAAGGAGTGGAATTCCCTGCCGGAGTCTGTGTTTCCCGATAGCTACAATCTAGGGGTCTTTAAGTCAAGAGTGAATGGTGTTTTTCTAGGCAAGCGTGCTTCACCGTCGACCACATCATCGCTTACCATCAGGTGAGATAGTGGTCAAGCGCAAGCCTATAGATAATAATAAAAAAAAAAAAACAATTAAATAAAAATAATTGGCAAAATATTAATTCAATTAAAATTAATACTAGAACTAAAATGAAAATTAAATTAAAATCATAATTAAAATCAAAACTAAAATTAAACTAAAGTCACAATTAAAATTAAAATCATAATCACAATCAAAATTCAAATCAAAATAACGATCAAGATCAAAATTAATACCAAAATCAACTAACAAAATTTAGTGTGTGTGTGTGTGTGTTTGTGTCAATGTGTCTTTCGAATTATGTGATCGTTTGTAGGATTGACTCAATTTCTTCGTAATTTTTATTTACCAGTTATTGAGTGAGTGTTTTTTTGCAGTCGTGGTTTGTCATTTTATGAATGGTTTTTTCTTTGTTTAGAATATTGTATATGTGTGATGATTGTTTTGTATATTGTCTCGTGGCAAATGTGGTTTTGACTGAAGTTTCTGGAGCGACATTATTCTTTCTCCTAGATCGTGTCCTGGAAGGGGTGAAGGGAAGTGATTTATGTTTTTTTAATGCAATCTGAAGAATATATAGCTTTCTAATGGACAAAAGATTCGAGGTTAAGTAAAGGCTTTCAGTGGGGAATCTCAGAGGTTTGAAGAACATGACCTTCAGTAGCGCTCTCTGCGCCCTCTCCAGTTCCAAAAATTTTGTTTTTGTTGCACCACCCCAGATTGCTAAACAGTAAGTAATTATTGATTGACCCAGGGAGATGTAGATTTGCCTGATTAGATATTTAGTAGCCACATGCCGAAGCAACTTAAACGTCCATATTAGTTTCCTGACCCTACCCATTATTAGTTCTAAGTGCAAATGCCAAGATAGTCGTTGGTCGAGCATAACACCAAGGTATTTAGTTTTATTGACCTTGTTTATTTTTAGACAAGTGCAGGTGTTGTTGGAGGAGTCGGAGCATGTATGGATTTTAATCTGGAAGTCTTGTGATGGCTCGGTTGTAGATGGAAAAACAGATGTAATTAGTTTTTGATACATTCAATGTTAAAAGGTTGCGATCGAGCCAGGCAGCTATCGTAGACAAGCCACGTTCAGCAGTGCGGCTAAAACTGTCCCACGATTCTTCCGAAAAAAATGTATTCTAACCTGCGTAGAAGTGTGGGAACCGAGACTGTATCGAAGGCTTTTTTGAGGTCTAGAAAAACTGCTAGTCACTTACTTCCACGGTCTACTTTTTCAGTGACCATGGAGGCAAGCGCTATGACTGCTAGTTCTGTAGACTTGCCTTGTCTAAAACCAAACTGCGAGGGTGAAATTATTTTATTTTTCGACAAATATCTAACCAAGCGTTGGTTTATTAATCTTTCGACTATTTTGGACAAGGACGGGAGGACCGATATCGGCCTGTAGTTCGGCGGATCAGCTCTGTCCCCACCCTTGTACACAGGTGTTATTACAGCTTGTTTCAGGGCGGTGGGGAAAATTCCCTGTTCAAAGCAGTGGTTAATAAGGTGAGAGATAATTGGCAAAATAACCAGCTGGGCAGCCTTTAAGAAACTTACAGGAATTTTGTCCCAGCCGGTAGCACTATCGGATTTTAGGCTCCTAATTACGGCGGCGACCTCATCAGAGTCTGTGTTGAATAAAACGAAAGATGAAACTGGTGGGTTTGGATCTCTTAAAGGTTCATTACGTCTGTCGTGATGGTTGTTACAACAACCAGTTTTTACAGATTATCTGGCTGTCTCCGGGCGATGTGATCAAAGTAATTTAGGACTTTTTGGTAGCAGATCGCAATGATACACAAACTCATTGACGAACTCTAGATCTACAGGTTCCCCCGTGCGTGCTATTACTCCAGCTCTGTCGATGATCATGACTTTGTTCTTGGACTTGTTGATCGACAGTCCGACCATCTCGCTTTCATGCTCTATCCTCACAAATAGCTCAGCAAGTTCGCGCTCCGAAGATGCAAACAATGTGGTGTCATCTATCTGCATATCGGAGATTGCTGATTTTATTGGAGCCTACCGCTATGCTTCCCTCCCACTCTTCTAAGGCTCTCCTCATAGTGTATTCACCATAGATGTTAAAAGAAGAGGGGACAGGATACAGCCCTAGCGTACTCCTTTCTCTGGCTTAATATGCCCCGACACCACATTGTTGATTCTGACTAGCGAATCTCCATCCACGTATAAGTTTGCGATCAGTGCTGTCAAGTGCGAAGGTACTCCCATTTCCTCGAGTATTGTCCATAGGCAATCCGACCTCACACAATCAAACGCCTTGGAGTAGTCGATAAAACACAAGAGCATTGGAACATTTAACTCGCGGCTCTTCTCTATCATTTGCCTTATATTCACAATTTGTTCTCTCGTGCCTCGACCGTTGACAAAACAAGCCTACTCACTTGGTATTTGTCGCTGTAGATACGATTAAATTGGAGCCGTCTGTTAATTATGTAGAGCATTATCTTGCTAGCATGGAATATGAGTGCCACTGTCCGATAGTTCTCGCATTTCTTGGTTGACCCCTTCTTGTGCAGCGGTATCAAGAGAGACTCCTTCCAGTACTTAGGCCATCTACCCGTTCTCCAAAGCTGGTTACACAGCTGTTACAAAAGCCTAACACCTACATCTCCAAGACACTTCAGCTCTTCAGCGAAAATGCTGTCTCTTCCAGCTGACTTATCAGATCTTAGCTTTGTTAGCGCACCTTCCACTTCTGATTTCAGGTCCTCCGGCTCTAAGAAGAGATCTTCAAACTGGATTACCGGCTCATCAGCATCTCCCTGCGTCTTTGTATAGGCGCTCACAGTACAGCCGCCATCTCTCCGTAACCTGGTTTATTTCCGTGTGCCCCTGATCATCTTCAATAGCCCAGGTCTTCGGCTTGAAGTCCCGGGTAATACTCTTTACTTTCAGAAACAGATCTTTTGTATGCATATACTGCACGTGCCCCTCAATATCCTGACATATTGAGCTCAGATATTGGTTGTAGTCTCTGCGGCATAAACACTGTACGTTTGCTGAAAGAAGCTGGTATTGTGCACGGTCTGAGTCGTCTCTGGCTGTCAGTAGCTGTTTTCTTTCCTTGATCGCCGTCCATGTCTCGTCAGTAATTCACGCCTTTTTTGGACGATCAGGGTTCTGAAATTTAAGTTCTGTCCGTGATTGGAGCACAATCTGTTTTAATCTCGTCCAGTTGGTGTCTGTGTTAGCACTGGGATCCACTTCAAAGTTTGCGGTTTTTCTGCTAAAACTTTCCTTAAAAGCGGCGAGTGTTAGCTGGGATGGTCGGATTTGCTGCTTGACCGTGTTTCTTATACACCTCTTTAGCTTGATGAACACTTCTGCCAGCAAACGCTTATGATCGCAGTGATCATAAGCGTTTGCTGGCAGTCGGCTCCAGGGTACGTCTTGGTTGCTAATGCAGGATCTCCATCGCTTTGCGACTGCAATGTAGTCGATTTGATTTCTGAAGCGTTCTCCTGGCATAACCCAAGTATATAGACATCTTGGGTGGTTCTGGAAACAGGTGTTCATGATAGTGAGGGAGTTTTCTGCGCAGAATTGAAGCCACATCTCACCTCTTTCATTCCTATCCCCAAGACCATATTGCCCGACTACTTCTCTTAGATTGTCCTCACGCGTTGTTGATCCGACCTTTGCGTTCAGGTCTTCCATCAAGAGGGTGATCTCTCTTCTGGAGAAACTTTTAAGAGTGTCCTCTAGCAGTCTATAAAACTCCTCGATTTCTGTTTCCGACGACTGAGAAGTTGGTGCATACATTACAACTAGGTTCATGCGACATGGTGTTGAGTTAATTTTCATGGTCATTTATTTGGTCATTCATTGGATTGTATTCGCGAACAGACTTGTTGATCAGTGGAGATACACTGAAGCCTACTCCATTCTTGCTTACGCTTAATGGTCCCAAAAAGTAGATGGTATGTCCAGAGGCCGTGTTAAAGAAACCCAAGCCTCTCATGTGGGTTTCCGTAAAACCCCAGAATCTCCAGATGGTAACATTCTTGCTCCTTGCTTATAATCTCCACTTTCCCTGGTTGAAGCATGCCCCGGACATTCCATGTCCCTAACCTGATCTTCTTCCACAGTTGCGGGTGGTTAGTTGGGATGGATGCGTTGTTGTCACCAGTAGCATCTTGTACGCACTGAGCCTGATGAGTCACTACAGTGGAACCAGTAGCATACTTCACACCATGCGCCCTGGAATCAACATGGCGCCGGGTGGTAGCCGGGTCACATGCCATCGCTCTCTCGTTATCACACATTTTCATACGGGTTTCTTGGGAAGGTAATGCAGTGGTTTCTCCTTGCCTTCTGCATCAGTCGTTTTTTGTCGGGCTATTTGGGCCCCAAGGCTGCTGACACCTCTTCTGCCTGGTTTCCCAAGCTGGTAAGTGGTTATACCGCCACCGCTCGGTCGCCATTGCCTCGTTAGTTGTCTAGCAGGGATCACCACGACAGCTGGAGGGCTGTCGTCCCTGGTTGCTTGTGTGTACAAACTTCCAGGGCATGCAGGTGAGGTTGACTGGGGCTGACTAGATGTTATTGTCATTCTCCCGTGCCTACGCTACGCTACCTAATTTAGTTGTTAACCTAAGGCAGTACAGTGAAGCGGGCTCCAAGCATTACAGTCATGTTAAGTGAAATACCGAAAAAAACTATAGTGAACATAGCTAAACGAAACGACAAAGATGGACGGACGGCATTTATAAAATCAAAATCTTTTTTTTTAATTTTACATAGGCCTACATGGGCACTTATAAAACGTAGACAAAAGGTGCACGGTTCGGGTTAGTCGTTTCCTATGGAGAAGAACCGGTAAAAAACTCCACGGTATCTCTTTTAAAAAAAATGGTCTGGTTTTACAATATTTCCATGTAACAGCATTACTACTTAGATATGGGGGGACAACGTATGCCAGACAATAAGTCGTAAGAAAAAAAAAAGGAAGTAAAACGAGATAAAAAGATAACAAATGTTAACAAGCATCTGGAAATCTAGAAGGCCTACAATGTTCACACATTCACAAAACAATCGGTAAAAGAATCTATAAGTACAAATGTAAAAACCGGCCAAGTGCGAGTCGGACTCGCGCACGAAGGGTTCCGTACCATTATCGCAGAAAATCGGCTAAAATATCACGTTTGTTGTATGGGAGCCCAACTTAAATATTTATTTTATTCTGTTTTTAGTATTTGTTGTTATAGCGGAAACAGAAATATATCATCTGTGAAAATTTCAACTGCCTAGCTATAGCGGTTCATGAGATACAGCCTGGTGACAGACGGACAGACAGACAGACAGACAGACGGATCGCGGAGTCTTAGTAATAGGGTCCCGTTTTTACCCGTTGGGTACGGAACCCTAAAAAACAAAAATAAAAAAATGATAATACTCGTAATGTATAACAACACAAAATTTAACATGTGGCACAAATGTTGTTATCAGTGCTGTAACTATTCATAGCAAAGGGCTATAAAGATGATTGAAAACCATTGTAAAAAGTCTAATTAAAAGAAGAGAAAAAAATGAGATTGAGAATAGTTAGAGACATCCACATATTTGTGCCGTTTATGAGTTACCAGGGAAGCCGCATGCGCAAAAGGAGCTAAAGCCAAATTTTTTATCTTCAACGTAGTCCTTGATTTTATTATATGCTTTTTTAATAAGGAAACGTTTGATGTAGTTTTTGTACTTTCCATCGGTTAGTTCTACAACTGACTTTGGCAACTTGTTATAAAAGCGTATAAGAAAAGACGTGCTAGTTTTCGTTAATCTGAATTTGGGTATAACAATTTCGTGCTTACTGCATGTATTTAAATTATGGAAGTCGCTTATAGTTTTGAAAAGCCCTCGATTTATGGGGACATACAAAATACATTCCAAAATATAAAGTGAAGGTATCGTTCTCTTTAATTTTTCTCTGAGGGACTCGCGAGGACCCATTTTATAGACCGCGCGGCTTTCCTTCTTTTGTAAGATAAAAATTGAGTAAACGTCTCCTGCTGATCCCCACAGCAGAATGCCATCAGACATAATACTGTGGCAATAAGCATAGTATACTACTAGCCTAGCTGTGGCTACATCGGTTAACTGCCTTATTTTTCTTACTGCATATGCAGCCGAACTTAACCTACTCGAAAGCGTTCTAATGTGCGCGCCACTGCAATTTTGAATCGATAGTAATCCCTAAGAATACAGTTTCCGTAATAACTTCAAGATTTTTGCCGTCAAGATTTAAATTTAGGTCAAGTCGAGGTACATTTGGTAAAGAGAACTTTAGCCATTTAGTTTTTTTCGCATTTAGTAAAAGAATGTTAGCTGCGAACCATTTTTAGAGAATAATTAGACTTCCGTTGACATGTAAGACATCCGTATCTTTCCTATATATTTAAAAAAATTGCGAAGTATCATCAGCAAATAGAATTATATCCAATAATTTGGCCATCATAAAAGGAAGATCATTAATGTAAACAAGAAAAAGGAAAGGGCCGAGAATTGAACCTCGGGGCACGCCCATTTTGACTAGAGACCCGGAGGACGTCGCCCCATTAACATTTAGTTTTTGCTGTCTGTTTGATAAATAGGAAAGCACAAGATCAGCAGCTTGTCCTCGAATTCCGTATGTTGTTCTCACAAGATTCCAAGATGTGGCTGATGAGTTTTACTCCCGCGACCGTTGTCGACCTACCTTTCGTGAAACCAAACTGCTGACTATGCAGGATCCCATTTGAAATGAAGTGAGACAACATCTGGTCCTGCATGATTTTTTCATAGATTTTACTCAATGCTGGAGGCACGGATATAGGTCTATAATTAGTGGGATCACTCTTACAGCCTGATTTGAAAATTGGTACTACTTTACTGTTTCATTAAGTCAGGAAACGTGCCGCTGTCCAAACATGGATCAGGAGCAATTGAGTCAATAATATCTCCAAGAACCCTAACGGATATCCCCCATAAGTCTTCAGTGTTTTACATTGAGACTTTTGAACGCGTTTTTAATTGTATCAATACATATTGGTTTAAATTTAAAGGTTGGTATGTCTTTAGTAAAGTTTTCTTTAAGAAGAGCTTCAGCTAAATTAGATGAGGAGGGAAGAGACTTCGTAACCTCTAACGGCATGTTGGTAAAGAAATTTTCTAATGTCTCAGCGACTTCTTGCTTATCAGAAATGGTTTGATTAGATATTTTCAAAGACAACTAATTCTGATCGCGTTGTTGTGTCTTTCCAGTTTCTCTATTAATTACTTACCACACAGTTTTTATTTTATAATTAAAAACACCAATTTTGTTAATTATTATATGAGATTTTGCTTGAGCGCAGACTCTTCTAAATATTTTGGAATAGTAACTTGATCGGAAGTCAAAGATTTTTCGTAATATAAATTATATAAATTATCTCGGCTTTTTCTTATGCCCACAGTGGCCCATTCACTAAATTTCGATATGGAATTGTTGACTTTAACTGTTTTTACAGGACACGTTTTATTGAATTCCCAAGAATTCAATAAAACGTGTCCTGTCGTGTGTGTTGTTTTCTACAGTTTGCCAACAAACTGTAGAAAACAACGGGTCGAAATTTAAATTATATTTATGGTATACAACAAATTTGCAGATAACAGTAACATGGTCCCAATTTTATTATATTATTACCTACCCTAATAGGATTTCAGTGTGTTCATGATCAATTAATTGTGCAAAAGTTTTCACGAGTGCCAGACAGTTTTTGTTTATCAAGAGATTAATAGTGTTTTAGATAGATAGATAAAGATAGATAGATAGATAAAACATTTATTCAGTACAAACACCATAGAAGACACAGCACAGAAACGACAAATTTACACGACAAATAAAAACAAATAATAATTACAAGCAACGCACAATAAAAGAAAGACATTAAAAAAAGAAGAAGAAAACAACACAAGGAAATAAAATTGTTTATGGCAATCCTCGGTGGGAATGCCGAACTACTTATCTTCTTAAAAAAAAAAATAAAAAAAATATTCAAACTTCAAGATTTGCATCTTGAAGCTTGAACACCTATACTTGTGCGGTGCGCGTCTCTAAGTTGCACTGAATGGGAGTCCAGCTCAGCATGTGCCAGGCAATATACCTGACGCTGATATTCTGCTGGATCCTTGTGGCGACATACGGACGCCAAGGCGATGCAGAACGTTTGGTGAGTTAACCATATTTGATTTTTAAATATTGTGTGTTTGTTTTATGTTTGAGTGTGTGTAATATTAATAGGCATAAGTATATACTAAGAATAGAAGTTAAATAAAAGATTGGCAGCGATCAGTATGATTGTGTGTGGTGTAAGGAAATATAATTTAAGAAAGATAAATGCTTATAAACGATTGACTGAGATCAGCAGAGTAAGTAGTATAAGTAGTAGTATTAATATTATAATGTGAGTGTTTGTGAGGATGGATGGTTGAAATAAATAAAATTAAAAAGAAAAATTGTTACTCTTACCCGCAAGAAATACCAAACAAATTTTGATGAAAATTGGCAAACAGGTAGATAATAGTCTGGAATGAGACATGGAATACTTTCTTGACATTAATGCGGGTGGAGCCAAGAGCAGCTAGTATATATACATAATTTTTTTTTTTTCCAGACCCACAGCGGCAGCAGTTGTAAAACTCAAATTAACGATTTACTGAATACGTTTTGACTGAATACTTCTAGAATGGGTGTTAGTGTAATTGTTTTGTTAACGCCAGCCAGCTATTTCTCAGCCAGCGCTGTTGCCCTAAAGGACAAGCATTCTTCCTGAAAATAGATGTTTGTTGGGAACCAAAAGCAAACGTCACTACATCGATATCCTTGCCGTATAGGTATTATAACTCAGATTTTTAAAGAATTATTATGTAAGTATTATAACGTTTGAATTTGTTCTTATAGTGCGGCGTTCATGAATCAGGTTTTTACATCAAAGCTTGCAAGCCAATAGGAGTTTCCCCGACGATGACACAGCAAAAGTAGATACGTTCATATTTCATTCATTGGAGGCATGTGTTCCTTTTTGACTTGCTAATCCTCTCAGTCAGACAGTTCGTGACTGATCAGCGGTGGTGGTTGGCGCGCTTAGTCATCCGTGCTTCAGCCACTTTAGCGTTACGAAAATTTTGTTTGCACTATTCAATTCCGCGAATATAATATTGTCCTTTTTACCCGGCTGCAAGGAAAGGGTTATGTTTTTCGCGCGTATCTTGTATGTATGTTTGTATGTATGTTTGTATGTATGTTTGTATGTATGTTTGTATGTATGTTTGTATGTATGTTTGTATGTATGTTTGTATGTATGTTTGTATGTATGTTTGTATGTATGTTTGTATGTATGTTTGTATGTATGTAATATTCTATATTACCTCATATCTTTCAAACTACTTGGCGCATTTTTATAATTAAGACATCGATAGATAGGTCTTGACGTTCCGTTAAAAAAAAGGACATGGCGGATTTTGGGCGCCATATTGTGGGGGTTGCAATTTTCCTTTTCCTCCCTACCCATCGAGTGGGGTTATCAAAATGAAGGGTGTTTAGAGGAGATTACAAAAATATAAACTACTTATATGTTTAAAAGTCATTCGATAAAAAATATAACTAAAACAATTGTAAATAAAAAATTTGGGAATAAAAATAATAAGTATACATATTCGTAAACTGGCTGACCCCCAGATCCTCCAACTGCCCAGCATGATTTTTTCTTGTTTACAGCTTTTTAGTTCGCTTTATAAGCAGGCGGGTTTTTGATTTTAAATTAACTTTTATTATTAGATTCAGTAGTTAAAAATCGTTAATGCCTACTTCTTATAGATATCATACCTATGTGTTTTTATGTAAAGAAGTGAAAAAGTTTTCATACATTTATAAGGATTCTCGTGCGCGAATTATCAAGGATTAAGTTATCTAAGGTTTCTTCTAGAATTCATCATCTTCTTTTCAGCCGAAAGAAGTCTACTGCTGGACACAGTCCTTCTAAAATTGGTTTTGTATAATTATTATTAAGTTTTTGTTGACACTGATCAGCAATGTATCAGCCAGTACGAAATATAAGTGATTTTGCACTTATTCTAGTTCTGTTTTTATTTGGATATGGTTGTAATTTTTTTAGTAATAATCTCTTTTGCTTTTCCGTGAGTATCAGACTAAGAATTGCAATATTTTACGGCACTTGCACTTTTGTTCTCGCGTGTCTAACGTGATTTCCAGTTTGTTACTGTATCACGTTTTTGCAGCGAAACAAACGGGGAGCGAGCCAAAAATGTTGTTCAAATATTTAGTTCAGTTTAATAACTACTTCTACTACTTACTACAACCGCCCGGACAATTCCTTGACAATATTCTTATAATGTTGTTCTTGCTCCTCCGGCCCTCCTCCTTCCCTATTACATTAGTCACTCACAGCGCTCACAGGAGCACGCGCCCGTGGCGGCTTATATACGTAATCTTCTTATCTAATACCTTTAAACGAGCGATTCTTGTATATATATAATCTGAATCTCGGAAACGGCTCCGACTATTTCCATGAAATTTAGTATGCAGGGGGTTTCGGGGGTGATAAATCGATCTAGCTAGGTTTCATTTTTAGAAAACGTTATTTTCTATATTTTCATCCGAGCAGAGCTCGGTCACCCAGGTACTATATATACTCGTCTATAAAAGGCAATGTCTCGACTGACATATAAACGCCCAGCATAAACCACTAATGATAGACATTTTAAATTTTGAGTGAATGTAGGGCTCATTTAAGAAAGGATTTTTCACAACTCAACCCCTTAAAGGGTGAAATAGAGGATGAAAGTATGTATGAAATTCTGTGATTTTTAATTTGAAATTAATGAAATGTGGTATTTAGCCTTTAAATATACTTTTTTACGGATTTTTTTAAGTTTATCCCATCCAGGGGTAAAAATTTGTATAAAAAATAAATTGTTTAGTAGCAAAATTACTTGAAATTTAGTATGTATGCTCATCAATACAATTAAAGAAACACTTATTAAAGATTTTTTTTATTCATCCCTTAGAGGAGTAAAACGGGTGTTAAAATTTGTATGAAAAATAAATTGTATATTATTAAAATTACTTTAAATACTAAATTTAAAGTAATTTTAATAATATACAATTTATTTATGCTCTTCAATACAATTATCTTCCAATGAAAATTTGTTATTCCTAGGGATCCAACTAAGTTCGTACCTGCAGATGAGCACTTATTGCGCATTGAGATGAGCACTAGACAGTCTCACTAGTTTACAAACAATTTCAAAATAGTTGTATCCAAATTAAACTAAAAAATGGGTTTGTAAATAATTAGCTTCTGCCCGCAACTACGCCCGCGTAAAATGTATTTTATCATCCCAAGGGAATACAAACTATTCTATATCCTTCCCAGGGTCTCAAACTATCTCCATGCCAAGTTTCATATAATCGGTTCAGTAGATCCAGAGATTACCCCCTACAACCTCTTTATAATATTAGTAAAGATATAATAATATGGTAAATAATAACACGGATAATTTGTACTATATGCACTTTATTATAATGTATTTTTGTTTAAATGCTTTCTGCATGCAGCACCTTCTTCATTATTTTCACGAAATTACAATTTACAAACGGACAAAGACATTTGATACAATTCACAATGTATTATATTAAAAAAAATAACAGACAAAAGAAATAAACTAGATTATATAATATTATTTCTACAGCTTTATAAATAATTCTAAATAAATGTAGTAATATCCGGGCTAACATCGTCCGGGCATACTACGTGGTGTTAGTTGCTAGTTTGCTACTAGAGTCTGGCAAACGAAAGTAGAGACTGAAAAAACGCGGCATATTTAAAAAATATCAGCATAGCAACCCCAAAAACTAGTATGCATACATGCACCTGATTTGATACTTTAGCATTATTTATATTATTACTTCGTCTGAATAAAAATACTATAGGTACATTTAGGTAGGTAATACTTTAGATATCTCAATCTGAATAAAAATAGCAACAGTATTCTATAATAATTTTGGTTTATTCACTATCAATCAAAGTCTGAATCTAAGACTTTCATGTGAAAAGATTCATAAGAGTCACAGGAATCATTGTTTTCTACATTACTAATGAAACTTTTTAAATTATTAAATAGAGAAAAAGTTTTTACAAAAATATAAATAGTGATTACGAATTAAAACAAAGTGTCAACTATCTAGTAGCGTCATACGGAAAATTGGGGTTGACATTAGTATAGCATTGCCATATAAAAAGTTTGCAAATAATTCGAGTGTCTACTTTCGTTTGCCAGACTCTAACATTGTTTACCATCAAACATCCAATACATTTTTACCCGACCTGGGGATCCAAGAACAAAGATTATACACTACTAAAGTACATTGTAGGTATAATTTAACTACTATCATGTTGTTTATGTCAAAGTAAATATGATTATTTTATTTTAAACTAGTCGAAGTTACCGATAGTAATGTTGCTTTTATAGAGACTTGGACCTCCTCTTTGTATCAAAGTATTTGAAGAATTTCATACGAAGTGGATTTTCCGCGGAATATTATTATTATTTACTCTATAGCCATTAAACTAGAGTCTCTCTTAGTTTTATTTTATGTAAGGCTCTTGGCATAATTCAAAACAAAAATCAAAATCCTGGGGAGCCATCCATAAATTACGTCACACATTAAAGATGAATTGGTGTGAACAAAGTGTGTCATCGTGTGACAACAAATTGTGTCACCTATGTTTCGTGACCTCTAAAACTAAATATTTGTAGCATAAGATTTTCATCATAAAAGTCACTTACCAACGTAATTAAGCAATCACTTAAGAGGTAATAAGAGGGTTTTCCCAATATGAAAATTCCTCCTCAAAGAATTGCAGCTAGTCCTCCCAGAGTTCTTTTTTTGATGAACAATGACGATGTTTTACTTCTGAAATGTTTGATTTAACTGTTGTTAATTTTATTGCAAAGGTGCTGATTTACACGTTACGAATTTATAAATTATTTATTTATTATTAAAATTCTAAAATTGTTCAATATTTGATGTCACACTAGGGGAGGTTCATACAAATGAGACTGTGACAAGGACAGAGGGGGCTAAAAAAATCATGTAATTCGTGTAACGTCATTTATAGATGACCCCTAAACTATTTATTCAGATCAGGTTAAGAATTAGATTCTTATAGAATTAACATAATTATTACTAATATTAATACAAAAAAATCGTAAGTTAATATAAACTTATCTCTAACTATGTAGATTTAATCTACAGACTTAAAAAAAGGCACTTATGGTAAAAGTATAACTTGTATAAAAATAAACTCTGTCAATTTTTATAAAAGTTGCAGATTTGTACCAAAAAATGTTTTTAACAAAAAATCAAACCGACTTCCACAACAAAACACTACAAAGCGAATAATTACTTTCTATTCCGAAGACGGTGTCTTTGGTACATATTGTTTTAAAAAGGAAATTTTCGCTTTGTAGTGTTTTGTTTTGGAAGTCAGTATGATATTTTTGTTAAAATGTTTTTTTTTTGGTCGGTACTGTAGCGAGTAGGCATGTTCTCTCGCACGACGGTAGGTGAAAACCTCCATAGAAAAGGGAGGATCCTCCGACCAGAAGGGTGTTGTGTCTGGTCCGGGCAACTGCCCTCCTCGTCAATTTAGGTACCTGGATTATATAGGCCAATTTACGACCGATATCAAGTACATCGCCGGTAAGGACAACGTGGTGGGAGACACCCTTTTACGCATTAATGAGCTGCATCTGCCCTTAGATTACCAGTCCCTGGCCAAGGAACAGCAAACCGACCCCGAACTGCAGAACTTTCTGAGAGATGGATCATCTTTGAAGCTGAGGAAGGTCAAACTATTTGAATCTAATGTCGAGATCTACTGCGACGTAACGGGTACTCCATACCCATTTATTACAAGATCGTTCCACAAGCAGGTATTCACTTCCCTTCATAACCTCCTCGACGAAAAGCAAGCGTATAGTTAGTCACACAAAGGTTTGTTTGGCCAGGAGATAGAAAGGACTGCAGACAGATGGCAAAGGAATGTGAAGCGTGTCAGAAGAGTAACGTGACATACATCAACCCCATTACAGGCATTCAAACCACCATCAGCACGTTTTCGCCATATCCACCTTGTTTTGGTTGGTCCCTTACCGTTATCTTCTAACTACAGGTACTGCCTCACGATCATCGACCGTGCAACACAGGTCATTACCGCAAAGACCTGCGCAGCAGCCCTCACCTCGTTTTTCACTCTTTCTATTGGTGAAAGCCGCATGAAAAGCCGTTCAGTAGTTTATCGCGTACAAACGCGGCGGGGGACTTTATATTGTAATATGAAGTGATAGTGATAATCATCAAATGGTGTAATTTCAATTCGTTTACATAATAACTCTTTAAAAATCTAAGAGTAACATTACACGACAGTGATATTTTTGAAGTAACGTTTGATTTTGCTTCCCAACAAACATCCTTTTTCAGCCGGGCGAGCACGGCCTCTCTGATAGCCTTGAGTCACGCATTTTATCGCAGTTTTTGCTCCCAAACTGTACTTATTATAATCTAGTATTAGCAACCTGCCCGGCGTCGCCCGTGACAAAATATACGCAAAAATCTTTCTCATCTTTCACTCTGTCTATTGGTCAAAACCGCATGAAAAGCCGTTCAGTAGTTTTCGAGTTTATCGGTTACAAACGTGGCGTAGGACTTTATATTATAGTATGAAGTGATAGTAATAATCATCAAATGGTGTAATTTAAATTTGTTAGCATCGTTTACATAATTAACTCTTTAAAAATATAAGAGTAACATTACACGACAATGATATTTTTGAAGTAACGTTTGATTTTGGTTCCCAACAAACATTCTTTTTCAGCCGGGTGAGCACGGCTCCTGTGATAGGCTTGAGTCACGCATTTTATCTTTATGCTCTTGGTTGATTAAAACAATTCATGTGTTTATTTGTAAATTGCTCCCCTAAGGAGGTAAAAATGGTGTATACAGTTGTGTGAAATTTCTTCGCTTTTAAGTGTGACACTTGAAATTAATTTAACGCTTTCAGTTGATAAAAAGAATACATGTATTTTTTGTGTTTTGGAAATTCTAACCCTAAGGAGGTGAAAAGGTAAACATTTGTTGAGCTTATAGTTATATAGTTGAAACTTGGCATAAATACTAACCTAATTAATAGTAAAGGTGTTCATTTTTAGTTTTTCAAAACTTAAAATCCTAAAAGATGATTTACCCCCGTATTAAAGATTTTCCAAAAATTTAACTGTACAGGGCTTCTTTTTATAATGTAAGGGAGCGCTAAATAGGTATTTTTCGCAATTCAACCTTTAAGGGGTGAAACTAAAAAGTCATGTGTAGAATAAAATACGGATCACGCGAACGAAGTTTTAGTTTTATTATAAATACCTGTGTAGCTTGTATGCAAAATCATTATTGTTTCCTACCTTCTAAGTTGAATATAACTCTGTCGCTCTCGCTCAGGATTTTTATTTCATTGTCTACCGCTAATTACCTCAGTGGCTACACAACCATCATTTATATAGTATTGTAAGTAGTCTATAGCTTACTTAGACGGAGTACTATACTGCTTCAGTACCTCCAAATACCATGAAAATCATTTACAGTCAAAGTAAATTTCATGACGATTCTAATAAGCCTAAACACGACTAGGATCCATTGTTTTATTTCGGAGGGACATATGAAGGGACATATGTACCTATATGACGAGCTTACGGTCACCCCGCTGGACCCCCAAGTTCGTGTCTAGGTGGCAGATGTGATAGACTCAAACTATAAGGGGTTGAGTTTATAACCCAACCCGGGTTTATAAGCCTGTCCTGTCGTTCATTGGCACATCAGTATGCTGCACGACGTTTTCCTCGTCATCTTCCGTCGCTAGATGTCTCTCAACAAACCCTGATATGCAGTTCAGCCAGCCATGCCTGTGCATCATCTTTATGACACGTTTGCGAAACACCACCAGTAGCAAGAATATTAATATCCCTTGCAGTGTGTTGAAAACATCCAGAATTGTCCTGTAAATAGCGAGAGCAATGTTATTTTTTGTTGTAGGTAGTTTAACTATCAAATTACGGATTTCGAATAACAATAAAACTTAAACATGTAAAAACAACAAGTTATTGCTGATGTTATAAAAACATAAAGTAATCTTGTTTTTTTGTTTAGAACCGCCGAAATGATTCGAATATTAAACACACTCTTCGCAGTGTGCGTTTTACCGACTTAGTTTTGCTATCAAACGCTAGATGGCCTTACTAGCAAGGAAATTGGTCATAAATACTTGGCAATGTACTTCCTTTTATCAATTCATTATGAATGTGCCGGTTTATTAATAATAGCTGTTGCCCGCGGCTTCGCTCCCGTGGACCACCCCACAGGACCCGTTTGCGGAATAAAAAAATAGTCCAAGTCATTCAGGAATAATGTAGCTTTCTAAAGGTGAAAGAATTTTTTAAATCGGTCCAGTAGTTTCGGTGCCTATTCGGTACAAACAAACAAACAAAAAAATCTTTCCTCTTTATAATATTATTATATATATATATTATAATAATATAGTATAGATTTAAACAGCTGCGAGTTGAATTCATTTATCTAAGTGTCAAAGTACAAACAAACATCTGTGTTGACCGAGGCAATTGGTACCTATGTCATGACCTATTTCAAAGCATGTATTTGTTTAAATTTTAAAACTAGCAATAGCTTAACAATTTTGATATTTTTTGTGTAATGTGCGATATGTAGGTATTTTTTCAGATAGCGTATTTTTGATAATATCGCAATATCAATATTAACTCTGGTTGCGTAACAAGTACCTACGTTCATATATCTACCTGTTTGCATGTTACCACACCTTATCAATTCGGTGGAAATTGCTAAGCGTTAGACCGTACTTGCTAATAATTACAGTTAGAGGTCTGTAAATTTACCTTCATGACTCATGAAAAATCTAGAACACTAAACTTCTTTGCCTCTCGTTGTCTTTTTACTCGACTGCCGAAGAAGGGTAATGTTTTTATCAGTCTATGTATGTAACTATGTATGTTTGTTCCTATGTGGATTACTAGGGACCAAACGCGTTGGCCGATTTTGATGATATTTTTCGTTAATCGTTTCGTCTTCACCTTGCGAGTGTCACTGGCTATGGCTACATTAAAATTGTAAAATAGAAAAATGACGGATTTTGGGCGCCATGTTGTACCTAAGGGCCCAATTTTTGATTTTTTTTCAAACGCTTTTGTGTGGGATATCTAAATAAAGCGTTTTTAGAAGTGATTTCATAAATATATAAAAACAAGGTATTTAAATGTACGAAATTCGAAAAAAAAATTATACTTACAAAAAGTTAAAAAAATTAAAATTTAAAAATCGCTTCTAATGCAGTCGGGTTTTTTGATTTTTTTAATTATTTTTTTTATTCTTATAAGATTTATCTATTAGAGAGAAAGTTCATGCCGTTATCTTAAGCATTGGAGAGTTTCTTGCCCGTTCTTCTCCATAGAGATCTACGCTTTGGAATGGGCATCTACGGTACTTTTACAGTTATTATGTCTTGTGACTGGGACTGTAGCACCATAATTTTGTAATATTTTATTTTGTCTTTTGACAATTCAAAAGTGCCTGTAACTGGCCTACTTGAAATAAAGTGCTTTGACTTTGACTTTGACTTTGACATTCAAAATGAATGCAAGCGTGAAAGTATAACAAAGGTACAAACCAAATAATATGTTTCTCCACTAATGATCCGATCATTTCGAAAACCCATGGTAGTCCCATCAGAATAATAAGTCGCACCGTCATCACGAACCTGAAATTAATAAATAACACATTAAAATGTATAAAAATGCTGAAGCAATTTATAAAATGATGTGTCATGAGAGTGATTGCGGATTGATGACCAAGTTCTACTTGCATCATCAGCAGAACAGTTGCAAGACAGGGTGACTGTGTTGAATGAATCATTTAAGATGAAAAGGATAAATATAAATATGAACAAGACGAAAGTTTTTGAAAGAGAAGAGGATGTATCGCTGTGAGACGTGAAAATAAATGAAAAAGGAGCGTGGAGCAAGTTTGTACCTACATAGATATATTTGGGAAGTCGTCAATTATTATAATATTTTATTGACAGATATTGGTAAAAGTAGAGTCGTTCTGAAAATATCTTGAAAGTACCCCACGCTTTTTAACAATTTCTTTTTTTGTTTATCACACTGTTCTTAATTAAAATTTATTGAAAATTATTTTCTACTTTTTAGTTTGGTTTTCTAATAAAGCGTGTTTTTTAGTTTTTTTAATCTATTTTTTATTTTTTAAGTAAAGATAAGATATATTTATTTTGTTATACATGAGTACAGTATGAAGGTCTTATATTAATATGAGGTGGTGAGGTGATCCTGCTAAGGATAATGGGACAAACTATGTATTTAAATGATTGCATTGTCATCGGTCCCCGATAAGTGTGCAATGTTTCAAATTAAGCCGACGTTTTGAAGGGCACCCCCTTCAAAACGTCGGCTTGGTTAAAATCACGTTCAAAGATTCGGTTACATTGATACATAGATACATACATACCAAGCTATTTACTTTTTAGTTTGGTTTTCTAATAAAGCGTGTTTTTATGTTTTTTAAACTATTATTTATTTTTTACTATTTAGTCCTATCTCTAATCCTGAAGATTCTGCTAAAGATAAAGGGACAAACTATTTAAATGATTGCTTTGTCATCGGTCCTCGATAAGTGTGCAAAGTTTCAAATTAATCCGACATTAAGTTCAAAGATTCCGTTACATTGTGATACATAGTGTTAGCGACGAGACACAATTATCATAAGAGGTCAATCATATGTTTAAGCGTAGATACATAAGTTGTATAAACTAAAGAGTAAATTTAAGTGTAGATGTCATTTAAGTGTAGGTTCTTATCTTTAAATTGTATAATGATCAAGTAGACATCTAAGTTTAGGCTAGGAATAATGAATTGCTGTATTCAGCAAGGCATAGTAGCATAGAATTAATAATAGTTTCACCCGACGTACACTCGGTTTCAGGTAGATAAATTCGGCCCGGCACCGGCCAATCGCGTTGCCGAAACGAGAGCCCCTAAAAATACGCGGCTTTTGAATTCATTTGACTTCTAGTTACTTAAGACGCCACCGGAGTTTTCAGTATTTCGGTGTTTTAAGTGTTTAAATTAAGTTTTATCGTTGAAATGTATTGTAATTAGATAGAATAAGTGTTTCAACATGTATTAGTCATATGTAGTTAGTCAAGTTTAACATTGAAAGGGATGTTTTACCGCAGAAAAGAGCCAGAGAAAGTTCCCCATAACACGCTGCACGGGATTCGCGATCACATGTAAGAGCGCCCTGATAGGCCAACGGTCTTAAAGTCAGATGCCCGCGCAAATTGTAGTGTTGTGGTTGGTTAGGTCAGTAGAGACCACTCTTGACGACCCCCGGAGTCCCCATCGGCCTAAAGACCAATAGTACTGCTGGATGAGGTGGGGAAGATGCTGGAGAAAATTCTTGCTACCCGCATCATCCGGCATTTGGAAACGGTTGGCCCAAACCTGTCGGACGCCCAATTTGGTTTTAGAGGCGGGCGTTCGACCGTAGACGCCATTTTGCGTCTCAAGACTCAGGCGATGGACGCGGTAACACAAGGGGAGGTAATGTTGGCGGTGTCATTAGACATTGCCAGCGCGTTTAACACCTTGCCATTTGGCTGTATCGGGGAGGCGCTCCGTTTCCATGGGGTACCCTTATACATGAGGCAGCTGGTGGCAGACTATCTGGTGGGCGATGTGTTAGTTACCAGGGACGCAATGGCCAAATCGTGCGAAGGCCTGTTACGTGCGGTGTTCCACAAGGATCGGTCCTCGGGCCACCCCTGTGGAACGTGGGGTACGACTGGGCCCTTCGTGGCGATCTCTCACCCGGGCTGGGCGTCATTTGTTATGCTGACGACACTCTCATCACAGCCCGGAGAGGAAACTTTGAAGAGGCAGCACACTTGGCCACTGAGGGTGCGTCCCTGGTCATTAGGCCGCATCGAAGCGCTTGGTCTTCGGGTGGCGCTCGAGAAGACGGAGGCTCTGGTATTTTATGGGCCTCGCCGCCGGCCACCGGCGAGCGCTCACATTACCTTAGGTAGTGAGCGAATTATGGTGCGGACGCACATGAAATACCTGGGCCTGGTCCTAGACCGTAGGTGGAACTTCGGCGAGCACTTTTGCCTTCTTGCTCCGAAGCTTATTGGCACAGCTTCTGCCCTAAGTCGGCTACTGCCGAATCTGGGTGGGCCGAGTGCGAGCTGCCGAAGGCTTTACACAGCGGTGGTGTGTTCGATGGCGCTGTACGGCGCCCCAGTGTGGGCGAACTCCCTGACTGCCCAGAACAAGGCTCAGCTGCGGAGACCACAAAGAGTCATGGCCGTCAGGGTAATACGCGGATACCGCACAATCTCAGCTGAAGCGGCGTTCGTATTAGCAGGAACACCCCCGTGGGATGTGGAGGCGCGAGTGCTCGCCGAAGTTTACCAACGAATTGCGGCAATTCGTGCGGAGAACGGTAGTGAAGTGATCACCTGAAGTGGTGATGAGTTGGCGCATAGAGGCGCAGACTGCCATCATTAGGCAATGGGCGGAGAGGTTGGAGACTCCCAGCGCCGGTCACTGGACTATTGGGGCTATCAAGCCAATCCTTGAGGAGTGGATACGGAGCCGACACGGGACGTTGTCCTTCCGTTTAGTTCAGGTATTATCAGGGGTTGGCTGTTTTGGCAAATACCTGCACACAGTGGCAAGACGGGAGGCGACCCCCGTGTCTCACCAGTGCGGTTGCAACCAAGACATGGCCCTGCACACTCTCGAGTTGTGCCCTGCCTGGGAGGCGCAGCGCCGTGTTTTGGCGGCAGAAATTGGGCAAGACCTGTCACTGACGGCCATTGTTAGGGCCATGGTCGGCTGTGAAGAGGCATGGGAGATGGTTGCGTCTTTCTGCGAGGATGTTATCTCGCATGTTATCTCGAGGATGTTAGCGGCGGCGGAGCGGGTCAGGGAGGCAGACTCTCTCGCTGACCCGATTCGTCGCAGAAGAGCAGGACGGCGCAGGCGGTGAAACGCCGACCTGATGCCGCCATAACAGGGGTCAGCGGACGATAGTTCGGGGACTTTATCGTTCGTGCTACACGGCCCCTGGAGCTGTGGTGATGTCCCAGTTCACCCGGACATCGCCGAAGGAGAAGGGAGCCCGGCAGCGGGCAAAGAAGAGGGAGCCCAGAAGAGGGCCACGCTGGATGGGTCGCGAATGTCATGCGTAGCAGTTCTCGCGGCCCACCCATCAAGGCGAAAGTAGGTGCACAGGCGTAGTTTTTAGTGGGTGCAGGCCCCACATAACCGCGTCGTCTCCCCGGACGGCGCGGTATGCGTAAGGCATTTCCTACGCCGGAAAAAAAAAGAAAAAAAAAGTAGAGACCACTCTTTCGGCTCTTCCCCGCGTAAGCGTAGGGATGCGCCTGTTTTTATAGAGGGCACACATCTGCAGTCAAGCATTCCGAATCAGCACCGTCACCAGTGTACATTCTAAGAAAATAAACAACGAGAAATAATCAATCCAACAAGGCTTTCTTTTGTGCCTATAACGCCGCTCAAATACTCAAGTACCCGCCAGCGAACCCTATCAAGTCAACAAGTCAACAGTAACATCCAGACAAACAGTCATAAACACATAGATACGTACCTAAGCTAATAAAAGCGTGTTAAAAAGAGTGTGGAGCAAGTTTATACATAGATATATTTAGGAAGTATATTTGCAGGAAATTGAAGCAGAATTGTGTTAAATGCAGACAATTGGTGCTATACATGCTATTGTGAACTTCCCGTCGCTGCTCAATGAGGCTTGACTCGGTTCTCAACTTGAGCAAAAGGCGTGAATTGTATGAGTGTGTATAAAACCATGTAAAATATTTACTTGAACTTCAAAGCCCGCATGTGACTTGATGAAAACGACAAACGCCAAATCACCAAGGACGTGTATATAAATATACATATATTGGCAGCCAGCAGCATGGAAATTATGCTGTACATGTAGTACCATTGTTGATGCTTATCTGGAATTGTAAATATTGTAAAATTTATACATTTGTACGTATTTGTGACTTGTGAGGTTCAAACTTCAGTCCTCTTTCATAATAATATGTATATGGTGGTGGGTACACTCCGTCAGAGCTGCAGCCAAATAGCTTAACTGTTTTGATAGCTCAAAGCACGCGCGAAAATATCATTAATATATACTATATACAGGGTGTCCCAGAAATCGACGTCAAGCCGTAAATGGGTGATACACCAAGTTATAACAGTTCTCAGAAAAATACGAAAAAAAATCTATCTCATGTTTTTAAAAATTTATGGTCACTTTAAAAATTTACTAAAAAAATCAATCCCTGTAATGGTTCTTTAACTCCAATTGCTACAAATCCCATAATTTATCAATTTTTTTTATTATTATGTAATCTTGAATAATGCTTGTGTAGATTTTTGCCTGAAATTCAAAGCCAACTCCTCCTACTTGGAAGAAAATTAAACTTTTTCAAAACCAAATTATTCAAATTTACTATTTCGCCCAACTTTAACTGACTGTACTGAAAAAAAAATGTACTACGCTAGTTTGGCAAGTAACATGAAAAATTGGCGCATTTAATAAGGATTCAAAAATGGTGTAACACTTGCTAGATTACGTTTTCAATAAATGGTCAAATTTTTTTTTGTAAATATTATCGGTTTTTACCCAAAATGTCCATACTTCCTTAAAATGACTTTAGCTTACCTAAAGCTTTGCTAAACTCCGTTTCTAATTCGATAGAGACGGAGAGAGTCATTTTACGAAGTGTGAGCGAGATAAGAAATCGAAATTTTACGTAATTTAAGAGCAAAGTTATGATAGTGACTCAACCTTTTTACTTTAAGTCAGGACCAGTTTTCTCATCTTAGAAAAAAAAAACAAATTATCAGATTTAATTTTTTTTTATTACAATAAATGTTCAAACTGCCTTCTTTCCACGGCAATGCAAGCACGACATCTTCTTAAAAAAGATCTGGTTATTTTCCGGGCAAATCTTCCTCTATTTACAAAGACAACGGCTTCCGTTATTCTTTCCCGCAGCTCGGCTAAATTCTCTATCGCTCCCCAGTAAAAAAAATCTAGGGGATTTAAATCAGGCGAACGGGGTGGCCACAAGATTGTCCCACCGCGCCCTATCCACCTGAGCGGGTATTCTTCATCAAGATGTTCTCTTACTAAACGGGCATAATGCGCTGGGCAGCCATCTTGCTGGAACCACATTTCCCTGTAAACGTTCAGTGGCACGTCTTCTAATAAATCTGGTAAAGTATTTAGAAGAAAATCCAAATAAACTGCGCTTTAGGTAAGCTAAAGTCATTTTAAGGAAGTATGGACATTTTGTGTAAAAACTGAGACTATTTACAAAAAAAAACTTGACCAATTATTGAAACCGTAATCTAGCAAGTGTTACACCATTTTTGAATCCTTATTAAATGCGGCAATTTTTCATGTTACTTGCCAAACTAGCGTAGTACTTTTTTTTTTCAGTACAGTCAGTTAAAGTTGGGCGAAATAGTAAATTTGAATAATTTGGTTTTGAAAAAGTTTAATTTTCTTCCAAGTAGGAGAAGTTGGCTTTGAATTTTAGGCAAAAATCTACACAAGCATTATTCAAGATTACATAATAATAAAAAAATTAGATAAATTATGGGATTTGTAGCAAAAGAACCATTACAGGGATTGATTTTTTTAGTAAATTTTTAAAGTGACCATAAATTTTTTAAAACATGAGATAGATTTTTTTTTCGTATTTTTCTGAGAACTGTTATAACTTGGTCTATCACCCATTTACGGCTTGACGTCGATTTCTGGGACACCCTGTATATATATTTAATTTAATATTATAAAGCTGAAGAGTTTGTTTGTTTGTCTGAACACGCTAAACTCAGGCACTACTGGCTAGAATTGAAAAATTCTTTACAATGCATGTCCTCGAAAAGAGCGTTTACCAAGCAGCCAAACTGTGCGGAAAGTGTCACTTTTTTTACTAGTGCTTTTTACTTCCCTGTACTTTTTTAATTTTTAACTCCAACGTCAGCCCGCCACTCTAATTTGGTAGCCGTCTATTGTGCAGTGCGTGGTCTAGCGTTGTCCTGAAGCAGCAGTGGCCTAGAGCGATTGGCCAGCCTCGGCTGTTTAGCAGCTAGCTTTTCCATCATGGTTTGCAGTTGCTGACAATAGACATCCGCCGTTATCGTCTGGCCTGATTTAAGAAAGCTGTAGTGAACGACACCGGCACTAGTCCACCAAACGCTAACAAGTAATTTTTTTTTGAGTAAATTTTCGCTTAGGGCAGGATTTGGCTGGTTCGCCAGGGTTCAGCCATTGCAATGAGCGTTTCCGATTATTGTACAGGATCCACTTTTTATCACAGGTAATGATTCGATTTAAAATCCCTTCATTATTGTGCCGGTTGAGTAATGTAACGCAGCAGTCAACGCGCGTTTGTCGGTTTGCTGCACTCAATTCATGAGGTTCAAGCATCATTTCAAGATTTTTCACCGTCCCAATTTGCTACAAGTGGATTAAAACAGTTTTATCACTAACACCGTAGCCTGCAGCTAACTCGGACGTGGTTTGCGATAGATCCGCTGCCACAATAGCCTTCAATTCTTCATTATCAATTTTGGTCTCCGGCCGTCCACAGGGCTTGTTCTGCAGGTCGAAATTTCCAGAACCAAAATGTTGGAACCAAAAACGCACTGTGTTTTCTTTTGCGACACCGTTGCCATACACATCATTAATCCTTCGAGCCGTTTCTGCAGCACTGGTGCCACGTGCCAGAGCCTGGTGTACGCTGGCGCCTCCGGTCCAAAGGCCGTCGGTTATTCCTCAACTTTCTAATATTATATATATTTTCTCCCTAACATCTCGACCGGATGTTCATCACGAGGATACCGGTAAGTACCACTTCCCACCTGTCAGACAGGAACCAGTATTTCTCCCCAATAAGGAGCAGACCCCTAGCTTTCCATCTGATCCAGGAGTCGTAGCGTCGCTAATGGGCCCCGGCGTTCGCCATTTGGCTTTGTAATCCGAAGGCCTGACTAAACATTTGGTAGCAAGAGCGTGGTTAAATTTCACCATCATAGTGTGAGTGAGAGTGTCGCTAGGACACTCGTTCACAGTGAACGCTATATTGTTTGTCGGTTTGTTTTTTATTGTTGAGAATACGAATATATGTGAAGGGCGGGCGTTTTTGGGGGACTGTCTTATGTAATTTTGACGTTCGGAAAGTGCTGATTCTCAGCCTAGTTTGAATAAATGACATTCGTTTTTTTTTTTTACTTTGGTTGGAAAGTGTTACATTTTTGAGTCATTCAGAGGTGGCTGTGTCTGGTTGGGTTGCAAGCAACCCCACGATTGTACTCCAGCCTGTTGAATGAAATGTACAGCTCACAACTTAAGATTTGTCATTCCGGGATGAAAGTTAAAATTTTTGATTATTGAATTTTCTTGCTAGCTGTAAACAATATAGGTTTGGTGAAAACTAAATAGTCTCCCCTAATTGTATTTAATTGGGTTATAATTATTGTTGAACCTTGAAACTTTCATCTTGGCTTTGTAAGTTTGTTTTTTATTGTAACCAACCTCAGTGCCCGCCTGCCTGAATAATTGTTGTTGGGTTACTTTGTTACCAATTGTATAAGGTAATTAATGATTGATTGTTTGATATTGACAGTAATATTCTAAATTCATTCAAATTAAAGTCCCTGTTTCCAACTATTAAAGTAAATTTAATATCGAATTTTATTGTAAAATCAACATACCCATTTGTGCGTTGATAATTTTATTTTTTGGAATACCCACTTGTGTGCTGAAATTTTTTTTTGTTGTGTTACCCACTTTGTTTTAATAATTTTATAAATTGATATTTGGGGTTCCATAATAAATTTGTATTGAAAAATAATGGAATAAATGCAACAGGGTTCAGTATTATTTGTTGAAGTAACTTGTTGTTTCTCTTACAGACTTTATTATTTGATAAGGGAATTACTGTCAAACTGTTGTTTTGGTTAAACATATAGTATTAATTTAATTTGTTGAACATTTTGTGTATTAATAAATATTAAAAAACCGTTGCTTACATTTTGAAAAAAATGAATGCCAATGCATTTGTTATTAGATTAGAGCGGAATTGAGATGGGTGACCTCGGCAGCCTCTTTGATAAGTAGATCTGATAGATCAGAGCTTTGTTGACCCGTTGTAGTGAACTCCCGGCTCGTCAAGCCAGGGTGGACAATCATCATGCGGAATGTTTGGCGCTATTGTCCAAGGAGGACACTGAGTTAGCCACTGCGGTTGAGGCAGACGTCACACAATTCTACAGTTTCTTGGATGATATTGTTGAGGGAAATTGACGGATTCTGCACAGGATGTTTTGAAGGTGGAGACGAGGTCTCTCACCCATCCTGCTTTGCTAGGACGGTTGCCTACACTAGACTTGCCACACTTTAGTAGAGATTTGGGTTGTTGGACTGCCTACTTCGACCTATTCAACAGTTTGGTGGATGCTAGGACAGACTTGTCGCCAAGTCAAAAGCAGGCCTATTTGCTTTCTACGTTGAGAGGAGAGGCCCTAGGTCTAGTAAGCCACTTAGCGGTTTCGGTTTCAAAGTTACCCGAATGCCCGGGAACTTATGGTTAAGCACTATGTGAACGTGAGGCTTTTGACGGACGCCCACGTCTCTCGGATTTTGTCGTTGTCGTGCATCCATCGGGTTGCCACCCTACGAGTGGATTTGGTCAACCCACTGACGGTGGCCTTGAACGCCTTGAATCGATTGGGCCTACCTATTGACCAATGGCCGTTTATGTTGCTTCACCTAGTCTTGTCTAGGTTGCCTACCGATATGAAGGTTCGGTTCGAGAAGAGGTATGGTGGGGATAATGTCACATACCTCCCCCCTTTCGATGACTTGTTGAGGTTTCTGGATGAGGAATATCGCCTTCTTGACAACTCTAGTCTTGAAGGTCCCTCGCGGGCCCCAGATCGGTCCTCTCCGGACCAGCGTCGTGGTGGTGCCCGCCCCCCTCCTCGTGGGATGGGTGAGCCACAACGCCATTCTCATAAATATGGAGCAACCCAGGCTCGCAGTATGCGCTGCACATATTGCAGCACGGATGGCCATATTGGCACATCAGAAGTTCCTGGAGAGGAACATAAAGGACCAGCGTGGAAACGCCAACAGCCGCAAGTGGTGCTATAATTGCCTGGGACAGCATTTGCAGCGAGATTGCCAGGGGTCAGAACCTTGCCCACCTTGCTTTGTCAAGGTAAGCTTCACCGCGTGTTGTGCCTGAACAAAAATGGTGTTGGTAGGCCTGATGAAGCCGGACGCTCCCCTATAGGAGGAGGTTCGCATCCCCACCAGCCCCACCAAACCCACGTGGATTCTCGACGGGGTTCACCTCGCACAGGCGGGGGCACCCCTCCACCCCCCTCCTCAATTGGAGGAGAGGTACTTGGGAATGGACAGGCAGGCAGCGCCGCGGCCATTCTCACCACCGCTACATGAGCGACCGCGATTGGAGCGCCGCCCGCTCCAGTTTGGACGTGTACGGACTGGGCGAGTTGGTAGACACCCTGGCACTCCGGTGGACCACTACCTGCACTCCAACTGGTCCGCGTCCGATCATCCGGACGACTACCAACCCCAGGGGGATTATCAACCATAGGTAGTCGCCTCCCTTTCCTCCACTACAGACGCCCAGCTACAGACATAGATCTGGGGCCCGAAGGGTAAATATTTGTTAGTTCGTGCTCTTTTGGATTCGGGTACTCAAGGCTGTCTTGCATCATTTGTTAAGTGGAGAGATTGGGTCTCCCACGTAGACCCCACCCTTCTGCTATCTGCGGTATAGGTGGTATTAAGGCGAGTGGTTAACGGGGAGAAGTTGAAATTTGTGTTTCGCCTGGTCATTGTGGGCTAAGAATATTGGCCAAGGCCGTTGTTTTGAATGATATTATGGGCAGACACCCGCAGGTAGCCATTAGCCCTGCAGTGTTGAAATTAGAGTTGGGCCTAACTCCTGCCGACCCGTGGTGGTTTGTACCCGGACCCGTAGACTTGCTTTAAGGTGCGGATGTTTTGGGTTTGATTTTGTCCGGGACCAAGCGGGTTCTGCTGACAAATGGGTTAGTAGCTATACCGACAGTTTTTGGCTTTAGCTTTATGCAACTCCGCCCCGCGGATTGGGGACCAAGGATTGAATGTGGGGATCTCTCTTTCCGACGCCGTTCAGCGCTTCTGGGAAGTTGAGGAGCTTCCACTTGCTACAAGAGTCGAACCAGCTGAACAAGAGTGCGAATTGATTTACCAGAATAATACTGGTCATTTCGCTGATGGTCGTTTTGTCACTCGATTACCGTTTCAGGCTGCGCGCCCCCCTCTTGGTCATTCCTATGCCTTAGCGGAAAAAAGGTCAAAGGTGCCATGGAGCGTCGAATGCGGAGGGATTCGGCATTTTGTTGGAAATATGTTGACTTCATGCGGGAGTACATTAAATTGGGACACGTCTCCTTCCCTGCTTGATTGTCGTTCTATCGAGCACTATTTTTTGCCACACCATGCGGTTTTGAAAACTCCGGGCGGCAAAATCCGTGTAGTGTTTGATGGCTCGGCCCCCACATCAAATGGAGTTTCTTTCAACCAGTGTTTGCACATGGATCCCAAATTGCATAAGGACATTTCGGATATCATCACCAATTTCCGCCGACACCAGATTGTTTTTGTGGCTGATATCCGTATGATGTTCAGACAATCTACTTTTCATCCGGACGACCGGCGCTATCAAATGATCCTTTGGCGTGAGCGACCATGTGATTCGATTTGTGTATGAGTTTAATACTACGACGTATGGACTCAGGTCTAGTCCCTATATTGCCATCCGCACTTTATTGGAGTTGGCCAGCCGTGAACAGATGAAGTATCCACGTGCGGCTGCCATTTTGAAAGACTCCGTGTACGTCGATGATGTGTGTACCAGGGCCTCTACAGTGCCTTGGTTTTGCGGGATGAGTTGATTGGGATCCTGAAATCAGGAGGCTACGAATGCGTAAATGGTTGTCGAATCGTCCTGTGTTGTTGAGTGATCTGCCAGTAGAACATCAACAGGATCCTCTCCTTTTTGAAGATGTGAATAACCCTAATCTTATTGCCGTCCTTGTTATATATGGATATCTTCACCTATCAAATGAAATTGCATACTTCCCAGATCTGGACGAAGCGCTTGGTCTTTTAAACTGTTGCCCGGCCATCTGATCCCAATGGATGGATCACTCCTGTCATATTCTTGGCTAAGTGGTTTTTGCAGAAGCTTTTGTTAGCCAATATTACTTGGGACGAGCCTCTGCCGGAAGCTTTGATGAAGGAATGGTTTGCGATTGTATCCTCACTTCCGGATGTAAACCGGATTTCCTTGCCCAGACTCCTTCTACCAGCTGGTAAGTGTCGAGTGAGTCTCCACGGGTTTAGTGACGTATCCGCGCGAGGGTATGCGGCCGTGGTATTTTTACGGACTGTAAATCCATCCGGTTCTGTAGGGGTCTATTTGGTGATGGCTAAGAGTAAGGTGGCGTCTATTAGGTCCAGGTTAACCATTTCTTAATTGGAATTGTCTAGAGCAGCTCTTCTTACTAGGCTCCTTCATCATGTTTATAGCACTCTGGGTCGTACAGTTGATATCTCAGACTTTTTTGCTTGGACTGTTAGTGAGATAGTTCTTTGTTGGCTTCGCACCTCAGCTCATACTTTAGACTAAACTGATCTGGAGACATGTCAAGGAGAATCGAACCCCGCAGACTGCGCGTCGCGTGGTTGCGAGGCTCCTGCCCTTGTTAACCATTCTCTTTGGTGGAGACCAGACTCATCATCGCGAGTCATCCTGGCCCCAGAATAGGTTCTTCTCTCCAGAGGTTCTGCCAGGCTTGCGTATTGGAATCGTGGAAACGCAACCTGCATACAATTTTGGATTATCTTTTGGACGGATACAGTTCTTTGTCAAAACTGTTAGGGGCTACCGCTTGGAACCGGTGTTTCACACATAACGGACGGCACCCGAATTATAAATTTTTATCCTCAGTTTTGTTGCCTCATGAACGTCAAGAGGCCCTGATGTTGTTGGTTCGTGCTGTGCAAGCCAACAATTTGAAGAGCTCTATCGCTCGTCTTAATCCATTCCTAGACCCATCTGGTTTGCTCCGAGTCGGAGGACGACTCCGGAATTCGAATTTGCCTTATGGTGCTCGCCATCCTTTGTTGCTCCCTAAAGGAGGAGCGTTGGTGAAATTGTTGGTGTCCGATTGACACATTAATAATGCACACGCCGGTTGCAACGCCCTCGTAGCCATTTTGCAGCGTGAATTTTGGATTTTGTCGGCCAGTCCATTTTCAAATATACGCAGTGCTATCGTTTGAAGGCTACTCGCACTCAGCCCATAATAGGTGTTTTGCCATCCTACCGAGTAACCGAGAGTAAACCATTTGCTTCTGTTGGAACCGACTTCGCTGGTCCCTTCTTGGTGAAAACTTTTCAACTTCGTAATGCTAAGGCTGTCAAGGCCTATTTGTGTGTGTTCGTCTGTCTGGTCTCCAAGGCGGTTCACTTGGAACTTGTAACTGCCCTCAGCACGGATGCGTTTGTTGCAGCGCTAGGTAGATTTGTTTCCCGCCGAGGACTACCATCTTTGATCCGTTCTGATAACGGTACTAATTATAAGGGCGCTGATAGATATTTAAAGGAAATTTGTAATTATTTAAATAAGGATAAACAGAATTTAAGATTTGCAAAAACGCATCTCCGCCGTGGTATTGGTGAAACAATTTTAACCTTTTAGGAACTTGTTACGGTATGAGTTGAGGCCGTCCTCAATTCGCGACCCCTCTGTCCGATCTCTTCAGACCCAAATGACCTGGAAGTCTTGACCCCTGATCATTTTTTGATTGGTCAGCCCCTCAACGCCCTGCCGGAATACCTCTTCAGGGAAATTAAATCTTCGCAATTGACGTGTTTTGAATTGCTCCAACAGATGACCCAAAGTTTCTGGTATCGTTGGTCTTTAGAATATTTGCATATCTTGCAGCAGCGCGTTAAGTGGACTGACAAAACTCTAATTTGTTGAAAAATCTAAAGAATCTAATTTGTTGCCTTTGTATTGGCGTCGTGGACGCATCGTAGACTTAATTTATGGGTCTGACGGAGTTCCCAGAGTTGCGGAGGTCATGGTCGGAGATTCAGTTTTGAAGCGAGCAGTGGCGACTTTAGCACGCTTGCCCATTTATTAGCGGACATAACTCCTTATGTCCGAGACGGGAGGATGTTTGAAACGAAACGTTTCGTTCCTTTTTGTTATTTTGTTGCAAAAAAACGTCAGCTCGCTGTCATTTTGAATTGACTGTTCTCGACTGAGCGTCACGTTGACAGATGACTTGTAAAATCCTGTTTGCCAAGTTTATTTCTCCCCAATAAGGAGCAGACCCCTAGCTTTGGCTCTGCACTGCTGCGGCTCGCAGATTCGTGGGTACACGATCTGATAGGATCCAGGAGTCACAGCGTCGCTAATGGGCCCCGGCGTTCGCCTCTTGGCTTTGTGATCCGAAGGCCTGTACTAAACAATATATACCACCACCACCACCACCACCATTTTCATCTAAAGGCTTTTTTTAAAGTCTTAGAATAATAAGGAAAGTATAAAAAACCACTGAATTTTTGGTGTGAAACGAATGCGCGTTTTGTTCCCTTAAGGTCGTTGGCGACTATCGTCGTCTTAAAATACTAGGGAGTAGTGACCGGCGCGGCGGGCGTTTTGGGGGACTGTCTTTATGTTGAATTTTGACGTTCAAAAAGTCTCTCAGACTAATTTGAATAAACGATTTTTGATTATGATTTCTAATAGTACATTGTGTATTAAGGGCGGTAAGTAAGGAATTACGATCGAGGCTCTAGTAGAAGGCTTTCTAAAGCCATGTTCGTAATTCCCGTACCACCCATGAAACATACAATGATTTTTATCACATTTGCGAGTAAAAATTATGAATTATAGCTTTAATACACAAGTCAGCACAACTATTATTACGAAATACTTGAACTTTTTTTCAAGCAGATGGCGGGCTTTTTGCCCACACCACAGATTATACAAATGTTTTGTTCAGACACGTTTAGGGCAAATACTTACTTACGTAGGTATACAGCCATGACGGAGTGTTAAAAAAAAAATCGAGGTTTTGATACAAAAAACTATTTAAATCGATTGTTTAGAACATTAGTTGAGTATTTAAGTAACATGTAGCCAGATTGCAATGAAATTCCTGTTTAGATAACATTTTAAGACAATTTTTCAATTGCGTGTAAACTCCTTACTTGAACTTGCATGACCTGTGTGCTGTGCGGTCGGTAAGTATTTTTTTTTTAATTATATTTAAAAAAAAATACTTACTGACCTTGGTTTTCATGACAAAAAGAAAGCGAGGGTTTTATATGGGGCATTACGGCCAAGTTAACCTGTATGTTTAGATACTGTTTACGTGCAAGTGTGATGAAAAAAACTTACCAAAGAACCAGCAGTGATTAAGACCGATGCCTGGTTTCTGGTGGTGACCAGGATGGAAATTTACTATTGCCATGCATATTGTGAGAACAGTTGGGCATCCCCAAGCGTATATCATATACCACTTGAACTCTCTCCAGCTATAGTCTAACGTAGCAGGACGCCTGTAAAGTAACATTTTGAAAATCCGATTAGAACACATTCCTTTTTTAAATTAATTTATAAAAACAAAGGCAATTAATTGCTTAAGAAAATTACTTTCAAGTTTTCAACTAATATTGTCCATAATTATATTAAAATCAACGCTGTCATTGCTTGACGGGATATGGGATGGATAATGAACGATTAATTTCTTTGACTCTAACACCGGATTTCTCAAAGCTAAATTAATGTGACAAATGCCATGTTAAGCACGCGTTATCTGCTGTGATTAGCTGTTGAAAAATTCATTCAACCAATCTCAGAAGTTAACCGGGCGATTATTCATCGATTACGTTAACATCCCGATAATAAAACTTCGAGAAACTGGACATTGATGCTTCTCACCTTGTGTGTAACAGGACCTGTATTGCAATAGCGTTTGACCAGAAGAAAGCTGCTATCAAAAAGTAATAGGCTAGGAATCCTACAAAAAAAAAACAATTAAAAAAAAAGTTGACAGATACTACATCTACCTTGAGTTCTACCCTCTTAATATAAAGTTCGTGGAAAGAGGATATTATTTTTATAGAAACTGCTACAAGTTACATCTCTCTTTACTTTCCCTTGAGTGACCAAATTTTCTTTTCTAACTTCTTTTCTATTTATTTATTTATTTAAAACTTCATCGACAAAGGTACAATGGCGGCCTTAATGCCGTAATAGGCATTATCTACCAGTCACCCAAGGGTGGTGCAGACACAACATTGCAGGTGCATTGTTTAAAATGCACCTGCAATAAAGCAAAAAAGTAAAATAATAAGTTGGTTTGTTGTCTTTAGAATAGTACATAAAATACATTTTTCTTTAATTAATTTATTTTAATCTATATGTTGGGTTTAGTCAATAGTACGGACGTAAAGAAAATCACAAGCACGCCCCTAGCGGCAATCAAGAGCAACTACGCATTGGCACGCTTTTTCTAACCGCTTACGTGGTGGGGACAGCAGAATAGAGCAGTTGAGTACTGACAGCCGTAGAGCTAAGACGTCGTAGAATCAGTGTCGATCCGTAATATTAGTTAGCAAGAATGTAACTTGTGTCTATTTGAATAAACCCAGCGTATCGAATAACTTATGTGATTTCATTTTCACGATTATACCCACCGACCTACCCACACACGATGTCTTAATCTAAGGGAATACATCCTGATTTCTCGATGGTTTACATCTATCGGCCAGCCTTGATGCGACATATATACATAAAAGATAAAGTACCTATGTATGTATGTATGATCCTTATAGACTCCAAAACGGCTGGACCGATTTTATTGAAATTTTCAGAGAAGTTTCAGAATGACCCAGCGGGTAATCCTGTGTTTGGTGGCGATCGGAGCATTTTTTTTTTAACTTTGAACGCGGTCGAAGCCTCGGGCAGAAGCTAGTTTAATATAATTAATAATTGTTAATATTGCTATGCTTACCTCGAGCGGCGCACCATCCCATATCATAGTATGTCATTAGCTTCATTATGACAAGGACTAAAAGCCCAATTCCGAGACTAATGCAGAAATTGATAATACTCTTTCCTTGAACATCTCTGTAAAAAAAAAAAACATGAATAAATACAATTTTTTAATCATCATCATCATTTCAGCCGAAAGACGTCCACTGCTGGACATATTTTTTTATAAAAAAATATATTATTATCTAATCTAAATAGGTACGTAATGGATTGAATGGAGAGGGCTATGCTCGGAGTTTCCTTGCGTGATCGAATCAGAAATGTGGAGATCCGCAAGAGAACCAGGGTTACCGACATAGCCCGAAGAATTGCCAAACTTAAGTGGCAGTGGGCAGGGCACATTGCTCGCAGAACGGATGGCCGATGGGGCCGAAAAGTTCTGGAGTGGCGACCGCGAACCGGAAACGATACGTTGGAAGGCCTCCCACTAGGTGGACCGATGACCTGGTTAAGGTTGCGGGAAGGCGCTGGATGCGAGACGCACGGGATCGGTAAATATGGCGACGCCTGGGGGAGGCCTATGTCCAGCAGTGGACGTCTTTCGGCTGAAATGATGATGATGATGACGTAATGGATTTAGGTTAAGAAAACTTCACCTTTATCAAATCTACGCACTGATAAAATAATGGACAGACAGATTATACTCTATTAATAATTAAATTGAGTAATTAAAGATTTTTATTATTTTAAAATTTCGCATAAATTTCTGCGTCATCTTCATCATCAATCATCGTGCATCATGCGCAATCGGTATGCGAGGACATGGAAAATGTTCTTTGATAAAAAATATGATTTTGATAATATCAACACTGATAAGTGTCAAACAGCACTTTTCCTAAAAATAATTTGTTTTTTTTTTACTTATGTACTGACTAATTTGGGAATATGGGACCTTTGGTACTTTGTCCTAAGCTTTCGAATTCGAGTGTGTATTGTATATGTTTCAATCTGCCTTGCCTTTTCCCTACAATGTTGGGGTCGGCTTCCAATCTTACCGGTTTCAGCTGAGTACCAGTGTTTTACATGGAGCGACTGCCTATCTGGCAAGACTGGTGTCAGATCTCAGGCTTCTGACTACTCGTAACGACTGTCAAAGATTTTCAAATGACAGCCGGGACCCACGGGTTAACGTGCTTTCCGAGGCACGGAGGAAACTCAGTATGTTGAAATGGTCACCCATCCACAGAGCGAGCAGCGATATAGTAGATATCATCCACATTTGGGAGGGGTGCGTCTATAGTAGATATCACCCACATTTGGGAGGGGTGCGTCTATAGTAGATATCACCCACATTTGGGAGGGGTGCGTCTATAGTAGATAACACCCACATTTGGGAGGGGTGCGTCTATAGTAGATATCCACATTTGGGAGGGGTGCGTCTATAGTAGATATCACCCACATTTGGGCGGGGTGCGTCTATAATAGATAACACCCATATTTGGGAGGGGTGCGTCTATAGTTAATAACACCCACATTTAGGAGGGGTACGTCTATAGTAGATATCACCCACATTTGGGAGGGTTGCGTCTATAGTAGATGTCACCCACATTTGGGAGGGGTGCGTCTATAGTAGATATCGCCCACATTTGGGAGGGGTGCGTTTATAGTAGATATCACTCACATTTGGGAGGGGTGCGTCTATAGTAGATATCGCCCACATTTGGGAGGGGTGCGTTTATAGTAGATATCACTCACATTTGGGAGGGGTGAGTCTATAGTAGATATCACCCACATTTGGGAGGGGTGCGTCTATAGTAGATATCGCCCACATTTGGGAGGGGTGCGTTTATAGTAGATATCACTCACATTTGGGAGGGGTGAGTCTATAGTAGATATCACCCACATTTGGGAGGGGTGCGTCTATAGTAGATATCGCCCACATTTGGGAGGGGTGCGTTTATAGTAGATATCACTCACATTTGGGAGGGGTGAGTCTATAGTAGATATCACTCACATTTGGGAGGGGTGAGTCTATAGTAGATATCACCCACATTTGGGAGGGGTGCGTCTATAGTAGATGTCACCCACATTTGGGAGGGGTGCGTCTATAGTAGATATCGCCCACATTTGGGAGGGGTGCGTTTATAGTAGATATCACTCACATTTGGGAGGGGTGAGTCTATAGTAGATATCACCCACATTTGGGAGGGGTGCGTCTATAGTAGATATCACCCACATTTGGGAGGGGTGCGTCTAAAGTAGATATCACTCACATTTGGGATTTAAAAAATAGTAATACTGACCTGAGCTCCGGTAGCAAACTGTATATTAGTGCAGTAGCCGCTAGAAATATAACTGAGACGATCATCGTGTAGCCCAGAATCTTGTCATCAATGATCTCTTCCTCCTCGTCGGCGCATACTATTGCCAGGGGTCGTATATGACTCAGATTCACATCTTTTATAATAGTATAGTTTCCCAAACAGTACCTGTAAAAAGAGGAAACAAGTATAAGTAACATATAGTTAAAAAACCGGCCAAGTGCGAGTCGGACTCGCACACGAAGGGTTCAGTACCATTATCGCAAAAAGCGGCAAAAAAATCACGTTTGTTGTATGGGAGCTCCACTTAAATATTTATTTTATTCTGTTTTTAGTATTTGTTGTTATAGCGGCAACAGAAATACATCTGTGAAAATTTCAACTGTTAGCTATCACGGTACATGAGACACTGGTGACAGACGGACAGACAGACAGACGGATCGCGGAGTCTCAGTAATAGGGTTCCGTTTTTACCCTTTGGGTACGGAACCCTAAAAACTATATACTCTTCACTCCGCGCGCGCGCTCCGGTTGACGGTGGTCTGCTTTGCTCCTGTTTATTGTTGAGATTATCGTGTTCCGTAATTTATTTCCGGCTTGTGATTTGCTTGAAGTTGTGTATTGTTTTGCTAAGTGCTGGTCTCGTAAGTTTTTGAACGTGTTTACGTCCGTTTTTAATTGTAATTAGTTAATTTCGTCAGTTATCGGTAAGTACATTATACTTATATTATAAATCAAAATTATTGTATCGTTTGTTAATATTGCGCTTTTTCGTCCTAATACTATTAACTGGTTACGCGGACGACGGTCTTCTGCTCATTCAATCAAGTACTCGAGCTGGAATCGAGAACTTGGCTGACAATTGCTTACGATTAATATTTCAGTGGGGCGGTCGAAACCGCCTGACCTTTGCTCCGCATAAAACTTTTCAACTCATTTTGAAGGGTAATCTTAAATCGTGTCCTACTATTCAATTTAATAACGTTCCTGTAAAAAGGAAGCAGTCCGTGTGCTATCTTGGTCTAGTGTTATAGAGGAATTTTGCATTTATAGATCATATTAAAATAGTCGGTGAAAAAGCAAAAAAAAACTTCTATGCCTTAACGAGAATATCTAAAACTACGTGGGCTCTGTCTTTTTTAACATTAAAGACTATTTATGGGGCTACTTACTTGGGTTGTATGTGCTATGGGGCGCCTGTTTGGGCTGATAGGGCCACCATAGGGGTGGTACGACGTAAATTATTTCAAAGCCAGCGTTTAGCTTTGATATTCTTATGCAAAGCATACAGGACAGTTAGTACTGAGGCCTTACCAGTACTTGCTGGCGTACTTCCGGTCGACCTTGAAGTGCAGCGACGGTTGGGCGCGGACGGTTTTTAACGCGGAGTGACCGTGAGAAAATCTCTAGATTATTTAAACCACCTATTGACGCCTGGAAGAAACTTTTATCCAAATGGCAATTTAGGTGGGATAATTCCATCAACCTCCACCAATTCTTTCCATCCGTTCGCGTGCGGCTGGCCAGGACGTGGCTGGAGGTGGATCACTGTGTTGCCCAATTTCTCACGGGGCATGGTAACTTTAAAAGTAAATTATTTTCCTTCAAGCTGATCCGCATATTACCATGAAAATCATTTAAGTATAGCCAGAGTACATCTCATTTCGATTCCAATAAGTCCAAACATGACTAGGATACGGGTGTGTAATATATGCCATAATAACAGATAATATATTATCACTTGAAATAACGTTCACATGATATAATTTTCATATGCTATAAAAACAAATAACCTAATTTTTTATATTACATTTCATATAAACTTGTTTTGCTCTAATCACATTTAGTATAACGTTCATCTCATATAATTTTCAATTAGTATATTGCTCTTTTTATATAACGTAATTTAACCTAACCTAATTTTCATATTTGCTCATTTTCTGCCCAAATTCTGTAGTGAATAAGTAAACATCATACTGTTATAGCCTCATCTAACCCAAATGATTCACCAACAATAGAAGGGATCTGACACAGGTATATATGAGGTGAATATGAAAGAACAAAAAAACATATTTATTCGTAGTTATTTATTCATACAACAATGTTATAAGTGAAGACAAAATACTATGTTAAGGTTGGCTAACTTTATTTCAGTTTTAAGTTAGAGGCCAAAGCTCGAAGGAATTCAATTTCAGTGTATTCCTCTTTATTTTTCAATTATATTAAACGTTACTATAGAATTTGAATATTATACTAACTAAATATTACACTAACTGAATATTAGTTCAAATGTGCATTATAGAAAATGTTTATTAAACCATATAATATTAGGTAAACTTAAATTATATCAATAGTTCATTATATCTTTTCATCGTTATACTAAAAAAAAAATATATTAAATGAAACTAGGTCATGTGATTGTTAGAACTTTTGTTATTATGTCAAATGGTACGCACCCCTAGGATACATTGTAGTATTACAGAGTTCCAGTGCCTACGTTCCGGCTTCTTCATCAGATCAGATCGATGGTACCATTTTCATCAGTACCATTTATTTTTATGTATATGTTTTTTCTCACGGGGCATGGTAACTTTAAAAGTAAATTATTTTCCTTCAAGCTCGTTGCCTTGCCTTTATGTCAGTGTTCTACATCTAACTGCGAATATGTACAATCTCTCGGGACTGCTGCAATCTCATGTCTGTTTATTGTTTAGACCATTTCATAACATAACATCACGCCAGTACGCTCTTAAGGGGTAAGCAGGGGGGTGACCATAAGCTCTTAGAGCGGTATCAATTTGAGATCGAATAAGGGACAGATGTATCTGACTTGTATACATCTGTCACTTACTCGATATCAGATTGATACCGCTCTAAGACCTTATGGTCACCCCCCTGATCTCTCATTTGATCGGTTTTGTTCAAGTTTCATGATATTCGGGTAATCTATTCTGGCGTTATAGGAAACTTACTAAACAACTTGCCTATTAGGTAGGTACAACTAAAAAGTGAAGAATAAAAACACCTTTTTTACAATAAAATACTACCGACTTCCAAATAAGAAAACTACAAAGTGAAAAATAACTTTATTTTTGGAAGGGGTGTACTATATCTGGTGAGTCGTTTTCAATTTGTTATGACTATGGAAAAGTGTGTTCATTATTCAAAATTCTGGTTTTGTTTACGGCATGGCCCATGTCAGGTCCATAATCGCATGTTAGTTTTTTTTTAAAACATTGCCCCACACTAGGAATTTCTCCTGTATCGTGGGTGCGTTTACAAACATATAATTTCACATACACAAACACCTAGAGCCGGAACAACTATTTGTAGATCATACAAATATTTGCTCCGTGCGGGAATCGAACCCGCGACACGCAGCGCAGCAGTCAATCGCTCAACCACTGCGCCAACCGTGCGCCCAAAGTTATCGCTGGTTAAGTTTTAGTGTTGCTAAAGAGTTATTATTCTACTATTTAGTATCGTCCTCAGCTAGCTATTATTGTTCGGACTTTAGGGCGATGTAGTAGCATTGCCGTACCATATACGTCATTCTGGAAAATAATTACGACTAGCTGTGCCCGCGGCTTCGCTCCCGTATATTGCCTGCCAACCCTACCATACTTACCAGCCTGCCTGCCTACTCCACAAACTCAAAACAACTTTTTACAAAAAAATACTTCCGACTTCAAAATAAAACTACAAAGTGAAAAATAACTTTATTTTTGGAAGTCGGTGTCTTGCGTAGGTACCAATTTATTGCGTTATGGACACCGACTTCCACTATTATGTACGACACCGGTTACGACACCGGTTATGTTCAAGTTTCATGATATTTGGGTAATATATTCTGGCGTTATACGAGTGTGTAACTTACTAAACAACTTGCCTATTAGGTAGGTACAACTAAAAAGTGAAAAATTAAAAAAACTTATTACAAAAAATACTACCGACTTCCAAATAAAACTACAAAGTGAAAAATAACTTTATTTTTGGAAGTCGGTGTCTTGCGTAGGTACCAATTTATTGCGTTATGGACACCGACTTCCAAAAATAAAGTTATTTTTCACTTTGTAGTTTTATTTGGAAGTCGGTAGTATTTTTTGTAATAAGTTTTTTTAATTTTTCACTTTTTAGTTGTACCTACCTAATAGGCAAGTTGTTTAGTAAGTTACACACTCGTATAACGCCAGAATATATTACCCAAATATCATGAAACTTGAACATAACCGGTGAAATGAGAGATCTGCGTACCCCTTAAGAGTGTACTGGCGTGATGTTATGTTATGAAATAACCAACCACAACCAACCAACCAATTTCGGAACATACCTTTTCAAACAAAAAAAAATTTTTCGAAATCGGTCCACAATTGACGGAGATATCGGTGACCATAAATAAACAAAAAAACATACATAATGTCTAACATAGGACCTCCACCTTTTTGGGAAGTCTGTTAATACATACCAATTTTTTTTCTAGGGTCATTCTTTCGCGTAAAATCTTAACACCGCGATTCAGAAAATGACTTTAAATGCACAACGCCATCTATCGAATAGCGAGTTCAACTGTCCGAGTAACTGCTGAATTGTGTGAGCTGTGATAATTTTACTTCTTGAACACTTGAAATTCATCTAACTTTTGATAGAGTGAACCGATTGCGATGAAACAAAAACTAAGTAATTCTTCAAGATAGCACAATTTTTATGTATAAAAGTTATCTACATTGGTTTCGTACATTTCACGTGATGCGTGCACAAATAAACAGACAAACAGACAAAAATTCCAAAAATGCTAGAAATGGGTTCTGTTGGTTATCCTTTAACACCCTGGCTATTTTTTTTGGATTTTTTTTCGATGTACAAAAATTATTTTTCTACAGATTTATTATATGTATTGATGATATTGATAATTCGTAATAAAATTATTAGTTTTGAGTTAATTGAGTTTGATTATGAGATTTCTATGCTTCTTCTTTTCAAGTTGAGGTAAAGTCTTTATATAGTTTGGGCCTAGTATGTGGCATCGTTAATTGCGACTTAAAATGCCACTGATACTATTATTGCATTCATTGGATTCTCTAAAGCACATATATATGGGCGCGAAACAATTGGTCGATTTAATGTTTATGTTTTATTTTGAATATTGTAACATTCTGTATTTCCTTTCTTATTATTTAAATGTTTCGATATCCGGTTCAATTCATATTAAGCTTTAATTTGATCAAATCCTTTTATAATTATTTTTAAATGAAGGGATTTCTAGTTGACATTTTATAAGGATTTAATTTGACTGTTTCCTTTTTATTTCTTTAAAATATTACAACGTCCGGTTTTGTCTAATTAAGAATTTACTTTGACAACTTCCGTTCTATTTATTTGTTTTAATTATTTCTCTATCGTCTGAGTAAATATTGTAAGGATTTATGTTGATAACTTCCTTTTTGATGTTTCCCGCCTAATTGTGATGTTTCGCGCCTAAACTGTATGTTTACCCGCTTAATTTTAATAATTTCTACATCCGCTGTAATCTTTATGCTTGTTATTTTCTCTGTATAAAAACCGATGTAATTATGGAGGAAGAACACTCTTTCGCTACCATGGAATAAACACCCTATACTGAACTAAAGTATTTCTTTATTCGCCATTTACTCTCACCTGTTACTGTGCATAAATATTAGTGCAAACCAATATTACGTTTGAACTCTACGACGATGGCGACCACGCGCTGACATAAACCTACCTGGACACTTCACATCACATCACACATCATCAGCCTATTAATTTTCCCACTGCTGGGACACAGGCCTCCTCTCTGCGGGAGGGTACAGTTGGGACAATGTAATGTGTGGTTCATGTTTTTGACAGGGGCTCTGCGCTCACATTCGGTATCCACAATAACCCATTTTGCTGTGCCGGTTTAGTTTACTACACCGCTGCACCGGTTAATTTCCATCAAAGCTGAGTATGGTTAAAATAACTGTATGAACATATACTCTCGTATATCGCAATGTTTTTCACATTTCAGATACCATATTGCGTCGCAGTGGAGCCTCTGCTGCAGGCTAGCGGTTCAAATGCTGAATACGAAGGTTGACGTGTCAACATCTGAGAGGTTAAGACCGACGGCAGGCTAGCAGTTAGCAAGTGGTAGCCGAACGTTACGAGCGCGTGTAAGTTTAGAAAGGAATAGTCGGTGAGTCGCTTCCATGTTATTTCGATAGTGAGGTCGAATGTTCTCTAGTGAAGAGTGAAGAGATGCTAGCAATACTGCAATGGTATTGGTTATATCTAGCACTATCACTAGGTATTTAATACATACTTAGTAAAAAGCAAGTAGTTAATGAGTTTCCTATTGGCGGTAATAGTTTCAACATTTGATTCAGTACCAACTTTAGGATATGTTATCCGAAATTACTGCACAGCTAGTGATTTTCCACTGAAAATCACTAGTTGTGCAGTAATTTATGCGAGTTAGTAATGCGTCGGGCCAACGCAATTGTATCGAGTTAGGTAAATTGGAATCCACTATTGTCGGAAGAGAATTATCCAGTCGTTGGTACGAAGTTCATTGTGCAACGCGGATGGCGGGGCGTTGTACCTCTTTTTATCAAAAGAGCCGACTTTATCTATGACATTTTTATCAGCCTAGGGTCTTTTAGGAACAGTCACATGTGGTGCCGTGACCAGGATTCTCGTCATTAAATGTACTGACTAACGTCAGTGTAACCAGAATGAACAATAATGGGTTACTATGAAAACAACATGCCGTAAGTTAAGCTTCTATTATTTGTTAGGCACAAAAGAGTTACTACTGTCAAAAATTTTATCGATCGAATTTATTTTACGACAAAAATAATACAGCCTAATGTTAGGGTTACATAGAATTGTTAGACGATCATAATTATAACGGTTATATAGGTAACGGTACTAACGGTCTCATTGTATTAGTTGCAATTTGTCAACTACATGTAGCGGGTTCAAGTCCCGAATGATTTATTTAGTTAAGAATATACATGGATTCTATTGTCATGGATATGGGTTCAATTCCCGCCTGATATACTGGTTGACGTGTGATTAGAATCTAGTGTCTGTGCTACTGTGGGTTTGACTCCCATAAACACTTAGATAATTTAAGTATGGCTTCATTTATTCGATTCCAAAGCTAATGTAGTCATATGGGTTCGATCCCCTGCAAATGCGAGTTCGATTTTATGTTTAAGTAAGTAAAACATTGATTGTTGGTTCCAAAAGCTAATAAATAATCATGGGTTCGATTCCCTAAAAACGTGAGTTTTGTGTCTGACAGGTTGTGCAAATGATACATAGTATGTACATGAGTGTACGGATAAAGCTGAGTACATATCCTTAGTTATAAGTATATTACTGGTTCATAAGATATACAAAACGTAAAGGTGACTATTAATTTACCAAGAAGGTACGTTAACATAATTATAGAAAGCTTCACTAAATACTGCTGACTCGACAAGTATGTCATGTTATAAGAGAATAGATACTTGTGTGGCCTTATTTCAAATTCCAGTATACCAAAGTCATCATTTAGCTACTACTACTCTATGTCTAGACCAACGGTGTGTGCGTTCGTCTTTGCCCAGAGCTTCATCCAGGCGACTGACACCAGCTGAATCCGGCAGATGCTGTAGCGTGGTTCCAGTCCCTAAGATAAGTTCTGCATTAATGTAACGCGATGCCTCAACGGCCGCGGTAACTGAATCAGGTGTGAAACAATAGAAAAACCAATTGGTTCCTAATTATGAGCCATGAGCTCATAACCGATGGTTGGAACTATGCCAAGTTACCAATAAGAAAAGTTATGAAAGTTATCTTGTCAAAATTGTTACAATCTGAGGGGGGCATGATTCTGACTTGCCAATGAGTGTCCTCGTTAGGAAGATAAACTTATGGTGTACAGATTAATATTTACTGTGGCAAATCTAAGGTGGCTTCAGTTTACGTATGACTTTCAAACCTTTGTTGGATTATTAAAAGTCTCTATCTCTTAAATATCAGTCTGATATATCTCTCTGTTAGAATTCTAACAACTTTGTTTATTTTAAAGTTTGATGTACCTAACCTTCTAATACTTGTTCGGTTTCAGAAATTCTTACCTATTAAATATAGAGTGACGCTATGCCGTGTTATTGGTATAAAACTCTAATAAGCACATGTGCGAACTATTTCAGCTACTCCTGAAAACGACTTCGGCAGCTGACTCGGCATTAAGGTGCTTAAGCAGAGACCGCTGTCCAGCGTAACTGCGATAGGCTGAGTTTAGAACGAGAGTACCGTAGGTAGTACTAATAGCAGCGACCCTGGTATGTAAAATTAAATAATAAGCATGCACAGGTCTTTTGAGATCTTTTCTAACGAGATTAAAATATTTCAGCGAAATATAAATTAAAATACAAAAGTATTGTAATGATTTAAAGCTAAGAAGACTCTGGTGTGTAAAGCTAAGCAAAAAGCATATCTACAGGTCTATTGAAATTAGTTACTTTATAATGAAATGGATAAGTGTCATTATAAAAGACTTATTCAGATACAGCAATTACGTATCGGACGATAGAAGATAATACGAGACTGTAATAGGTGAAATTAAACTATAAACATGCACAGATTTATACGAACTTTGTAACTAGAATATGATAAGAAAAATCGTACCTTTTGAAATAGGTAAAAAAAAAGGTGACTCGAACGTAGATGTTACTGCATAATACCATAAAATAATAGCAGATATTTAATCTTATTGGACTAATGATCCAACTAGAATCATTATAACAATAAATTAAATTACGAAACAATCTATTCATTTTAAAATAGTGAAGCAATATTGGACCATTAACAAAAACAATGTGGCCGAAAGTACAGGACAAGGGACTCAAGAACCGAGACTCTACAAAAACTAAGGACTATGTGTTAACAATAAAAGTAGATACACGAACCTGAGCCCGGCCAGCAAGCTGAAAACACTTAGGCGAGGTGATGAAGGCAAAAAGGGCTCGTAGCGTAGCTGCAGGTAGCGTGGTGGTATGGGAACAAGAAAAAGGTTGGTTTAAGAAAGGGTAGTCGGTTTTAGAGGCCACGGGGAGTTGGCTCTAGGCATGCAGATATGAAAGACGGGTGGTGAAGCATCGATAGTTGAGAAGTTGAGATTCACGTGGTTATACGGATAGAGGAGAATGGCTATGAAATCAATAATCAAAAGTCGTGTCGTGGTAGTTATCGTGGTAACGAAATTAACTATTAAGTTAATTAAAATTTATTCTAATCTCGTATCAATATGGTGTGAGTGAGTATCAATATGGTGAGAACGGTATGTGTGGTAAGTTTTGATCATTATATTAAATAGTTAGGGACAAATTACTAATGTACCCTTTTGGTTCTAGCATCGACCTTGTATTTACTTCCTAATGCACACCTTAGCAGATATTTGTCACTAGCATTTGGTCTAGGGATGCGGTGAAGTCTTTCGTCACACGTTACATGCCCTAATCCATAATTAATACACTACACAATTACTCATTTGATTATGTACTATTATTGAGCTTTAACTAACATTACATACATGGAAGGCGGAACCGCTAATATTCACCGTTGTATAAAATAGGCTATAAGGCCGGTCTCAATTAAGAACGTAGGACAACCAAATGTTAGTTGTTAAATACTGTGTCCTATAGAAGGTCTGATTATGAGTCTCATTGCATTGCGTTTGTTGTTTGTACACTTATAAACTAAAGGGGGTAGTCATCGACGAACATCACAAACTGGGATATGATAATTTTAATTAATGTTAGAGTCGTGTCTCGTTAAATCGTACCAGGCTTTCGGGCCAATCTCTGAATAAAAAAAAAAAATTTGCGAGACACGATGGAAGCCCAGTGGAAGATCCCGCTGTTGACGTCCCACGGTTGTCCATTATACTAGAGCAACCTCTAAATTGTGGATTCAAAGTGTGAAATGACGACTTAACCCATTTCGTCATACAGCAAATCGATCTCAGTGAGTTCTGCATCAGACTGAGTCTACGGTAGGCTTGCTAGTTTTTTATTGTCTTAGTAATGGGTGTTAGGTCGAGGGTGAGCTATTTATTATAGCACAAAACTGTCCTTGTCTTAGGATTGTGTAAGACATGTTTAAGTTTAGGGAAACATGTATTGTATGGACCGCTGCTAATCCTTCCTAGGACTCGCATTCGAGGCTCTGCAGTACACGTATACGACGTGATTGCTGCTGAAAGGTGGGCTCACGTCACTTGGGTGGGAATATAGAATATTGCCAAGGAACTCATTAACGTAATTCAAAGTAATTTATCAAAGCAAGCGTAGCGTTCATTCCGTTAGGTAAATAATGCACTTTGCAACCCCTTTGTTTAATAAACTTTATACGTCACTATTGTTTTACTAATATAGTCCTTATGGCTAACAGACAGAAATGTGTGCTGGGAAGTTAGTTTCATCATTTCTTCTTACCAGCTATTACATCTAGGAAATAATGGCGGCATAAGCGTTTTTGGGCTGTCTGTAGGCGAGTTAAACTTAACTCCAGATACTTTCTGAGTTAAACTCTCTGCCAAATTAGTTACTTGCATTTGTATTAATGCTTGAATGTATATTCACTATCTGCGACCATTATTCGGTCTTTAATTTAAATACTCTATACATTAGTGTAAAGGGTATCTCACACAAGCTTTAGTTAGTTGTAACAATTTTGTTTATATCCCTTTAGTTATATTTTATCCTTCTAAACCACATCCAAGTTATAATCCTAGTTAGTTAACTGTGAAGTCGAAAACAAAACAAAACATAAATTGGAATCCACTATTGTCAGAAGAGAATTATCCAGTCGTTGGTACGAAGTTCATTGCGCAACGCGGATGGCGGGGCGTTGTACCTCTTTTATCAAAAGAGCCGACTTTAATTCTAAATCTAGGACATTTAAGGAAAAACGAAATTTTTATCAGCCTAGGTTCTTTTAGGAACAGTCACCAGAGCTATGTTGAGATTGCTAAGAGAGCTATGTTGAGATAGCTAAGAAAGCTATGAGATAGCTAGCAGAGCTATGTGATGGTTAAAGATCGTGAATAAGATACCTGGTGTTGTTTCTTTTGTTTCATTTAATGTGACATTAATGACTATCAGTGGTACTTGAACTTTGTAATCACGAAGATATGGTGCTTTTAGGCTGATTTTAGAGTCACGCTGACCGACGCTGATCGTCAGCGCTGACGGTCGCCACGAGCTCGTCATTGGTCGATTCTGGCGGCCGACAGCGCTTAGCCGAGCGACTCGACCAATGACGAGCTCGCGGTGACCGTCAGCGCCGACGGTCAGCGTGACTCTAAAATCAGCCTTAGGTACCAAATGGATGATTAAGTTGCTATTTTCTTTAAATTGGCAATAAAATTACTCATTCCTTGCAATAGTAAACAGAGAGATTTAAATGATCATGATTGTTTGGTGAGTCAGGATTGGACGAGCAAATACTGTTTGAAGTGGCTGCCTATTCGGCAGCGCCGAGATTCCCACACTCAATCTCTACTCTTTTCTTTTTTTTGTTCTTCACAATCCTACATCTCCTTCATATCTTAAAGAACGCTTTGAGTATCTTGTTCCGAGAGGAAAACCTTGCCGCTCCTCATCATCTCTTCTCCTTCGTTTTCCTCCCAACTCATCAAGTCGTTACGGTGGATCATTTACTGTTCGTGCTGTCCGCCTCTGGAATAATCTTCCTCATTCCATACGGGATAGCCCTTTACTAGGTATATTCAGGAGAAGAATTAAGGAAGATTTCCTGTCAACATGACGCATAAATATGTATGTATTTTAGATATTCGACTGATCGACACTGTGCGTGACCAGAGGGCTGGCTCTTTCTTTGCGCAGAGTATCAGCATTGCCATTCAACGTGGCAATGCTGCCAGTCTTCTGGGCACGTTCCCGGATGACAGCGATGTGGATGAGTACTTCGACGTCTAAGTGTACCTTTATTTTTTATATAGTGTAAGTAATTAGTTTAATTATAATTTTGTAAAGTTTACTTTTGTTTAGTGTTTTGTTTAAGTATGTACATATTTAAACCTTTGTTTTACAAATAAACTTTTCGAAGTTTTTTAATCTAAAGTCAAATTAAATTTTAATATATTTTAGATATTTGTATGTATTATGTTTATGCATTGTGTGCTTTACACGTATTTGTGTAGTGTATTTAGTTAGTAAGAATTCAAATGTTTTTTAACCGACTTCGCAAAAAGGAGGAGGTTCTCAATTCGATTGTATTTTTTTTTTTATGTGTGTTACCTCAGAACTCTTTATTGGGTGAACCGATTTTGATGATTCTTTTTTATTCGAAAGCTGGTGTTTGTCATGTGGTCCCATTTAATTTTCATCAAAATTTGATGAAGAACTTCGGAGATATACATCGGAACTCTTCAATAAATGACGGCAAATCACTCGGGATAGTTGCAATCGCATGTCTGTTTATTGTTTACACCATTTCATAACATAACATCACACTGGTACGCTTTAAAGGGGTACGCAGGTGTGAACAGTTCACCCTGGTATACTCTAATTCCACCGGTTTTGTTTATTTAAGTTTCATGTGTGGTTAATCTATTCTGGCTTCACTTTGGGCGTTATAGGTACCTAGCCTATAGAACTGGTCCATTATGTACCACAACTAAAAAGTGAAAAATAAAAATATTTTTTACAAAAATTAAAACCGACTTCCAAACAAAAACACTACAAAGTGAAAAATAACTTCAATTTCGGAAGTCGGTGTCAAAAAACGAAGAAATGAAAACAGGAACACCGACTTCCGAAATTGAAGTTATTTTTCACTTTGTATTTGTAGTGTTTTTGTTTGAAAGTCGGTTTTAATTTTTTAGTATTTGTTGTGCGCTTTTGTTAACTGTCCTAATTTTGTAAATCTCTCTTTAGCAGTGAGGTTTGCTGTCAGAGAACCCAATTATGGGTTAAGCTCGCCTTTGTACATAATTTTTCCTTTTGTATTTGTAATGATTATTTTGTGTACAATAAAGAATATGAATATAACAATATGAATATGAATGTGTGGCGTAAACTGCTAAATTGCAGAATGTGCGGTTGCACTAAAAATCAAAATCATTTATTTTTATTTTACATAGGCACTTATAAAACGTCGACAATAGGTGCACGGTTCGGGTTAGTCGTTTACTATGGAAAAGAACCGGCAAGAAACTCCATGGTTACTCTTTTAAAAATGGTTTGGTTTTACAATATTTCCATATTACAGCATTAGTACTTGGATATGGTGGGACAACGTAGGCCCGACAATAAGTCGTAAGAAATTAAAAAAAAACAAAAAAAAATGTAAAAGTTAACAAGCATCTAGAAATCTAGAAGGCCTATATCTACGCAAAGGTAAAAAAATAAAAATATCTAACAACACTATATTTAACATGTGGCACAAATGTTGTTATCAGTGCTGTAACTATTCTTAGCAAAGGGCTATAAAGATGATTGAAAAACGTTGTAAAAAGTCTAATTAAAAGAGAAAAAAAATGGGATTGATAATAGTTAGAGACATCCACATATTTGTGCCGTTTATGAGTTACCAGGGAAGCCGCATGCGCAGTAGGAGCTAAAGCCAAAAATTTTATCTTCAACGTAGTCCTTGATTTTATATTATGCTTTTTTAATAAGGACTTTGGCAACTTGTTATAAAAGCGTATACTGTTTATAAGAAAAGACTTGCTAGTTTTTGTTAATCTGAATTTGGGTATTACAATTTCGTGCTTACTGCGTGTATTTAAATTATGGAAGTCGCTTCTAGTTTTGAAAAGCCCTCGATTTTTGCAGACATAGAAAATTCATTCCAAAATATAAAGTGAAGGTAGAGTCAGTATATCAATCTCTTTAAATTTTTCTCTGAGGGACTCGCGAGGACCCATTTTATAGATCGCGCGGATTGCCCTATTTTGTAAGATGAAAATTGAGTCAACGTCTGCTGCTGATCCCCACAGCAGAATGCCATAAGACATAATACTGTGGAAATAAGCATAGTATACTAGCCTAGCTGGTGCTACATCGGTTAACTAACTTATCTTCCTTACTGTATATGCAGCCGAACTTAACCTACCCGAAAGAGTTCTAATGTGCGCGCCCCACTGCAATTTTGAATCGATAGTAATCCCGAAGGGTACAGTTTCCGTTATAATTTCAAGATTTTTGCCGTCAAGATTTAGATTTAGGTCACGTTGAGGTACAATTGGTAAAGAGAACTTTAGACATTTTGTTTTTTTCGCATTCAGTAAAAGATTGTTAGCTGCGAACCATTTTGAGAGAACAATTAGACTTTCATTGACATGTAAGACATCCGTATCTTTCCTATCTATTTTAAAAATTAGCGCAGTATCATCAGCAAATAGAATTATATCCGATAATTTGCCCATCATAAAAGGGAGATCATTAATGTAAACAAGAAAAAGGAAAGGGCCGAGAATTGAAGCTTGTCCTCGAATTCCGTAGTGTTGTAATTTACAGATCAGTGTTTGGTGGTCGACGCAGTCGAACGCTTTTGAGAGATCACAGAAAATGCCAATGGCATCCTGGGACTTCTCCCAAGATTCCAAGATGTGGCTGATGAATTTTCCTCCCGGGTCCGTTGTCGACCTACCTTTCGTGAAACCAAACTGCTGACTATGCAGGATCCCATTTGAATTGAAGTGAGACATCTGGTCCAGCATGATTTTTTCATAGATTTTACTCAACGCTGGTAGCACGGATATAGGTCTATAATTAGACGGATCACTCTTACAGCCTGATTTGAAAATTGGTACTACTTCACTGTGTTTCATGTCAGGAAACGTGCCACTGTCCAAACATTGATTGAATATGCCTGTTAGGACAGGAGCAATTGAGTCAATAATATCTCCAAGAACCCTAACGGATATCCCCCATAAGTCTTCAGTGTTTTATATTGAGACTTTTGAACGCGTTTTAATTGTATCAATACATATTGGTTTAAATTTAAAGGTTGGTATGTCTTTAGTAAAGTATTCTTTAAGAAGAGCTTCAGCTAATTTAGATGAGGAGGGAAAATACTTCGTAACCTCTAACGGAATGTTGGTAAAGAAATTTTCTAATGTCTCAGCGACTTCTTGCTTATCAGAAATGGTTTGATTAGCCATTTTCAAAGACATCTCATTATGATCGCATTGTTGTGTCTTTCCAGTTTCTTTATTATTTACTTGCCACACAGTTTTTATTTTATTATTAGAAACACCAATTTTGTTAATTATTATTTGAGATTTTGCTTGAGCGCAGACTCTTTTGAATATTTTGGAATAGTTTCTAACATAAGTGTGGAAAACTTGATCGGAAGTCAAAGATTTTCCGTAATATAAATTATATAAATTAATTCGGCTTTTTCTTATGCCCACAGTGGCCCATTCACTAAATTTGGATATGGAATTGTTGACTTTAACTGTTTTTACAGGACACGTTTTATTGATTTCTTGGCAAACTGTAGAAAACAACGTGCCGTAATATATATTGGGGTCTTTTGAATCAAAACTGGCGTTACAAAGGTTGCTAAAAACATTATTATTAAAAGAATTTAATTTGTTTTTAGTAAGAGGTCTTAATCGAATTGATTTAGCTAGGTTAATTTTTTTATCTGACTCAAAAGATACTAGTTGACCAATATGGTCTGACCTAACGCCACTAATTAAAAATTTTTTTTTACTTTACAATTAGTGAATACATTATGTTTACGCCGGAACGCAGCCCTTTTATTTCTTCGTGAACGCATCCTATGTCGGCGAGACTCGCTGCAACTTCACGGCGTACTTCACTTCACTCAATATATTTTCCGAACGAACCGCCATATTTTTGTGGCGACACATTTTACATATTATTATAATTTCTGTACAAACAGTTTAAAAATAAACTTCTGAACCAGTCAGGGTAGATCTTTTATTGTATCGCCCACACATTATCTATGCACGAAGCTAAAGTTGCTGTTATTCTTGTCGGTTCATTAAATAAATATTTTAAGTTAAATGATTTGAACAATGAAATGAACTTTTTTTTTTTTTTTTTTATTATCTATAGGCTTGCGCTTGACCACTATCTCACCTGATGGTAAGCGAACTTACATTTTTCAGGTGAAATGACTAAGAGATCTATATTTAAGTCACCAAAAACAAAAACTAATTTATCATCTCTGAAAAGTTTACTTAATAATTCTTCATTTATTAAAAACAATGATAAGTTTGATGCTGGTGGTCTAAACTTTGCCCCACACTAGGAATTTCTACTGTATCGTGGGTGCGTTTACAAACATATAAACTCAGATACACAAACACCCAGAGCCGGAACAACTATTTGTAGATCATACAAATAATTGTTCCGTGCGGGAATCGAACCCGCGACACGCAGCGCAGCAGTCAATCGCTCAACCACTGCGCCAACCGTGCGCCCAACTGCGCCAACCGTGCGCCCGCGTGCGGTCTGTAAACACACAAGATAGTATGCCCCTCGACCTCTGCACATGCTACCTCACATAAGCGATCAACAGAGTAAGCAGTGATATCCTTCCTTTCCTTATATTTGAGATGACTATTACAAAGTATCAGGGTACCACCACCCACTGTGGATCTGTTGTACGCGCTGGCAATTGAAAAATGATTTACATTAAACAACATCCTATCTGGTTTTAACCAAGTTTCACAAAAACATATTTTGATGATATAGTAAAATATTACTATTCGTCTTCTCTTTTGTCGGCTCTAATCGTTTAAAGAATCTACAGTAGTTTTATCAGAAAAACTGGATAATACTGTTAAATCACTAAACCTAGTCTCAGATAAATCATCAATAACTGCGTGTATATTAAAAGCTAACAATGTAGCTAATAAATGTCGACTTTTTTTTGGAAGAAACATATTATGGTCCCGAATTAAAACAAAATCACTAACAAACTTGTTGGTGTCAAAAAAAAAGGTCACTGTGACGACAAGATAAAATATGCATCAAGTTATTTAAACTATAAATGTATTCATTTTCCTGAACAAGTAACTTGTCAGAATAGGGCAATGCACATAATATTAATTTGCCTAATCTTAACTTAAGTAGGGTGTCAATACCATTAAATATGTCCCTTTTTATTAAACTAAGGCTATTTCCAAAAAGAAGTACTACAGTAGTTTGCACCGTACAAACACATACTGAAAATAAATTAAATATCATACACATGAATATTTTGTTCGTTAAGGAAGCATTTTAATGAATTTATAGTATCAATAAAATACTGTATACCTAAATTAAAAGTAGAGCAGTGGTGGGCCAGTGGTATCGGCTGCGACTTACAAGTTGTAGGTCGTGGGTTCGAGCCCAGGCAGGCGCTTTACTTTGTGTAAATTATTTCATCACCACTGCTCTCAAATCGGTGAAGGAAAACATCGTGAGGAGACCGGCATGTCCTAGAACCAAAAATTCGAAGACATGTGACATCCACCAACCCACACTGAGCCCGCGTGGTAGATTGTGGCCCATTCCCTCTCACAGAGAGGGAGGCCTGTGTCACAGCGGTGGGAACATAAATAGGCTGATGATGTGATGTGATACCTAAATTGGAACTAATATGTCTAACAGAAATAAATATAAAGGAGGAGAAAGAAGTATATAACTATGAAATAAATGGTTTCTGTTCGTATTACTTAACTAGATCGGAAAAAGGGGGAGGTTGTATAATTATCTATGTACATGAAAGTATGGAGTTTAAAATTATAAAGAAATATTATTCTGTGAACTATGTCATGACATAACATGGTCAAATTCTCATGGAACACCAAAAAAATCGACCTAATAGTTACTTACAGGCCTCCGCAAATGAATAACTCACACTTTAAACTCAATAAATTAATAAAAGATATACCTATTGGAAATGATTTAGTGTTATTGGGAGACTGCAACATTAACATATTGCGAGGGGAAACCGATTCACGCGCCAACGAATACCTAAACACCCTGTGTGATTTAGGCATGGAATGCTGCATTCAGGATGTAACGCGGGAGGTTGTTCTGTCAGAGCGACGAGTGGCATCATGCATCGATCATATTTTTGTGCGAAGTGCGCGGCCGGTCGGCGAGCTTCACGCCTACCGCGCCTACGTACTGGTACTAACGACCACGGTCACCACGGTCTCCGATCACTACTTAACGGGACTCTCGCTCAAAGTAAACAAACAGCTGATGCCGCCTTGTTATCGCATGACACTTTATAATGAAATGGTTAAAACTAAGTTATTATGTAAGGTAGAATGGACAAATCTCATGTGTATTGAAGACCCTTTCGAGCTGTATAAGCAAATGTGTGATATCTTTGACAACATTTACAGCATTTCGGAAACAAAGAAACTAGTTAAAAAGAGGGAATCTGACATCTGGGTTGATAAAAATTTGCAAAAGTTATTAGAAACTAAAGACGCATTGTGCCGAAAATGGGAAGAAAATCTTAAAAATATGACACTACGATTAGAGTACACAAAATATTGAAATAAAGCAGTAAATTTTGCTAAAAATGCGCAAAGGTGCCAAGAGTTGGCAAATTATAATGGAGATATGAGTGCATTTGGGTTTGGCATACGTCCGTCTTTGTGAGCATACGGCGCACTAAAAATACAAGGCGATGTACTGACCCTTAGTTATACCATGATCATAATAAAACTGTGTGTTCCCTTAAATTAATGAAATAATAATTTTGTTGTAACTAAGAGCTGTATTCACGAGAACACTGGCGACAAACTGTCCTGCAGTTAAAAAAACATTTTCGTATTTTCAATGAGACTGATTGCGACATCTAGTTTGGACCTATAGTTTTCGATCGGCTTAGTGATCGGTGGGATTAGTTCAGCTGCCTTCCAATAGATGGAGTTAAGTGAAGAAACCACCAGCACACCAATAATAATATTATATTTCTACATAGTATATAAAACGAAGTCGGTTCCCGCAGTTCCCGCTGTCTGTCAGTCTCTATGTATGCTTAAATCTAGAACTATGCAACGGATTTTGATGCGGTTTTTAATAGATGGAGTGATTCAAGAGGAAGGTTTTATATTTATATAATACACGCTGGCAGAAGCTAGTTAAATAGAAAATACTTACGAATTACTCTCAAATGTTTCGTCGAAATCATCCCCCAGGTGTAATTTCAATTCGTCAGCATCGTTTACATAATAACTCTTTAAAAATCTGAGTGTTATATTACACGACAATGATATTTTCGAAGTAACGTTTGCTTTTGGTTCCCAACAAACATCCTTTTTCAGGAGAAGCGCTTGTCCTTCAGGGCAGCACTTAGTACTGGCTGATACATAGTTAACCAGTATTAATAAACACAATATAATGATACTAAAGCCCATTCTAGAAGAACCCATTTTAGTTAAGTTAGTGTACTTATTCTTGATAATCCACACACAGAAAATCCTTTTAAATGCATGAAAACTTTATCACTTATTTTTAAAAGCACTCTGAAATTCAGAAGACGAGTATATTCATTCGGAAGAAACTATTTTTAACCACTGAATTAGAAAAAGACAAGTTTTCATTTATCGTTCCGATAATTTTCGCGGGATTGTATAGTGATCTAAACAACGGGTTAGCGGCGCGAGCGGGCGTCACGCGTCTTGTCGGTCGGGTGAGTAGTATGATACTACTGACTACACTACACTACATATACGAGAGCTAAACTGAATTCTGAATGGCTCAAATACTGATTATAACTGGCTTTTTGGCTCGCTCCTCGTGTTTTTCGAAATAAAAGCGTGATGCTTTAACAACCATGTTAGAGATGCGAAAATAAAAGTGAAAGTTCCGTAAAAACGATGCATTAACAAATTCAACATCAAAGCGACGAGACAATAAACTGAAAATTCCGTAAAATATTGCAATTTTAAGTCCGGTACTCACGGCAAAGCAAGACACTATAAATAAAGTGCAAAATTTGACTTCGGATGTCGGTATTTCTGGTTTTGTTTAAAAATGGGTCAAGAAAAGAGGGGATGTAATATCTATTCAAATAAAAAAACAATTTCCAAAATCGGAAAATAAGACAAGAAAAATGGGGAAGTATATTCATTCAAATAAAGAAAGAATTGCCGAAATCGGAAAATGGGACAAGAAAAAATGGGGAAGTAATATCCTTTCCAAAAAAAAGAATTTCCGAAATCGGATAATGGGAAGTAATATCCATTCAAATAAAAAAACAATTCCGAAATCAGAAAAGAGACAAGAATAAATGGGGAAGTATATCCATTCAAAAAAAGAAAGAATTTCCCAAGTCGAAAAATGGGGATAAGAATAAATGGGGAAGTAATAACCTTTTCCGAAATCGGAAAATAATACATGTTAAAATGTGGCAGTATATCCACTCAAATAAAGAAAGAAATCCCAAGTAGAAAAATGGGGATAAGAATAAATGGGGAAGTAAAATCCATTCAAATAAAAAAACAATTTCCGAAATCGGAAAATGACAACAAAAAATGGGGCAGTATATATATCCATTCAAATTAAGAAAGAATGCCCCAAATCGGTAAATGTATTAAGAAAAAATAATTATTCTACTAAATATAAATAAAATATGTATAAATGTGTACCTATTTTACTTATGTACCTATTTTTCTGTTCCTCCTTATAAATGGTTAAATAAAATAAATAAATAAAACTGACGTGGCTTGTACATTCAAAAACCAACTTTAGATTTAATGTCATGCACAGCTCGGGGTTTTTTTTCCCCTTTTCTAGGGTTCATCAATAGGATGGACCCTAATCTTATTACAATCTAGCCTTATAAATAGACTACTAAGTTATTAATTTTAACTTTAACTATTACGTTGTCTTTATTAAGACTGTGTCCAATAGCACTTTTCTTATTGTTTCTATTAAGGCGCCTCCCCAAACAAAACGCCGCGCTGGTCGTTTTTGTGCAGTTTTTAAGAGCTATCTACTACTTGTTTAAAAAGAAATATCAATTAATAAAAATACATTAAATTTCTACATAATATTGATTCTAAAATGGTAGAACACTTTTTTTTATAGAGGTATATGTTTCACTAATCTCCTTCCAACAAAACCATAAAAATGAGAAAAATTATTGATAGCATGCATCTCCCCGTAAAGTGTTCATTAATTATTTTTGTACTAACATTGATGGATAGACAATTTGATAACGAACATTTTGTAAGTTTTTCTTTTTTTCAAAAGACCAATATTCGATTTAATAAAGATTTTATTCTTAAATCTGGGCGTATTTACTACTGTAATTCATGCGCCACCAGTGCCGCTAGACCAATAGGAATGCTCATATCTCATGCTGATTTTTTGGTCAGGGTACGGCCTTAAGGCGAATACACTTCGTTCTTGTGTTTGTTTGGTAGCACTTTTATACTTTACACTATTCACATTCACTAAAACTAAACTGTTGGTGTGGTTTTGTTCTTTTTAGTCTTTTCACTATGTATGTGTGGTCGAGAAGCTGGATTGCCTCGACATTCACATGCTGATGAAGTCTCTTTTCGTGAGCTTCTGCAAATGTCTGGATCACTTTTTCGATGAACTCAACTTTTAGGTCCCGATGGAGGTCATAATTGCCTATGTACCAAGGTGCATTTACAATTGCCCTAAGCACTTTGTTCTGGAATCGTTGTATAATTAATATATTGCTCTGTTTCGTGCAGCCCCATAGCTGAATATCATAAGTCCAAACTGGCATCAGGACTTGTTTGTTTAGCAACAATTTGTTTTGCACGGACAGCATGAAGTTCCTTACAAGCAGCCAATACATTATTTTATATCGGAAGTCGAGTTCTTATTTTTTCTTCTTGACGTGGGCTTTCCAGTGTAACTTTGCATCAAGGGCCGAGATATTTGGCAGTATTCTCGTATGGGACTTGTTTATTATTAATATAAACTGAAGATTAGCTCGTGGCTAAATAATAACAGCCGCACGGGTCGATCATCAAGGTTAAACAACGCTTGACGAGGTCGGTCCGTGGATGGGTGACCATTTCAACATACCGAGTTTCCTTCGTGCCTCGGAAAGCACGTTAAGCCGTTGGTCCCGGCTGTCATTCGAAAATCTGTGACAGTCGTTACGGGTAGTCAGAAGCTTGAGATCTGACACCAGTCTTGCCAAGGGGTACCGTGTTACCCAGTTACTGGGTTGTGCAGGTCAGATAGGCAGTCGCTCCATGTAAAACACTGGTTCTTAGCTGAATCCGGTAAGACTGGAAGCCGACCCCAATATAGTTGGGAAAAGGCTAGGCTCTGAGATGATGATAAACTAGAGAATAATGATGTTTTTTTTTTTATAATTGTTAGGCTCGCGCTTGACCACTATCTTACCTGATGGTAAGACCTGGTGGTTTTTGTTGGTAAAATCTATGTGAACAGATTTGGATTCATTTGTGATGCAAGTGAAGCCGCTACAAGGTTTGTAGAATGTCTTATTACCACGGTATCCCAACACTCAACAGTAGTGAAGGCTCCCAACCGTAAAGTAGTCCTTAAGCCCTGGATCACACCTGGCCTCTTACGGTGTATTCGACATAGGGATAACCTCCACCGAACATTCCTGGCAGACCCAAATAACGGAATTGTCGAGTTATCATACAAAAGATATCGTAATCACTGTAATCTATTACTCAGGAAGCTAAGAAATTCCCACGAAAGCTGCGCTTTAAAATCTGCAAAGGACAATAAAGAAACATGGAATATTATAAAATCTATTACCAATCAGAGCGGGAAGCAAATATCAGCTGACAAACTTCTTCATGCCACTGAAGTTGCGGGCGCGCTTAATGCCATTGACGAAATAAACCACTATTTTTCGAACATCGGTAAGATATTGGCAGACAATATTATAAAAAATCAAAAATCCTCACTGGCTCCTTACGTCATTGAAACACCCCCTGCGCGAGATTCTATGGTCCTACTTCCTCCAGACGACGCTGAAGTAGAGGTAGTCATTAACAACCTAAATAATGATTGTGCCACAGGATGGGACTCAATTCCGGCTATACTCCTCAAACTGGGTAAAGAAGTACTAGTTCCACCTATTACAAAACTTTTTGAAGCCTGCTTTGAACAAGGTAATTTTCCTCGTATCTTTAAGAAATCCCTAATCACACCTGTTCACAAGGGTGGAAACCAGGACGATGTAAAAAATTATAGACCTATTTCAGTTCTGTCAGCAATATTAGAAAAATTGTTGAACCGTAGACTTATGAAATACCTAGAGCACTATAAAATAATGTCGGACGCGCAATTTGGCTTTAGGCCCGGGAAAAGCACCGCAGATGCAGTCAATCAACTCGGAGATTACGTAACTGAGAAACTCCACGCAAAGCAGAAATATCTAGGTGTTTTCCTAGAAAGAGACGGTGTCAAACGCTTTGGCCAGGCCAAAGCGTTTGACACCGTCTCTATTCCAACCCTTGTGGCCAAGTTAGAGCATGCTGGAATCCGGGGAAAGGTTCTAGGCATCAATACAGACTTTCTCAACGACCGGACACAAAAAGTAAAGATTGGTGAGGTCATTAGCAACGAAGCCAGGGTTGATTACGGTGTGCCTCAAGGTAGCTGCCTATCTCCCAGTCTTTTCCTACTCTATGTGAATGACCTATGCCAGCAGTCTCTCAGTAATGGTAAAATCTTTAGCTATGCAGATGACACGGTACTAATATTCCACGGTGAAAGTTGAGAAACGGCGCGGGAAGCTGCTGAGACAAGCTTACGTAAAATAATCCACTGGCTGGAAGCGAACTAACTAACCCTTAACATCACGAAAACCTCATTTTTGCAATTTACTTTCGCCAAAACCAAACCTACATTAATAAGCCTCAAAGCGCACTCCTGTGACGTCGCCAACAGCAGTATTCCATGCTCATGTCTTCCAATCATACAACAAAAAACAATGAAGTACCTAGGAGTGATTCTGGACGAGGGACTTACCTGGCGTCCCCACATTGAACAGATATCTGCCCGTGTTAGGAAACTTATATGGGCGTTTAAGAAACTACGACAAGTGGCCGAGTTTAAGCTTCTCCGTGCGATTTATCTGGCTTTAGCACAGTCCACTGTGGGTTACTGTATTACTGCTTGGGGAGGTGCTTGTCAAACCTACATGATACGCCTCGAGAGAGCCCAACGATCTCTGCTAAAAGTCATGACCTTCAAGCCGTACTGGTTCCCTACAAAAACCCTTTATGAAAGTTGCCAAGTTCTTACAGTGAGACCACTATACTTGCTTAATCTTACATTGAAACAGCATGAGAAGACACCGGTAAATCACGCAAATAAAAATAAGAGAACGATCAGTGATGTATGTAGCACAGTCAAATGTAAGACCGCATCCGCTCGACGGCAACATCTATATCTATCTACTTATTTATACAACAAATTAAACAACATCCTCAACTTCAACCCACTAACAAAAAAAAAACTAAGGTAAAACTAAATTCATGGCTTCAAACACTTGATTACCAACAGACGGAAAACTTAATCAAAGAACTATACTCGAGATGATTAATAGTTAGGTAGGCTTATCTTATCTTATGGCCCCTCCATAAGATAAGATAAGATAGGTAGGCAAATCAAGTCTCATAATATAACCATAGTCCAGCCACCAACCATGATCAATCACACTACTCACCACACACACACACATACACACACATAGACACAACACACTCACACTTTCACACCTACTCATAAACACACGCACACACACCACGCAAGAGCACGTATGTATTATTTTTAATGGTTATTATTCTTTTTTCTATTTCTGATGCAAAAAATGTAGTGAACACAAGTACCATAACGGGTGAGGACACTGACTCCTGTAACACAGGTCTCACCTAGCACAGGAGTCAGGGTTTCAAATGGAAATGTATCACTTTTTCTTTGTGTCAATAAAAATATTTTTATCTATTTTATTATTTTATTTAGTTTAATCCTCCATTTTTTGGTCCAGTCATAAACTTGATTAACAGCCATTTGAACCTTTTCTACTGCTTCTACGTGGCTGTTTCCTACAGCCATTATGGCTGTATCATCAGCAAAGGTCCCAATCGTGTTTTGCTCTAATTCAGGAATATCACAAGTGTATAGTAGGTACAGGACCGGACCTAACACACTTCCTTGCGGTACGCCAGCTTTTATTTGTTTCAGTTCTTAATAGGCATATTTTTGTCTTATTCTAAAGACTCTGTTTAGAACATAGGACTCTAATATATCTTCCGTAACAGGCTCTTCAATTTATATATAAGGCCTTCATGCCATACTTTGTCAAACGCTTGCGCCACGTCTAGGAATACAGTAGAACATACTTTCTTATCTTCAAGGGCACTTTCTATTACATTTGTGATCCTATGCAATTGATCAATAGTAGTGTTTTTCTCGAAAACCAAATTGGTGCTCTGGTATCATGTTCTTGCTATCTATTATAGGTTTAAGTCGTCTGAGTAATAGCTTTTCAAATAGCTTGGACATTATTGGTAGCAAGGAAACAGGCCTATATGATGATGTTTTGTGAACTGGCTTAGCTATCATTATTTAAGCCTTAGTGCTGCATTGATAAGGGTCGTTAATTTAACCAGACCCTTTCTTGGTAGGTTATGAAACACTTCTCCTGTTACTAAATCGTAGCCTGGTGATTTTCGTGTGCTTATATTGTATTTTATTTTTCGTGCGAATTCTCTCGGTGTTACTAGTTTTATGGTTGCAACATCCGATGTCACCATATTAAGCAAAGTGTGATCCTCAATGTTTGGGGCGCACGGTTGGCGCAGTGGTCGAGCGATTGACTGCTGCGCTGCGTGTCGCGGGTTCGATTCCCGCACGGAACAAATATTTGTATGATCTACAAATAGTTGTGCCGGCTCTGGGTGTTTGTGTATGTGAGTTTATATGTTTGTAAACGCACCCACGATACAGGAAAATTCCTAGTGTGGGGCAAAGTTTAAAAAAAAAAAAAAAAAAATGTTTTCCCCGTCGTTAGGTTGGAAGATATTTTCTAGGTGTTATGCAAACCTCTTCGCTTTTTTCTCGTTAGCTACTGCCCATTGCCCGTTTTCACATTTGATAGGTGGTATTTGGGTAATCGGCCGTTTTAAGTGCATTGTAGCCTTCCAAAGAGAGTAGTCTGTCCTTTGATCATTACTTAGACTCTGAAGATAGTTTTTGGTTGACTCGTCTTTAAAGTCTTGGATTAGTCTTCTTACGTTTTTGTTAAATTATTCAATTTTCGTTTGTCTTCAGGGCACCTAGACATATGCCACGTTTTCCTCTGTTTTGTTTTCTCCATAATGAGATGCTTGATTCTGAGCAGGTAAGTATTTTCCTTCGTTCTCTTGTTGAAGTCAGGTGTATTTTCCCACGCTGCTTGCTGGATATGCATTATGAACTTTTCTACTTCAATGTTTAGATGTTCGGGTGTTTTTAATGGAACTTTAAGGTCTATCTGATCATTCAATCTGGCCTTGAAGCTCTCCCAGTCTGTACACTTACAAGAGTGGGCCTGTTTTCTTTATATAAAATGGTTTCGCTAATTTTTAGGTAGATTGCAGAGTGATCTGAATTCATGTCATAGCTTTGTTCCGCTTTTACATAACTAGTTGATAGATCCTTGGTTATGAAAAAAATCTATTAAGTCCGGCATTTTATTTTGACCTGTTGAGACATCACTAGCGCTTGCCGCCATCCCTACATGCCGGGCGACCGCGGCGGAGCGGCGGGTGCGGAGGGGGGTTCGACCTGCGAGCGCGCACCGGCCAGTCCAGCTGATCAGCACTGCGTCACTCACCACCGTCCTGAGCGCGCGCTTCACATTTGCCTTCAACCCAGTATTTTGACTGTCGACCGTTTGTCATCTTTATTTAAATATAGCTGTAAAACACAAAGTCAGTGTTTGTCCTATTACCACCTTTAGGGCACCAATCCAACTTCTATCCATGGTCCTTCAAGCCTTCGACGAGCAACAAACCAGCAGCCAAGAGTGACAAGCGGGTTTTCAAATTTGAAAACGGCCGTTAGAAACTGGAGTTCAAGATCAAGACGACATCCCGCCCTTCGTGCGTGCCTGGTTCCAGTCTACGGTCATCATCTTCAGCGCCTTTGTGAAGAAGCGTATTTTGCGAGGAAGCATAGTTCTTCGTTGGCAGCGCAGCATTAGTTATTAAAAGTTTAGATTTTAGAGGAGACAACTACGATAATGCATGGCAGTTGCTATGTGAAAGGTACGACAACAAGCAGTTGTTAGTGAACAATCACATTCAGGCTTTGTTTAGCGTGGAACCACTTCAAAAAGAGAGTAGTACGGGCTTACGCGAGATTGTCGACGTGACCAGGAAAAATCTTAGATCACTGGCAACCCTAGGCAGGTCCGTACAGCATTGGGGTGACATGGTGATACATTTAATGGCATCTAAGTTAGACTCTGTTACCAGTAGGCAGTGGGAAGAACATAGGAACACTCTGACTGAGTATCCATCTTTAGAAGAATTTATTAAATTTGTTTCTAGCCGTTGCAATCTTTTAGAAACACTTGAGGAGGCTAAGAGCTTAAGGACAAAGCCGGAATCATCGCACAGTAAGCCTAAAAGCTTCTCTGTATTAACAAGTAAGGGTAAATCAGATGTTTCTTGTCCCCTGTGTAAACAGAAGCATTACATATTTAGTTGTGAACAATTCAAGGTGCTAGCAGTCGCAGCACGCTTCTCTAAAGCGAAGGAATTTAAACTTTGTTTGAATTGTTTGCGCCCAGGTCATTTTGGGGCTACTTGTCCACACGGACACTGCAAATATTGCAAGAAAAGGCACAATACAATGTTGCATTCTCACGATGATGATCCAAACTCCAGTAAGGAGCATATAACTTTGGCAGGTACTAATTATGATATTTCATCTCGTCATGTATTACTTTCCACAGCTTTGGTAAGAGTCACGGACAATTCCGGGACGCCGCACAGCGCCAGAGTCTTGCTTGACAATGGAAGCACGGCAAATTTCATAACCAAGGATCTTTGTGGTAAGCTACAATTACCTATTTGTAGTGTAAGCTCACAGGTTGCGGGCATTAACAGTCAGGTGTCCACCATTACACAATCATGTGCTGTACATATGCAGTCGTGTGATGGGTCATATAACATTGACATTGATTGTTTTGTTTTGCCCAACATTACCACCCACATACCACATACATACTTAGAATTAGCTGACCTGCAGCTACCAGCAGGCATAAGTCTGGCCGATCCATCCTTTAATGTCCCCTCCACCATCGACATACTTGTTGGAGCCGATATATTTTGGAGTGTGATTGGTCGCAACCGTATACGGTTAGGTAGACATATGCCAACGCTTTTCGAGACTAAGCTCGGATGGCTCATATCAGGCGCCATACCTCAACCTAATACAACCCACTCATCGGTGTGTATGTTCGCCCATGATAGGCACACCACAAACGAACAAGCGCCCATGGACCTCTCACGATTCTGGGAACTTGATTCCATTTCACCCAAGTTTAATTTCACATCTGAAGAGCGAGCATGTGAACAGAACTACAAAACCACTACTAGGCGTAATGCTGAGGGACGTTTTGTCGTCACCATTCCGTTAAAAGAATCTCCTGAAGCGTTAGGTAACTCTTTTGAGATGGCTAAACGTCGCTTTCTGTCGTTGGAGCGTAGACTCGACAGAGACCCAGCGTTCAAGCATCGCTACGTAGAGTTCTTGCAGGAGTATGAAGCATTAGGACATATGAGCGAAGTCTCACAGCCTTCTTCATCTCATGTATATTACCTTCCACACCATGGTGTAATCAGAGAGTCCAGTACAACGACAAAGCTTCGAGTTGTCTTCGACGCATCAGCCGTCACAACGTCGGGTAAGTCGTTTAACAACATTCAAGGCATAGGTCCAAGAGTTCAGGACGACTTACTGTCCATTTTACTGAGGTTTCGTCAGCATAAATACGTCGTATCGTCAGATATTGAAAAGTTCTTTCGACAAATTGAAGTGGACGAATCGCAGCGATCACTACAACAGATATTGTGGCGCTCTGACCCATCGTTACCTTTAAAAACGTACATGTTAAACACCGTCACTTACGGAACAGCTTCGGCTCCGTTCATTAGTACACGATGTTTATCACAATTAGCGAAGGAAGCCACGCACACACGCACACAACATTCCATACAACACGATTTTTACGTAGACGATTACCTGTCAGAAAGTGACTCAATAGAGAGTACTATAACATTGTGTAGAGATGTCATCAGCACACTTAAAACTGCACAACTAAATCTTCGGAAGTGGCAGTCTAATAACGTACAAATACTACAGGCAGTCACTAACACAACAACCAAAAATCCATCATCCACTCAAACCTCCGCGACAGCACACACAGAGACCCGTAACACAGTCAGCTTAAGTATTGACGAACCCAGTAAAACTCTCGGGCTTAATTGGCATTGTCATACTGACTGTCTTACGTTCTCCATACATGTAATGAAACATACAGATACTCCTATCACAAAACGACATATTCTTTCCACAATAGCGCAAGTGTTCGACCCACTGGGACTTGTCTCTCCATGTATTATCGAAGTTAAGATAATCTTGCAAAAATTATGGATAGACAAGTGCGCATGGGACGACGAGGTTAATGTGGACATTAAAAAGCTATGGGTGAAGTTCACACAAACTTTACCACAACTTAATAACCTCAGCATACCACGTTGGGTGGTATGTGATAGGCCTACGTCCGTTGAGGTGCATATCTTCACAGATGCGTCCGAAAAGGCATACGGAACTTGCATATACATTCGTTCCGTAGCTAGCGGCGGCACCGTTCATACACATCTACTCGCGTCCAAAAGTAAGGTAGCGCCCATCAAGGCGACTACAATCCCAAGGCTAGAGCTCTGTGGGGCCTTGTTAGGGACAAGGTTGTGTGCAAAGGTACAAGAGTCGTTAACACTCAAACCCGACAAATGCATATTCTGGTGTGATTCAATGATCGTCCTAGGTTGGCTGTCTGCTTCACCTAGTACCCTTAAGCCGTTCGTAAGGCATCGAGTTTCGGAGATACGGGAAGGCTTTGGTGATTACACCTGGCGATATGTGCCGTCCAAGGATAACCCTGCAGACCTTGTTTCCCGTGGTCTGAGTGCTGACCTAATAGGTCAATCTTCCATGTGGTGGTCAGGGCCTTCATTCCTATTAACAGACCCAGCTCTTTGGCCTTCAATGCCTAACTCAGATGCTGACACAATACTACCGGAACTATTGAAATCACATTCTATAAACATTGATAATCAAGCATTACATATCTCTAACACTAATCCTAATACTGATACTAGAAATAATTCATTTCACACCTTAATCAATAATTCTTCTAATTATTTACATTTACAACGTTTATTAGCATACGTATTTAGATTCATTAATCGGTCTAAGAGAGTACATAATCACAGCCCTACCCTTACTTATTCAGAGTTAACTTACAGCGCTGAATTCATAATTAAAACAGTTCAGAGGGAAATGTTTCCTGAAGAGTACGAGCTACTTTCATCAAATAAACTATTGCCAAATAAAAATCGTCTGAAGAAGTTGTCGCCTTTCATCGAGTCTGGTATTATACGAGTCGGAGGCAGATTGGATAACTCTTGCTACGACTATAATGTCAGGCATCCCATTATTATATGTAGCAAACATAACTTCGCTAAACTTATTTTTAACTCATTTCATTTGCGCTTGTTCCATGCTGGTCCACAGCTCCTCCTAGCCACGATTCGACACGAGTATTGGCCTTTGGGTGGTAGAAACCTTGCCAAATCTACTGTACATAAGTGCGTTAAATGCCAACGGTTCAACGGAAAAACAGTCCAACCTATCATGGGTAATTTACCTAAGGAACGAGTTCAGTTGGAATTTCCTTTCCTAGAGACTGGTACAGACTACGCCGGACCCATCCTCCTAGCCGACCGCAAAGGTAGAGGATGTAGATTAGTAAAATCATACATTTGTGTGTTTGTATGTCTAGCCACAAGGGCGGTTCATCTGGAGCTTGTCTCAGATCTTACAAAACATGCCTTTATTGCAGCACTGAACAGGTTTATTGCTCGTCGTGGTAAGCCAAGGACTATTTATTCCGACAACGGTACAACCTTTGTTGGCACCTGTAACGAAATAGCGGATATACTCAAACAGGATCTCTCTTCAGACATGGCCAGTTCAGGTATAAACTTTAATTTCATCCCAGCATATACTCCACATTTCGGAGGCCTATGGGAATCAGCTGTAAAGTCCATCAAACATCACCTTAGGCGTATATTAGGCTTGGCACATCTCACTTACGAAGAGATGTCTACATGTCTGATTCAGGTTGAGGCTATACTAAACTCTCGTCCTCTTACTCCGCTTTCCACAGATCCATCAGACCTTTACCCGTTAACTCCTGCCCACTTCCTAATTGGGAGATCTCTCACATCCCTGCCGCATCCACACGTCATCAACCAGAACGTCTCCAGCCTTAAACGTTACCAGCGCATAGAACACCTGAAGCAACAGTTCTGGAACAGATTCTCTAACGAGTACATCTTTTACCTCCAACAGAGAACCAAGTGGACGGACTCCGATGGAGTACTTGAAGAGGGAACCATGGTGGTACTCAAGGAGAAGCAAGCACCACCACTGATGTGGCCACTTGGACGTATTGTACGTCTCATACCTGGGAGAGACGGAATAAGCAGAGTCGCAGACGTCAAGACGAAGAAAGGAATAGTCAGACGCGCCTTTAACACCATCTGTCCTCTTCCAGCATAACCTTGAAGACAAGTCTTCAACGCCGGGAGCATGTTGAGACATCACTAGCGCTTGCCGCCATCCCTACATGCCGGGCGACCGCGGCGGAGCGGCGGGTGCGGAGGGGGGTTCGACCTGCGAGCGCGCACCGGCCAGTCCAGCTGATCAGCACTGCGTCACTCACCACCGTCCTGAGCGCGCGCTTCACATTTGCCTTCAACCCAGTATTTTGATTGTCGACCGTTTGTCATCTTTATTTAAATATAGCTGTAAAACACAAAGTCAGTGTTTGTCCTATTACCACCTTTAGGGCACCAATCCAACTTCTATCCAGACCTGTTGGCCAATAGGTGGGTAATGGTAATCATAAAAGAGCTGAAATGTGATGATATAACAACACATTTCAGCTCTTTTATGGCACTAAGTAGTTCTTTGCCTTTAGTAGTTGTTAGTCTGGAGACCTTTTTAGCATTAAAGTCACCTCTTAAGATAAATCGACTTCTAAAGCGAGTTAGAAAGATCATATAGTGGTCTTTTTTATCATATACCGTGGTGGACAGTAGGTAGATGGCAGATACTGTTATAGGATATTTTTTGGATTGTAGACAAATCGCCACTGCTTGGATGTCCTTCTATTCGTATATAAACTCTTCATAGTGCTGTAGGTTTTCTTTTACAATAGTGGCACTACCGCCTCTTGCAGAATTATGTGGGTGGAGTGCATGGTATACTTTGTACCCTTTAAACTTAATGTGAGACTGCTTTGTGAAGTGACTTTCTGATATCAGGCACAGATCAATCTTTTCGATGTCTAATACTACGTGTATCTCGTTCTGATGTTTTAGTAACCGATTTGAGTTCCACGCCATAATTTTTAGTGTTGTGGCTTAGAAGTAGCAGATTTGTTGCTATTTTCAATTTTTTTTAATGTCTCGTCTAATGATGACATTAACTTTAGGATTTCATACAACTTTTTGTCACTGTTCATATCAACTTTAGGCGCCTTGGCTATGCCTCTTATAGCTACTTGGGCTGGTAACACAACTGTTCTCAGCAGAAATCGAACGCAAATTGGGACTTGATGGATCCGTTCGGAAGTTTGTTGAGCTCTTCGGCAACCTCCTTCCAGCCAGTTTCAAAATTTGCCCGTGTGGAGATGTGGCCGGGCTTCTAAAGTCGCCAAAAGCGCATCATTCTGCCCTGAAGTACGCCTGAAACATTTAAGATATTCATTAAGTAAACACAAACTACTTACAGTATTCAATTTAGTACCAAAAATAGGAATCGAAAATTGTTCTAGGTTGTAATTACCTGACGCTCACGCTGATGGCACTCGGGCTAGGGCCTGCGCTGTACTCCACCACAGAAATACGTTTCTTTTCCAGTTTTTTTATCAATTCCAATTCTATTCTATCTGAATGTCGTATTTTGTGTACAAACAAACTTTACATTGAGGTTGACAGTTTGTTTCCCATGTTCAACGTCTGTGTTGCAAGGAAGCGAACTATTTTCTTCTTTGTTAAGCGTATTCTTAAAAACGGTATAAGCTACTTACACGTTTCGATGCAAAAAATTGTTAACATGATTAGGTTTACCTATCTTCTGCTCAATTTTCAAAGAAAAATTGTATTTTTTGAATATCTTGTCTACTAATTTGCCCTATGATACAAGATTTTTTTTCAACGGCAATAATTTTACAATGAAATCACCGCACTATGAATACGAACATCGTTAGCTTACCGACATCGATAAGTCAAGATAGTGACAGATTTTGCTCGCTATCTCGGCTGTCGAGATTTGCATTTTATCGTTAGCGTCGTTACGGCAAGCGTATTTTTTCGGTAAGAGTTAACGATCGTTAGTTAATTTAGCGATCGCTAACTATGTCGAGACCGCCGGAACATGAGCGCGTGCGCGCGCTTCCACTGCACTGGCGTCCAATTATGACTTTAGAGCGCCATTTACACAGCGTAAATTCCTTCCAAATAAGACATTTAACTATGTACTTCATTATCGCTTAAATTTTCTGTAACACATTTTATAATTCGCAACGGTTTAACCCGCGAGCTTGTCTAGTGGTGTCTGTGTAAATCGTGCTTACTGCCTTCCCGAGTACATGTGTAGCAAGCCTAACACATATTCCTAGCACAAAGAAGCGGTTGTTCATAAGCATTGGACTTCCTAAGTTCCCAGAATACGATAAGCTTCTGAAAGAACTCTTAGAATTAGTTCTTAGAAATACTACAGGCAGGATATTTAGCACGATAAAATCCACCATTATAATCGTGAACTTCGTATTGATATGATTTGTTTTGCAGAAACATGATCCCATTCACTCCAACTCAAGTAGAGGCTATCCGGCCTGGGATAGAACCGGAATTGACGCTGGTAGTAAGTGACTCCTGGAACAGGTTAGTTCATCAGATTTTTTCTTTGCGTGCATGCAGAGTTCTGGAAAACATCACTGCCTGGAGAGGCCAGCCCCACTTTGAACGCATTTTTGTATTTTGGTCGCGCAAATATTAACGGAAACGATACGTATGACTACATAGGGCTAAGTTTAGCGAGCGATACTCTGTCATGTGATGAGTACCTAACAACAATGATAGTTGCATGCCACTTTTTTCTTCTTCATGTTTAACTTATTTGGCTCAAAACTTCGCCACTGCCACGGCAGCAGCGCAACATAAATCACTTTGGCTGCATGTTTTGGGGCACAAAGGGCAGGTCAGGACACCTACTTCCCTGCTGTCCTTTGTGCCCCAACAAACCATACTCCACCGAGCATCGTTTGCGAAAGAACGACTCGTCTTATCGCTCGCTTCGGGCATAATTTACACTAACAGGTCCTTTCGTACCAAGTGATAAGAGAAAAGGCAATGAACTCCAGACAAGGATAAGGCACTTCATTGTTACGTACATATTTTGAAGCCAAACAACGCCGCGGCAAACAAATTAACCCTTGGTTAAATTTCCAACCTGTCCCGCCTCTAATGCCAGTTTACAGATTGACAGCTACCCCCTCTTCTGGTGTACATGAGACAATGTATTATATCTATGCATAGACACAAACACTACAACCAGGTTTTTATAATTTACGAAAAGGACCAGAAGTTATCAATCTCCATTTTTTTGGTTTGATAAACTTTTGATACCTATGAACTTCCGAAATGCTGTCTATATTAAATTATGATTATTATACTGTTAATTATATATTTTATTTCCTCTTTTAGTTTATTTTATGTTTGTAATTAGATTGATAAATAATATGATACCTACAGACTCGACATCGCTGTTAATTTAGAGTCCATTGACGAGTTATTTTACTCAAAAATATGTTGCACCAGCCAACTAAGACGGGAATGGTAAATTTAGCATATTTTTTTTCTGGTATTGTAGTTTTTCTAACGAAAAGGAAAGTTTATTAAATCGAAAGTTTATTAAATCCTGCTTGCCAAAAACTAAAAGTTCGCCCGCTGTCGATGACAGAGCCGGGTACTTACTTTGTTGTCTTAAGTGTTTCTGTTGTGTGAGAGAGTCGGAGGTGTACACAATCACGGTATCCCTTGTACACAGCGGTATCACGAAGACATTAAGACGTCGGCGTCGTGTAGTAGTGAAGACCAACCGTCGTTTCGTTTTGGCTGCAGTTTTTGAGTCATAGAGGTTATTATAGGAGGATTTAAAACCTTAATTGATCCAGACCGAAACCTGTCATACATTTTTTTTAACAGGTAAAACCGAAGTAGCCGTACAGATAATATCAAATCTCTACCACAACTTCCCATGGCAGTGCAACCTGGTGGTTACTCACAGTAACCAAGCGCTTAATCAGCTCTTCGAAAAAATGGCAAAATTGGATGTCGATGAGCGACATCTGCTGCGTCTCGGACATGGTGAGGAAGCTCTGCAAACTGACAAGGATTTCTCCAGCTTCGTATACAAATATTTACTTCACAAAAGTTCTATTGCCAAACCATTCGAATGATGTTAAATTGGGTTTGGTAAAGGCTTGGCGGGTTATTCGTACTATGCCACTAAATATTTTAAACGAAGGAACTTCAATGCACGGCATGACTGATACCTAAGTATAAGTATTGAGGTAACTAAACAAATGTGCACTGCATATTCTGCAAATTGCGATAGTAATGTGAAATATTTGGACATGGAACTTGCAAGAATCACGCTATGATGTCGATTTACGATGCGTTTTACGATTTACGTAGCGTAACGGTTGACATAGTTTTATTTTTATGTGCAAACATTGCAGCAACAGAACAATACATGTATAATAAATAAATATGTAAAGTACAACTATTTTCTTAATGTCCCTCGGCAATCATCGCATTTCCACTACATCGCATACAAACGAATGCTAATTTCCATGTTCATCAATTATTGTAAAACAATTTGAATTCAGATCTAAGTACTTGATTGTTGATTGCTGCGTGAACTCTAAAGAGCTGTTAAACTATTTCTTTTAGCAGCTTTCCTCCCATTTTTAAATAATTTACATTAAGTTAAAAGAGTATTAACAGCTCTATATACTTCCAAGTTGATTGAGAGGTCTGCCCCAAGTGCAAAAGGCAACTGATAGAAAGCCGACGTCTGACGAAAAATTAACTTTACCAAGGGACATTAAGAACATAGTTGTACTGCACATTAATGTATCCGATGTTCACAAAGTAACATCTATAGATAACATAATTTACCTACCAATCCCATGACCAGAGCGGCGGAAAATGAATAATACGTCATTGTATGTCGAGACAAGTATATATTGTGACAACATATACTGAATTTGATACAGCTCACAAAAACGCAGTGATGTATATGGGAAATACCCAAGTTAATTAAGAATATAAAATTGGCTCGCTTTATGATAATTACACTAACGAAGTGCCTACTAGGAAATTAATTTATTTTAAAGTAGCTTATCAACCGGGGCTGATACTCGAGTAACCCTGGGGTTTAATTAATAATATTTCATTAATAACGCACAAATACAGTTTTATTTGAAATTATTATCGTTCAGTTGGTAACTGCAATAATAATTTTGCTAAACACAATACGATTTCGATTTCGCCAATAGACTTCAACCAAGCTTACGACACGGTCAGCTATGGTGTAGGCAGTAGGCACTGCTCTTCTTTGCATACCCTTATTTATGCTTTTACTCTTTTTAAACTTTTAATTAGGTGTAGGTCTCATTCATTCAATCACGATGATTATAAAATAGAAAAACCGGCCAAGTGCGTGTCGGGCCATGTGCAGTAATAGGGTTCCGAAGTTGCATAATAATGCGGACTAAGAAGAGGGTTTTGTTGTTGTTACATGAACATTAAAACGAATTCAGTGGCACACAACGGCTAAAAACGGGCCCACATAGAATGATGTTTTTTTAAATCTATATGCTCGCGTTTGACCACTATCACGCCTGATGGTAAGCGATGATGTGGTCTACGGTGAAGCACGCTTGCCTAGAAGTAACCTATTCACTCTTGACTTAAACTAAAGAAGGACTAACTGGTAACTGAAGGAGTTATAAAATCCAACATCGCAACTAAAGTTAGAAAAATATTATCTATTTGAGTACCTACCACCGCGGGTGCGAATTGTGAAAGGAGCCGATACGAGCGCGAATTAAGTAAGCGACAACGGAAGAGTTTAAAAATAAACTTTATTTGATCCCAGTTACAGCAAGACAGTAATTACTTAATTCTACAAAATGTTGATCTTATATACTAATCTTATTGCTAACCAATCATCTCTGCTAATGACGCATGTCCTAGATATTATATGCTGACATATAGCTGTTATTCTAATATAATATAATTATTGGCTGATGAAGCTAATATTGGGGGATTGGGGTTCCTTAACTCGCGCGTTAGAGCCACGAGGAATGGTATGGTTCGATCCTGGATCCTTGCGCGCACGCTCTGTGTTTATTTTTCTTTCGGAATTAGAAAAAAATCGTATGTATTCCTCTAATCTACGGTATTCACTTTTTCGTTCTGGAAAGTTTTACGCTACTCAATTAGTGATGTAGTCTGGTCGAATATTGAATTTATAGACTGATAGAAAATAAGTAATTTGCAATCGAATCTTATTTGACTTTAGATTACAAAACGTCGAAAATACTTCTGCACTAACACAAAATATTTATTCCCCTGCGCGCAAGCGCCGTATGGACTACGGACCGGTACTGCCAACGACTCCAGCCACTCCAATGCGTTATTCGAGCTTAAACATTATTAATTTAGAAATCATTATTATTAAGGATGTTATGATTTTATTTTTGTATATTTTTACATGGTTCATAAGCATACATTTACTCTGTTTTACACAGCTAACAACGTTATTTAAGGAATTTTGCAATGGCATTTGTACAAATTTTTTACTGTTCCAAGTACATTTTATAAGTTGGTCGACTATTACTCGTAAACTTGTAAAGCCTACTTAGCTGTGATAGTTTTCCTTTTAATTTCGTTACATTTACTACTGCCGTGAATTTTTTCACATAGCCAAGAGCTACCATTTTGCTGGCCCCTGCCATATAATAATACCCGAATACCCGTGTTAATTAGTCTTACTTTAACTAACTGAAATAGGGTACAATTACATAAAATGTAAAAAAACACTGCACTGGCTCACAGATCATACAAACACAGTGTTTGTATGATCTGTGGTCTGGCTGGACTGTGAGCAAATATTTCGCTAACCGCAGGTCATTAACATTGCTTTGCACGTGGCATGGTCACCCACGGTGAAGCGAAGAGAAACCCGAGGAGGGGCCGCTCGTCAAGGGTTTTGCCGATTAAGCCGACGCCGCCGCCTAAGCGGCCAACTAGTAGGTTGCGGTGCCCCTTAGCAACAGGCGACATCGCAACTGAGGCGGGCCGCGATGTCTTACAGGCATGTGTTGATAATGGTGTTTCTGTTTGTTTCAGTGCTCGATTGAGAGGACTGTTGTACCTGAAAAAAAATCAATTGTTGCAGGTAGTATTCGTTACTTTATGTTTATTATGTATTAACAGACATTTTGTTTTCAGATTCCTACGAGGCAGGAATGGAAGGAGATAGAAAATGGCTTTCAAACCAAATGGAACTTTCCAGGCTGTATTGGAGCTATCGATGGCAAACACATAAATATTATTGCTCCTAACGATACATCAAATTATTTTAATTATAAAGGAAGCCACAGCATAGTGCTACTAGCATTGGTAGATGACGATTACTGTTTTTCCTACATTGATATAGGATGCAACGGCAGAGCTTCAGATGGAGGAGTGTTTGAAAGATCAGGCTTGAAACAAGCATTAGAAAATATTTATTTAGATATTCCTGAACATTCTGTTATAGTTGGAGATGCAGCTTTTTCATTAAAAAAATATCTAATGAAACCGTTTCCTACCAGGGCCACCCAAAGAGAAAAAGTTTTTAATTATCGGTGGTCAAGAGCCAGGCGAATTGTCGAAAATGCGTTCGGTATCCTTGTATCAAGATTCCGAGTTTTCGAATCATTTATAGCTCTAAAACCAGAAAAAGTTGATGTCATAGTATTAGCTGCATGTTCTTTGCACAATTGGTTGTGGAAAACCACTAATACTTCTATCACACAAAGGTGTGTGGATTATGAAGATATTCAACTCGGTACTATTATTAATGGCTGCTGGCGTGATCAGTTACAAACATCTTCACGGAATTTATCAGGAACACGAAATAAACGATCGTCTAGAGAAGGGATACATAATAGAAATAAATAAGCAGATCTTTTATTACAACAGAAGCAGTGCCTTGGCAAGACCGTATTATTAATATTTTAAATGAATAAATGTAATTGTCAAGTACTTTTGTTTAATAAAACTTTTGTGTCAACTTTTTTTTACATAATAATATATAGGTAAAAATACAGTTTAAAAAAACAAAAAAAACACGCTTTTAGAGCCCATCAAACTAACTCGAGTCTAAAGAAGTCGGTTACAAACACACATACAGGTGAAGCTAATAAAAGCGTGTTAAAAAGAAAGAGTAGGTATTTACAACAGCTGTTTGGATTGAGTTTCTATATTCGGAACTTTCAGATATAAAATCCATTTCCTTATACCAAATCAAACTGGGTTTGTAAATTTCACTGGTTCCAGCTCCGGATCGTTTGAATTTTCCACTTTATTCTTTTCTTGATGGTAAGTACTTCGCAGACTTTTGATTTTATTTTTAATTTATTTTTCAGTCTGATTTAATTCTTCTTGTATTTTGGTGTAGGCATTGGCACGTGCTATTTTGTTTTTGTAAAGCGAGCTAGTCGCCTTTCAAAGACATTCGTATTCTCTATACACATGAATGAACTGTATAGTTCTCTCATCTCCCCATTGTGCCATGTTGAATACAAAATAAACAACAAAAGAAAAACTTGACCTTAAAAAAAAAACAAAAAAATGTGCTCCTACGGCCACAACGACTCGGCTACTGGCATGCCCGTAGCTGTCGCGTCTGTTCACTCGTGCCCGTTTGGCAACACCCCGCGCCCCTCCCTCAACGGGCATGCAAGTAAATCAAATGTTGTGCAATCTACTTGCTTGCCAGGTACAGGCATGCCAGTTAGCGTATACACGTGACAGTAGCTGGCACGTGCAAGGAGCTGGTATGTCCCTGGGTGGTCACGGCGTACAGTGTGTTCTGGTGCGCCGGTGATGGAGGTACTCCCCCGAGGAGTCCGGTGACGGACAGTCGCGGGTGCGACTGGTTCGCGGTGAGTGCTAACGCGTGCCCGTGTTCCCGCTATAAGCGGCACAGTGGGACACCGTGGAGTTTTAGTGGGTTAGTCCCACATAACTGCACTATCTCCCCGTGGTAGTTCAGTATGCATGAGCATTTCTCCAAGCATAAAAAAAAGGGTCAGTAACATTTCAACTTTTATCTGTTCTGTGATATCAACCATCACATCACGCACATCACATCATCATCAACCTATCAATGTTCCCACTGCTGGGACACAGGCCTCCTCTCTATGAGAGGGGATGGGCCGTAATCCACCACGCGGGCCCAGTGCGGTTTGGTGGATGTCACATGTCTTCGAATTTTTGGTTCAAGGACATCCCGGTTTCCTCACGATGTTTTCCTTCACCGTTTTTGAGAGCAGTGGTGATGAAATAATTTACACAAAGTAAAACACCTGCCTGGGTTCGAACCCACGACCTACAACTTGTAAGTCGCGGCCGATACCACTGGGCCACCACTGCTCTAAAAAACCATAAAATAAATAAATAAACCAACAAAATAACCATACCGACCTGTAACTGTCCTACTCCAGGATACATGCTTCTTCTCAAACAGAGAGGGCATGCTTGCTCAATGGCGGCCGGTGATTTCAGAATAATTACTATAATAACTTTAAGTCCAGGTCCTACCATCTATATTGCTAAAAAATAAACTCAAATAAATTGTCACCATGGGTGTGCGAGCTCGAGAATTCCATGTCCGCTGGGCGGCGGATGTTATTTAAAAATAGTTGACTGCACAAGATAGCCGACACATGTTTAAAAAAAGTGCATCAGCCGGCCAACGGTCATAGACTTCTCGAGGTCAAAAAAAAACTAAATAAAATACTCGAGGCTGTGGAGGTACACTCCACAGCATAATTTTATAGTCATACTAAAAGATAAAGGATATTTTTGCGTCTGTTGCTACCCAATTTATGTTTTTATTTTATTTTTATATCTCGATGACCGGTTTAAATATTTATAGATAGCCAAGTACCTATTACGTAAGCACATATTGATTCGCATCAATATTCCCAGTCAATAGGTATATCGATTTGATCTCTATAGAAACTCAAATTCGATTCTGAGAATTCAGTTATTTTATTAGGGTTCCGTACCCAAAGGGTAAAAACGGGACCCTACTACTAAGACTTCGCGATGCAGATCCGATCGAGACAGACAGACAGACGTCTCTGTCTGATCTGTCTTTCTGTCCGTCTGTCACCAGGCTGTATCTCATGAACCGTGATAGCTAGACAGCTGAAATTATCACAGATGATTTATTTCTGTTGCCGCTATAACAACAAATACTAAAAACAGAATAAAATAAATATTTAAGTGGTGCTCCCATAGGTACAACAAACGTGATTTTTTGCCGTTTTTAGCGATAATAGTACGGAACCCTTCGTGCGCGAGTCCGACTCGCACTTGGCCGGTTTTTTACTGTCCCGGGTCCCGTTTTTACCCTTTTGGGTACGGAACCCTAAAAACCAGTTGCATGTTCTGAAAATCATTAGTAATAAATATTAAATCAAGCAGACTCGAGTGAGTTTTATCCACTAGATCTTACTTATTGGACTAAAAATAGATTTAAGTATCCGAGACGGTCGTTAAGATTACAAATGAAGAACTGCATTAATGAATCCCCTTTAAGGCATACTTCAAAGAGAGACTACTCACTTCGAGCAATGATTAAATATACGCGCCCCATTGGTCTCGGTGGGGTTCGATCCCCAGGTTGTGCCAACTAAGATATGATTTCTATTAATAGTAAGAATATTGACTGCAGACTGCAATTTTTAAAATTGCTTCATTATTATTCCTTTTCTGGCGAAAAATGCAGATTGACCTCAATTCCTCACCATATGGTAACAATTCTAGAACAAGGTCTACAAGCATCAAGATACTTCAAAACTCATTTTAATTTTCACCGTATGCTTTAAGTATTTTTCTTACCTTAATGCTCTGAATACGGGTTAATATAATTATATATAATACGAACACTTGAAAAACATGGGCGTCGTCTTAAATAAAATTTGTTAGAAAAAAACGACGCGTTTGTGTTGACGTTCAAATGTAACCTCGTATCCACTACGCAACGGTAGACGCGCGACATGATGCAGAGCATGTTGCCCATCTTGCATCTTGTTGAACAGCAATGAGGAATTATTGTTGAGTAACATTGTCTGTCCATGCATTAGTCGACAACATGTCGCCAGAGAAACTAGTGTTGATTTCAGCGGCAGTGTTTATAATTTTTATATTCTTGGTGAGCAGTATCCCACAGTTTTGGTACAGTTCGATTAATCTAAGCACACGTTTGTTACACCACACTACGGACATTTTGCGCTACACTTCTTCACTTGACAACATTTGATGCTCAACTGCATAGTGCAAATGCACGAAAACAAACAACTAAGCCAAATAGCCGAGCGTCATGTAATCATGTTGCGTGCCAGCAAGCAAATTCGCGCGTTGTTGTGCAACGTTGCCGAACATGTTGAGCGTTATGCCTAGGCTACACACATCGCGATAGAATTATCGCGATGAAACTTCGTCTTTGGCCTACGGCGAATGTGCATGGCCACACTGAAATACCGCAGAGATCGCTCTGTATTTTATGGCGCTCAACAGTTATTTTTTGGTTTTGCGCAAAATAAAAATAGAAAAAAAGTGAAGAAAAGGCGGCAATGGATGATTACTATTCATCGAGCAAGAACTAGGTAATTATTTACTTAAAAATGTATTGGTATTTGATGAGACCTTAGATCATTAACAAACTAGTTAATAATAATAATAAATCTTTTTATTTTCAGACCAAATTGATCCATAGATTGTTAGTATACAGTATCCTTAATTATTTTTTCGTAGCACAATTGTTTTACGTGTTTTTACTTGTTCTTTTATCTTTTTTGTTCTTTCTCTCTGTTTCTTTTTTGTGTATTTTTCAAATGTATATGTTGCAAAATGCTAAATAAAGATTTTATCTATCTATCCTAATAATTATGTTAGTAACAATTTAAATGTTCCGTATGGTGCCGGACGTAAAGAATTTCACCAAGCCATGTCTTCCCGTGGGTGTCGTAAGAGGCGACTAAGGGAAAAACCAGAGAATGGGCAGCAGCGTTCTCTGTGCTTCTACAACAACCATACTGCGATCGCCAACCCGCCTGCCAAGCGTGGCGATTATGGCAAAACACCCCCATGAATAGCACAAATAAAAAAAGGCCCCTAGTGCCGTAAGCGGTCGAGGTTACGGCATGGCAAGGGGTGCCAAGAATCTCCGGACAAGATCCGGCTACCCAAACAATCACCGATGACTGTACCTGGCAACGTACAACACGCGCACACTTCGGACCGACGAGAAGATCACCGAACTCGAAGAGGAATTGAGCAGGTTGCGATGGAGTATTATAGGGTTATCTGAAGTCCGAAGAGAGGGGGAGGACTCGATAATCCTCAAATCCGGTAACCTGCTCTATTACCGAGAGGGTGACCGGCAGTCTCAGGGTGGTGTCGGGTTTATCGTCCACAAGTCCCTTGTGAACAACGTGGTGAAGATCGAGAGTGTGTCGACCAGGGCGGCGTGCCTTATACTCAGAACATCCTCAAGATATTCGCTGAAGGTCATACAGGTCTACGCCCCAACCTCGGCACACCCCGACGACGAGGTAGAGACCATGTATGAAGATATCTCCAGAGCCATGCATGGTTTCAAAACTCACTTCACCGTTGTCATGGGGGACTTCAACGCGAAACTGGGCAAACGAGACGAGGATGAGCTGCAAGTGGGGCAATTTGGAGTTGGACGACGGAACCACCGGGGTCACCTGCTGGCCAGTTTTATGGAGAAGGAGGGCCTCTTTATGTTGAACTCCTTCTTCAAAAAGCGTGAACACAGGAAGTGGACCTGGCAGAGCCCCGATGGTGCAAACAAAAAATGAGATCGACTTCATCATGTCAACCAAGAAGCAAATGTTCAATGATGTCTCTGTGATCAATTCGGTAAAAACCGGGAGCGATCACCGCATGGTAAGAGGTACATTGAACATTAATATTATGCTTGAAAGGTCTCGACTGATGAAGTCCACGCTCCGTCCAGCACAGATCCAGGTCCAAAACCCCGAGAGCTTTCAGCTCGAACTCCAGAATCGTTTCGAGTGCCTAGGGAGCTCCGTGGACGACTACGCCGACGGGTTTGTGGAAGCTGTCCATACGGTCGGGTCTAAGGTTTTCAAGACCCGTCTTACAGATAGAAAGAAAAAGCTCTCTGATCCTACCCTCAAGCTTATGAAGGAGAGGCGTGAGATGATCCTGCAGTCTTCAGATGAGGCGTGCAAATACCGGCAACTCAATAGACAGATCTCTAAATACTTGAAAAGAGACCTCCGCCGCTTTAATACCGAGCGTATTAAAGATGCGATCGAGCGAAATAAAGGCTCCAAGGTTTTTTCAAGGGATCTGGCTATTGGGCAGAGCCGGCTTACGAAATTGAAGACCGACGATGGCAGGATCGTATCCGACAAACCAGAGCTTCTGAGGGAGATCGAGATATTCTATGGGCAGTTGTACACATCAATCAGCAAGCCCATTGCGAGTCTAGCAAACGACCCAAGAGCTAGATTGACCCGACACTATACCGAAGTTATTCCGGACGTCAGCCTGTACGAGATTAGGATGGCTCTGAAACAGCTTAAAAATAACAAGGAGTCGGGTGATGACGGAATCAAGGCTGAACTCCTGAAGGCGGCTGGAAAACCGGTCCTTAAGGCCCTTCAGAAGCTGTTTGATTCCGTCATACTCGAGGGCAAAACGCCACAGGCATGGTGCGGGGTGTGGTGGTACTCTTCTTCAAGAAGGGCGACAATGCCCGGCTGAAGAACTATAGGCCCATCTCACTTCTTAGCCATGTCTACAAGTTGTTTTCATGAGTCATCACGAATCGTCTCGCGCGCAGGTTTGACGATTTTCAGCCGTCCAAACAAGCCGGATTCTGAAAAGGCTTCAGCACCGTAGACCACATACATACGCTGCGGCAGGTTATACAGAAGACCGAAGAGTGTAACCTGCCTCTCTGTTTAGCGTTTGTGGACTACGAGAAAGCCTTCGATTCGATCGAGACTTGGCTGACTTTGGCTGGCTGTCTCTATAACGGTGCCAGAACGACTACCGGTACATTGAAGTGTTGAAGTGTTTGTACAAGAACGCCACAATGTTAGTCCGTCTTCAGGATCAGACCTCGAAACCAATCCTTCTCCAGCGCGGCGTGAGACAGGGAGACATCATTTCTCCGAAACTGTTCACTGCTGCGCTGGAGGATGTCTCCAAGGTTCTGGATTGGAGAGGGCTTGGCATCAACGTTAATGGCGAGTACATCACTCACCTTCGGTTTGCCGATGACATAGTGGTCATGGTGGACCATGGAGAGCCTCAGTAAAATGCACGATGACCTCAGTAGAGCTTCCGAAAGAGTGTGTCTTAAAATGAACATGGACAAAACCAAGGTCATGGTGAATGCCCAAGTTACACCCACTCCTATCAAGGTTGGAGACTCTACACTCGAAGTTGTGTGCGACTATGTCTACCGGGACAAACGATCCAATTGGGTAGGACCAACTTCGAGAAAGAGGTCAACCGACGAATCCGACTCGGCTGGGCAGCGTTCGGGAAGTTGCGCGGTATCTTCTCGTCCAACTTAACACAGTGTCTCAAGACGAAAGTCTATGATCAGTGTGTGTTGCCAGTGATGACATATGGCTCTGAGACGTGGTCGCTTACAATGGGCCTTATCAGGAAGCTTACAGCCACTCAAAGGGCAATGGAGAGGGCTATGCTCGGAGTTTCCTTGCGTGATCGAATCAGAAATGTGGAGATCCGCAAGAGAACCAGGGTTACCGACATAGCCCGAAGTATTGCCAAACTTAAGTGGCAGTGGGCAGGGCACATTGCTCGCAGAACGGATGGCCGATGGGGCCGAAAAGTTCTAGAATGGCGACCGCGAACCGAAAGACTATAGGTTGGAAGGCCTCCCACTAGGTGGACCGATGACCTGGTTAAGGTTGCGAGAAGGCGCTGGATGCGAGACGCACGCACGGGATCGGTCAATGTGCTGACGCCTGGGGGAGGCCTATGTCCAACAGTGGACGTCTTTCGGCTGAAATGATGAACAATTTAAAATGAAAAAAAAAACAATATAAAAGCAAGTTAAGCACGTATTTAGGTGCTATAATTAATTTACAAATTTGTTCACAGACACTTTTTAAACAATATGTTTTCTGATATAACTGCTGAACCTGCACAATTCTTCAATTTTCTATGGATGTCTACACAAGATTTTGAAATACTAATGCAGAAAGTGACACCTTTTATTGAAAAACATGACACAAGTTTAGCGATTAGCTTTAACACTGCGCTACTTAGCAACGGGGGATAGCTTCAGAAGCCTTCACTATTTTTTTAAATGTCCCATCAAATTATTTCGAAAATAGTGCACAATACATCCATGGCTTTCGTAATGGTATTAAAGGAGGAAGTTAAGGTAAGTAAATTAAACTCGCGTGTTAATAGTAAACATTAATTTTTAATCCTAGTACAAAAATGGCTGTGACAGGCTGACGGACTTCTAGAATGAATGCAAAAGGATTTTATTCAGTTTTATCACAATCAACCAGTAGTAATTCACCGGTTTCGGTCATAATAATTTGTGGGGCTTTTTTTGGTGGTAACACTCGAACGGATTCTGTGCTATTGAATGATGTTGATGGATGATTGGTGTGTGATTGGAGGGATTGATACGGTTGTTCGTATTGTGGCTGGGGTGATTGGCGTGGCTGGCTAACTGGTGACTGAGGAGATTGAGGTTGCTGAATGTATGGTGACTGAAGAGATTGTGGTTGCTGAATGTATGGTGACTGAGGAGATTGTGGTTATTGAATGTACGGCGACTGAGGAGATTGTGGTTGCTGAATGTATGGCGACCGAGGAGATTGTGATTGCTGAAATTACGGCGACTGAGGAGATTGGTATTGTTGAGAGAACTGGGGCAAACGGAATGGTTGATGTGATGAATTACTACTGGTGGACGAGGATGGCTGTAGAAACTGACGTCTTTTTTCGTTATCATTTGCCGGAATGAAAGATTGAAGTAATTGTGTAATTGGATCTTTAAGTTTATCAAACATGTATTCTTTAAAAACAATATTATGTATATCATTCATTAATATTTCTTTAATATCATAATTTTGGATTTTTCTGATTTTGCTAGCTATCAATTTGCCAAATATTTCGTATTCATCGCTGCAGGAATTATTTTTGACAACATTAAATGCCTCGTTCATCTGTTGTCTGGCCGTATTTAACTCTGTAGAAAAATCTAATCGTGGCCGTTTCGTCCGTTGCGTACCATATTCCGTAGCTGCGGCTGAAGTAGTTATTTCATGTCCCTGTTCTTCATTTTCTTCTTCATTGTTCTTTTCAGATGCCTGCAAATGAACAACAGTGGTTGGAAAAAGAAGCCGAATTTCATCATATTTTTCTCATTGCCTTGCAGCTTTGGACGGAAAACATATAGTTTTACTGTCACCGCATCACAGTGGAACGGAATTTTATAAATATAAGCATACATTCAGTATTGCGTTATTAGCATTGGTTGATAGAAATTACAAATTCATATTTGCAGATGTCGGATGTTAAGGACGAGCATTTCAACCGGATCGTGCCTCTAATATTGTGATGCCATGCGTTTTACTACACAACTTCTTAAGGACTAGTAAAACATCTAATAGTTTGTACATTCCGCCAGGCTTTTTGGATATAATTGAAAACTGTGATGTGGTTCCTGGCAGTTGGAGGAATGAGGAACGAGTCGACGGCGCTTTGCGCTCTTTTTCAGCTGTAGCGAGAATAAATGCTTTAACACCATCCAACATACAGGATAAATTTGCTCAAGTTCTTAACTACCGCATTTAATATTTCATAAATAAATTAAAAAAAAAAACCTTTATTTGTTCTTAGTAAATTACTTAATACTAAACTATTGCCTAAATTAACTTAATTCTAAGTCAAGAACCCCTGTGGGTAAAGGCCTCCTCCAAGGATGCCCAATTTTTTCTATTTTGAGCTGTTTGGCACCAATTTGGGCCTGCAATTTTGTTGATTTCATCTACCCATCGTGTAATCGGTTTCCCTCTTCCTCTTTTTCCCTGTGGGCCTCCCCACAAGGTAGTTTTGAGGGTCCATCTCAGGTTCGTGAGCCTCGCTGCCTCCTGTCCTGCCCATTTCCACTTGAGCTTCTGGGCATAGTTCAAGGCATTTGTGGCTTTTGTTATTTCTCTTATCCTGGTGTGTCTTATCTTGTCTATTTTCTTAATCTTAAGCATGCTTCTCTCCATTCCTCTCTGGCAGGTGGTAATTTTGTGCTTGGCTTTTGCAGTGAATTTTTAAGTCTGGCATCCATATGTCAAGCACGGTAAGAGGCTCGAGTTCATTACCTTGGTTTTTAAACTTGTTGACATGTTACTTTTAAATATTTTCTTTAAACTCCAGTATTTGTTCCAAGTTTGCTGTATCCTTCTTTCGATTTCTATTTCGTTACTAGCTTTATCAAGACTGATGGTTTTCCCCAGATATATGTACTTCTCTGTGTATTCTAGTGGGTTTTCCATTTATTTTTATGACAGTATTACTATGTCGTCGGCAAATCTGAAATGACTCAGGTAGGCTCCTTGTATATATATTCCTAAATTAAACCAGTTTAGCTTGTTGGCTGCTTGATGGCTTCTAGAATTGCAATAAATATTTTTGGGGATAGCGGGTCACCCTGCCTCACGCCTCTCTTAATCGGGAAGCTTGGGCCCAATGTCTCTAACTTTAATTTGCCTTTAATATTGCTGTATATGCTCCTGATGACATTTATGTATTCTTCGTTTACTCCCTGCTATTTCAAGCTCTGCCAAACGCTATCGTGAGTTACAGTGTCGAAGGCCTTTTGGTAATCAATGAAAGCTAGGTACAGTGGTCTCCGTTGTTCTCGGTATTTTTCAATGATTAACTCTATTGCGTGTATGTGGTCCACTATAGAGAAGCCCTTCCTAAAGCTTGCCTGCTCCACAGGTTGGTTAGCTTCAATCACAGAGCTAATTCTCGAATTTATTATGGTGGAGAACAGCTTATATAAACTCGGTACAAGACAGGTCTATAGTTACCTATATCTTTTGGGTCACCTTTCTTGTATATTAAAATTATATTGGATTCTGACCTTCGTGTCGGTGTTTCAGATGTTCGTAGTATTAGATTGAATAAATCAGCATGTGGTGCAGCCAGTATATGGTGTGCTGTCTTTATAACTTCATTTGTAATGTTGTCCGATCCGGGGGACTTTTCAGTTTTTAGCCCATTGATTGCTTCTATAATTTCAGTTTTACTTATTGTTTGTAACACTCGTTGGTGATCCTTAAATAAATAAATAAATTGTTTTGATAGTCTCTTCGCCATCTTGACCCGTGAATTAGCTGGTGCATTATCAGCTGTGTTCATATTGGCGCTTAGATTTGAATGTGTCTGGGTTTTTTCTCAGTATAAGTTTCTATAAAAGTCTGTTGCTGCAGTAATTATTTCCTTTCTTTTGTTCAGGTCTTTATCGGACTTCCTCAATCCTTATATCCAAGTTTTACTTCTGAGTTCTTTGTAGGCCCTCTTCGTGCTGCCGATGAGGTTTAAATGTTTTCTATAATATCCTGTCTGTGTTTTGCATTTTCTTATATATTTACTAACCAACTTGTACAGTGCAGCCAGTTCCTTTTTCATCGGTCGAGTTTTGTTTATGGTTGTTTGTAATACTTTTTCTTCTTTGTAAAAGAGTTGTTGTTCGTGCTGACATTATCTTGTGATGGTTGTGTTCTTTTTCGCATATTCGGGCGGAGTTTAAGCTCTTGGTGATAGCATCTGTGATGTTGTTATAATATTTTTGTACTGAGATGTCCTCCTGTAACCGAGGGAGTTCGGATATATTTGTTGACAAGGCTTCTGTGTATTTTGAAATTTTTTCTTGAGACTTTAGTTGGCATGTCTGTTGTTTAGTGAATTTTACTCTTCTTTTATTTTGGTTACTAATTTCTGCTGTTGCTCTGATTATTCTATGATCTGAGGGGTAGTTTAAATTCATAGTTTCAATATCTTGGAATATTTTTGATCGGTTTGATAGTATGTAATCTATTTCATTTTTGTTTTTTCCATTAGGTGATCTCCATGTCCATTTTTGTTTGACTTCCTTTTGAAACATGTGTTTATTATAGTAAGGTTATGTTCAACCGCAAAGTCCACTAGTCTCTGACCTCTTTGGTTTCTTTTTCCGTATCCGAATTGTTTAGTTACCAAGTGTTCTTCTTTCTTTGATACCCCTATTTTCGCGTTGAAATCTCCATTTAATATTGTTATCTCGTGTGCGGCGTCTAATGCTTTCTCCACAGTTTTGTAGAACTCTTCGATTTCGTCCTTACTTGCCGCCTCCGATGGGGATTATACTTGTATGAAGGATACCAAGTATCCTTGAATATTCATATTTAAGATTGCAACTCGTTCGGATATGCCAGTGAAGCTTTCTATATTATTTTTAAATGATTTGTTTACAATAAAGCCTACTCCATATTGGCCTGGTGTGTGCCCCACATAACAGAATATAAAACTCTCGTGCTCCTTAATTTTGGTGCCAAGTCTTCTCATTTCCGACAGTCCTATGACGTCGTATTTGATATCTTTTATTGCCTCTTTTAATTCCAATACGAGTAAGCGTTCGTATGATGAATATTGAATGATAAAGTTCTAACATTGTATGTTGCAATATAGATTTTCTGTTTATTTTCACAGTTGATTTTTGTATTTGTAGTTTTTGAGGTTGTTTTTTCCTTTGGAGGGTTGTGGCCGTGATCTTCCACGGTGACTTGTCTTGGAAGATGTTGTTTATTTCTTGCTTTAATTCGTTTATTTTTTTGTTTTGTATTAGAGGAGGAGGCGCTTGCTTGCTATGCTTACTCGTTCTGGGTTTGATTTGTAGATGTTGTATTTTTGATTACATAATTCAGCATTCCTTGTTTTATGACACCCTCTGAGAAGCTGCTTGACCTCTTGACCAAAGCATCCATTTGTTGTACCTTGTTCTTTTTACTTATTCGGGTTTTTATCTCTACATCAGACGTAGTGGCATTTTCAGGCGAGGTAGTTAGCTTTCGTTTGGCATTGGTTTTATATATTACTAGCTGTCCCACGCGGCTTCGCTCCCGTCAACTGGCTACCTACCTACCCTACCCTACCTACGCTACCCTACCTACCCTACCTACGCTACCCTACCTACCCTACCCTACCCTACATACATGACTGTTGCGTAACTTTAACCGCTTCGCAGCGCACGAAACGGAAGCTCTCAAAAAGTAATATTATTTCCCGTTTTTGCAACATTTTTCATTCATGAGCCGCTCCTATTAGTCATACCGTGATGTTATATAACCTTGCCTAAAACCTTCCTCGATAAATGGACTATCCAACGCAAAAAGATTTTTTCAATTCCAACCAGTAGTTCCTGAGATTAGCGCGTTCAAACAAACAAACAAACAAACTCTTCAGCTTTATAATATTAATATATATATATGTCGCATCAAGGCTGGCCGATAGATGTAAACCATCGGGAAGTCAGGATGTATTCCCTTAGGTTAAGACATCGTGTGTGGGCAGGTCGGTGGGTACAATCGTGCAAATGAAATCACATAAGTTATTCGATACACTGTGTATTTTCAAACAAGACTAAAGTTACATTCTTGCTTACTAATATTACGGATCGACACTGATTCTACGACGTCTTAGCTCTACGGCTGTCAGTACTCAACTGACTCAACTGCTCTATTCTGCACCACGCTAGTGCTTATAAAAGCGCGCCAATGCGCAGTTGCTCTTGATTGCCGCTAGGGGCGTGCTTGTGATTTGACTTTACGTCCATACTATTGACTAAACCCGACACGGCCATCCTGCGAGACAGGCGTCCTCGTCTGTTCCTCATTGTCAGGTTTTAACAGTGTATCGAATCATGTGGAAATCCTCAATGGATGTCCTCAGCCCTTGGGGAAAGCTGAGGGGTCTGTCAGACTCCTACTGACTAAAACCACATGGTGTTCTCTAGGCCGTAATTCCTTTTGAGAGGCGAACGTGGAACACACACGTCGCCTTCTCGGGCCTCTCTCAGATGACAGATCCCCAAATCTATCACCCGCAGGCATCATCTTCTTGTGCTTGCTCCATGCCATCTCATGGTCACCTCTGCTTGCTCCATGCCATCTCATGGTCACCTCGTGTTACACCACACGTCATATCAGTCCACTCCATCCTGGCAATCTCCCATCATACAAGGGATGTTTTTCTGAAACATACAAAATTTCCAAACAGTATTCGCTCGTCCAATCCTGACTCATACACTAGAGTGAGGAAACATTTTGAAACAATCAAACATGATAATTCAAATCTTCTGTTCACTATTGCAAGGAACGAGTAATTCTATTTCTAATTTAAAGAAAATAGCAACCTCATCGATTTGGTACCTAAAAGCACCCAATCTTCGTGATTACAAAGTTCAAGTACCACTGATGAGTCATTAATCTCAAATCAAATCAAGAAAAAGAAACCAACAGGTATCTTATTCACGATATTTAGCTATCTCATAGCTCTCCTAGCTATCTCATAACTCTCCTAGCTATCTTAACATAGCTCTCTTAGCAATCACAATTGCTCTACTCGCACATCCCCACGATGTCAAGTCAACTCAACTCTCTGAACTCAGAACCTGGTCACACAGAGATTTAGTCTGTCATATGTTGCGTCAATTCATTATCTAATTCATCTACAATCTCAATTGGTACTTGAGCTTTGTGTGTCTTACCAACACGACCTACGCATAGTAATCAAAATTAGAAAACCAAAATTATTTCAATACGTCATGAGGGCTTGGAGAATCAAACGTCATCAACATTAACATGGTGACCTCACCACACGCGTGACTGCGAGTTTACTTTCCTTTAACCTCATGACTCAATAGGAACTTTCTGTAAGGTTCCTAACACAAACATGAATTGTCTGACACCAGCCATAGTGTCACACAGACTTACAGGTGCCATACAGGCCTACCGTTGCCATAAAGGCCAACAGTTGCCACACAGGCCAACAGTTGCCACACAGGCCAATAGCTGCCACTCAGGCCAACAGTTGCCACACAGGCCAACAGTTGCCACACAGCGCTCGGCTACTCCTGACCGAACTAGATTATTGGGTTCGTTAAAATAGGGAATTTTTTTAGAACCCTATTCTTTAACTAAATCATTACCCTGGGCCATGTACCGCTGTCATTCCAAACAAACTTTAAAACTCTACTGCAGCAACAACTGCCAAGCTTATAGAAACCCTCGAGTAAAACCTCCAACGCCATGGCTCTCTAGCCGACCAGCAATTATATTGCTCTCACAACGGTCTCTCGGTCTCTCTAAACCCCGACCTCCGCCAGAATCCATTGGTACGGTCAAACATAATACGGCCGATAGACTCAATTACTCGCTTGGCTTGCTCATTATTATCAAAATCCTTTTGACATCAACATCGAATTGTACATGACCCGCTGGCATCTGCCCCTAACCTACCTTGTGCATACTTGTAGGTTCTAAGCGTACCTATTTAAAGCTTTCGGTGTATAACGATCACCGTCCTGTCATAATCACTTATCGCGGACTTAATACAGGGCCTATTTAGTTTTCGAACCCTAGAGATTTCCACACAATACTTTATTCATTAGAAAAAGGTCCGACGATCAAAAAGTTCAACAACTAAACAAAGTTATTGTAAAAATTCTGATACTCTTTACCATAATTCAGAGGCAATGCACACTCAACTCATGAAACTTCTTCGTTGACCCATCGCCACATGTTACTCATGAGGTGCGGTCCAAAGTTCTGAGTATGACAAGTGTACAAGCCATCAGATTTGGTCTCACTACCATTGTCATTAACTATGACGTCTAATTCTCAAGGAACTTGGTGATCGGGGATCCTTCCCACAAGATTCGCGCTTTTTACTCAAAGATCTTGGAACATACCGACTGTTCATATGAGGGGAACAATTAAGCCTGATAATATTTGCGTGACAATAACTCGTGTGAAGGAGCTTCACGAATTAACTTTGATCAATATCGTTTAAAATCAAATTATTAACAGTAACCCTTTACTATCGCTCACTAACTCAGTTTTCATGTAAGGAAAACGATCGTGAGATAACTGCTATCATAATATTACTTTGAAAGTAAGCAAGTGCATTCAGATCTAAACACGGTGGTTGTAAATCGTTACGCAACATAAGATCTGTTCCGAATACACGCAAATGACCAGTACCGTTACTAACTCGATACAATTGCCTTCGCCCAACGACTTTACTAACTCGCTTTGCCACTGAAGATGACTAGTTGTTAAGTCACTTTGGATAGATCATCTTCTTCATCATCTGCCTAGCCTTTGCCCAACTATATTGGGGTCGGCTTCCAGTCTTACTGGATTCAGCTAAGTGCTGGCACTTAGCTGAATCCGGTAAGAGCATGCCAAGCATCCGGCAGTCGCTCCATGTAAAACACCAGTGTTTTACATGGAGCGACTGCCTATATGACCTCCACAACCCAGTAACTGGGTAACACGGTACCCCTTGGCAAGACTAATGTCAGATCTCAAGCTTCTGACTACCCGTAACGACTGTCAAAGATCTTCAAATGACAGCCGGGACCAACGGCTTAGCGTGCTTTCCGAGGCACGGAGGAAACTCGGTATGTTGAAATGGTCACCCATCCACGGACCGACCTCGTCAAGCGTTGCTTAACCTTGATGATCGACCCGTGCGGCTGTTATTATTTAGCCACGAGCTCATTTTCTTATGGGATATTAAATCCTAAAGTTCGTACTGAACCAAATGTTGAAACTACCGCCAATAGGAAACTCATTAACTACTTTCTTACAAGTGTGTCTTAATTACCTAGTGATAGTGCTAGATGTAATCACGACCAACTCAGTGGTCAAACGTGAACACTCTTAAAGCTTGAACTAGCATCACTTCACTAGAGAACCTTCGACCTCACTATCGAAATAACATGGAAGCGACTCACCGAATATTCCATTCGAAACTTGCGAGCGCCCGACTTCTCAGCTGTGTTCGTAATGTTCGGCTACCACCTGAGAACTGCTAGCCTGCCGTTCCTCTTAACCTCTCGGGTGTTGACACATCAGCCTTCGCATACACCATCTGAACCACTAGCCTGGATCAGAGGCTCCACTGCGACGCAATATGGTGTCTGAAACGTGAAAAACATTATGAGAGTATATGTTCACAGCTATCTTAACCATACACAACTTTGATAAATTAACCGGTGCAGCGGTGTAGTAAACTAAACCGGCACAGCAAAATGGGTTATTGTGGACACCAAATGTTAGTGCAGAGTCCCTGTCCAAAACATGAAACACATTACAGTGTCCTAAGTGTCCAGGTAGGTATATGGGCTTTAGAAAATCCAATGAATGCCATAACGTCAGTGGCATTTGAAGTCTCAATTAACGATGCCACATACGAGTATTAGGCTCAAACTATCCAAAGACTAACCTCAAGTTGAAAAGAAAAAGCATAGAAACCTCATAATCAAATTCCATTGACTCAAAACTAATAATTTCATTAGGAATTATAATAATTTCCAGAATGATGTATTTGGTACGGCAATGCTACTACATCGCTCTAAAGTCCGAATAATAATAGCTAGCTAAGGACTATTAACAGTGATAGTAGAATAACAACTCTTCAGTAACATTAAAACTTGACCAGCTATAACTAGAATGAGATTATGGATCTGACATGGGCCGCCCCGACGATCCACTGACCGCCATACCGTAAATAAAATCAGAATTTTGAATAATGAACACTCTTGGCCATAGTCATAACAAAATGAAAACGACTCACCAGATTGGCATACAGATCCGTGTGTATGGATCTTTCCACACGTCCACAAGCTCTGCCTTGACCTGTCCAGCTCCATGGTTGTTGCTAACCTCCATGCTGCTCCGTTACGGACTGGTTTTTTCATTATTTTGTTTTCGAGGGTAGTTGCAACTGACACCGTAATTTTTTTGCAAGAATGTAAACGCCATTTTCACTAGCATTGTTTTTAAGTGTGATCTCATTAGCACGACCGAATCCCAATTCTGATGTCGCATCAAGGCTGGCCGATAGATGTAAACCATCGGGAAGTCAGGATGTATTCCCTTAGGTTAAGACATCGTGTGTGGGCAGGTCGGTGGGTACAATCGTGCAAATGAAATCACATAAGTTATTCGATACACTGTGTATTTTCAAATAAGACTAAAGTTACATTCTTGCTTACTAATATTACGGATCGACACTGATTCTACGACGTCTTAGCTCTACGGCTGTCAGTACTCAAATGACTCAACTGCTCTATTCTGCACCACGCTAGTGCTTATAAAAGCGCGCCAATGCGCAGTTGCTCTTGATTGCCGCTAGGGGCGTGCTTGTGTTTTGACTTTACGTCCATACTATTGACTAAACCCGACATATATATAAAAAATATATATAGTAAGTATAGATAAGTTTATCTTTGATTGTTGCCATATTTCCCTTTTCTCTTTCTAGTTGTAGTTGTTTTTGTAGTTCTTTCCTCTTCTCTAGTACGTGTTTTGGGTAATCTTCCTTAATGTAGTATTGTGTTTCTTTTAATGCTATTTTTTGTTTCAGAATTTTGATTTTTATGCCCAGGGTTGAGAAAGTCACTACTATTGGACGTACTTTTTCTTCCTTCTTTCCAATTCGTTTTACTTCTTGAATGTCGCTATAGCTTAGTTTTACAGAGAGATTTTGTTCCACCCAAGTTATAATGTTTCTTTCTAGGATCTCGTACGAATTTTCGTTTTCCTCTATTCCGAAAAATACTAGGTTATTTTTCCTTGCCTGTCTTTCCAGAATGTTTAGTCTTCTTTTTGTGTGTAGCCTAAGCATTACGTGTTACACGAGGCTTGAACACGACGATCGTTTATTCGTGCGATGATTGCATATTCGTGCAATGATTGTTTAGAAAGACCCCTTAGGCTTCACTTTTTTTTCTAACATCCGGCTAATATTCTATGTGACTTTTTCTGTAACATTCTTTCCATTTTCTCTGATCTCTTGCCTTTGTTCGTCGAGTTCTTTTTTTGCTGTATTAAGCGCGTTAAGAATATCTTCCATGTCTTGTAGTTTAATAAAATTAATTATTGCTCCAATTTTTTTTCTACCATATAGTCTTTTTCCTTATTCGTATGGCAACACCAACCAACACTTTCGCCCTCTGGCGACTAGTAGTGGCAGTTTTTTTTTTTTGTCTACTCACCTGTCTATAATCCGAGTCCAAAGTCCAATATTTTAAAAAACTATTGCAAAAACGGTATTATAGTTTTGGTAATTTATGGATATCACCAGAATTTTTATAAAACTGTACTTTATGTAGTAATTTCTCCGTAATGTTCTGCGATAAGATGTTATATTGTCTTCACGTACACATTATTATTGTTTATACACCGTTTTTCACTGGCATGTTATTGTTTTTATACGTCATCGTATTTGCTTATTCACCTGTTGTAAATTGTCACCAATAATGTCACTTGTTAATTTTAGTTCTTACAATCCATCTAACCACTCTTTAAACTATTTAGACAACAATTAATATTATTTTTGAATTAGTAATACGCCGCTCATGTAAACAGTACGAGTGTTGCCATAATCCTCCTAGTAACCCGGTATATTTCATAACAATGTTAAAAAAAAATGTAACATAAGATAAATAAAGACAAGATACTATTGTAGGTTATAAATGTATGTACCTGTCTCAATACATAATCTAAAACAGCAATAAAGGTATTTTTATTTCATACCTCTTTGTCTATAGTCTTGTTGCATTCGTATACAGGTTGTAAAAAGCTGTGTAAAGGTCCAAAAGCAAACCAATTTATATTGTAAATGTCTTCCGTCCCAGCGCCAGATTTCATTTTTTTTTTCTTCTTATTTAAATGTTGCCTATAATAAGCCATAAGCGAATCACGATTCTTTTTTAATTCTTCTACCGTGCATGAGAAACCCAAGTTACTTTTTATCCTCATCCATGCGTCGTAGATGAGATCCTTCCGTTTGTGGCCTGGTTCTTTAGGGTTCCATAGTATAGGCTCAGCCCCGTAATTGGAAATAAATTCCAAGATTCTGTCATTACTCCAATCCATCGTAAACAACCAACAAATCGTAAACAATACGTCGCCGCTTGCAGTTGACAGTACGTCCGCTACGCACGATAAAGTTGAGCCAACTGAAGTGTGGCCGCGCAAGCGAAGTTCATCGCGATAAAAGCCTTTGATGTGCGCAAATTTACCGACAGCGAGCGAAGGATCTGCGGCTTCGGGCGAAGTGCCGAAGTATTCGCGAATATTCGGCTACATACATCGCGATAATGCGAATATTCGCGTTATCGCGATGTGAGTCTCCCCTTGGGAGGTAATCTGTGGATTTTTTATAATAAACTAGCATGCAAGTGACGCAAGCGGCTAGTGTGTCGGCTCGGCCGGGCAGAAAAACCTGTCATAACGTGTCTCATTTAGACTCCGCCCCTATCCGAAACTATACGAAACTTTTATATCGGCTTTGGTTACGGATAGATTTTCATTTCGGATAGCCGATAGTTTCGTTTACGGTTACAGTGCTACTTAACATCCCTGGTACAAATTCTGTCCAGCGTTTTGTCGACTGTGTTTGGACTGCTTCCTTCTTTTAACCGGATGCAGCGGCATACCAAATATTCCTGATTTTAAGAAATAATACTGGGTGTGTGTGTGTTGTGTAGTATGGTGGTGGGGTGAGTCCCAGCATTATGCTGAGCGATGACTGTTTGGCGTGGTTGTGATGCATACTGTCTTTGTATTTAAGTTTTCCTTTGTTTTTTAGGGTTCCGTACCCAAAGGGTAAAAACGGGACCCTATTACTAAGACTCCGCGATCCGTCTGTCTGTCTGTCCGTCTGTCACCAGGCTGTATCTCATGAACGGTGACAGCTAGACAGTTGAAATTATCACAGATGATGTATTTCTGTTGCCGCTATAAAAACAAATACTAAAAACAGAATAAAATAAATATTTAATGTGGGCTCCCATACATTAAACGTAATTTTTTTGTCGTTTTTTGCGATAATGGTACGGAACCCTTCGTGCGCGAGTCCGACTCGCACTTGGCCGGTTTTATGGTATGCTTCGTGCCTGGCGTAAATAAACGTTTTTTTCTTTCTTTCTTTTTGGGTTAATAAGACAGCTAATTTTTCAGGAGTCATTGGATTTTCAGCTGCCTCACGAGGCAGCTGAAAATGTAATGACTACAGAATAAATCCCAGTAGAAGTTATTACGTCAGTTGTAGAAATAACTGCTTAAAATTGTCACGACGTACGCACTAATGAGAGTATAAACATCTTTAAAAAAGAATTAAAAAAAAATAGGGGATTTCCCTGACCACACCTGATTTCACCAACCTCATGATCCAATATTTTGCCCGACATGCAAACGTGCCAGTTGGGAAAACCCAAATTTAAAACAGATGGCCCCCACCAATATACTATGTGCTATATTGTAAAGAGCGACAGATGTTATAGAGATCCTCTTTCATATATGTGTTATTGAAAAACAGATATCTATGATTAATGAATTACTATAAATGCCCATACTTAAATGAAATAAATCAACTTAATTCCAGTTCATAAAAATATATTTTTATTTTGTGTAAAAAATCACGGTGAGAAATTTGGTAAACTCTTTTTATCCATACTTCGATCCCATACTAATATTATATATTGTAAATAACTCTAATATGTGCAAAGATATTGAGTATCATGCAGACAGGTATGAGTCCAAAGACTTGAATCACAAAGTCCGTCTCATTAGGAAAAATATGTTGTCCAAAACCTGGGCCATCGAAGATCAGAATGGCCACTGAACTGGATAAAATTTCGGAAGCTTGGAGGAATTACTTTCAGTCCTTGTACCAAGATCCTCAGTCGCGAAATTTCGCACCCACGGAGCCTGCGAGTGATGTGCTCGAGCCGGATATTCTCGAGTCGGAGGTGGGAGCCGCTATCCAACATCTATCGAATTAAACATGTATGTAACTTGACGTTTTTAGATAGAAATAAATAAGTAAACCCGACTGAGGTCAGCTATAGATACAAGAAGGTGACCGCGTCAGAGGTAGAAAAGGTCATAAGAACATTGTCCTGTGAAAAAGCTCCCGGTTCAGATGGAATACGGGTGCAAGACATTATATATTTACGTAAGCAAATAAGTCCTATTATAGCTGAATAAATATGTCCTTATCTAAAGGTATTTACCCCGACCAGTTAAAACATGCAATTATACGTCCTATATACAAATCAGGCAGTCATTTAGAATATGGTAACTATAGGCCTATCGCAATTCCGTTCGCTGTCGGAACAGGCGGTGTCCCGGGGTGGGGTGGCGTTGGCGGTAAGTTTGGACATCGTCAATGCCTTTAACTCCCTGCCTTGGGATGCAATAAGGGTGGCACTAGTACATCACGGAGTGCCCCCCTACCTGCAGTGCATCATCGGGGCTTATCTACGCGACGGGCACATTCGCTATGTGGGTCGGGATGGTAGCGTACATCGGAGGGAGATATCGTGTGGGGTTCCGCAAGGGTCGGTTTTAGGTCCTCCCTTGTGGGATCTCGCATACGATTCGGTCCTGCGTATTGAACTCCCCGTCGGCGTTAATGTTGTTTGCTATGCAGATGACACCCTGGTGTTGGCCGGCGGGGATACCTTCGATGAGACCATCCAGCTTTCCGAGCTCGGGGTGGCAAGAGTCGTGGCGTCGATCCGCGAGCTGGGTTTGGAGATAGCGCCTCAGAAAACTGAGGCGCTATGGTTCCATAAACTGCCGAGGAGCAGAGAGCCACCCAGCTCGTTAGTGACAGTTGGAGATGCGCAAGTCCAGGTGGGTCGATACATGAAATATCTTGGACTAACCTTGGACGGTCGGTGGGGCTTCGAAGAGCACTTTGAGCGACTGGTCCCCCGCGTTGAAAAGGCAGTGGGTGCTTTGCACAGACTGCTGCCCAACCTCGGGGGACGTGGGGTGTCGTGCGATCGATGGTCCTTTATGGGGCACCTGTTTGGTCAAGCAGACTATCAGGTGTCCGACGCTGCAGGGCTAAAATTAATAGTCTGCAGCGGAGAATGGCCATTCGTATCGCACGAGGATACCGAACGGTATCCTTTGAGGCGGCAACTCTCCTGGCACGCTTTCCTCCGCTGGATATTTTGGCGGACATGGACGCAAGGGTTTATAACCGAATCCGCGCCATCTGCCGGAATGGTGAAGGCGTGCCAGGGGTCGCTTTAGTAAGGCTCAGGCGGCAGGAACGGCGACACGCGCTCGAGCGGTGGCGAGAGCGGCTACAGCTGCCGCAATTTTCGCGCAAGCGCGTTGTCGAAGCCATCCTGCCGCACTTTGAAGCCTGGATGAATAGAGAGGAGCGTATCTCCTACAGGCTCACTCAGGTACTGACCGGACACGGTTGCTTCGGTGAGTACCTGAATAGGATTGGGCGAGAGACCACGGCAAATTGCCACCATTGTGGAGGCGACCTTGATTCTGCACAGCACACGCTCGAGGAGTGCCCGGCGTGGGCCTCTGAGCGGCAGGTCTTGGTCGCCAGGATCGGGCGAGACTTGTCTCTGCCAGCAGCTGTGAAGGCCATGCTGGCAGAGACCGAAAATTGGAGGGAAATGGCCTCCTTTTGTGAGACTGTGATGGCCCAAAAGGAGGCCGCCGAGCGGGATCGTGAGAGGGCCGATCCCACTCGAAGAAGAAGGCGTCGTGGAGGCAACCGCCTCGATGCCTAAAACGCCGAAATCCCGCCTGTGTTATAAGCAAGCGGGACTCCGAGGTCGCGGGTGGTCAGATTAGATTGGGGACTCTGTTCACCCACCGATTGACTTCAGGATGGATGGCAGCACAGTGATCACGTGCTACCGCGCACAGCGTGGCTCAGGGAAGGCGATTCTTTCAGCCTCCCCAGGGATGTGCCCTAACAGGCGTTGCACAGAGGGGGTTCCGGGGTGGTCTTTTAAGAGGTAACGGGGCCCCTTCCAGGTGCTGATGGTGATCACCGGGGTGGTTTTAGTGAGGTCAAAATCCCACACTCCCTGGTCTTTTCCCCAAAATTCCAGGCGCCTTTTGAAGGTTTCCCACATTAAACAAAAAAAAAAAAAAAAAAAAAAAAGGCCTATCGCAATATTATCTGTTATAGATAAAATAATAGAAAAAAAAATTGTAGGACAGATTAGCACTTTCTTAGAACAGCACAACTTATTGTGTGACACACAGTACGGTTTCCGGAGCGGGCGCAACACTGTATCTGCCTTGTTAGGATTTTCAGATTATGTTAATGGTTGCTTAGATTCTGGTAAACAAATTATAGCACTATTCATTGACTATAAAAAAGCGTTCGATACTTTAGACCATGAGATCTTATTACAGGCAATGGACGAATGCGGAATACGCGGTCCCACAAATAATTGGTTTAGAAACTACCTCACTAGTAGAAAAATAAGCACAATTATGTGGCTGGGAAAGAGGTGGATGTCGAATTGGGTGTTCCTACTGGATCGGTGTACGGACCTGTAGGATATATAATGCATGTAAACAGTGTGTCAAATGTCGTAAGTAAATGTGAGGTGTTCATGTACGCTGACGATATGTGTCTTGTTTATGCTTCCAAAGATATAACTGAGGTACAAAAATGTATTCAAGGTGACTTTGAAAATATATGCAAATGGGCACACGACAATGGAATTATAATAAATCTCTCAAAAACTAAATGTATGCATATACACTCGCCATATAATCGAAATGCTAAATCTGTAAATAATGATTATCTCACAGTGATAGGTCATACATATGAATGTTTGCATAGAAATAAATGTAACTGTTACTGTGCAAAATTGGATTACGTAGATAAATTTAAATATTTGGGTCTTACAATAGATAAGAACTTTAATTGGAGATTACATGTAAATGATGTTTGCAATAGGCTAAGATCGGTGCTAAGTAAGTTTTACCACTTAAAAAATGTATTGAACAAACATACGTTAAGAATGGTATATTTTGCGCTTGCCGATTCGCTACTAAACTATGGACTCCTTGTGTACGGGCGAACCTTTATCTTTTTCCTTGAAGAGATATTAAAGACATACAAATAAGAAATAAATTTTCTGGTTAGTAAAAATGTTAAAGATAAGTGCAACAAAGAGTATGATAAGTTATTTCCCATCTGTAAAATTATACCCATAGATAAAAAACGTAGTATATTTGATAGGTCTGGAATATTATTATAATGATGATTATAAAGTTAATGTTAAAAACAAATACAACACACGTAGGGCTAGAGAGAACAAACTGGTTCAACCACAGACAACAAATTAGGATAAACTTTCCTTTATGGGCCGCTGATTTTTGGTGCGAGGAGGGTGGGGGGCGAAGGGGGAGTGGTTTGGCTACCTCCCTGTACGATCCCCACCACTCGGAGCCCTATGGTTATAGAGATATCCATGGTTAAAGTTTTCAGGTTTGACTAAAAATTTCCACAAATGTCCATAGTTTTATGGGGCGGGGAGGGAGAGAGGGCAAGGGGGGTAGGGGGGCTACCCCACTGTACCATCCCCACCCCACGGAACCCCATGGTTATGGAGATATTAGATATATTTTTTACTTAATAATAATTAGCGAGATAAAAAAATGTGAATTAGTCCAAGAGCGAGCGAAGCGAGCTCGGGAGCTTAGGGCACCCCGACACGGACAGGTTAGGTTCGAAGAGACGACGGGAGCTGAAGTGAGCGAGCAAAGCGAGTGAACTCAGCTCCCGTCATCTCCTTCGTGTTAGGTTACTTTAGACCCTTCAGACAGAAATCCGTCGACTTTGTTGCTTAAATAGTAATCGTAAAAACTTTAACCATGGATATCTCCATATACATGGGGTTCCGTGGGGTGGGGATGGTGCAGGGGGGTAGCCGCCCAACCCTCCTCCCCCCACCCTCCCCGCGCCTAAAATCAGCGGCCCATAAAGGAAATTTTAACCACAAATTATTATGGTAAGAGAACATCTAAGTATTTGGTACCTAACGTGTTTAAGACTGCGCCGAGCAAAATAATCCAAAACGATCGTCACAGTTAAAGGGATTTAATCAATATTATTACCATAATTACCATAAAAAATATGTAATGAACACCACAATGAATGTGTTAACGATTCTATGTTGGCAAAAACAAAAAATATTGTTTAGTTTAAATAACAAAAATACGTAAAGTTGGACAAAAATATTAAAATAGCATGCTCGTGTTTTATTGAATATTTATAGTAAACTGTTGAATTTTTTCACAAACTTTAATTCATATTAATCTCTAATTGTCATACCACAATTTATAGTTTTAACATTTTCGAAAAGACACTCGGTTATTTTAGTTTTATTTTTTTTCTTAATTGTTGCGCTGTTTTGGATCATGCGAAACGTAAACCGGTCGGCAATTCAGTCGTCCACGAGAGCCCGGAGAGTGGTCACGTCTCTTTGTGGAGCGACGCGCCGATAACGATAATTCGCGATCTTTTGTGTACGTATACTTTGCTGCAAATAGTTGAATAAGGTAAGTTATATATTTTGTTTTTTGAGTATGACTTTTTATGCATAACTAACTTTTACTTTTTATGTTTTTACTGTTCAATGCATATTTCTGTAACATTTTTTTTTAATGTTTATTTTAGTTATAATGGGAAAGCGTAAGGAAACATATTATAAGAAGAAAGTGGGCGCTCATTTCCGAAAAAGATTCTGTTCTCATAAAAAGTACATATTTCTATTTTGTGACATTATTTCCTTTTTAAGCGACTTTCCAAAAAGAAGGATTTTTTTTGTGTATGTTCACCGATTACATCAATTGTGGACAGATTATAGAAATTATTTTTTTGTTTGAAAGATTACGTTCCATTTAAATTTGGTGAAGATCTGATGAAGAATTTTGGAGATATGCAACAGAACTCCTCAAAAAATACGGCAGATCTCTCGGGATTGCTGGAATCGCATGTCTGTTTATTGTTTACACCATATTTTCATAACATAACATCACGCCGGTAAGCTCTAAAGGGGTACGCAGATGAATACAGTAAACCCTAGTACACTCTAATTTCATTCAGGCTATAGAACTTGCCCATTGTGTACACATCTAAAAAGTGTAAAATAAAAACTTTTTTGCCAAAAAAACAACCACTTCCAAATCAAAACACTACAATATTATGTAAAATAAATTTAATTCCGCCAGTCAGTGACAAAAAACGAAGAATCAAAAACAGGAACACCGACTTCCGAAATTGAATTTATTTTCACTTTGTAATATTTTTATTTGAAAGTCGGTTGTATTTTTTTGTAAAAAAAAATATCTAACATAATGGCGCATGTAATCGTTTTTTTTTCAATTGGTTCTCAAACATTCGATATGGGTATCGTGTAATTGGTTTTTGGGGATGCCGATTGCAAATCTGACATTATTTTTAAAATCCAAGATGGCGGATGCAACTTTTTCGCAAACATTCGATATGGGTATCGTGTAATGGGTTTTTGGGGATGCCGATTACAAATCTGACATTATTTTTAAAATCCAAGATGGCGGATGCATCTTTTTCTCAAACATTCGATATGGGTATCGTGTAATGGGTTTTTGGGGATGCCGATTACAAATCTGACATTATTTTTAAAATCCAAGATGGCGGATGCATCTTTTTCTCAAACATTCGATATGGGTATCGTGTAATGGGTTTTTGGGGATGCCGATTACAAATCTGACATTATTTTTAAAATCCAAGATGGCGGATGCATCTTTTTCTCAAACATTCGATATGGGTATCGTGTAATGGGTATTTGGGGGTGCCGAATGTGCCGATTGCTATTCTGACATTCATTTTAGAATACACGATGGAAGATTTTTTTTTCGCCGTTGTCAGTGATGTCCAAGATAAACATGGAAAGTAAAAATTAATTTGAAAAAGACGCATTGCCTGGATTTGAACCCAGGACCTCAAGCACGAGAAGTAAGGCCAAGGGGTCACCACGAAATTTTAAATTCATTATACTTATTTTGTTGCTAGTGTTTGCTGGCAAGTCTTTTACATGGGAAAATATTTATGTATTATGTATACTATATTTCTTTTAGTCTGTTCACAACATTTTAAGAGTTAGGTTGATAATACATCTGATAACTACGTCAATTTAATCATTTTATTAAATCATCATCAGCCTATTAATGTTCCCACTGCTGGGACACAGGCCTCCTCTCTGTGAGAGGGAATGGGCCGTAATCCACCACGCGGGCCCAGTGCGGATGGGTGGATGTCACATGTCTTCGAATTTTTGGTTCTAGGACATGCCGGTTTCCTCACGATGTTTTCCTTCACCGTTTTGAGAGCAGTGGTGATGAAATAATTTAGACAAAGTAAAGCGCCTGTCTGGGCTCGAACCCACGACCTACAACCTGTATGTCGCGGCCGATACCACTGGGCCACCGCTGCTCTCAATTTTCTTAAATAACTTACAATAACTATATTTTATTACGTTTTTAGGAAATGGTGACCAATAAAGATCCTTGCCCATACGTTGGTAAAAAACCTTTAGTTAGTGATGATATTCCATTCAACAATATCGATGTAAGTTAATTGTTCTTAGATACATTTTTAAATGTGCCTTACTACTAGTTTCTGCCCGTGGCTTAGGGACTACTTACAATTATCTTATTTTATTTCAGGATTCTTCAAAACATACGGATTCATATTCAAACATTTTGGTAGAAGAAGAAACTAAAGACAAAGCCGAGATCATAATAAATGGCAACAGAATAATGGATTTCGCATACCTCTATAAACAAATGCAATATATCGCATGAACACGTAACACGTTCTTCCATAATGCACCAGTGATTGAAAAAACAATCATGTTTTAAATGAGATTGATATTACCCTTCTTGTCTCTTTTCCATTTCCATTAGTTTTTAGGAAATGCCTTTGACTTCCCTGGAGATAGTTGTTCATTTACAGAGTTAGAAGCAATTTTTAAAATATGTCGTTTCTGTTACACTCTGTATAATAAATATACCACGTTTCCCTGGGTTTTGTGTAAGATTTTGTAAAATGGAAAAACACGCAAGGTATTACATTAGGTAAATAAATATTTTTTATTACAGACTGGTTTTACTATACAATACACCTACCCATCTAACTTACTAATCAACTATCCTAGCCTACCTACTTACCCAGTAAAATTCCCGGGCGTACAATCCACAACGCCAAAATTTCATCGCAATCGGATGAATAGTAACGGAACGGATAATGTATTACTATAGTACAAACAAACATTATTTTCTATATAATATAGATTATTAGATTTAATTATGGACTTTAATATGTACCTACATAAACATCTAAATAATCAATATTCGCCTTTTCAAGTCACTCAACACAACGCCTCAAATTTTAAAAATCCTAAGTTACCAACTTTTGTCGTGCAACTGCAAGCGGGACTCGAGCGAGCTTGTGATTGTGTGTGTGACGACGCACACGACTAGCGCGCTGTAGCAAATACCTAATTGCCGCGCGCCTCGTTCGCTCTGCGCGGTCTTAACAAAATAGATTTATTAAGAGAAAATGTAAAAATTAGTAAAGTAGCAATTAAGACAAAATTAAAAAAACATTATACATGATAGCAAACAGAACTAAATATGTACGTAAGATTAAACCATAACAGTATAATATTATATAAGTAGTAGATTTGTAAGTATGGTGGTGTATTGTGATGTAAAAGAGCGCCTCTCGCCATCAAACGTAAAAGTTTGGCGAGGTTAAGAATTAAGTAACTCTGTATTAAAATATATTTAAATAAAAAAAATAAAAAAAACTCAAGAATGGGAAAGCCACAGGAAAAGATGAGATCCCAATTGAAACCATACGTGCATTGAGAGAGCGTGGCGTTCATATCTTACACATCATTTGCAACAAGATATGGCTCACAGGTAAATGGCCCTCCGAGTGGGCTCACACCGTCTTTACTCCCCTTCATAAAAAAGGTTCCACGAAGAAGTGTAGTAACTTTCGACTTATTGTTTTAATAACACACGCCAGCAAAATAATGTTACACATAATAAACGAGCGACTGAAGGCATATTTGTCCAGAGAAATTGCGCCAGAACAAGCCAGATCTGTAAAAGGAAAAGGAACCCGCGAAAAAATTCTCATGGTTCGCCAAATCATTGAGAAGGCTCGAGAATTTAACAAGCCGACATACATATGCTTTGTTGATTTCTCCAAAGCGTTCGACTCAGTGAAATGGCCAATGTTTTGGAAAACTCTACTGGAAATGGGTACACCTCAACACCTCGTGCACATGCTCAGGGAGCTCTACGAAGGGGGAACAGCTTCAGTGCGGACAGATGACCTCCTCTAAAATAGTTTCCATCCAAGTGCGGGCGTGCGACAGGGATGCATAATATCGCTATTACTATTTAACGTCTACACCGAGCTTGTAATGCGAATCACTCAAAGATTGGACCGATGGTGTTTTGATTGGTGGATGCAAAATTGTGAACTTGCGGTACGCAGATGACACCACCTTATTTGCGAGTAACGCTGAACTTATGGAGGAATTGCTTCTCAGGATGGAGCGCATAATCCTCACGTTTGGTTTGAGAATAAACCGATCTAAGACCAAAATTATGATCGTGGACCGCGTCAACGACAACTCACCCGAAGTGACACGTATCGCGAACTGCGATGTGGTTCAGACCTGTGTCTACCTTGGGGCTTTGATCTCATACAACGGCGGCTGCGTAGATGAAGTGAAACGACGTATGGCCATGACCAGAACTGCGATGGAGAAGCTAGGAAAAGTGTGGAGGAATCGCAACACACAATTGAATGGGGAATACAATTGTATTCCCCATTTTTCTTTATGCAGCCGAGACGTGGACAGTGCGTGAGTTAGAAAGGGGGAAGATAAATGCTCTGGAGATGTGGTGCTGGAGAAAGATGCTCGGAATATCGTGGACGGATTTCCGAACTAACGTTTCCATACTCCAGGAACTCGGCATCACGCAGCGTTTGTCGAACGTAGTACAGTCGCGCATGGTGCAATACTTTGGACACGTCTCTAGGTGGGATGGCGAAAAGAGTGACAAGAAAAGGTGGAGGGAACCAGATCGCGTGGCAGGTCACCTATGCGCTGGCAAGCAACCAAGCTATTGCCCGCGACTTCGTCTGCGTAGCATTAGTACTTTGAATCTATTTTTTATATCGCGTTATACGTGTGTGGGCCGTCATATTTGAGAAATTATTAGTTTACCATACAAACTTCTACCCCCCACCCCTCTCCACCCCCTAAAGGATGATTGCTGGGATAAAAATGAATCCTATGTCCTTCCCAGGGTCTCAAACAATCTCCATACCAAATATCATCTAAATCGTTTTAGCGGTTTAAGCGTGAGAAGGTAACAGATAGACAGACAAACAGAGTTACTTTCGTATTTAGTAACCGATTAAACATTGGAGAAAGATAGAGTACTTTTTATCTCGGCAGTATGTTCTCTTGGCATAATTTCCAACATTCACGCGGGTGAAGCCGCTGGCAGAAGTTTGTTTGATCATAAAAAGCCTTGACCAAATTCTGGAAAAGTGTGTCGTCGTTTTGTGGGCACAATTCTCCTGTTATATTTGGGTGACCTAGTTCACACACTGACACGCCCATTTAATTGACATATATGATTCATAACTGTAGGTAAAACAGTTAATGAAGGTTGCAGTCAAGGCCGACGCAAAGTCCGTCTGTCGTCACGGGTCGTTGACACTGGCTAGCTTGACCCTATTCTCTGTTACGTAATAATGTCGTATTGTTCTACTCTCTACAATGATGCAATATTTTATAGTAGTTTATGCAACGGTCACATATAATAGGTGTCAATAAAACACGAGTGTGGGTTTATCACTCGAGGAGAAGCCGAGTGTGATAATAGTATCACACAAGTGTTTTAATACCTAATTATATGCCGTTGCATACACTATTTCATCTTCACTCATACGGTTGAAATAAAACAAACTTTTCAGATATTTTCAAAATGACTCTACTTTCACCAATATCTGTCAATTAAATATTATAACAATTGACATCAAGCACCCCACGCTTTTTTACAATAAAATGTTTTTTTTTGTTAATCACACTATTCTTTATTTAAATTTATTGAAAAGTATTTTCTACTTTTTAGTTTGGTTTTCTGTTAAAGCGTGTTTTTTTAGTTTTTTAAACAACTAGTTTTTTAAGTGTCTGCCCGCGGCTTCACCGTTCAAAGTTCAAAAAAAAATCTCCGATCGCTTCAAACTTTACAAGATTATCCTCTGGGTCAATCTTAAGATTCCCTGCAAATTTAATTAAATTTGCTCCAGCCGTTTTGGAGACTATAAGGAACATGCTAATGCATGCATGCATGCTAATTTGTACCTATAGTGAATGCCAACCTTTATTTTGTATTGTGCGTTTAGTTTGTGCAGAATAAACAATTTTTCTTTCTTCTTTCTTTCTTTTTTCATACTTTCGCTTTTATTTAAATATATTATTTTTTCTATCATGTTGGCAGGGCTTTAGGGAACGTAGAAATGGCGTACTAAAAAGTTTAATAGGCCTTGACAATTGACATCACCAATCACCACCAGTTTAAATTATTTCAAGAGATTCATCAGCGATAATTATGTTGTTAGACGGCGGTGTGCTCACAGGGCGGTTTCCTTTGATTTTTGATGCCACGCAGCTTGCGGTATTTTCAAAGGGCGTCTCTATTTAGGCCGTTGTACTTAAGTAGGTATCGTCATTAGTGGGAGGCTCTTTAAATCACTGCTAGGGATGTCTATTATTAATTTCAATTTCAATTCTTAGTATCTTCAGTTTCTTAATAAATTCGAGAACCCTTATTGTTACTGAAAGGAGAATAAGATACAATCAAATTTAATCATTCTGTCTCGATTCAGAGAATCACAGACACCATTAATGTAGGTGTTTTTCTGACTGAGTAATATATACAAGTACAACCAGTGTTGCGAACAAACGTTTCGTTACCCTTTTTTGCAACACAACGTCAGCTTGCTGTAATTTGATTTGACTGTTTTCGATTGAGTTTAAATGACGTTGACAGATGACTTGTAAAATCCTGTTTGCCAAGAAAAGACGTGTCGATTTGGCTTTGGGCAGATTTTGTTTGAAAACTGATAAATAACGATTCAATCGTGCACCGGAATTGTGTCCCCATCCGCGAGTGGTTTTGTGCGGCGCCGGTGCATAGGTTTTTGTGTATATTTCGCGCGCAGCGAGTTATTTTGTGTCGACAACGTGCCGGTGCCTGGTGGACGCCGGCGCCTCTGGTCCGGAAGCCGTCGGTTATCCCTCATCTTCCTAATATTATATATATTTTCCCCCTTACACCTCGACCGGATGTTCTCCTCATCAACATCACGAGGATACCGGTAAATACCCCGTTTATGTACCACCTTCCACCTGTCTGACAGGAATAGGTATCTCAACCAAACCCCTAGCTTTCCACTGCTGCGGATCGCAGTTTCGTGGGTACTACTGGTCCTGGTTGGATCCAGCAGTCGCAGCATTGCTCATGGGCCACAGTGTTCGGTTCTTGGCTTTGTGATCCGAAGGCCTGTACTAAACAAACAGTCATCCCAAAATTCCCAGTCATCGTGAGACAACGAAAAGATGCTTATGATTGATGATGAAATCATTGAGATCTTTGTTATAACGGTGCAGTACACTGTATTTATTTCTGCATAAGTACTTGTGAAGTTTTAAGAAAATATTGAGCAATAGTAAGCTGACTTTCCTTATATTTTTTGTCTGAATTGAAATTCCCTCTGTGCCAGTAGTCACGTATGTTCAGGATAAAATAATTTATAAATAAATATAAATAAGTATGGAGTGTCAATCATACACACATGATGTAATCTGATAGTTGTTTATCTAGCCTTCAAATATCAAAAGAATATATGTTTAGTGTCTACTAATTATAATAATAATGAGGCAAGAAATATAAAAAAATATATATATGGTGGTTAAATATGCTAACTCTCCACATAGTAGACGAAGGTCACAATTCGTAACATAAACAAACACATGGGGAATCACCATAAGAAAACTACGATGTTGCCAGCAGCTAGTAGTTATTTTTTGGGATTCCACGTTTTCGTTACAGATTAGAAGATAAAATGTATGTGCTCATTTTTAGTAGCTACACTCTTATCTTATAGATAAGAAAAAGTACCTCTTCAATTAAGACGCCTAAACCAGATTTCGCGTAGGTGAAGGTTACAATCCGGTACAAAATTAGAAACATGGGTATTCACCATCAGAAAACTACGGTGTTGCCGGCCGTTAGTGTAAAAGAAATTAAATCTCTTTATTATTTTTGACACTAGCGGCTAGCAATAGTGTAGTTTTTCTATGGTGATTCTCAGGTAGCGTAACAGATAAGAATATAAAAATTCACGTGCTTATTTTAATCCGTCCGAATAGGGTAGTTGACAAAAAATAACTGACGTACAAAAACATCAGTTAGATAACCTAAAAATATTGGACACGTGTTTTTCTTTTGCCACGTAACAAAAAATAACGACGTTACAGTGCATTGAAATATCGTGTGACGTCACGGTGTGCTACACTTTATACTGGCAAAGTGACGTCCCACTCTTGATCTTTGATGCGCTTTATCTTTGTAAGTAAATTATTATTTATTGGATCCGTATTTATGGCTACCTAAAAACTACCGACCTCCAAATAAATCTTAGCAGAAGGTGTGTTATTAGTTGTCTACCTCTTTCACAGATTAACGGACCGATGTCATATTTTTGCATAGAGTTCCATATGTTATTTTTTATCCCGGAAATTTGCGTGGTTCCGGTGGGAATCTTCATGACATGTGTGAAACCATCATCACTGCTTTTAGCAAACCCGTACTAACCTATTTTTATCCGACTACGGCGAAGCAAATGGGAGGGTTATGTTTTTGACCGGTATGTGTGTATATATGTTCATCTGTTCTCTCATAACTTCTAAACGACTTGTCATAATTAGACAAATGAGGTGTCATTGGAAGCGTCTTGTTTGTCCGCTGGTCTATATATACCCGATATATTTCGAATAGTGTGTACATAACAATTTCAGATAAGAATATTTTCTTGTTTCATACTTTTTATAGCGTGATTTTTCAGTAGTCGGCGGGTTTTAGTTTTTGAACTTATTTTTTTTAGGGTACCGTACCCAAAGGGTAAAAACGGGACCCTATTACTAAGACTCCACGATCCGTCTGTCTGTCTGCCTGTCTGTCTGATTTTCACCAGGCTGTATCTCATGAACTGTGATAGCTAGAAAGTTGTAATTTTCACAGATGATTTATATCTGCTGCCGCTACAACAACAAATACTAAAAACAGAATAATAGTTATTTGTTATACAAGAGTGCAAAGTTGCTTTTTAACCGCGAGCTCAATTTTGATGACCGAGCAAGCGAAGGATACTAAAATTGCTCGTGATTCAAAAATTAGAATCCTGATCGTTAGCGAGGGAATCAAAAGAGAACGAGGTGAAAAATCTTTGTACTCGAATGCAACACATAACTTTTCATCCCACCTTAGCGAGGAAATGACTAAATGCAAAAAAAAAATATTATCTTTAGGCTTGCGCTTGACCACTATCTCACCTGATGGTAAGCGATGATGTGGTCGACGGTGAAGCACGCTTGCCTAGAAAAAAACCCATTCACTCTTGACTTAAAGACCCCTAGATTGTAGCTATCGGGAAACACAGACTCGGGCAAGGAATTCCACTCCTTAGCTGTGCGCATAATAAATGTTTCTCCAAAACGTTTTGTGCGTATAGGTGGGATAATGTCCACCATGTACCGATGATGCATTGCCGTACGTCTGTTAGTCCGATGTTGGAACGGGCTGGGCGGAATCAAATCATGCAATTCCATCGCACACTCCCCGAAATGTAATCGATAAAAAACTGACAAACTGGCAACTCGGCGACGATGTTCAAGGCTCTGGAGCTTTGACTTGTCCAGTGCCTCATTGCCGTTGAGTTTCTTGGCCCGGTTTTTAATCGACTCTAGTGCATCAAGCTGGTATTTGACAGATCCGTCCCAGAGATGAGAACAGTACTCCATGCACGATCGAACTTGCGCTTGATACATGTTGAGCAGCTGTTCCGGCGTGAAGTACCTTCTCACCTTCGCAAGGATCCCCAACTTTTTGGCAGCCAGCTGAGCCTTTGCCTCAATGTATGGCTCAAAATTGAGAGTCGATGTCAACGTAACGCCAAGAAGCTCAAGATGGTCCGTTATTGGCACGGTTACATCACGGAAAGTTGTGAGCCGGGTGAAATTGGCTCCTTTTAGCGGAAAAAGACACGCCTGGGTTTTAGCAGCATTAAACATGACCAGATTGGCATCGCCCCATTCGGAAACTGCCTGCAAGGACAGGTTCAAACGCTCCACCATGGCCTCACGGAGAGACCGGAGGCCATGGTGGAGCCGGCCCGGTGGCCCGTGCGTTGGACACATTTACAATCACAAGATACTTTTATTTCAGTTTAAGTATTAACTACTACATTATGATAGATAAGTATTACAGAATAATCTTTAAATTATAACAAATAATACTTATGTATAATTAAGAAAAAATTAAAGTATTTAACGTTGCTACAGTTAACAGGTTCACTGTCCAGGCTCCAGAGTGGGAATGGTCCATAAGTCCAGTTATGTCCTGCCTGTGATGATGTGTCCTGCCAAGTCCGCATTAAATACGAGCCTTTCTCCTTACGTCCACAGTGTCAGATGACTTAGAAATTGTACGGGCGAACATACTACATACTTTCTGTGGACTGATATGGAAGTCTCTCTACAGACCGTATGTGGTCTGTGGACAGTGAACCTGTCAAGTTGGGTGTAATATTTTTGTTAGGTACTGTAATGTTAGTGTTTGTTACTTGTGTACTGTTTTTAGTCCGGTCAATTTAGACATAAAATAGTGATCAAATAACAAAAATTCCCGGAAAGCCAAACATTGGTGGAGAGCTGGGGTTTACCATTACAAATAAAGTTTTAAAAATCCCCATCGATCCTATGTGTGCTACAAAAGTTATTCAGGGTCAAAGGTCCAAATTTGAGGTTTTTTTGATTTTTTCGAAAACGGTAACTTTCCCAAAAAAAACCTCAAACCAAAGTTGTAGATCTTAAAATTGTCTACAAAAATGGTCCTGATAATTTTTTTCCTAAGAGTTACCATTCGTGAGATATCGCGATTTTAAGAGTCACATTATACATGATATGCACACATTTCCACGCCACCTGTGAGGTAGTGTACTCGGCGCGTTTTTGTTACCGTGGTTTTCCCTGTAGGCCTACTTTTTTTCAAACATGGTTTAAACATGGCTAGGCAATCAACTGAACCCAGAAGACTGGGGTTGAAAATTGATAGATAATACCTTCAAACCGAGATATTTTTCGTAGCTCGATCTTTTTATTATGTCATTGTTTATAATAAGAGGCGGGAAGTCTGGTAATGGTTTGTTTTTTGCGGTGAAAATCATGTATGTTGTTTTGGACGTGTTTATTGTAAGTAAATTATATTTAAGTTTTGGCTCCTTTAGCTAGTCGCCACGTGTTAAACATATCGTACTGTTTCAAATACTCCCAGCGTAATTGTTTAGGGAGAAAGCTCATTTTGCGCATTGGCGTCACATAAACATGCTCGTCGTTAGAATCCATTTTAGATTTTTCACTTGTTTTCAAGTTTCTTGTTTTTAACCTAAGGTTTTAACAATATGACGTGAAAAGAAAATGGCGCGCGCAAAGCAAATTAAAAAAAAAGTACACCAAGAAGGTTCCGAGTCTGAGTTTTTAACAAATTAGAAAAGTCTGTATGATAAATTCGGCACCTTGGAGGTGGTAGAAGTAAATACATCGGTATAATGATGTTTGAAGCACACGATGTTCTAAATTCAATTTACTTTATCCTCTAGCGGATAAAAACGGCTTTTGCACTCGGATATCGAAGAGCAAAAACACTCTTGCCGAGATGGGGGGATGAAAATAAACTTTATTTCTGTGGCTTTTAGAGATACTGGCTTATAATAATCACACGACAATAACCATCAAATAATCTGTGTTCTCGCTCTTCATGGAGAACGGTCGAATGCCGAAGAACGAGATCGGAGGCAAGCTCTTCCAGCGGCTGCAGTTCCTCGTGAGGGACTGGCCCTTCCCGTACGCCCATCCCTACGGAGCCGTTGGGGGTGAACAGCTGCTAAAGAAACGGCTGACGGTTAGATTTTTATTAGTACTGAGGAGATTATGGGTTCGAGATTATGGACAAAATACATACTTATAGATTGTAGTCGTACTTTGACTTTGCTTTGCGGAGTAAATTAATTTAAGATTTCATACATAAGGATTAAATTGCAATATTTGACTTGTCAATCAAGTAAAACATAACAGGTCGGTATACAGGAAAGCAATGTTATCTGAACTTCGTTTGCGTTTGTTTTAGTTTCCTCATTAACGAAATTGCAACCAGGAAATGTACCTATCAAGTATTTTTAGGAATGTCGAAATCCCCACGTGAGTTATTTGGAATAATTACATCGCATACGTTCGAAGAAAACCGTTCCGTTCTTGTGTTGTAACGTTCATCGACTATTTATACTGCACCATCGCCTACTCGGTACTTCCATAGAACAGGTAAATCATAGAGAAGTGAAATTTATTTTCGATAGTCCGTGGCCACAGATCACAGAAACAACAGTTCTATGATATGTCCGTGGCATTAATTTGTGGTTCACTAAGGCGATTGGCACACTGCACCGCATTACGCAGCGTAGCGCGGGAGTGTGTTGAGCGGGTGTGCATAGCGCGGGAGTGCGTAGCGCGGCAGTACGTATCGCGGGAGTGCTTAGCGCGGGAGTGCTAAGCGTGGGAGTGCGTATTCTTACGTTGCTTAAAAGTATCTCTCTTTGCTTTGAAAATACGCGTAGTGCAACACACAGAAAATGCAGTCACGACACGGTGTCGTGACTTCTTCGCCACGCACCCTGCAGCGAGTCGCGGACAGTCTAACGCAGTGGATGGCCAAACACGGACCCGCGACTCCTTTCGTATCCTGGCCGAACAGAAATTTAGAAGGCCTTCAAAACGAGTGATAGAGAGACTTGGCTCAAAAACCTCGCACGTATATCTTGCGCGAAATTCAATGCTTAAATTATTCTAGTACAGTTTGGCGATTACGTCATACGACTCTGATGTAAGAAATAACTATTTAACACCTAGTTCAAAAAATTGTTTGCACAGCCTCTTTGCTTTCTAGATTATTATTATCTTAAGATAAGATAAAATGTATGAGGCATCACCTTGTTTGTTTTCTGTTATCTTTTTCGGCCATTTCTCGGAAAAATAAGAATCTTTATTTTTGCATAGCGCGCATTTCCGCGCGTTATCATTTGATACATATGAATTTTTCACTCTTTAATACCAAAATACCTACGATCTTACACGTCATTTATGAAAACCATAACCACGACATAGTTTGAGCGTCTGAATCAGAGGTCTGAATTGAGTATTTGGATTTAAGAACGTGTCAAAGTTGACAGGTTTTTAAGCCAGAGTAAAATTTGACAACTTCTCAACTTATACATTTGGTATAGAAAGTTTATAGATAATCTGTAGGTAGGTCACTAAGCCACCGTCTTACCTGGAGCTACCAGGTAAGACGGTGGCTTAGTGATCACGTGCTGCCATGCACAGCGAGGCTCAGGGGAGACACTTCCAGCCTACCCAGGGACTTGCCCTAACAGGCGTTGCTCAGAGAGGGTTCCGGAGTAGTCTTTTCAAAATCAAAATATATTTTTTTTATTAAAAAAGGGCTATAAAGATGATTGAAAAACATTGTGAAAAGTCTAACTAAAAGAGAAAAAAAAATGAGATTGAGAATAGTTAGAGACATCCATATATTTGTGCCGTTTATGAGTTATGGCCCCTTCCAAGTGCTTTGCTTAGTGAGTTAAAAAGCCTACACTCACTAACCTTTCTACAAAAGTCCGGGCGCCTTTTGCAGGTATCCCAATGTAAAAAAAAAAAATAACTAACACGTTGGATACCTAGCTTTAAGACCAGTGAGACAATCAAACAACTCTGTGACCTTCACACATAACTCATTTACATTTGTCATTTTATTGCTTGTCTGCTAATAGCGTAGGTATTAGGTATGCATGCGTTTATTTTATTTAAATAAATAATAAAGAATTTTTGAAAAACCTTCGTTAGCGAAAAAGGTATAAAGCTTCGCAGTTAATTGTAAGAAAAATGAGTCCGATATAGACTCTGATGTCAAAGTATGTAACGCATAAATGCGTTTTCGCGAGAGAGACACTTGATCCTGTTTTCACTGTTGGTATTATTTTTATACTAGCGACCCACCCCGGCTTTGCCCGTGACACAAAACCTTCTTCGTTTCTCACTCTTTCTATTAGTGAAAACCAAAGTAGTTTTGGAGTTTATCGCGAACAGACGCGGCGGGGACTTTATTTTATAACTAGCTGTGCCCGCGGCTTCGCACCCGCCATCAGTCCGCCATCCGCCAACCCTACCCTACTTACCTTCCTGCCTACCCTACATACCTACATACTACTACACTACATCAGTGTTACCAACCTTTACCAAAAAAAATCCCCAATTTTTTCCTGAATTTCCCTAAAAATCCCTAAATAAAATTTATATGTAGCTCATAAAATAAAACGTTACAACATTTTATTGAATATATAGAATCAGATAAAGTTGTTAATTATTTTCAGAACCGCATCATCATCCTGTACCTCGTTTTCGTTTGACGTCTCATTTTTGAAGTCATACATACGTACGTTGCAGTTCTTGATCATGTCCACAGTATGATCAAGTTTTACTCACGATCCATAATCCCGATTTAAAGAAAAGCGTACCACCATGATACTCTGTACCATTACGGATAAAACTTAGGTAAAGTGATATAAAGACATATCGTGCGTGCCTTTCTAAGCACAAAACTAAAAACACACGCTTTGTTTTCGATTTTTCAAGTTTTGTTTGAAATCCCTAAAAAAATCCCCAAAAATTTTCAGTCCCTAAAAATGTCCCTTTTAAGATAACACTACAAGTCTCTAAATTTAGGGACAAAATCCCTAAGTTAGGAACCGTGCACTACATACCAATTTTTTTCTAGTGTCATTATTTCGCGTAGAATCTTAACACCGTGATTCAGAAAATGACTTTAAATGCACAACGCCATCTATCGAATAGCGAGTTCAACTGTCCGAGTAACTGAATTGCGTGTGCTGTGATAATTTTACTTCTTGAACACTTTAAATTCATCTAACTTTTGATAGAGTGAATCGATTGCGATGAAACAAAAACTAAGTAATTCTTCAAGTAACGCACAATTTTTATGTATAAAAGTTATCTACATTGGCTTCATGCATTTCACGTGATGCGTGCACAAATAAACAGACAAACAGACAAAAATTCCAAAAATGCTGGAAATGGGTTCTGTTGGTTATCCTTTAACACCCTGTCTATTTTTTTTTTAAATGTTTTCGATGTACAAAAATAATTTTTCTACAGATTTATTATATGTATTGATTGATGATATGTATTGATATTTATACATATATTTGTCTATAAACTGATTATACGATAAATATTTTGAGTGTTATGTATGGTAACAACTACCTACCACATACAACGTATATGACAGACGACACGTAGTGCATGGTGACAAAAAATATTCAGTGCCGTAATCATAAAGCAAGCTGACTTAAGCAAGGTATCATTGCAGCTGATCGATCTGATAATAGCTCCACCCAAACAACTCATAGAAAATCCTATGACAATCGAATTGGTGTTCGGTGATGCATAACAATTATTTCTATCGGGGATTGTCCATAGGTACTACAAATATGACATCACGGCTGAATTCCACGGAGGGCAACCTAGAAGTCTTTGTCAGCCACATTTGGTAAAAGTTTGTGCAACATTAAGGCAACAATTTCAAACATGCTGCTGCAACATTGCTGTGCAACATACCATTGTATACAACGTGTAACAGACCAAACGTAAAACCTTAAAAGTGGTCATTGTAGTCATCATATGAACAAATTTGGTTTATAAATTTATTTGTTGAGTGAATTGCGTCCATACGGAAAAGTAGCTTGTTTTGGAAAAGAACGGACAAGAAACATCAAAAATACTCTTTTAAAAAAAATGGGTTTTACAACCTTTACATCATACATTAATACGGTCATATTATGTGAGGACAATGCACCCAGAATAACACTACATACTATTAATACGTATAGGCATAAAGTATTAAAAGCTTTAACAGGTAAATTCATTCATTTGATAAACAGGAACATGGTTCTCACATATTTACAAATATAGCAAAGCTTGGGCAAAATTATTTCGTATCTACAGATGTCCGATTGTTCTCCTCTACAGGTCGCATTTCTCAACCAGTTCTCGTGAAATTTTGTGAGCAGGTTCGATAATTATATAGATTGCTCGATTAAGTTAAGAACTGAATCAACAAAAAAAAAAAAAGTCAGAGTCGCGAGGTCTTCACCTCGCAGGGCCCGTAGTTATTTTCTTGGTACGATTTATTTATACAGAGGCGGCATTAAACCAATGTGTTCCGCGCCCGCATACCTCAGCAACACAATTCCCAATTCTAGTGATATAAATATGCCTAGCCTTTTCTGGGGTCGGCTTCGTGTCGAAACGGATTCAGCTGATTACCCTTCTGACCTCTACACACAACCTAGTTACCGGATTATCCCGATAACGTCAGATATTTTGGCTTCTGACTACCGTCACGACTGTCAAAGATCTTCAGATGACAGCCAATGGCTTCACATGTTTTCTGAGGCACAGAGGATCCTCGGTATATAATGGATGGTGACTCGTGACGGTGACCACGGACATTTTCCAATTGTAACTTTGCATCAAAATATCATAGGTACGCTAGCGGACGCCTCGCGGTTTCATCCGCGTAGTGCCCGTTCCCGTGGGAATATAGGGATGTAAAGTAGCCTATGTCACCCGGGGATAGTGTAGCTTCCCAACGGTGAAAGAATTTTTGAAATCGGTCCAATAGTTTTTAAGTTTATTCGTTACATACAAATCATTCCTCTGTATAATATTAGTATATAGAAGTATAGATAAGTTGCGATGCAGTCTCTTTCCTGATGGTGCGATGCAATACGATTTATGTATATCACACCGTTAAGCGATTTTTACTAAAGATAATTGCACGTATATTCACATGCACGCATTGCGATGCAATTCGACCGATGAGCACTTGTTTTTTAGGGTTCCGTACCCAAAGGGTAAAAACGGGACCCTATTACTAAGACTCTGCGATCCGTCTGTCTGTCTGTCTGTCTGTCCGTCTGTCACCGGGCTGTATCTCAAGAACCGTGATAGCTAGACAGTTGAAATTTTCACAGATGATGTATTTCTATTGCCGCTATAACAACAAATACTAAAAACAGAATAAAATATTTTTTTAAGTGGGGCTCCCATACAACAAACGTGATTTTTTTGCCGTTTTCTGCGATAATGGTACGGAACCCTTCGTCCTCCGACTCGCACTTGGCCAGTTTTTATAATAAATACTTGCGCGATATCGCCTATCGACGCAATTCCGCGCCATCGGGAAAGGGCATTCAGTCCAGCGATCACATTGCTGACTGACTGACTTATTTTTTACTAGGGCATGAGCTATTTGCAAAATATTCGTGTGACGACGACGGCCAGAACCGAGTCGTCAATTCGTCACGCTGAAAAAAAGAAAAGTTAAGACTGAAAACACATTTATTTGACACAAGCCTGAGCACCCCCACAAATTTGCCTGGGGCTGGTTACTTGGGGCCTGAGTCACCCACGTCCGTAGGAGTGTACCCCATTCCGATACCCTACACGTGGTCCCCGGGTGGTGCAAATCAGGTGACACCAAATGGTGGTAGGCTTCGGCCGAAGGCTTGCGACCACCCACCGGGCAAAGACGTACCGCCAAGCGGCTTAGCCGTGTTCCGGTACGATGCTCGGTGTAGCCACAAGAGGAGTTGGGTCGAGATAGCTGTTCCACTGCAGGCTGACCAGCCTGACGCGCGCTGATATGGACGTATCGGGAGACTGGTCGCGGAGGGTAGCGGGATCCGAGGCACGGTGCGCCGCTGGCCGACCGTAGGTAGTTGGGAGCCCAAGTAGTGTGCCAGCCACACATGAAAGGCTGCCCCGCCAACTGTCGAAAAATCCCGGGATGCGCCATCGTGCTGGTTGGCGACCAGATGGGGAGGGCCCGATGGACATTCCGGGGGGGCTCGGGCGTCCCCGCAGTCTGCGGACTAGTGCCCCAATGATGCTGTCCTTTCAGTGCGGGTCTGAAGGTTAGCAGCGTGTTCTCCATTCACTCTTATAAAATATTATGGCAAGGAAAAGGATGAATAGATTTGAACAGCGGCTGCACTCCTTCCCCCTCAAAGTGCACCTCACCAACATTCGAGGTCTGCACTCAAATCTCTCTGCAGTCCACTACCACCTGGAGACTGAGAAACCAGCGCTGTTTTTTCTTATGGAGACGCAGATAGCGAGTCCGTCAGACGCGTCGTACCTATCATACCCAGGGTTTACCCTGGAGCACAATTATAAACCGCGCGCGGGTGTGTGTATGTACGCCCGTGACGACACTTGCTATCGGCGTCTCCGTAACCTTGAGGACTCAAGATTTTCAACGCTGTGGGCTCTAGTGGACACAGGCCTGGATAAAATTATCTACGCCTGTGTCTACCGCTCGCACAGCGGAGATCAGGAGACATCCAGGCTCACAGAGTACCTCAGTGAGGCGGCTGATGCGGCACAGCAACGGTACCCTTCCGCCCAATTAGTGTTACTGGGGGACTTTAATGCCCACCATCAGGAGTGGCTCTTCCCATACCAGTGCACTGACCATGCTGGACGGGAGATGCGTAAGCTTTCGCTAACGCTAAACCTCACCCAGCTGGTCCAGGGGGCAACGAGGGTACCGGATGTTGATTCGCACACAGCGAATTGCTTGGACCTTCTGCTGACAACAGATCCAGACAGATACTCTGTGTCGATAAGTTCACCCTTGGGTAGTTCCGACCACTGTCTGGTGAAGTCTGTGTCCGTCTATTCCCCGCCCGATCCCAGCCCAAGAGGCACCCGGCGGGTTTGGCGGTACAGGTCAGCAGATTGGGATGGCATGCGTTCTTTCTTCGCTTGCTATCCTTGGCAGCCTACTTGCTTTTCTTCGGCTGATCCTTCGTCGTGCGCGGACGCCGTTACTGATGTGTTGCGTCAGGGGATGGAGTACTACATTCCGTTCTCTGACATAACGATTTCCAGCGTTGACCGGCCATGGTTTGGCGCCGAATGTCATCGCGCCGACGCGCTTAAACATGAGGCGTACCTGGCATGGGTCAGCGCTCGATCGCGTAAAGCGAGTGACGTGGGTCAGAAGAAGAAAACCTACAACAGGGCTGCCAAGTCCTGCAAGAAGGTGTTGCGTGGGGCTCGATTCGACCACATTGGCCGAATAGGGGCCAAACTTGCTTCTTACCCAGCAGGTAGTAAAGCGTTCTGGTCCCTGGCTAAGTCGGTCGAGTCGAACTTCTGCCGTCCCTCACTACCACCACTGCTGAAACCCGATGGGTCACTGGCTCACACCGCTGAGGAGAAGGCAAATTTGTTTGCCTCTCTTTTTGCGGAATCTTCGCGTCTGAATCCTGGTGATTCGCGGCCCCTCCTTCTCCTGATGGGTGCGAGACGAGTATGTCGGACATTCGCATCCATCAAAAGGACGTCCGTAGGGTGCTGCGCAACCTCGACGTGAACAAGGCTAGCGGCCCTGACGGCATACCAGCTATAGTTCTTAGAACCTGTGCGCCTGAACTGTCTCCGATCTTGACACGCCTATTCCGCCTTTGATATGAGACTGGAACAGTGCCGAATGCTTGGAAGCAAGCCAACGTACAGCCCGTGCCCAAGAAGGGCAGTCGAGCTGACCCAGCCAACTACAGACCCATCTCTGTAACATCCATACTCTGTAAGAGTATGGAGCGTGTACTTAACACTAAGCTCCTGGCATACCTAGAAACTAACGATATCCTTAGCGACCGCCAATACGGCTTTCGCCGAAATCGGTCTACTGGGGATCTTCTAGCGTATGCCATTCACATATGGAGTGAGGCCATCGAGAGGCATGGGGAAGCGCTTGCCGTCTCCCTCGACATCTCGAAGGCTTTCGATAGGGTCTGGCACGAAAGTCTTATTGGTAAGCTTCCTTCATTCGGTTTGCCCGGTGGTCTGTGTGATTGGATTGCAGACTTCCTGAGAGATCGGTCCATTCGAGTGGTTATCGATGGCTGCTCTCCGGACCAATTGGATATTAATGCCGGGGTCCCTCAGGGGTCCGTACTCTCAGCAACATTGTTCTTGTTGCACATTAACGATCTGCTGAAGCCCGGCACCTTTGGGTATGCAGACGACAGCACTGTTGCTGAGAGATACTTGTCCAACGCACGGGCTACCGGGCCGCAGATCCGGTCTCTTCGTGAGGCCATGGTGGAGCGTTTGAACTTATCCTTGCAAGCAGTCTCCGAATGGGGCGATGCCAATCTGGTCAAGTTTAATGCTGCTAAAACCCAGGCGTGTCTTTTCTCCGCTAAAAAGAGCCAATTTCACCCGGCTCCAACTTTCCGTGATGTAACCGTGCCAATCACGGACCATCTTGAGCTTCTTGGCGTTACGTTGACATCGACTCTCAATTTTGGGCCATACATTGAGGCAAAGGCTCAGCTGGCTGCCAAAAAGTTGGGAATCCTTGCGAAGGTGAGAAGGTACTTCACGCCGGAACAGCTGCTCAACTTGTATCAAGCGCAAGTTCGATCATGCATGGAGTACTGTTCCCATCTCTGGGACGGATCTGCCAAATACCAGCTTGATGCACTAGAGTCGATCGAAAAGCGGGCCAAGAAACTCATCGGTAATGAGACACTGGTCAAGTCAAAGCTCCAGAGCCTTGAACATCGTCGCCGAGTTGCCAGTTTGTCGGTATTTTATCGGTTACATTTCGGGGAGTGTGCGATGGAATTACATGATTTAATTCCGCCCAGCCCGTTCCATCATCGGACTACCAGACGTACGGCGATGCGTCATCGGTACATGGTGGACATCCCACCCATACGCACAAAACGTTTTGGGAACACTTTTATTATGCGTACAGCTAAAGAGTGGAATTCCCTGCCGGAATCTGTGTTTCCCGATAGCTACAATCTAGGGGTCTTTAAGTCAAGAGTTAATAGGTTTCTTCAAGCGCAAGCGTGCTCTATCGTCGACCACATCATCGCTTACCATCAGGTGAGATAGTGGTCAAGCGCAAGCCTATTGATAATTAAAAAAAAAAAAAAAATTAAAACCGGCCAAGCGCGAGTCAGACTCGCGCATGAAGGGTCCCGTATCATTATCACAAAAAACGGCTAAAAAAAAACGTTTGTTGTATGGGAGCCCCACTTAAATATTTATTTTATTGTGTTTTTAGTATTTGTTGTTATATCGGCAACAGAAATACATCATCAGTGAAAATCTAAACTGCCTAGCTATCGCTGTTCATGAGATACAGCCTGGTGACAGACGGACAGAGAGATAGACGGACCGCGGAGTCTTAGTAATAGGGTCCCGTTTTTAACCTTTGGGTACGGAACCCTAAAAAAGAAAAAAAATTACTAAACAACAATAATATAAAAAACAAAAAACAGTATAAAAGCAAATACGCTGCTGAAGTAAGCTTGACGCACACTCGGTTTGGTCTCGGTTCCCAGGCGCATGTGTGCAAAAACATTATTATTTACTGCTTTAAAATAGATTTAACTGCTGTACGAGTATTCGCCCTTAGCATATGGTGTACTCTGTCGCAAATTATGTTTGCCGGATAAGTTTTATTATAGTAAAAATAATGTATCTCATTACCTAACATAAGCTAAAGTAAAAGGGTATTGACAGTGAACGGAAATAAACATGGAAGCATTCCTAGCTTTAAAAAATGACCCAACGCAAATTGTGCCCCGGTGGGCGGGGCTTACCGATCGTGCCGCTCACGCTTTTAGTTCGTCCGCAGTAGGCAACAGCGGCGGTCGACTAATATTTACTGTTTTTCGCGTGTTAATTATTTAAAAATGCCTTCTTGTGCAGTGAAGCGGTGCATAAATAAATCACATTTGCATAACAAGAATGTTGGAATTAGATTTCACGTGTAAATACATCGCTATTCATATTTCTATAAAAAATGAAGTATGCCACGAAATCTATAGGGATGATGTTATGCCAACCAAACAATTAACTTTTTTACCTGACAATAATGGCAAATATAATTTGATTACAACCTAAGGAACAATACACGCCATTTTTTTTTTCTATGGGGACGGCACTATGCAAAATATACCAAGTTATTGTAGGTACATAAAAGTTCCTTTAACAGCATGGAGAAAATAGATATCGTTGCTGTATCTTTATCTTTTCTAATATATTTTTGACCGTTCCAAAAAGATATATTTTTAATACAATAAAAGATGGTTCTTTAACACGAATTGCCGTAGGATTTGACTGGTAGAAATCATCACGCGAAAAAGCGTTCATACTTCTATGCGATATCCTTCTTTCGAATTTGGTCAAAATATAAATCCAAAATGGCAGCTGCGAAATCTTTCATATTTTTCATCATGGGTTTAGTTTTCGAGGATGCTAAAGTCGATTGTGAGGCTAAAATAATCCAAGATCGCAAAAATAAAAAAAAAATGTTTTTGTTTAAATCATACGTGAGAAGGAACTTTGTTCCTGACGGTGGTAACCTGATCACACACGTTTATTTATGCTTCTATATTTTCTTTCATATTACTTTAATACCATCACTATCATAATTAATAATTGCGTTGCACCATATTGCATAAAGAATCCCGGGCGACGCGATTGGTGGACGCAGTGGCGTCGTAGAAATGTCGTTAGCGGCCTATACGTTAGATGGTAATTTAAACCCAAAACTTAAGTAAATAAGGTCTATTTTTTACTGTGCATCATGAGTTGTAATAATATTGTTTGTGTACTTTGGCTAGTTTGGCGAATCAGTTGCGGGGTTTCGATGTGTGAGTTTGTTTGGGATTTTGTGTCAGGATGCGCGTTAAGTTCCTTCGAAGTAATGCTTCCATGTTTATTTCCGTTCACTGGGTATTGAGCAAGGATAGCTATCTAGGGTTCAAAGGTGAACGACCATCGTAAGAAGGTCGATAACCTTGGAACGTAAGTTGCTGCCGGTAAAAGAGAAATTATTTACAAACTGCACTTTCATCTTGCTGACTCGCTCGCTCTCTCCCTCGCAAGCAATGACCTATATTAGAACTACCAATTGTTTGTTAAAAGTGATTCACTTACCGTTTTCTGAAACTCTGTCAGTAGGTTATTTATTACTGCATTTATTTATACTAAAATAGCTGAGCCGGTGAATTTGTACCACAAAAAAAAAAAAAAACGTGCAAACGTTCTGAAGTGATGTGTTTACATAAATTCGGCAATTTGTTTTTATTTATATAGATCTATGGTTATATTCTACTGATAACGGGACTCCTATTTCAAAATCTTGACTATATATTTACCATTCCAGTCACTTAGGATAGAGTGAGGCTCAGTTTACCTTACATTATTCAATGTAAATAAGATGCCAGTACGTAGGAACACTATAAATAATTGCCTGTGTTAATTCTTGTAATTATCTACTTGTTTATTAGGCATGCCAATTATTGAAGCTTGGTAAATCAGCTGTTGAGTGACGATAGCCGTTTTTTGGGGAAGTGTTTATTCTAACAGAGTTCACGCCGCTTCACCAATTAATCGTAAATTTTTTCTATGAATTTTCCTCGCACTCAACACTTTCCGTGTAACTATTTACTTTTCTGATTCTGTGCAAACTTAAGATGACGACGACTGTCGCCAACGACCTTGAGGGAACAAAACCGACAAAACGCGTTTAACACCAGCGCGACCCAAAATTGATTATATTTTTGTACTTTCCTTATTATTCTATGACTTAAAAAAAAAGCCTCAGATATAAATGTAGATAATTAAATTGTCTTTGAGATGGTAAATTTTTTATTAAAATACGCCCGACGGTTTTGCTACAATTGTCGTTTTTTTGTCCGTGTTAGACATAACTTCCAAATTAATTACGCTATGTTTTACGAATAAAACTCAAAATTGTCTTAGATCAAATTATTAGGAAAATGGTTTTATGTATCATATATTTATTCCAAAAAAATTACGCCTAGCCGTTTAGACGTGATTCTCATTTGAAAATCAGCTACTGAGGGGTATCAGCGCCTTAAGAGGAAATGCGGTCGCAGACATCTGACTGAATCATCATCATCATCATCATCATATCAGCCGAAAGACGTCCACTGCTGGAAATAGGCCTCCCCCAAGCATCGCAACATCGACCGGTCCCGTGCGTCCCGCAACCAGCAGATTCCTGCAACCTTCACCAGGTCATCGGTCCACCTGGTGGGAGGCCTTCCAACGCAACGTCTTCCGGTTCGCCGTCGCCACTCCAGAACCTTTCTGCCCCATCGGCCATCCGTTCTGCGAGCAATGTGCCCTGCCCACTGCCACTTAAGTTTGGCAATTCTTCGGGCTATGTCGGTAACCCTGGTTCTCTTACGGATCTCAACATTTCTGATTCGATCACGCAAGGAAACGCCGAGCATAGGCCTCTCCATTGCCCTTTGAGTGACTGTAAGCTTTCTGATGAGGCCCATTGTAAGCGACCACGTCTCAGAGCCATATGTCATCAATGGCAACACACACTGGTCATAGACTTTTGTCTTGAGACACTGTGGTAAGCTGGACGAGAAGACACCGCGCAACTTCCCGAACGCTGCCCAGCCGAGTCGGATTCGACGGTTGACCTCTTTCTCGAAGTTGGCCCTACCCAACTGGATCGTTTGTCCCAGGTAGACATAGTCGTCCACAACTTCGAGTGTAGAGTCTCCAACCTTGATAGGAGTGGGTGTAACATGGGCATTCAATATCACCTTGGTTTTATCCATGTTCATTTTTAGACCCACTCTTTCGGAAGCTCTACTGAGGTCATCGAGCATTGTACTGAGGCTCTCCATAGTCTCAGCCATGACCACTATGTCGTCGGCAAACCGAAGGTGAGTGATGTACTCGCCATTAACGTTGATACTTAGGCCGCTCCAGTCCAGAACCTTGAATACATCCTCCAGCGCAGCAGTGAACAGTATCGGAGAAATGATGTCTCCCTGTCTCACGCCACGCTGGAGAAGGATTGGTTCCAAGGTCTGTTCCTGAAGACGGACTGACATGGGTGGCGTTTCCGTACAGACACTTCAACACCTCAATGTACCGGTAGTTGATCTGGCACCGTTGGAGAGACTGCAGTAAAGCCCAAGTCTCGATTGAATCGAAGGCTTTCTCGTAGTCCACAAACGCTAAACAGAGAGGCAGGTTGTACTCTTCGGTCTTCTGTATAACCTGCCGCAGTGTATGTATGTGATCTAGGGTGCTAAAGCCTTTTCGGAATCCGGCTTGTTACGCGCGGAAACCTGCGCGCGAGACGATTCGTGATGACTCTTGAAAACAACTTGTAGAAATGACTAAGAAGTGAGATGGGCCTATAGTTCTTCAGCCGGGCATTGTCACCCTTTTTGAAGAAGAGTACCACACCCCTGCACCATGCCTGTGGCGTTTTGCCCTCGAGTATGACGGAATCAAACAGCTTTTGAAGGGCCTTAAGGACCGGTTTCCCACCTGCCTTCAGGAGTTCAGCCGTGATTTCGTCGTCACCCGGCGCCTTGTTGTTTTTTAGCTGTTTCAGAGCCATCCTAATCTCGTACAGGCTGACGTCCGGGATATCTTCGGTATAGTTTCGGGTCAATCTAGCTCTTGGGTCGTTTGCTAGATTCGCAATGGGTTTACTGGTAGACGTGTACAACTGCCCATAGAATCTCTCGATCTCCCTCAGAAGCTCCGGTTTGGTGGATACGATCCTGCCATCATCGGTCTTCAGTTTTGTGAGCTGGCTCTGCCCTATAGACCTTGTAGCCCTTATTCCGCTCAATCGCATCTTTAATACTTTCAGTATTAAAGCGGCGGAGGTCGCTTTTCAAGGACTTTGAGATCAGTCAATTAGCTGCCGGTATTTCACCGCATCGTCTGAAGACTGCAGGATCATCTCACGCCTCTCCTTCATTAGCTTGAGAGTTGGATTAGAGAGCTTTTTGTTTCTATCTGTACGGCGGGTCTTGAAAAACTTAGACCCGACCGTACAGCGCTCCGTACACGGACAGCTTCCACGAACCCATCGCTGTAGTCGTCCACGGAGCTCCCTAGGCACTCAAAACGATTCTGGAGTTCGAGCTGAAATGTTTCGGGGTTTTGGATCTGGATCTGTGCTGGACGGAGCGTGGACTTCATTAGTAGAGACCTTTCAAGATTGATATTAATTTTCAATGTGCCTCTTACCATGCGGTGATCGCTCCCGGTTTTCACCGAATTGATCACAGAGACATCATTGAACACTCGCTTCTTGGTTGACATGATGAAGTCGATCTCGTTTTTAGTTGCACCATCGGGGCTTTGCCATGTCCACTTCCTGTGCTCACGCTTTCTGAACAAGGAGTTCATCATGTAGAGGCCTTCTCTCTCCATAAAACTGGCCAGTAGGTGACCCCGGTGGTTCCGACGTCCAACTCCAAATTGCCCCACTTACAGCTCATCCTCGTCTCGTTTGCCCAGTTTTGCGTTGAAGTCCCCCATGACAACGGTGAAGTGAGTTTTGAAACCATGCATGGCTTTTGAGATATCCTCATACATGATCTCTACCTCGTCGTCGGGGTATGCTGAGGTTGGGGCGTAGACCTGTATGACCTTCAGCGAATATCTTGCGGATATTCTGAGTATAAGGTACGCCACCCTGGTCGACACACCCTCGATCCTCACCACGTTGTTCACAAGGGACTTGTGGACGATAAACCCGACACCACCCTGGGACTGCCGGTCACCCTCTGGGAAATAGAGCAGGTTACCGAATTTGAGGATTATCGAGTCCTCCCCCTCTCTTCGGACTTCAGATAACCCTATAACACTCCATCGCAACCTGCTCAATTCTTCCTCGGTTCAGCTATCTTCTCATCGGTCCGGAGTGTTCGCGTGTTATACGTTGCCAGGTCCAGTCATCGGTGTTTATTGGGGTAGCCGGGTCCACTCCGGGGATTCTTGGCACCCCTTGCCACGCCATCGCCTCGACCGCTACCGTAGTCTAGGGTAGACGGGCTGCCGGGCACTCGGGGCCGTTTTTTTGTTGTGCTTATCATGGTTTGGGGGGGTTTGCCGTAATCGCCACGCTTGGCAGGCGGGTTGGCGATCGCAGTTTGTTCTTAAAGTGCATAGAGAACGCTACTGCCCATTCTCTGGTGTTTTTTTTGTCGGTGCAACAAGAACAATGTTGCTGAGAGTACGGACTCCTGAGGGACCCCGGCATTAATATCCAATTGGTCCGACGAGCAGCCATCGATAACCACTCGAACGGACCGATCTCTCAGGAAGTCTGCAATCCAATCACACAGACCACCGGGCAAACCGAATGAAGGAAGCTTACCAATAAGGCTTTCGTGCCAGACCCTATCGAAAGTTTTCGAGATGTCGAGGGAGACGGCAAGCGCTTCCCCATGCCTCTCGATGGGCTCACTCCATATGTGAATGGCATACGCTAGAAGATCCCCAGTAGACCGATTTCGGCGAAAGCCGTATTGGCGGTAAGGATATCGTTAGTTTCTAGGTAGCTCCTGGCATGGAGCTTAGTGTTAAGTACACGCTCCATACTCTGATATGTCTGTAGTTGGCTGGGTCAGCTCGACTGCCCTTCTTGGGCACGGGCTGTACGTTGGCTTGCTTCGAAGCATTCGGCACTGTTCCAGTCTCATATGAAAGGCGGAATAGGCGTGTCAAGATCGGAGACAGTTCAGGCGCACAGGTTCTAAGAACTATAGCTTGTATGCCGTCAGGGCCGCTAGCCTTGTTCACGTCGAGGTTGCGCAGCACCCTACAGACGTCCTTTTGATGGATGCGAATGTCCGACATAATCGTCTCGCACCCATCAGGAGAAGAAGGGGGCTGCGAATCACCAGGATTCAGATTCGGAAAGGACAGCATCATTGGGGCACTAGTCCGGAGACTGCGGGTACGCCCAAGCCCCCCCGGAATGTCCATCGGGCCCTCCCCATCTGGTCGCCAACCAGCACGATGGCGCATCCCGGGATTTTTCGTCAGTTGGCGGGGCAGCCTTTCATGTGTGGCTGGCACACTACTTGGGCCCCCAACTACCTGCGGTCGGCCAGTGGCGCACCGTGCCTCGGATCCCGCTACCCTCCGCGACCAGTCTCCCGATACGTCCATACCAGTGCGCGTCAGGCTGGTCAGACTGCAGTGGAACAGCTCTCTCGACCCAACTCCTCTTGTGGCTACACCGATCATCGTACCGGAACATGGCTAAGCCGCTTGGCGGTACGTCTTTGCCCGGTGGGTGGTCGCAAGCCTTCGGCCGAAGCCTACCACCAGTTGGTGTCACCTGATTTGCACCATCCGGGGACCACGTGTAGGGTATCGGAATGGGGTACACTCCTACGGACGTGGGTGACTCAGCCCACAAAAAATTGTTTCGCTTAGTCGCCTGTTACGACACCCACAGGAAGATATGGGATGGTGAAATTCTTTACGTCCGTCACCATACGGTACTACTGAATATCCTAAGTAAAAAGTCACAATTCGTGGTTTGGCTTTGTCCTCCAATATTAAACTAATTTAATAGACATTCCATAAACTGAAAAAGAAAGATATATACTATGACCCTATTTTTTCCTTTTTGATGATACATTATCTTTAGAAGCAGTAGAAACCTAAAAAAATGCTTAAAATTGCGCTGTCAACAGAGGCCTAGTGTACACAGAACATATGTATGTCGCATCAGGGCTGGCCGATAGATGCAAACCATCGGGAAGTCAGGATATATTCCCTTAGGTTAAGACATCGTGTGTGGGCAGGTCGGTGGGTATAATCGTGCAAATGAAATCACATAAGTTATTCGATACACTGAGTATATTCAAATAGACACAAGTATTGCTTACTAATATTACGGATCGACACTGATTCTACGACGTCTTAGCTCTACGGCTGTCAGTACTCAACTGTCTCAACTGCTCTATTCTGCACCGCGCTAGTGCTTTTAAAAGCGCGCCAATGCGCAGTTGCTCTTGATTGCCGCTAGGGGCGTGCTTGTGATTTGACTTTACGTCCATACTATTGACTAAACCCGACACGGCCATCCTACGAGACAGGCGTCCTCGTCTGTTTCTCATTGTCAGGTTCTAACAGTGTATCGAATCATGTGGAAATCCTCAATGGATGTCCTCAGCCCTTGGGGAAAGCTGAGGGGTCTGTCAGACTCCTACTGACTAAAACCACATGGTGTTATCTAGGCCGCAATTTCTCTTGAGAGGCGAACGTGGAACACACACGTCGCCTTCTCGGGCCTCTCTCAGGTGACAGATCCCCAAATCTATCACCCGCAGGCATCATCTTCTTGTCCTTGCTCCATGCCATCTCATGGTCACCTCGTGTTGCACCACACGTAGTCTTAGTCTACTCCATACTGGCAATCTCCCATCATACAAGGGATGTTCTTCTGAAAAACACAAAATTTTCAAACAGTATTTGCTCGTCCAATCCTGACTCATACACTAGAGTGAGGAAACATTTTGAAACAATCAAACGTGATCATTCAAATCTCTCTGTTCACTATTGAAAGGAACGAGTAATTCTATTTCCAATTTAATGAAAATTGCAACCTCATCAATTTGGTACCTAAAAGCACCCAATCTTCGTGATTACAAAATTCAAGTACCACTGATAAGTCATAAATCTCAAATTAAATCAAACAAAAGAAACAATATACCATGTTTCTTATTCACGATTTTTAACCATCACATAGCTCTACTAGCTATCTCATAGCTCTCTTAGCTATCTCAATTGCTCTACTCGCATATCTATCTCCACGATGTCGAGTCAACTCGACTCTCTGAACTTAGACCTTGTTCACACAGAGATTTAGTACTTACTACTTTATCTACAATCTCAATTGGTACTTGAGCTTTGTGTGTCTTACCAACACGATCTACGCATAGTAATCAAAATTTGAAAACCAAAACTATTTCAATTTTCGTAATGAGGGCTTGACGATTCGAACGTCATTAACATTAACATGGTGACCTCACCTCTCGCATGACTATGTGAGTTTACTTTCTTTTAACCTCATTAGAATCTTTCTGTAAGGTGTAGTGTCACACAGACTTCCAGTTGCCATACAGGCCAACAGTTGACATACAGGCCAACAGTTGCCACACAGGCCAACAGTTGCCACACAGGCCAACAGTTGCCACACAGGCCAACAGTTGCCACACAGGCCAACAGTTGCCACACAACGCTCGGCTACTCCTGACCAAACTAGATTATTGGGTTCGTGAAAATAGGGAAATTTGAGAACTCTACTCTTTAACTAAATCATTACCCTGGGCCATGTACCACTGTCATTCCAAACAAACTTTAAAACTTCTGCTGCAGCAAAACCTGCCAAGCTTATGGGAACCCTCGAGTAAAACCTCTAACGCCACGGCTCTCTAGCCGACCAGCAACTATATTGCTCTCACAACGGTCTCTCGGTCTCTCTCTAGACCCCGACCTCCGCCAGAATCCACTGGTACGGTCAAACATAATACGGCCGATAGACTCAATTACTCGCTTGGCTTGCTCATTATTATCAAAATCCTTTTGACATCAACATCGACTGGTACATCACCCTCTGGCATCTGTCCTAACCTACCTTGTGCATACTTGTAGGTTCCAAGCGTACCTATTTAAAGCTTTCGGTGTATAACGATCACCGTCCTGTCATAATCACCTACCGCGGACCTAATAAAGGGCCTATTTAGTTTTCGTATCAGAGTTTCCCACAAAACACTCCATTATATAAAGGTCCGACGATCAACAAGTTCAACAACTAAACAAAGTACTTGTAACAATGCTGTTACGGTTTTTTACAATTCATAGGCAATGTGTACTCAACTCATGAAACTTTCACTGTGATTTGTGCACCAACACAAACCAGAATCGTATCTACCAACGATTCTTTACATATCTGCCGCCACATATGCTACAACACATGAGGGGCTCTGTGCACCAACACAGACAAGAATCGCACCAACGATTCTCAAAAATCTAGCGCAATATGTGCTACAACACATGAAGCGCTCTGTGCACCAACACAGACAGAAATCGTATAAACGATTCTCAAAAATCTAGCGCAAATGTGCTACAACACATAAGCGCTCTGTGCACCAACACAGACAGGAATCGCACCAACGATTCTCAGAAATCTAGCGAATATGTGCTACAACACATGAATCGCTCTGTGCACCAACACAGACAGAAATCGCACCAACGATTCCTGGTAGACCCATCGCCACATGTTACTCATGAGGTGCGGTCTAAAGTTTCGAGTATGAGTGTACAAGCCATGTTTCATTACCATTGTCATCAACTATGACGTCTAATTCTCAAGGAACTTGGTGATCGAGGATCCTTCTTACTAGATTCGCTCTTTTTACTCAAAGATATTGGAGCATACCGACTGTTAATATGAGGGTTACAATTAAGCCTCATAATATTTGCGTGATAATAACTCGTGTAAAGGAGCTTCACGAATTAACTTTGATCAATATCGTTTAAAATCAAATTATCAACAGTAACCCTTTACTATCGCTCGCTAACTCAGTTTTCATGTAAGGAAAACGATCGCGAGATAACTGCTATCATAATATTACTTTGAAAGTAAGCAAGTGCATTCAGATCTAAAGACGGTGGTTGTAAATCGTTAGGCAACAAAGATGTGTTCCGAATACACGCAAATGACCAGTACCGTTACTAACTTGATACAATTGCCTTCGCCAAACGACTTTACTAACTCGCTTTGCCACTGAAAATGACTAGTTGTTAAGTCACTTTGGATAGATCATCTTCTTCATCATCTGCCTAGCCTTCTCCCAACTATATTGGGGTCGGCTTCCAGTCTTACCGGATTCAGTTAAGTACCAGTGTTTTACATGGAGCGACTGCCTATCTGGCCTCCACAACCCAGTAACTGGGTAACACGATACCTCTTGGCTAGACTGGTATCAGATCTCAAGCTTCTGACTACCCGGAACGACTGTCAAAGATCTTCAAATGACAGCCGGGACCAACGGCTTAACGTGCTTTCCGAGGCACGGAGGAAACTCGGTATGTTGAAATGGTCACCCATCCACGGACCGACCTCGTCAAGCGTTGCTTAACCTTAATGATCGACCCGTGCGGCTGTTATTATTTAGCCACGAGCTCATCATCTTATGGGATATTAAATCCTAAAGTTCGTACTGAACCAAAAGTTGAAACTACCGCCAATAGGAAACTCATTAACCACTTTCTTACAAGTATGTCTTAATTACCTAGTGATAGTGCTAGATGTAATCACGACCAACTCAGTGGTCAAACATGAACACTCAAATTTTGAAATAGCATCTCTTCACTAGAGAACATTTGACCTCACTATCGAAATAACATGGAAGCGACTCACCGAATATTCCATTCGAAACTTGCGAGAGCCCGACTTCACAGCTGTGGTTGTAATGTTCGGCTACCACCTGCGAACTGCTAGCCTGCCGTTCCTCTTAACCTCTCGGGTGTTGACACATCAGCCTTCGCATACACCATCTGAACCGCTAGCCTGCAGCAGAGGCTCCACTGCGACGCAATATGGTATCTGAAACGTGAAAAACATTACGAGAGTATATGTTCAGTTTTCTTAACTATACACAGCTTTGATGGAAATTAACCAGTGCAGCGGTGTAGTAAACTAAACCGGCACAGCTAAATGGGTTTTTGTGGACATGAACCACACATTACGGTGTCCCATGAAACACCAGCCAGCGTGTGCCCAGGTCGGTAGATATATGGGCTTTATAGAATCCAATGAATGCCATAGTATTTTAAGTCGCAATATCTAGGCCTGGTAGGGTTTACCACCTTTTAGACAGTCTGGCCCTCCGACGACCACAAAAGAAGAATACCATGCTTCTTCTCAAACTTAGTTAATTCTCACTACATAAAACTATCACACTACAAATGTAATCAAAATATTTCGTTTGGAATTATCATAATTTCCAGAATGATGTGTTCGGTTCGGCATTGCTACTATATGGCTCTAAAGTCCGAACAATAATAGTCACCTAAGGACCATTACCAGTGACAGTAGAATAATAACACTTCAGCAACACAAACTTGATCAGTGATAACTAACATTAAATTATGACCTGACGCGGGCCACCCCGAAAATCCACTGATCTCCATACCGTACACAAAACCAGAATTTTGAATAATGAACACTCTTTGCCATTGTCATAACAAAATGAAAACGACTCACCAGATTGGCATAAAGATCCGTGTGTATGGATCTTTCCACACGTCCACAAGCTCCTCCTTGACCTGTTCAGCTCCTTGGTTGTTGCTAGCCTCCTTGCTGCTCCGTTACGGACTGGTTTTTTTCATTATACCAGTTTGCGAGGGTAGTCGCAACTGACAGCGCGATATTTTTTTGAAAGAATGTAACCGTTTTCACTAGCATTGTTTTTACGTGTGATCTCATTAGCACGACCGAATCCCAATTCTGATGTCGCATCAGGGCTGGCCGATAGATGCAAACCATCGGGAAGTCAGGATATATTCCCTTAGGTTAAGACATCGCGTGTGGGCAGGTCGGTGGGTATAATCGTGCAAATGAAATCACATAAGTTATTCGATACACTGAGTATATTCAAATAGACACAAGTATTGCTTACTAATATTACGGATCGACACTGATTCTACGACGTCTTAGCTCTACGGCTGTCAGTACTCAACTGTCTCAACTGCTCTATTCTGCACCGCGCTAGTGCTTTTAAAAGCGCGCCAATGCGCAGTTGCTCTTGATTGCCGCTAGGGGCGTGCTTGTGATTTGACTTTACGTCCATACTATTGACTAAACCCGACATGTATATCTTTTTTATTCAGTTCATGGAATAATCTTTTAGATTTGTCCAATACTGCAGAAGGAAATAGGCGAGAACCAAACCTCGAATTATGACATTTTACTAAGTAAATTTAGTCGGAGCTCTCTGCCCGCATTTCCTCTTAAATACACTGCAATGTAATCTAAAGAGGTTTTTGATGGAGATCCCAGACGCATTACTCCTAGTTTTTTACACTAAATTTGTGGCATTGAGTACCTAGTGCATGCAAGTACTTACAAGCGTCGGTCCAAATTAGTAAATATGCTTACGTTTAACGTACGCACATTTACTAATTTGGACCGACGCCAACGGACAATTTACAGGTAGAACTAGAAAGCTATGAGTAATGTCCGGAGCGTTTGGTATCTTGGTCCATTTTGAAATCTCCGAAAATATCTGCAAATATCGCTCTCATGGTACAAAATATTGGCAGGTTCGCAAACAATCTTTTGATAGTCTCACAAAATATTGAATACCCCTTTTATTGCGCAATATTTTCCATCACTCTTCTATATTTGTTATATATAGAACATAAAAAACTTTTTTACAAAAAAATACTACCGACTTCCAAATAAGAAAACTACAAAGTGAAAAATAACTTTATTTTTGGAAGTCGGTGTCTTTCGTAGGTACCATTTTTTTTCGTTATGGACACCGACTTCCAAAAATAAAGTTATTTTTCACTTTGTAGTTTTCTTATTTGGAAGTCGGTAGTATTTTTTTGTAAAAAAGTTTTTTTATTTTTATCTTTTTAGTTGTACCTACCTAATAGGCAAGTTGTTTAGTAAGTTTCCTATAACGCCAGAATAGATTACCCGAATATCATGAAACTTGAACAAAACCGATCAAATGAGAGATCTGCTTACCCCTTAAGAGCATACTGGCGTGATGTTATGTTATGAAATGGTATAAACAATAAACAGACATGCGATTTCAGCAGTCCCGAGAGATTTGCCGTTATTTATTGAAGAGTTCTGTTGTATATCTTCGAATTTCTTCATCAGATCTTCACCAAATTAAAATGGGACCAATTTCGGAACATACTCTTTCAAACAAAAAAAGAATTTTCAAAATCGGTCCAAAATTGACGGAGATATCGGTGAACATACACAAAAAAAAAAAAAAAAAAAAAAAAACATACAAGAAGTCGAACATAGAACCTCCTCCTTTTTCGAAAGTCGGTTAATAAAAGAAGAAAAGTGACTAACTGACTCACTCACTGCCCATCATCGCACAGCCCAAACAGCTGAAGCTTGAATCATGAAACTTGGCACGTGGGTTCCTTTGGTAGTGTAGGTGAGCAATAAGAAAGGATTTTTGGAAATTCCACCCCTAAGAGTGTGAAATAGGGGATGAAAGTTTGTATGAAAATCCGTCACTTTTAAAGTCAGGATCTTCATATTTTGGGTTTAGGCTGAAGATTAAAAAATAATTTACATGTGTCTCAGCGATTTTGAAGATTCCACCTCCATGAGGGTGAAAAGGGGGATGAAGTCATGGGAATAATGAAATTTCGTTCTGGAAATTTCGACCTGCAGAACAAGCCCCTTGGACGGCCGGAGACCAAAGATGATAATGAAGAATTTAAGGCTATTGTGAAAGCGGATCCATCGCAAACCACGTTCGAGTTAGCTGCAGGCTGCGGTGTTAGTGATAAAACTGTTTTAATCCACTTGAAGCAAATTGGGAAGTTGAAAAATCTTGAAAGGGCGATGGTACCTCATGAATTGAGTGCAGCAAACCGACAAACGCACGTGGAATGCTGCGTTACATTATTCAACCGGCACAATAATGAAGACATTTTAAATCGAATGATTACCTGTGATGAAAAGTGGATCCTGTACAATAATCGGAAACGCTCATCGCAATGGCTGAACCCTGGCGAACCAGCCAAATTCTGCCCCAAGCGAAAATTGACTCAATAAAAATTACTTGTGAGCGTTTGGTGGACTAGTGCCGGTGTTGTTCACTACAGCTTTCTTAAATCTGGCCAGACGATTACGGCGGATGTCTATTGTCAGCAACTGCAAACCATGATGGAAAAGCTAGCTGCTAAACAGCCGAGGTTGGTATATCGCTCTAGACCACTGCTGCTTCAGGACAACGCTAGACCACACACTGCACCACAGACGGCTACCAAATTAGAGGAGCTTCAATCGGAATGTCTAAGACATCTACCGTACTCCCCGGACCTTCCTCCAACAGATTTTTTTTTTTTTTACATTTCGGTAACTTCTTGCAAGGGAAAAAATTCAACTCCGATGGGGCAATCCAAAGCGCCTTCAAAGATTTTATTGACTCCCGTCCGAATGGTTTTTTTTAGTAAAGAGATCAATGAACTACCTATGAGATGGCAAAAGTGCATAGATAGCAATGGTACATACTTTGATTAAATAAATATATTATATTAAAAAAACGACTTTATGTTCCTCCCTTACAAAACGCCAATTTCATATAAGTCTGTCCTAAGAAACACTTTCACATTACATTATTTTTATTATCATTATTTTTTTTTACTTTTTTTCTACATACTGTTAAAATATGGTAAGGAGTAGCATGTAGTCTACGTGTTCGAAGCCGCGGGCAAAAGCTAGTTCTTATTTGCACAAAAACGACATGGTAAAATTTTGTACATAAAAGTTGTCTGTGATTGTCGCTTAGTGACTTAGATTGTTACAGACGCCAATAAATACTGCTATATTCAGCTTGAACGATCTTATCGTTGATAAAATTAGTCCATAATTGAAGCTGAACATTTGTACTACGTTGAGTCATCAAAGTTTTAGGTCTGCAAAAAGCATGGCGTGTCTGTATTCTATCTGGCAAGTTCACCTATAAGGTAAAACGATCTCAAACATGGCTTCACAAAAGGCACTGGGCCAGCTGGCACAAGTATTTTTTTCCTTTTTTAAACTTTTATATTTTTTCTGTCTGACCGGTTTTTCGAATACGGGTTTGTGTCTGGAACGCTTGAAACGTGCCTGGGAGCACGTAATGATCACCCACATGTTCTTAGTCATACGAGTATCGATTATTTGTATAATATGTTATGCAATATACCTACAGGGTAACTAGTCATTTGACGTGTCCCTCGTAAGGTTTGATAATGAGATATATGCGCTACATGGAAGCAGTCCATGGTCCTAGGCAAAAGACTATCACACGACTATTAAAAAAACAACCTGTATGTGAGGTATTTATAGCATTTGACACTAATCTCTATAACAAATATAATGGCTTTGAAATGATTATTCAAAGTCGGTCTTTAGTGCATAGGCATATTAGGTACTATGGTACCTACATAATTTATCTTTTGTTTATGTGTGGAAATCCTCACGGATGTCCTCTGCCTTGGGACAGGCGGAGAGGTGTGTCAGACCACACGGTGTTTCTCTTCGTCACTCTTGCTGGAGGGTGGGGTCACAAACGCATTCTCCAGAATCACCACTTCGGTGACGGTTTTCGCTAGCAAACCCCATCTCTGGTCAAAGGGATGAGAAAGCTGCTCCTCACCCTATTCATTTGTGAGAGGCGCGCGGCAAGACTGCACGACACCACCAACTCGGGCCTGTGTCCTTGAATGACGTACTTCTACCCCAAGTCCATCACCCGTAAAGAGGGCTTTTTCAGACTCTCTTTCTGCATCCTGCTTGCCATGACCTTTCGCTTACGACCTTAGATTTGATTATGGACGGAAGCAAGAGATTACTCCCCACTTCGGCAACTAGGGCGTTATGATAAATGATAAATGATTTTATTTCTGCAAGTTGGTATGTACAAACACTTTTACATGTCGATCATATTTTTAAAACTAGCTGAGGTCGGCGTTTCCTATCTGACTACACTGAGAAGAAAGGCCGAAACAAACTCAGAGGTCACAGTCTGTTTTAAAGTCCAGACAAAACAAAAATCTTGGTTAGATCATGTGAAGACCATGTAGATTGATGTCTGAAATGGTCTTTTGAGGAAAGAACCAGCCAGATTGAGTGGACCTGTCCAGTCAGTGCACGCATTTGTCTACAACCGTGCAGCTCAACACAGAATTTAAGGAGCTCAACGATTCGACGAACAATACCAAAGAAAGGACATTCGGGTAGGCCGCATAAACAACTCAAACTACCAGACCACGATTAAAAACTAAGATAAATTAAAAATAAAAACAAAAAAAATATGGTCCACATAGTCTTCTCATTCACAATAATTAAAATAAAATAATGTAATACTTTAAAAAGTAAATATTCTTGTCATAGCAAGAAAACAAAAAAAAAAAAAAAAAATTTCAAGGCGGAAAATATAAAAAATCAAAATTAATTTTGTTCTGTGTCGTCTCTGCAGTTGAAGTGATAAAAAAAAAAGCTTTAATTTTCCCTTTGATCGACTATGGTGACGTGTGCTACTTGGACCTAAACGCGGTATTCCTGGATAAGCTGGATAGGCTCTTAAAAAACTGCATCCGGTTCATATTCAACCTCCGGAAATATGACCATGTGTCGAGCTGCAGAACTGAACTCAAATGGATGCCCATTCGGCAGAGAAGAAATTTTCGCGCTTTGACTGCGCTTTTCTCTCTACTCAACTCTCTAAGTAAACTAATTTAAGCGGAAGTTGCGGCATTATTTTCTAAACGAATAGCAGAGTCGTCTCAATACGCGCATTTCTATTAATTTATGTATATATATACATATAGTATTTATTATAGTACCTATATGTGTATGTTTATTTTAACTATATACTCATTTTGTGTTTATTATTTCATTTTTTTTTTGCACCTGCCATGCTATCTCTTCACCGCCCATGGTTGACTGGTAGAGAATGCCTCAGGCATTAAGTCCGCCTGTGTACTTTTATGTTGCATGAAGTTTTAATAAATAAATAACAACATGTCTTCGGTTCCCTGCAAGCAATGGGACACAGGTACTTCCCGAAGCAGCTGTGCTCTGAAAATACCTGTGTCAGCCGAAATAAACGATTAATTGCATCAATTTATATAAAATTGTTCCTTCAATAGTTTGATCTACTCATTAGATTTGTTTGTTTATTTTTTATATTATGTAAGTACGTAATTGACGTACCGATGACGTAAGTACATTATGTGGCGGCCATATGTAATGTACATACATCAATTCGCGTACCCAAGGCCAAGCATAGCGTACAATGACCTGGACCGCTTGAAAGTCGCCAACGACCTTGAGGGGACAAAACGCGCACAAGTTTCTCACCTGCGCGACCCAAAGGAAAGTACAAAAAACAACTTCAGTAGTTTTTTGTACTTTGCTTATTCTATGACCTTAAAAAAAAGATCAAAAAAATCAAAATGTAAATAATTGATTATGAATGACTAAATAGGCGATATTAAATTCCTTAATTGTCTCTACTTAAGAATGATTACTGTTCACCTAATTGTGAGATTATTTAAAGCAATATAGAAAATTGCGGGTGCCATTTTCTCATATTGGACGTATTGAGACACAGATAGACACGATATTATAAAATATTGTGTAGTTGATAAGCTGACTTACTTTTTAAGATTCCGTACCCAAAGGGTAAAAACGGGACCCTATTACTAAGACTCCACGATCCGTCTGTCTGTCTGTCTGTCCGTCTGTGACCAGGCTGTATCTCATGAACCGTCATAGCTAGATAGTTGACATTTACACAGATGACGTATTACTCTTGCCGCTAATACAAAAAAAAACTAAAACAGAATTAAATAAATATTGAAGTGGTGTGAAACGTGATTTATTTTGCCGTTTTTTGCGGTAATGGTATGGAGCCCTTCGTGCGCGAGTCCGACTCACACTTGGTGAGCTTTTTGTGAACTACAAGCCAGTACAGACCAGATATATTATTATTATCAATACTTGGTGTAAGATTATTGCTAATGGTTATGTTGAAGCTGTATCTATATCATATTATGGCCTTTATTCCTAATATGTTATATTGATTTAAGGGCTAGTCTATGTTATTTGCCTTATCCTTGTTATATTGATTGTATAATATTGTAAATACTTTATGTGGTTGTAAAAGGTATCGATAAATACTATGAAAGATCTTCCGTGGGTTTTGTTGCTCTTCTTTCCCACGAGAACTAGTCTAGCGAACGGATGGTAAGCTCACTGAGCCTTCTCAATATGAATTAATTGACAAGCTTTATTTAAATAAATACCTAGTCTTGTCTTTCTGTGATTTTATTCATAAAACCCTTCCCTTACACACCACATACATTGGAACTGATACACGGTAAATAACCAACAACCATCTTGACATTCAAAGCTTGCTATCTTGGTAGATATTAATACTTTTATATAGAATTTTCCAATCATGATTCTAACAAACGAATCAGTGATCTCATAATATTGAAATAAGACTATAATGTCGTAAAATTGAATGCATATCCGGCATTTGATGGTTCACCCAAGCAATTAAGGGGGGAGAATGCCTGATCAAGCAGAAATTTTTCACAATTTATGAACTTTTCTTAGTATCTGCTATATACCTATGTAAGGTTTCATTACAGTAGAAGACACTGAATTTATATCGATATTATAAAACAAATCAAATGTAACAAGTATACCGCTGAAATAACGGTGCAAAGTGAGATCTCTTTACGCGACTGCCCGACGGCAAAGACGGTAGCCATTCTTCTCCTTTTTCATAAATCACTAGAATCTGTAAATACAATTAGAATATTAAATTAAACAGCATTGAGAAGACCCTCATCATCATCATCCTAATCAGCCGAAAGACGTCCTCAGCTGGACATAGGCCTCTCCCAAGCGTCGCCACACTGATCGGTTCTGTGCGTTTCGCATCCACCGGACTCCCGCAGCCCTGACCAGGTTGTACCTCCACCTGGATGGAGGCCTTCCAACGCTGCGTCTTCCGGTATGCGGTCGCCACTCTAGAACTTTTCGGCCCCAACGGCCATCCGTTCTGCGAGCAATATCCACTGCCACTTAAGTTTGGCAATTCTTTGGGCTATGTTGATAACCTTGGTTCTCTTGCGGATGTCTTTATTTCTGATTCGATCCTGCAAGGAAACGCCGAGCATAGCCCTCTCCATTGCCCTTTGGGCGACTTTAAGCCTTCCGATGAGGTCCATTGTGAGCGACCACGACTCTGTCCCGTAAGTAATAGCTGGCAACACACTCTGGTCATAGACTTTCGTCTTGAGACACTGTGGTAAGATGGACGAGAATATACCTCGCAACTTCCCGAACGCTGCCATCCAAAACTTCTAGTGTAGAGTCTCCGACTTTGATAGGAGTGGTGTGATCACTTTGGTTTTGTCCATGTTCATTTTTAGAGCCCCTGTTTAGGAAGCTCTACTGAGGTCCTCTATGGTCTCAGCCATGACCACAATATCATCGACAAACCGAAGGTGAGTGATATAATCGCCATTGACGTTCATGCCTAGCCCTCTCCAGTCCAGAACCTTGAAGACATCCTCCAGTGCGGCAGAGAACAGTTTTGGAGATATGACGTCTCCCTGTCTCACACCTTGCTGCAGAAGGATAGGTTCCGAGGTCTGATCCTGAAGTCGGACTGACATGGTGGCCTGGTTAGACCCAGAATTAATAATATTAATATTTTTTTTTACTTTTAATAACCCGTATAAATTACGTTATCGGCGGCGTGTAATGCAGGCCCTTAAACAATAACACTAATAACCGTTCATTTAATATTCATATTGATATACCTAACGCATGTAAACGTGACACCTCTAGGCGGGTGCATAAAATAAGCATATACACAGAAATATATTCTATTATTATACTCAAGTAGTCTTAACATCAAATGATATCTTAAAGCGCCGTAGTTCGGTAGCCTTGAGCTACCACGTAAATAATACACGATATTTTAATTATATCTTAGGTTTATTTCTATTAATTTGTTATTTTTCCATTAAGTGTACATCAAAACGTACGCGCCTATCGCCCACAGCTATCGCCTGCCGGCGGTGCCTAAAAAAAGCTGACATTCAGAACATTCTAAATACGAATGACACTTTAAATTAGATCCAGCAAACTCCTTACAATATAACGTCGCACAACACCGCCTTTAACGGAGATGACTGCTCGCTGTCCACGTGCCGACCGCTTTCACCTTCCTTTTTTTTGTGATGGGTTTGCTCTTGACTCTAGTCTAGGTCAGAGGTGACAGAGACAAAGTCGACGATGGAGTGAGCTTACCCAGAAGAAGCCTGTTCACTCTAACTTTGAAGAGATTCGGGTTGTATGCGTTCGGAAACACAGACGCAGGCAGTGAGTTCCACTCCTTTGCTGTGCGCATTATGGCAGGATGTTTGGAAGCGCTTGGTGCGAATTGGTGGAATAGCAACTAGGTGAGGATGGTAACTTGCAGTGCGTCTAGATGTCCGATGGTAGAAGGGGACCGGTGGGATGAGGTCGTGGAGTTCATGAGCACACTCGCCAAAATGCAGTCTGTAGAAGACCGACAAGCTGGCAACCTTACGGCGATGAGCTAAGCTGTGAAGCTTGGCATCCACCAGTTTCACAAGATAAGCTAGCAACGTGCTTCAAGCGAAAAGCAGTCTGCGTGCAAAAGCGCGCGGGCCGCCCGCTTGAAGCGCGTGGTAAGCATGCGGTATATAGTTCTCGCCAAACTTCTTGGCCGCCCTGAAGTTGGGTACAATGGCTGCGCAGTAGGAAATCTCATACAAAAACAGCACCCTTTCGTGCCTTGCGCATCCGGTAAACCAACTTCAGGGCGGCCAAGAAGTTTGGCGAGGGCTATAAGCGAGACGTCAACTATCGAATGGTACGACGGTTATAGTAAGCTTGCTTACAGAGAGCTGTCTGCTAATTTGTGTTGTCAATGTAAAGTATGTCTACAGAGGACGCCCTGAAGCTCATATTTCAATGAATATTATTTTGCCGGGTCGGAGCGGTGTCGTATAAGTCGGCCACGACCTTTACAGTACCTATTGCGGTTTCGAACAGGATTTAAAGTCAGTGATAATATAGACCGCAAAAAAACCGGAACAGCTTCGAAAAACACAGCATTCTCTTTCCTCCGGATATGATAATACATGTTTGACATACGGCAACAATCGTCATTCACCATACGAGTTTCGTTCCATTTTGTAAATTTATGAATGTTTGAGTAAATTTAGGAAGGTAAACCGCACTACGATGCGGTTTGTAATCATTCATAATTTCCGCCTACATTTATCGACAATGACATCCTGACTCCTGACATCCTGGCTCCTGACATCATTATTATGGTTTAATTTATCAAATTAGCGATTAGATACACAATGAAAATAGGCATTAGAACACTGTTATTACTGGGTCTCAGTCAAGTGCCTCAAACCATCGGGTACGATTATTAATAACAGTTATTTTAACTTAACCACTGCGTTTTACTTTGAATAGCTACACCCCCTTCGAGATCACGGCATCGTTTTGTTTCATTTAAGAGTTGTGAGAGGCTGAGGTCACGGTAGGAATCTGCACCATGATATAATGCAGTGCCTAAATGGACTCTGTTATGAAAAGGCGGTTTTCTTTTCTAACCAACTTCAAAAAGGAGGAGGTTCTTTCTCAATAGGGAACTATCCGCAAAGCTGAGCTCAGATGGAGCCACAGGAATCAGAGTAAACAAACTAGAGAAGGGCGTTTTGTGTTTTTTGCGCAAACGGTTATGTAACCGATATACACTTTACATATCGATATCGAAAACGGTTTTCAGATATCGATATCAGTAATACAGTTTGCAAAAGTAAAAAATTGTATTTAGATGAGCAAACTAACAACGAATGCGAAATAATACTTAGAAAGAGAGGTAGCGCATATGGTTCCTAACGTTTGTAAAGTTTACGTTTTGTTCGTAGTTCGTACGTTTACGCATTGTTACGGTTTTAAACTTTGATTTATTCGTTCTCGCACGCTAGTAAGGTTTTTATTAGATACAGCTTTTGTAATATCGGTTATTTCGATATCGATATCGATATGATATGATATCTAACACATATCCGATATAAGTTACGTTTTGATATATCGGACCCATCCCTAAAAATAAACCAAACTGTCAAAGTCGAGCGACAAAATTTCGCAGTATATGCATACAAAATATAAAACTAATAGTGAAAGAAAAATGAAGCTAACTAACTGCCCCAATATTATTATTTGGTTTTTGAACACAAGTTATCTTAAAAACAGTAAAAGAGAGTTCGGTAACCACAAACAGTAGTAGACGCTATGTTGTTATGTTTTTGTTTACTCCGAGCCGTCAAGATGGTTGGCGGGAGCAATTGGCAGTAATGTTCCCTATTCGACTGTATTTTTTATGCTTGTTACCTTAGAACTTTTTACTAAGTGAACCGATTATAATTATTCTTTTTTTTAATTTGAAAGCTGGTGGTTCTCATGTGGTCGCATTTAAATTTGGCAGAACACTTGATAAAACATAACAGAACTCTTAAATAAATGACGGCAATCTCTCGGGATTGCTGCAATCGCGTTTATTTTAATATCACGACGGTGTTCATTTTACACCGGCAACAGTTGGATGTGGACAATGGTTCGTCATTCGGGAAAAATCTGAGACACAAAAAAGCTCAGCTATCAACTTATCTACGTCTGTTATGGTTCAGAACAAAAGTAGTAATAAATTGTAGTTCTAAAAACTAAAAAACACGCTGTAATGGTAAGGATAATGGGACAAACTGTTTAAATTATTGCATTGTCATCGGTCCTTGATAAGTGTGCAAAGTTTCAAATCAATCCAACGTTTTGAAGTGGGTGAAAATCACGTTCAAAGATTCCGTTACATTGATACATTGTTACATTGTTACATTGATACATTGATACATTGATACATTGATACATTGATACATAGATACATACATACCAAGCTAATAAAAGCGTGTTAAAAAGAACAAATTTAGAACCGCCTCCTTTTTTAAGTCAATTAAAAAGAAACCTGGACGTGTATTTTTGATCGTCTGTTTGGTATAGCTGCTTATTTCAGCAGCTATTTATGCTACTTGTTTATTTATTTGGGATGCAAAGTTTTAGATTTGCGTTTTTTTCTTAATTTAAATCTATACTATATATTTTATATTATTCATATTATAAAGCTGAAGAGTTTGTTTGTTTGAACGCGCTAATCTTAGGAACTACTGGTTGTAATTGAAAAATATTTTTTTGTGTTGGATAATCCATTTATCGAGGTAGGTTATAGGCTATATACGAGTAACATCACGCTATGACCAATAGGAGCGGAGCATAAATGAGAAATGTTGCAAAAACGGGCAAAAATATTCCTTTCTGAGAGCTTCGGTTGCGTGCGCTGCGTAAGCGGTTAAAGTTACGCAACATTCATGTACTCGTATGAAGGGTAGGTAGGGTAGGGTAGGTAGCCAATTGACGGGAGCGAAGCCGCGTGGGACAGCTAGTAAATATATAATTCCTCTCCATCTTAACCCTTATAGTTAAAAAGGAAAAATATCCTTCCAAGGAACGGAACCCGCGGGTCGCGAGTCATATATCTTAGATACCTAGTAATACAACTCTATAAAGACAATTGTAATAGTCACATCACAGCGGATCTTTGTGTCTCTGAAGTTGGCGCTGCCAACCATTGCACAAGAAACAGTTTGTCATCGAATAGCCGCATAGAGTAAGCGAGATAAGATGATGCGACAAACGTAAGCGAGTGTAAGAGACAGTTATACAATGCTATCTTCACCTTCATTATTGACAAAAAAATTGCTACTGCGCAGGATCTTGCAGCCAATTCAGAGACACAAAGATCCGTTGTGAGTATTATAAGTACTTACCCAAGTAAGTAGTTACCTACTCGATCGTCTTTTTGTCAAGAAAGTGTTCGCTGAGTACTGTTCCAGTCAGGCCAGGTCAACGAACGGGATTTACAATTGATACGCTTAGAGTTCGTTGACACCGAGCCAGGCTTTGTTCGCTACACTATTCACCAGTTCAACCAAGGCTAACAATATCTTTCAAATATCTCTCGGAGAACATGCTAGCCTTTGTTTACCTATAGTTACAGTAAGTTGGCAATACAGTGTATCGTTCGATATTAGAAGTATTTAAAAGTAAAAAATTACAGTAAAAATGCAAAATTTCGTTTCTGAAGTCTGTGTCTTTCGTACCTCATTTTTTTATCGTTTTGCGTTTTGAAGTCGGTATTTTTTTTTGCGGAAAAGTTTTTTGCTCTCTTTTTAGTTTTGATTCACCATCACTACATTGAGCAAGTTTCATAGTAAGGTACCTAAAGGATTGACAAAATACCCATAATACTCAATTTACACATTTGTGCTGTTTGTCGCTAAAGAGTTCGGTTATAAGCTCCATATCTTGAAAACTGCCAAACCGATTTTGATGAAACTTTCATTATGACCTAAGTTGAGAGATACTTAATGGAATAAAAAAGAATGATCATGATACGATTGCTAGTTTCGGAGAAATACGTGGACAAACATACATACATACATTTGTTGTATACCAAAACCTTCACCAGAATGTAACAAATACTTTTATGAAAATCGCATCAAAATCGGTTCAGCCAAACGCGAAAAAACGCGGACAAACATATGGGTCAAACTGAGATCCTCCTTTTTTTAAAGTGGGTTAAAAACCAAAATAATTTGTGAAAAGTACTTAAGAGGTTATGAGGGAACAGACTGCAATTGAACTGCAAGCTAGCTGCATATTTTGTGCAGTGAAACCGCCAAACGACTGTCTTTGGAACTGCACGGCAACTGCACGCTGACCGCACGTCGATTGCAACCGAACTGCGCAGTCGGTTGGCAATCTTAATGCTTTTTTGTTATATTTTTATTGATAGGCTAGCGTTTGCCATCACCTTTAGTTGATTATGTAGTCGACGGCGAAGTATGCTTGCCTAGAAGTAACCTATCTACACTTGGTTTAAAGACACCCAGACTGTAGCTATCAGGAAACCGACTTCTTCAGGGAATTTCATTACCATTCCTCTCCTATACGCACAACAACAGCTGTTATATCAATCAACGCCATAAAAACTGCAACTTTTCTACTGGAATGCAGTTTATAAGCAATCCATCTATTTAGACCCTTTTCTTCATTTAGCTGAGTACAGCACTCTCTAAGATTTATCAGTATATCTCCTTGCGTACTGTTCCTTATTACTGACGCTGAGTTTCTGGAACAAAATTAATGTGGCAAATAGACAAGCATCCATCCAACTTCTGGGCCGCCCTGAAGTTGGATGGATAGGTTCTGTTTTTGTATGAGATTCACTACTGCGCAGTCATTGTAGCCAACTGCAGGGCGGCCAAGAAGTTTGGCGAGAACTGTACATGACATACAACCAATCACAGCTTAATTTGTCACTTTAATTTTGCGCTAATTTTGCTTCAAGAAACTCATAGTGAGGATCGTAATTGCCCCAACACGGGCGATCAACTTTTCTGTTATGATGTTCCCACATCAGTGTCTGTCCGTAGCGTCGTGAAATGCATCGTGTAGTTTGGTATTTAGCGATCCCTCCTACCATCGACCTTGCCATCAGCTGCTCGAGGTTCTGCTCGAATAATGTGACCAAAGAATACCAGGATCCTTCGTAGATACTATAGGTGTTGTACCTTCCAAGTTCCAACCAATACTTAATCTAGAGATTTTTAACCCCTTCACATAAAAATTATGGAATCAGCAGATTTATGAGTATACTTATTCATAATTCATTACCACGACTGCAATCAATGCATTCTGAGAAAACAGCTTTGCAATTTTAATTTGCTTTGTTCTCTGCATGCTTTTGTTATTTAATATATAGGTATTTGCCAGCATGCATTGTGCTGCTTATATTCAACTCGGCAATTTGAATATTGGTAAAGATAACGGATTGTATAGTTAGATCATAGCGGCGCCATGTAAATTAACACTGTTGCATTCAATTAGACTATTATGTTAAAAGCTTTTATTGTACTCAATGCATATTTAACATATCAAATTGTTCATAAACTAAGTCTTCAATAAAATTGAACTATAAACTCTTAGCCCATTTTTCTCAATCATATTATTATCATTTAAACAATCGTACGAGGTATATAATTCCTAGAATCTCAGATCAAATAAAAAGTCAAGTCGAGCTTTTAATTTGATCTGAGAGCTCGACTGACAAGCTAAGGCGTAGTTTCGTTGTACGTATGTGCGTGGAATTGTGTATGTATACGGCAAGGCGTAGTTTTAACCAGCGTCGCCTTGTTGTTTGCAACGTTCCATCTTCACTTTTTATTTGATCTGAGCTTAGAATGATTATAATATTTGTCACAGGTCGGATCCGCACGAATAATCGCGCGGTTTCCGCGCAGATCTTATTGACATGAGTGTCTTCATATTTGTTTAGGCGTAAAGATGAACAAGCAAGCTAAGGGTTTCTTACCACCTTCTACCCCACAAAATAATAATATTGCGAACCCGCAGCATTAATACAATCATTTATTTATAGGATATACCATTAATAAAAAAAATATACCAATTTAACATGATCAATTTACTTATTTATTTATTTATTTATTTATTTAAGTATACATGTATAACTTTACAGGTCATACCTAAGGCGTTATACAATGCGAGAAAAGAGAAAAAAAAATACACACAAACGAAACATAAAATAATTAGGCAAAATTAAATATAAACAAATAAAAACTAATTTATATAATGAAAAAAAAAAAAACACGATACCAAAAAACATAGACAAAAAAAAAAGATACAAAAACGGAATAAAAATAACGGAGAAAAAAAAAAAAAAAATAAGTATATCAAACAGAAGTAAAAAAAAAATGTACAAAGAATACATAAACAATTATTCACTAATCTAACTTTCATCCATCTTCTCACAAAAACTTAAACATTCACGACACACATCTATCCATCTCCCAGCAAACAGGTCACACTCCGGTGCTGATGTCAGAAGGGCATTTAGCAATGTGAGCGCCCGAACTAGAGGCGAGTTAGCTCGGGACACCGTACGTGCCGAAGGTACGGCCAAAAGCCGGTGACTTCGTGGTCTAAGCTGTTGTTTGGGCACCACAGGAACAAACAGCCTCAACAACTGCGCCACGAGCTCCTGACAATCGGACTCTCCCCGCATTATACGGCAGGCAGAGATAAGCAAGAAGTACTTACGCCTTACTTCGAGAGAATTAAAATTTAAAACACCAAGTAGAAATTTGGTAGGGTATAAGAAGGGGTAATATCCGAAGAGTTTTTTATATAGAAAACGAAGAAAGGCTTTTTGGATTTTTTCAAGAAGTAAGGCGTAAGTACTTTCATATGGGTTCCAGATCACTGATGCTGATTCGAGTTTACTCCTGACTAAGGCCATGTATACAAGTTTAATGGCATGTGGATTGGTAAACTCGCGCATATTTCGAAGGACAAATCCTAGCCTTCGATATGACTCAGCAGCAAGTGTCCTCATATGCTCATGAAAGGTGAGCTTCGTGTCGAACAGAACTCCGAGATCCTTTACAGAATTAACGCGGGCTATCAGATCACCGCCTAAAAAGTACTCTTCATGCCAGGGATTACGCGTGCGACTGAAGGTCATAACGCTGCATTTAGCAATATTGAAGAGTAACTTATTATCCATGCTCCACTGATAGACCGAACAAACGACAGCACATCTGTGTCTGACTCTGGAGTCTGGACTATATATTATATATTAACATCTGTAGCTCAGAGAAGCTAATTTCAAAGCTTGAAATATTATGATACGTAATTCTTCTTCGTCGTATCGATGATTCCAAAATTAAATATACTTTGACCAGAATTCAGCCACGCCAACAGCGTTGTCATTTGCCTCACAAAGGTCTTTTAAGGTGCAGGTGTTTTTGCACAGAGAGCAAGACAAAAGATGAGGCATTGTTTGGGACGTGGCTCCGCAATCGCACTGGGGGTCATTGGAGTACCCCCATCTAACTAAGTTGTGCCTGCAGCGACCCATCTGGCTTCGTAGTCGGTTTAGAGATTTCCAGGTGGGCCAAGGCAGTTGGTGGCCCGCAGGGAGCTTTTCTGCAGGCTCAATATAGTCAGCTGGAGGGGGGTGTCTGAGGAGCCATAGATTTTTCTTTGTTTCCCTTAACTCGTTGCTGTCAATTGATTTAGTGAACGACAGGAAGCTGTTTCGACTTTTTAATCTACCCCTTGGCTTCTCCACGTTATATAAAGGATGTCGTTTGTCTGTCTCTTGCTTGTGTTTCTCTGAATAACATGCCACTTCTCTTCGGACATCCGGAGGGGCTATTCCTGCAAGCGGGTATAGTGCAGCAAGTGGGGTAGGTTTTAAGCACCCTCCGAATGATACGTAATGTACAACTAACACAAAAAGTTTTTAAGTTGACATGGTCACAATCATTAGAATTAAATATCCCGAAACAAATATTAATTCTAAATAACACAAAGTCATGAGTGAATTTAATTTTAAAACAGATGGAGTTTTGCGACGCAAATATTTCAAATCAAAATCTATTCAGTTCTAGTGGCGCCACTAATGGTGAACATGAACATGACTATTTACCCATTCTGTGATAATTTCAACTAGCTACCTATAACTCATGCAAATCACAATGCCGTTGGTTTCTTATAACGACGGAAATAAATCATTTCGTGCGTGACCGCATTGCGATTTGTTATCTAACCGTAACTCTTTAAGGTTACGACACACATACCATAATTCACAACTTGTTATGTCTATAAATCTTTTAGCACTTCCAAATTAAGATACTTCTGTCACGCGTGACCTTGATGAAAAAAGTAACTTTTGGACTTATTGCCGACATTTATTAGAATATATCATCACCATAATGTTCATATCCTATCTTATGTAGGGTCCGCACAGTTTCTCCTTTTTCCAGTCATCAGTATTAGTTGTTAATGTTATACCAGTAATCACCCCCTTTCTGCAGTCTATAATTTATTTGGTCATATCTACTCAAATGATGCAAAACTATTTTCAAAACCTGTTTCTATTTTTTTCCTTCGCATTTTTCTTTGAGCCATTTGCCTTTTGTATTCCGTCTAATTAACGGGATTTCTCAAGCTCGAGAGGGTAAATATTCACAGCGGATCTTTGTGTCTGAAATTGGCTGCAAGACCCTGCGCAGTAGCTATTTTTGTGTCAATATTGAAGATGATGATAGCACTGTATTGCCTCTTTCACATGTTTTTACGTTTGTCGTATCGTCCTATCTCGCTTGCTCTATGCAGTATACTCGATGACAAACTGTTTCTTGCGCAATGGTTCACAGAGCCAACTTCAGAGACACAAAGATCCGCAGTGACTACTATAACACTAACAAGTACCTAGTACAGTACGACCGATGAGTCGTGGCCCGTCTGAACATAGGCTTTGCGAACTTTTGCTCATTGCCATTTGGTTCGTAAAGTATGTTCTGCGCAACCACTTGGCGCAACTTCAGACGGGCCACGACTCATCGGTTGTACTGTAGATAGGTAAAAAAATTATGCAAAGCGAGACTTCTTCCATAAGTTTACATTTATAATTCTTTTGTGGGCGATGCACAACATCGTCTAAGTGCCGCAAAAAGAGCAGACAAACGAATGACGTAAACAAACTAGATATGACATAATCGTCTAGCTCTTTCGTTAGCTTACGTCAAATTCTTCATAAAACCTACAATGTCAGATTGTGTGATAAAAAAACCCGAAAGCATTTAACTACTTGCCTGACCAATTCATTCTAAGGATTTTTTCCTGTTGGTCACTTCAGAAGCCCAACCCAAAAACGATTAGATTTAGGACATAAACCCTATTGACTTGACAAGGGTTATACCCATATGCCTGTTTAAAACGCAAAATCCATCAAAGGATCCGTCGGTGGTAAATCAATCACACTTTGCTTGATAGGGTGATTTATAATGGCCACCATAAACAAATCACGACCCGTTCACCATGTGTACGTCAAGGGAAACATGAGCCTAATTTACGGCATCATTAAATAAAAACTGTTAAGGTTACACTAGTCGATAATTCTTCCATACAAACGTAGTCTAGAGATTACTACACTGTTTGACGATGTCAGTTCAAAATAAAAAATGATATCAATTTGTCTCATCATTCGTCTGCCCTGTAAGGAAATAAAAAAAGTAAAAAAGAAAAATATTTGAAAGTTATGAGCGTCGAAAGTTCCATATTTCAACACTAATTTTAACGCATCTTTGGGCGGCAATAAATACCATAAGAAGAAAGAAAATTGCAAAACGGCCACCATAGGGATAGATTAGTAGTTCGACAATGCAAATAATTTTATTTTGAAAATATACATTTACTTAGTCGTTTTTCCATGATATCTAGACTCCCAAAGGTCTGTTTATAAAATTTCGCGCGCTCGTTTTCGTCCTAAATCGATGATGATTTAGGAAGAAAACGAGCCCGCGAAATTTCGCTACCAACTTGCAAAAGTGCTAATTCGTACACGAACTAGCTTCTTAGTGCTCATCGGATGAGATAGAAGGCATTTTAACCCCGCGCACAAAATAGTTCGTGCCGTCGATTAGTGTAACCTTAATAACACTTTCCTTAGCCCTATAAGGACGCAATTGAGGAAGAATATCTGTGGGATTATTGAGCCGCCTTTAGCGAAGGCAGAAGGCGATTTATCTTGCAGTACCAGTTTACCTGCTTCTCTAGGACTTGCCCGCCAACCGACTGATATTAATAGTCAACATGGTTCTGCTGCGAATCCCTCAGCTATGATTCAATCCCACAGATATTCTTCCTCAATCGCGTCCTTATAGGGGTATCCCGCCACCGGTATAGGGCATCAGTCGACGTTTTTCAGATTAAAAGATGATAAATATTAACAGGTTAGGAAAATGTTCACGTTTTCTTCTTGGGTAGACGACTCATATTTTAATCCCTTCCTTGAATGGCTCTATTGTAGGCATGTCTCTAGGTCCTGATGGGTGCAAGTAGTGGTGTATGTCGTTTTTGCTCATTGCCCATACGTACTTACCTATGCTCTGACTGCTCTGATTCACTTTAACTTCTCATGTATTATTATTTCCAACCCAACCAACCAGACTCCTCATTGGTTCAGAATATGTATTAGTAGCACTTAATTACTATTTTAAACAAGAAATGATACTTTCGTATAGTTGTCGGCACGTAACTTTACGAAAGAGTCATTAGATGCGCACAAATCGTTTTTTAGGACTCTTTGGTTACCAAGCGGGACGCGGGGGACGTTTAGCACCGTTCCGAGCGTGCGATTGGTTGCTCAATTCACACAAGGATCGACTGACCAATAGCGTCCACGTTTCGTTCTTTCCTGTTGGTCAGTTCGCGCACTATGCGTGAACTTATCTCCACTACGCCAAAACCTTGCCAACTATATTATAATTTTTGGATATCACACGTCTTCGAATTTTTGTTTCGAAGACTGGTTTCCTAACGATATTTTCCTTCACTTTTTCACTAAAACATTGCGGATAGGAATAGTTTTGACTAATGATTACATTATTTTGGACAATCGTTGACTCACTTTAACAAATACATTATTTTTGTATCCTAGTCTGGAAATCGTCTAAAACACAATGAATGAAATTATTCACTTTGTTCATTCTTTCGGTGACCGTAATTTTCCAATTTACTTTTGATGTCTACTGTATTTTGTGGGGCAGTCGGTTATTCATTGCGTGAGTGGTGGAGTCATTTTTTTTTGTTGTATTTCCGCTCTTTGGGGTTTTCAAGTGACACATTGAAAGAGACAGTTTCAATGTGTCACTTGAGTATACTGCCTTTATTCTATTTCTTAGTAAAGTCAGTTCTTGAAACTCGAAAATAACCCAAACATTTAGGTAACTAGGTACAAACTTTCAAAAAATTGACAGACCGCATTCGTTTTGGAAAAAGACACCTCATTTCTTTGAAAACATCATGCGCCAACCTCACCTTGATCTTGAAAAAATTTGCATGTGTAAAGATTGTACCTATTACAACTGAACGATGAAATCATGCTTTTCATAGTAGATACAGAATGACACATTAACTAGTATTTAAACTTGGATTTACAGTAAAATTTTCTTTGAAATACAGTCAGGTCCTAATTTCACACGAGACTTACGTTTACTTTGACTAAGACTTGAGATTTAAAACTGTTAGCTTAGTTACTAATAAGTGACGAGAATGGATAAAGTGAGAAATGAGTATATTAGTGTGGTATATCTGATAAATACTTATATGTGGGTAGGTTTGTCAAAACCAGTTGGTTGTTGGCCATTACACGAGTCTATGTGATTTGCAGTGTTTTATTCATATATTCTTAAATACAGAACAATTAGATTGAAAAAGGCGCCAGTGACAGAAAATTTGAAAGGAACGTTTGTCCAGTAGCCTAAGGATCGGTTTCTAACACGCACTGCGGTTTTTATTCGCGCGATTTTATTTCCGCATATTCTGCGACAAATAGAATTGTATGAAGCGGCACGCATTGCGGTAACAAAATCGCGCGGCAATAATACCGTAAGAAACTCATCGGTAATGAGGCACTGGTCAAGTCAAAGCTCCAGAGCCTTGAACATCGTCGCCGAGTTGCCAGTTTGTCGGTATTTTATCGGTTACATTTCGGGGAGTGTGCGATGGAATTACATGATTTAATTCCGCCCAGCCCGTTCCATCATCGGACTACCAGACGTACGGCGATGCGTCATCGGTACATGGTGGACATCCCACCCATACGCACAAAACGTTTTGGGGACACTTTTATTATGCGTACAGCTAAAGAGTGGAATTCCCTGCCGGAATCTGTGTTTCCCGATAGCTACAATCTAGGGGTCTTTAAGTCAAGAGTGAATAGGTTTCTTCTAGGCAAGCGTGCTCTATCGTCGACCACATCATCGCTTACCATCAGGTGAGATAGTGGTCAAGCGCAAGCCTATAGATAATAAAAAAAAAAAAAAAAAAAGGAATCCGTGTTAAATCAACTAATTTTGCCACAGAATCCATCGCACTGCGGTGCAGATTAAATTCGTGCGAATATTTTGAGCTCTATGAACAGGTAGAAAGAGACAAAAATTGCGCGGCATTTTATCCGCAGTGCTTGTTAGTATGATTCAATACGCGGACAAAAATTCGCGCGTATAAAATCCGCATGGCAAAAAATCGCATACGTGCTAAGTCTAATTGCGTAAATGAATTCGGCAAGGCAAAGGGTTTTGAGTGTTGTTTATGTAGTTTAGTGTGTTAAGTAGGTATTAACTAAACAAAACCTGTTTTGACAAAACGCTTAGTTAAAACTGTTTCGTCAGAGGTCAAGTTCTTCTAGAAATAGAACATTATGTCAAGTTCAAGTTTGGCGCGCCTTTAAATGCGATCGTACCGTAGCAGTGGCGCGTTGATAAAACAAGATCGTTTTTAACGGTACAATAACGGTACGTAGGTAGTAGGTACCTAAACAAAAACAAAGTTTCAGTAAATCTTTTTTTTTTTTTTTTTTTTTTTTATCTTATATAGGCTCGCGCTTGACCACCATCTCACCTGATGAAATCTCGTCATCATCATCATCAGCCTTTTAATGTGCCCACTGCTGGGACACAGGCCTCCTCTCTGTGAGAGGGAATGGGCCGTAATCCACCACGCGGGCCCAGTGCAGATTGGTGGGTGTCACGTTTCTTCGATTTTTTGGTTCTAGGACATGTCGATTTGGAAAACATCGTATATCTCGTGTTTTCACTAAATACAGGTTTCACTGCAACTTAACTATTCAATCGAAATTCGTAACATCGAGTTTTATATTATCTATGCAGACAATATGTATACAGTGTTGACAGCTTCCTATTAAGATCCGCAAACGAAGATTTATACCGACAACACAGTTATTCCGAACTCATCAACCATGTTTATATAGCCACAATACTAACTAATTACTTCCATACTTAATATTATAAATGCGAATAAAACTCTGTCTGTCCGTCTGTTTGTTTGTTACGTTTACACGCCTAAACCGCTGAACCAATTTTGATGAATTTTGGTATAGATGTCATGGACGCCCGGGCATTATGAATCAAGTCAAGTCAAATCAGGCAATGTAATGAATACTGATTTGAACTTCTATATTTATCACATTGTCTGGTCATTATGAATATTGTTACGTAACGGTTGGCGCAATTTGATAATTATGGTCAATGAATTATTCATATATTCAACGGTTGGTCAAGAGCGAGCGAAGCAAACTAGGGCGCTTAGGGCACCGCGACACGGATAGGTTAGGTTCGATGGAGATGACGGGAGCTGAAGCAGGAAACCCCGTTGCCAACAACCTGGCATAAATCCAAACTTCAGGCTACTGCTGTAGAATGTTTAATGTTTATATGTAGTAACACTTGAACAAATTAACGAACATACACTGTATTCTAATTAAATACAAAGTTTTAACAATAACAGAATGCCAGTGAGATCACAATAGCTCGAAATAACTATGATATTTCAAGGAGTGGCCTGTCTACAATTTACATCACTTCTAAAGTGCTGACATCAATAGAATGACTGGTAAATGACTGCTTTAACGAATATATGCATCCGAATGTCTTTATTAAGTATAAACTCTGTCGCAAGGCAACAGGTTTATTCTCATTGCAATAAGAATTTGTTAAACCGTTAATTGATTATTATTATAAAATAAAAATTTATTTTAACTTGCTTTGACATTTGTGACGCGAGCAGATGTTTCTATGCGATAGACCCGCAGCCTTATTGCGTAAGTGAATTCGGCAAAGGAAACGAGTCGATTCTTTCAAAGAATCAGAATCATTTCTTTCAACTTTTTCGGTATTGTGAAACTAATTTGGAAAGAGTACAAACGGGTTTTACGCTTGTCAAATATACTTGACATTTTCATTACACAATACCAATAGTGAAGTTTTGTCTCGATTCTTCCGCTTTCGTTCATTCTTTACAATCAATTGTACGTCAAAATATTGGTAATGGAAAGGAGCATAACCATTCCGTTTCAGAGTGTAATATGCAATACGTAAAGTCGTTTTTGGGCAAGAATCGACTTGTTTACTTTGCCGAATTCACTTACGCAATTAGGCTGCAGGCCTCGGACAGCTTATTTTTACTGGACGAAATATAGAATTTTCTTTGTCGATTTAACAATAAAAGACTGAGGACTAGCTACTTACTTAAAATTGCAAAAGGGAGCGAAGTGAGCTACTTAGGTAGTGGATAAGGATCAATGTATTTATTGCAAAAATAGTACAGTCGCTGTGATATTTGAAAACAAAAATAATTTTATAATGGCATTTGCCTATGACATGGTGACTATAACCACGTCGCGCGGACGTTTCTTATTTCTATGGCCCCAGGCAATCCCATTATTTTTTAACGTTTTTAGAGTTCCATACCTCAAAAGGTTAAGAAAGGAAGAATTATAAGATCACTTATAAGATCACTTTAACTTTTAACCAAAATTGACAATTCTAGGTCAACCGGAAGTATCCTATAGGTTTTGGGTCGAAAACCTATATGGTAGTTCCCGTTGATCTAGAATCATTAAAATTGGCAAAAAGTAAGGTCTTACAGCACAAATAAAGGAAAAATTCCAAAAAATTCAAAAGAGGAAAATTAAGGTAAATTTTGGTAGTTACTCGTACAATTTTTCGCGAAAATCTAAATTTGCCCATATCTTTAAAACTTATCCACCAATAAAATTAATACCAATTTTATTAGACGGTATAATAGGTAGGTACGGAACCCTCGGCACTCGAGTTCGACTCGCACTTGAGCGTTTTTTTTTTCAAATACAATCGCGATCGCGACGGTTTCGCTGTAAGACTGTCACTTATCTACAGCTTTGGGTGTAGGCTTCTGCGATGTGTCCTAAGTATATTACGCATACACACCAACTTCAAATACTACGCCTTTGTTGTTTTAACCAACCTAATTGTTATTATGTCGATACCTCAGTTCCAAAGTGTAACAATTTAGGAAAAGGTTCATCATAAGCCTTATAAGTTCCCACTGCTGGGACACAGGCATCCTCTGGACATTCCGGGGGGGTTCGGGCGTCCCCGCACTCTCCGGACTAGTGCCCCAATGATGGCGTCCTTTCAGTGCGTGTCTGTAAGTTAGCAGCGTGGAACCTCGTCTCACTTCCTTCTCCTCTCATCCATTCACTCTTCAATCTTGATCATGGCAAGATAAATGAATACTCATTCACTCATTCGCCCATAAAGTGCACCTCACCAACATTAGAGGTCTGCACTCAAATCGCTCTGCAGTCCACTACTACCTGGAGGCTGAGAAACCAGCGCTGTTTTTTCTTACGGAGACGCAGATAGCGAGTCCTTCCGACGTCTCGTACTTATCTTACCCAGGGTTTACCCTGGAGCACAATTTTAAAACACGAGCGGGTGTGTGTATGTACGCCCGTGACGACACTTGCTATCGGCGTATCCGTAACCTTGAGGACTCCAGATTCTCTACGCTTTAGGCTCTGGTGGACACAGGTCTGGATAAAATTATCTGCGCCTGTGTCTAGCGGTTGCACAGCGGAGATCAGGAGACAACCAGGCTCACAGAGTACCTCAGCGAAGTGGCTGATGCGGCACAGCAGCGGTACCCTTCCGCCCAATCAGTGTTGCTGGGGGACTTCAATGCCCACCACCAGGAGTGGCTCTTCCCATACCAGTGCACAGACCATGCTGGACGAGAGATGCGTAAGCTTTCGCTTGCGCTAAACCTTACCCAGCTGGTCCATGGGGCAACGAGGGTGCCAGATGTTGATGCGCACACAGCCAATTGCTTGGACCTTCTGCTGACAACAGATCCAGACCGATACTCCGTGTTGATAACTTCACCGTTAGGTTATTCCGAACATTGTCTGGACAAGTCTGTGTCCAGAGAATGGTCGGAACTACCTAACGGTGCCTCTTGGGGGATCGGGCGGGGAGTAGACCTCCCCGCCCGATCCCCCAAGAGACACCCAGCGGGTTTGTCGGTACAGGTCAGCAGATTGGGATGGCATGCGATCTTTCTTCGCTTGTTATCCTTGGCAGCCTACTTGCTTTTCTTCGTCTGATCCTTCGTCGTGCGCGAACACCGTGACGGATGTGCTGCGTCAGGGAATGGAGTACTACATTCCGTTCTCTGACATAGTGATGCCAGCGTTGACCGGCCATGGTTTGGCGCCGAATGTCATCGCGCCGACGCGCTTAAACATGAGGCGTACCTGGCATGGGTCGACGCTCGATCGCGCAAAGCGAGTGATGTGGGTCAGAAGAAGAAAGCCTACAACAGGGCTACCAAGTCCTGCAAGAAGGTGTTACGAAGGGCTCGGTTCGACCACATTTGCCGAGTAGGGGCCAAACTTGCTTCTTACCCGGCAGGTAGTAAAGCGTTTTGGTCCCTGGCTAAGTCGGTCGAGTCGAACTTCTGCCGTCCCTCACTACCACCACTGCTGAAACCCGATGGGTCGCTGGCCCACACTGCTGTGGAGAAGGCAAATTTATTTGCCTTTCTTTTTGCAGAATCTCCTGATGGGTGCGAGATGATTATGTCGGACATTCGCATCCATCAAAAGGACATCCGTAGGGTGCTGCGCAACCTCGACGTGAACAAGGCAAGCGGCCCTGACGGCATACCAGCTATAGTTCTTAGAATCTGTGCGCCTTAACTGTCTCCGATCTTGACACGCCTATTCCACCTTTCATAAGAGACTGGAAAAGTGCCGAATGCTTGGAAGCAAGCCAACGTACAGCCCGTGCCCAAGAAGGGCAGTCTCTGTAAAACGTGCGTGAACTTAACACTAAGCTCCTGGCATACCTAGAACTAACGATATCCTTAGCGACCGCCAATACGGCTTCCGCCGAAATCGGTCTACCAGGAATTTTCTAGCGTATGCCATTCACATATGGAGTGAGGCCATCGAGAGGCACGGGGAAGCGCTTGCCGTCTCCCTCGACATCTCGAAGGCTTTCGAAAGGGTCTGGCACGAAAGCCTAATCGGTAAGCTTCCTTCATTTGGTCTGCCCGGTGATCTTTGTGATTGGATTGCAGACTTCCTGAGAGATCGAACCATTCGAGTGTTAAGCGATGGCTGCTCTTCGGACCAATTGGATCTTAATGCCGGGGTCCCTCAGGGGTCGGTACTCTCAGCAACATTGTTCTTGTTGCACATTAATGATCTGCTAAAACCCGGCACCTTTGGGTATGCACACGACAGCACTGTTGCTGAGAGATACTTGTCCAACGCACGGGCTACCGGGCCGCTGATCCGGTCTCTCCGTGAGGCCATGGTGGAGCGTTTGAACTTGTCCTTAAAAGCAGTCTCCAAATGGGGCGATGCCAATCTGATCAAGTTTAATGCTGCTAAAACCCAGGCGTGTCTTTTTTCCGCTAAAAAGAGTCAATTTCACCCGGCTCCAACTTTCCGTGATGTAATCGTGCCAATAACGGACCATCTTGAGCTTCTTGGCGTTACGTTGACATCGACTCTCAATTTTGGGCCATACATTGAGGCAAAGGCTAAGCTGGCTGCCAAAAAGTTGGGGATCCCTGCGAAGGTGAGAAGGTACTTCACGCCGTAACAGCTGCTCAACTTGTATCAAGCGCAATTTCGATCGTGCACAGAGTACTGTTCTCATCTCTGGGACGGTTGTGCCAAATACCAGCTTGATGCACTAGAGTCGATCGAAAAGCGGGCCAAGAAACTCATCGGCGATGAGGCACTGGTCAAGTCAAAGCCTTGAACATCGTCGCCGAGTTGCCAGCTTGTCGGTTTTTTATCGGTTACATTTCGGGGAGTGTGCGATGGAATTGCATGATTTAATTCCGCCCAGCCCGTTCTTCATCGGACTACCAGGCGTACGGCGATGCGCCATCGGTACATGGTGGACAATTGGACATCCCACCCATACGCACAAAACGTTTTGGGGACATTTTTATTATGCGTACAGCTAAGGAGTGGAATTCCTCACCGGAGTCTGTGTTTCCCGATAGCTACAATCTAGGTGTCTTTAAGTCAAGAGTGAATGGGTTTTTTCTAGGCAAACGTGCTTCACCGTCGACCACATCATCGCTTACCATCAGGTGAGATTGACAAGCGCAAGCCTATTGATAATAAAAAATAGAAATCCTCTCTGTGAGAGAGGTAGGCCTTAATCCACCACGCGGGCCCAGTGGAGGTTGGTGGATGTCAAATGTCTTAAAATTTTTGGTTCTAGGACATACCTACCGGTTTCCTCACGATGTTTTCCTTTACGTTTTAAGAGCAGTGGTGATGAAATAATCTACACAAAGTAAAGCGCCTGCCTGGGTTCGAACTCACGACCTACGACACGTAAGTCGGGGCCTTTACCTCTGGGCCACCACTGCTCTACTTCTAGAAAAAGGTTCTTATGAGATAATTAGAAAATTATACTAGTGATACTTTTACCAGTAAGAAATACTTTTAAACATTCTCATATTAAACTGAAATGAAATATTATTATGAACGGCCTTATGATACTAGGAAGTTGAAAACATTCTCAGTTCCAAAACGAAACAGCTTAAGTTGTTACTGTATGAAACGAAAATATTCTAGACTTATGAACAAATATTGGGTGTAACAACTGAACTGCATTCACTTATCGACGTGTTTCTTTTTGATAATGGTGGGTAATCAAATCAAACTCACTGCATTTCAGACTTGTTACACTTTGGAACTGAGGTATCGACATAATCCTTGTAATTTTCATTTCGATGAAGAGGTCGGTCTGTGTCAGCCTGTAACCATAGAAGTAAACAAGATCGGGCGTCTCGTAAACAACTAATACTTAAGTGATTACACTTGCCTTTTCTCACTATTTTTACGCAGCTTAAAAAAGGTTGAAATAACAATTTTATAGAATGTGTAGTAAGTATAGCGATGATATAACAATGTTCGCCCACCAGTTATTTATAAACCAACTTCATCTGACATCATAGAGCATCAGATCTATTTGCAAACTTGAATTGTCAAGGTCTTGCTCACTGGGTTCCGTGACGACAGACACGAACAAATCATACTCAAATTCATCTGCAGAGTCGTCCATTCTAATAGCTCAAATTGGTCAACGGGATATTACTGAACAAGATGAAACATGGGATGAGAAGGCAATAAAAACCGTTGAGGCGTGGGACCATTTATTCACATGTCAACCTAATAGCTTTTTTATTATAGATAGGCTCGCGCTTGACCACTATCTCACCTGATGATAAGCGATGATGTGGACGACGGTGTAGCACGCTTGCCTAGAAGTAACCCACCACCACCCATTCTTCTTCATCGTATCGATGATTCCTCAATTATATACGTTTTTACCAGAATTCAGCCACGGCAATAGCGTTTTCATTTGCCTCACAAAGGTCCTTCAGGGTGCAGGTGTTGTTGTACAGAGAGCACGATAGGAGGTGAGGCATTGTTTGGGACGCAGCTCCGCAATCGCACTGCGGGTCATTAGAGTACCCCCATCTAACTAAGTTGTGCCTGCAGCGACCCACTCACTCTTGACTTAAGAGGAAATGCGGTCGCAGACATCCGTCTGAATATCCTAAGTAAAAAGTCATAATTCGAGGTTTGCCTCTCGCCTTTTCCTGCTCCTCTATGGACCAATTTAAAAGAAATTCCATAAACTGAAAAAGAAAGATACAAAATGTGAGCCTATGTATTCCTTTTTGATGATATACTGTATTTAGAAGCACTAGAACCTTCAAAAAATGCACATAATTGCGCTGTCAACAGAGAGGCCTATAAAAATTATTAATGAAAATATAAAAACATAGACGCACAACTATATATATATATTTTTTTTTTTTTTTTTATTTGTGATGGGTTTGCTCTTGACTCTAGTCTAGGTCAAAGGTGACAGAGACAGAGTCTACGATGGAGTGAGCTTACCCAGAAGAAGCCTGTTCACTCTAACTTTGAAGAGATTCGGGTTGAATGCGTTCGGAAACACTGACGCAGGTAGCGAGTTCCATTCATTCGCTGTGCGCATTATGAAGGATGTTTGGAAGCGTTTGGTGCGAATTGGTGGAATGGCAACAAGGTAAGGATGATAACTTGCAGTACGTCTAGATGTCCGATGGTAGAAGGGGGCTGGTGGGATGAGGTCGTGGAGTTCTTCAGCACACTCACCGAAGTACAGTCTGTAGAAGACCGACAAGCAGGCAACCTTGCGGCGATGAGCCAAGCTGTGAAGCCTGGCACCCGCCAGGTCAACGTCGCCAATGAGCCTCCTGGCTCTGCGTTCCACCGAGTCAAGCGCGGCAAGCTGATATTTAGCTGAGCCATCCCAAAGGTGGCTGCAATACTCCATGCAGGATCGGACTTGCGCTTTGTATAGGGTTAAAAGCTGTCCAGGCGTAAAGTATCGCTTCACTTTATTTAGGATGCCTAGTTTTTTGGCCGCAATTTGGGCTTTGTACTCAATGGAGGCGCCAAAGTTGAGACTGGATGTCAACTCCATGCATATTTATTTACTAAAATGACAGTTAATGTTAAATAAGGTCAGTTGAGTTACTGATAGCAGTTTCTATATTTATTGATGTGTTTTATTGAATAAGTACTTAATTAAGTTACTGATCGGCAATGATTTGTGAATTATCAATATTTGCTAAGTAGGACTTAAATAGTTGATTAAACTCTGAAATAGTTAAGTCAGTGGTGGCCCAGTGGCTAAGACCTCGCCTCTTGTGCTTGAAGTCATGGGTTCAAAGCTGGGCAAGTACCAATGTGACTTTTTCAAATTCTTATTCACTTTCTAAGTTTACCTTGGACATCATAGGCAACGGTGAAGGAAAACATCGTGAGGAAACCTGCAGGACGTATAAAGTTACTATAAGATTGAAATAGCCAACTCAGAGGCCTGTGGGGTTCGCAAAGGCGACTTAACTAACTCTGACACCAGAGGTGGCCACATTCTCACACGAAAAAGAAGCGGTACAATGTAGAATTGATTTAAGAAACAGCCAAATATCATATCATCAACAAAATCGTTATAATTTATGGTAAGTTCATAATTAAGAAAATAATGTTACCAACACAACTGTACAACCTCAATAAAATAATATAAAACACAGATGTGGCAACAGGCTCAGTAACCGTGGCTTGGTCACCCTCGGTGAAGCGAAGCCCAGAGTAGTGTCGGTATAGCGTTAGCCGCTATCTCTAGCATTCGCGACCGCATTATGGTAGGTGGCGGGGCCATTGACCTTGACCCGTCACAGTGGGACCAAGGGGTCCCATACACCGACCTACGACCCCGCGGGGTCGTCTGGCACCCATGTGCTGATTTGGTCCCTGGGGTGGTCACAGCGTACAGTGTGTGCTGGTGCGCCGGTGATGGGGGGTACTCCCCCGAGGAGGGTCCGGTGACGGACAGCCGCGGCGGGTTCGCAGTGAGTGCTAACGCGTGCCCGTGTTCCCGCCATAAGCGGCACAGGAGGACACCGTGGAGTTTTAGTGGGTTAGAGTCCCATATAACTGCACTATAACCCTGTGGTAGTATGCATGAGTATTTCTCCAAACAAAAAAAAAATGCCTACCCCACAACGCTGGTCAGCGCTGATTTACAGCCCGCCCCCTCTTTTAGGATAACAAACTAATAGTGCCGTATAAGAAACACATTTTTCCCTGGTCCGCACCCGTGCTGTGGGCCATAGAGACCTGCGCCTGTACATCTTCGCCAAAGCCGGCCTCTTCAAGAACTTCTTTGAGCTACAGCCTACATTTAATCAGGTAAGATACTCCGTCTTATGGGAGAAAAGGGAGTCAGTGATAGCGTGACGGTGGCAGGACAGGACCGTACAGAAAAAACGTGTTTTTGAAAGTAATCGTCTCAGGGAGCTGTATGAGAGACACAGAGAGACTACAATACAGATGTTTCTCTAAAACTTTATATGCCTTACGACTACTAGTTTCTGCCGACAGCTATCGCCCACGGCTCCACCCGCGCGTAATTAGTACTTCTATACAATAGCTTTAAAATTTATAGCCTGTGTTATTCTGATGTAAAACTTTTATCAAGAACCGTTCAGTAGTTTTTGCAAACAAACACCCGTCCATTTTGTCACAAAATTTCGCGTGTATCATAGTAGTAGGCTTTATTGAGCTTGTTTAGAAATTTCAAATGTCGAAGTCACTTTTTTTCGCGTTTCGATTGATCCGGACAATTATTTGCCGAGACCTAGGGGGGGGACTATAAGTGAGAGCGGTATCAATTTGAGATCGAATAAGGGACAGATGTATATGACTTGTATACATCTGTCACTTACTCGATATCAAATTGATACCGCTCTAAGACCTTATGGGTCACCGCACTGTATGTAATTTGCTGTATTCACACTTCTCGCTAAAAGTGTTAACCTTGAGCATCATATCTTTACCGTGGCATCATCGTCTCCAATAATCTCGTGAATGTCATAAACTACTGATACGAAATCCAGAATTCTTTGGCTACCATCCTAACGTTCATGAGTAATGAATTATTTTTACATAATTTTCACACAAATCTATTTATAGAAAACGATATGATTGATCTCCATCATAATAGTTTTTACTGTCCAAGACTGAACAGATGTCTAGACATAAAACACGCAGCTGCATTAGTAAAAATCAATCATAATATTTACGATAGGTTTTCCCAGAAATTCTTGGAACCATCAGTGTGTTTTTCTTTCCCAGGGAACAGGAAAATTGATTATTTAAAAATAGACATTTTATTTTTATATAGGGATATTATAGCTTCTGCCAGCGGCTTCGCCCGCGTGAAAAGTGTTATATTTTCCCAAGGGAACATTTTACCGGGATAAAAAATTTGTGTGCTATGCCAGAATATAATCTATATCTGTGCCAAATATCATCCAGATCCGTTCATCCATTGTGGCGTGATTGAGTAACAAACATACATCCACCCAAACTTTCACATGTATAATATTAGTAAGATTATTCTATATCTCTTATTTGGAAGCGTGCCTGAAAAGAGCAATAACCTTTTCGCTATGAATCTTATGACAAGGTTACCTCCCGCGCGATTAGGGAACTATCCGCAAAGCTGAGCTCAGATGTCGCCACAGGAATCAGAGTAAGCAAACCAAACTGTCAAGCCGGCCGGCCGGCTTTTTAGGATCATATGTCCGGTTTTATTTCTGAAAAACAAAACACTGATGCATTTTAGACTAACAGTTAGCAATATTATTATTTGGTTTTTGTTTCAAATTTTTCTTAAAAACTGTAATTAAAGTTCGGTAACCACAAACATTAACATCATGCTGTTAATTTATTTACTCCACTTCGTCAAGCGCCATCTGGCGGGAGCAAGTAGCAGTAATGTTCCCTATTAATTTGAATGATATATTGCTTGTACTAGGCAGTTTGATAGTACGATCTATACTATCTTCTATACTATATATATTATTATATATATTGTTTATATTATAATGCTGAAGAGTTTGTTTGTTTGTTTGAACGCGCTAATCTCAGGCACTACCAGTTGGAATTGAAAAATTATTTTTGTGTTGGATAGTCCATTTATCGAGGAAAGTTATAGGCTATATAACATTACGCTACAACTAATAGGAGCCGAGCATAAATGAAAAATGTTGCAAAAACGAGCAAAAATATTCCTTTTTGAGAGCTTTCGTTGTGTGCGCTGCGTAAACGGTTAAAGTTACGCAAATATAATGTGTCATGAAATTGTTCCTCTTTAAAAGTTCTAAAAAAAAGTCCGCGACAGCATATGTCTATCTTTTAAGATTGACTCACAATAGCAGCTTTTATGTTCTAAATTTTAATTAGATCGCCGCCGCCCGCCGGTAGAAACAAAAGTTGGTTACATTCGTATAAGTAGTATATTATTTCTTATTCAAATAAATAGTTCAACAAATTGGTAGGTAGGGTAAGGTAGGTAGGTTAGGGTAGCTAGGGTAGGGTAGGTAGGGTATGCTAGCTAGGTTAGAGTAGGTAGGGTAGGGTAGCTAGGGTAGAGTAGGTAGGTTAGGTAGGGTAGGTCAGGTAGGGTAGGGTAGGTAGGGTAGAGTAGGTAGGGTAGGGTGGGTAGGGTAGGGTAGCTAGGGTAGAGTAGGTAGGTTAGGTAGGTTAGGTAGGGTAGGTCAGGTAGGGTAGGGTAGGTAGGGTAGGGTGGGTAGGGTAGGGTAGGCAGGGTAGGGTAGTGTAGGTATGGTAGGATAAGTAGGGTAGGGTAGGCAGGATAGGGTAGGTAGGGTAGATGGGTAGGAGGTAGCCAGTTGACGGGAGCGAAGCCGCGGGGGTCAGCTAGTTTATTATATGTTGTACGGGCGAATTTAGAAACACACATTAATTCTAATCATAATAAGGTCCTACAGAATGGCAGAATTACTGATTTTATAAATGATTGATGATTGTGAGGATGTTTGTTTTGCTTTCACTCTATCACTTCCAGCAAATTTCCAGTGTCCCGGAGCCGCTTTACTTGGCAGTGCACTTTTACAACCAAGAAGCCTCATAAGCCTTAAACCCTTATCCAGCACCGGGACAGCATATAAACGCAAATGTTAATTAGTGGTTTCTGAACTGTTACAACATAAATTTGTTTACTTAGCTGGTGGAGTGTAAGACTGGAAGCCGACTCCAATATAGTTGGGAAAAAGGCTAGGCAGATGAATGAAGCTGGTGGAGCGTCCCCTCGAGTTGGAACTGGTGCCGGGTGAGCGCTGGCCAGCACAGCGCGGCGCCGTAGCAGTTGTGCCCGACAGCATGACACTGCGCATCAGAGACATGCCATATATGGCGCAGTATGTCTATGACATGTACCTCGACCGCGTGCGACAGTGCAAGGATCAGTATGAGGTAAGATTAAAGGTTTATCCACACATATCACAACAATGCCTGGGCCTGGCCCTGTCACGTCCCGGGCACGGTCCTGATATGTGTGGATACACCTTTAATGCTTTTAGTAGTAGAACTCCTTGAGACTGGCAGTACAAGCACAAACAAGCAGGCGGCCCATCTGATGAAGTGGACCGCCGCTTATGGGTATCTGCAATACCAGTGGTATAGTTCTCGCCAAATTCCTTGGCCGTCCTGAAGTTTTCCGATGCACAAGGCACGGATCGCTGCTATTTTTGTGTGAGATTTACTACTGCGGGGCATTGTAGCCAACTTCAGAGCGACCAAGATGTTTGGCGAGAACTATACAACTTGGTTTTACTCTTAAATTGTTTTTCAACCTATCCATGTCGATGCTTCGCGGAAAGGCCTCATGCTCATTTCACATGTGGCAGCAACATGCCAGCACCAGACCAGTACTAGGTAAGATGAGTATAGAAGCTTTTAGGCAGTCATAAAGCTTTTTTGCGAAGTAACTCGTCCACGAAACCTTTACTTACTGATATTGTATAGTTTTCCTTGGGCAGTGGTGACTGTTTATAATGGACATCTGGACATGTCAGTTTGTTTTCCGTGTAATATAGAAGAGATTATAATCAAGGAAAAATCTTTTTGGTCGTTGCACGAACTTAGGGTGCCTAATACTGCTACGTAAACGCGTAAACGCCGTAATTTATATGGTGTGCATAACAAAGAGTATTCTATCTATTCCTAGAACGATTAAAGCTGACGATAAAAATGTCTGGTTAGTTCTATAAGGCTAGTGGCGCAGTTATCCATTGTGCTAAAAAGTCACAAACCATTATACGACGCGACGCGAACTTTTTTTGTCGCCCAAAAATTCATGTTTGACTAAGTTTTTTTCTTGACATGTCCATTGTATATCCCCAAAGTTGGGCTAGGGGCCAATTCATGATGAATGACCTGACTTTAAATTAATATAATTAGCCCACCTAGACATCTTTAAACCGGTCTCGAAGCCAGATTGACTGTAGGTATAACCTGGTGTGTTTGGGGGTGATCCGATAAGTCATCACAATGCGATTGTGGAACCACACCACAGTCGGTGCTCACAATTGTTCTGCTCTTTATGCAAAAATACTAAATATGAATAAAGGAGATGTTCCAGAAATGTATGGAGCCTGGGCTATCCTTATGTACACCGTTTCAATGGCACGACTATGGGGTTTTAGTCTTACAGTTCCAGAAATATAAACCTAGGTATTTTTGTTAAATTTAAAAAAAAAATCGTTTTCTACCTAAGTTTCAGGTTTCTGCAACGCTTAGATTTAAAGTTCTCCGTGGCCGCGCGGTTCGCCACGTTTCAATGGCGCGGCCACGTTAAAACCCTTAAAACTTTTTAACCATAACTTTGACAAATTTATGGTTTTGGGAATGTACTTTTACAAATTTTTACAAAATCTTGGAAGTTTCCTTGTTAAATATCGCAGTGGCCGCGCCATTAAACACACATGCGATATCGATGGGTAAAATGTCAATAATGTATGGGATTGTCAAGCGCTATCGTAATGTCACGTGACCTTACATTTTGGCATTTCGAACATTGCCTTCGCTGCTAGTATGGCACTTGGTCTACAGCCTTTGGTCGAAGCACAATATATACACATATAACATGGAATCATCAATCAGTACCTTTACAAGAAAATGTATGGGTATTACTGATACTTGTATCCATCTTTGTTCGTCTCAGGAATGGTGGGTATTGATCACCTCGAAATACGAAGTAAATGTGCGCTCCTTTTACAGTATTTCTTGCTGCTTAACGGCAAAATTGACAGCCCTGCAATTTTGTCATTTTGGATTGTCCGCGCTGGCTCAGTAAGACAGTACACAAGACTGCGCTTGCGCCCTCTACTCGCGGCACCCAGAGTCCGGACTCGTACTGCAATATATGCCACTACTAAGCAGGTGTTACCATTGCTCAATACACTGACTGCTCAGCATCCGGATGTGGACATATTCCACTCGAAGATACGTTTTTTTTTTTATAAAATGCAAATATTGTTTTAGCAAATAAATAATTAGTAGATCGATTATATTATTGAAATGATTATTGTTAAATGAATGTACGATGATTATTATTGAACTAATATTATTATTAGGCATTATTTGATTATTGAATGGCTATTTTGAAATTGTTTTTTTTTTTTAATACTTATGAATTTTAATGTTTTATTTAAGTAATTGTCTGTGATATCTATTACTTAATTGTTGATTCTCTGTATGTTTTGGCTGACACTGTAAGTGCAGAGTGTAATTGTAATAATACATAAATAATTAAATCAAGAATGTTGACAAATTTTAGTTTCATATTATTATTCATTTAATATGATTCTAAAACATAACACTAATCAAAAAACGTACCTTTATGCAAAGGGAAGGCAGAAAATGGGGCTCATCAAGAAGATAAACTTAATTCAGTCTGCCCCGGGCACGTCTCTTGTGACCCGTCCTGCGCACGCTTCCCGTCGCACATCACGCGCACCCCGACGCCAACGAAAGCGACAACGACGAACCTCCCGCCACCCCCGCATTTGTCGTCCCCGCCACCTTCCAGCCCACCGAGATCGTCAATGAGATTGACGATACCCCGGCTGAAACTTCTTAGTTTGTAACTTTTAATTAAGCGAAAATTTTTTTCAATAAAAACTTTTTAAATATATTTTGTTTTATTTGCTATAGCAACATTACCCCGATTGCAGACCAAACGCTAAGTTAGTTAAGTTTAGCTCTCATACTTATGTATGAGAGCTAAACTTAACTTAGCGTTTATGGTTTACGGTCTGTCTATAAAGACAGACCGTAAACTACGAAAAATAAGCTGTCCGTGTAAGTATAAAAAATTGCCTCAGCTGTGCGAGCTAAGCTAAACTAAGTTAGCTTAGTTCTTGGTCTTTAACCGGCTTTCTGGTTAAATTGACATGAATCTCGCGTACGATGCGCGACTAAATTTATGCTGATTGCGTCAACTAAGGGCTCTTACAGATAGAAATAAGCGGCTATTTTTGGGCTGCCGTAGACACGCCAGCGCCCAAGATTGGTGCCGTGATCAAGTCGACGGCAGTTGCCAACGATCGTTGTTGATCTTTAACTTGTATGAAGATGTTCAAACTGGGGCATAGTTGTGTACAAAAACCAGAAAATTCCCCTTCCATAAATCACCAATTAGGCAGCTCGTAAGCATGAACCAGTCTTGCTAATCATTAAAACAATCGACATTCGACGCACGCCGTCGCGTCCTGCAACATGTGCGGGTTTCGCCTCAGTTTGATCTTTTTTACTGAAAACTGAACAGGCTGAAAATACTACAAGAGTGAAATTACATTACTAGCAATTATTTTAAATCTATTTTTTTTTTAAGTCTTTAAATAAAATAAGATGGCGCCTGACTATCCACTAATAATACTGTAAGGATCAAAACACACTCGGACACAGTAGAAGCGAAGCGACATCGACCTTCTTATGCCAGCTGTACACTCTCGCGCGAGAGCCCGCGAGGATGATGTACATTGCTCTCAGTACTGAGTTCAATCATCAAATATGTTGTTAAACTGAATGTACAGCGTTTCCTCGGGCTCTCGCGCGAGAGTGTATAGCCGGCGTAAAAATTTACACAACTGTTACCGACCTCCGACCTTGGATATACCAGCTTGACTTAATTCTACAATACGTATGCATCTTTTATTTTGAATGTTAATCTTCTATTCATAATTAAGTATTCCGAATGATTTTTAAACCTCTTAGGACAACATCCGCTTGTTATTTTTCGGTGTATCAAATAAATAATAAAGTTATTCAATTTGATTATTACATTAATAGAAGTTTATTTTAATAATATAAAAAGCGCATGTGATAAGCAGTTTGAATTGTTGGCGGTGACCGCTATTATTCATACTACGAATTGTGAGACAAACGCTAGTCAGATTGTTTGTTTGAAAATATCTGAGTATAAACACTTTGTAAATTATACGAGTGCCGTAGAGATAGACACAATGGTGGGATATTTCTCATCAAAATTTGGATGGAATCGTAGTCTTATCGCTGATCACCCAGACCTCAGGAGTTTATATGGACTGCACTAACTTAAAACCACATTTATATTGTGCATTTGGGTAGGTAATTTGAGTAAGGAAGTATGTCTTATGACATGGTAGAAGGACTTATAAGATCGACAGTTGCTTTTTAAAAGTAGGTAATTAAGATCCGCGATGATTTTATTGAGTGGCAGCGGAATAGACTGCAGTTATCAGATTTAGATGTAGGATATATAGAAATTAGTGAATGCAATCGATTGCTACAGTTATTATATGAAATCAGACACTTGTTTGCGGAAAATAATAAAGCATTAGGATGTACGGACGTGTTGGAGAATGGAAATGCATATTCCGACAACAACCCAGCAACCTGTTTACTGTAAACTTCATCAACTTTCCAAACTGATACTAGTAAAGCTAGGACATGCGGGATATTCTTGCAATACCAAACTGATAGTGCCTTAAAACCGATTGCATATTTTAGTAGGGTTACTAGTAGATAAAGAAGAACATTTTTTTTCATAGCTATGGACTAGAGACATTGGCAGTCGTAGACTCTCTGAAACAGTTCAGAATTCATCTAGTAGGTATGCCAGAGACTGTACAAATTGTGCCGCGTTTTGAATTGTATTAAAGCACTCACATAAATTAGTATAATAATTAAAATTACAGCTGTGTTAAGTTAATCAGTAATTTAAGCTGCATGAGTTAACAGTAAATTAAGCTGCGTGAGTTAACAGTTAATTAAGCTGCGTTAGTTAACAGTAATTAAAGCTTTTTGAGCTAGGAGTAATTAAAGCTGTGTGAGTTAACAATAATTAAAGCTGTGTGAGTTAGGCGAAAATGAAGCTGTGTGAGTTAGGTAAAATTAAATTTGTGTGAGTTAGGATAAATTAAAGCTATGTGAGTAAACAATAATTAAAGCTGTGTGAGTTAGGATACATTAAATTTGTGTGAGTTAGGATAAATTAAAGCTGTGTGAGTAAACAATAATTAAAGCTGTGTGAGTTAGGATACATTAAATCTGTGTGAGTTAGGATAAATTAAAGCTGTATGAGTAAACAATAATTAAAGCTGTGTGAGTTAGGATAAATTAAAGCTGTGTGACTTAACAGTCATTAAAGCTGCGTCACTTACCAATAATTTAAGCTGTGTGACTTAACAGTAATTAAATCTGTGTGACTTAAGTCATTAAAGCTGTGTGACTTAACAGTCATTAAAGCTGCGTGACTTAACAGTAATTAAAGCTGTGTGACTTAACAGTAATTAAATCTATGTGACTTAACAGTCATTAAAGCTGTGTGACTTAACAATAATTAAATCTGCGTGACTTAACAGTCATTAAAGCTGTGCGAAAAAGTAAACTATATTCATACAATGCGAGACTGTGAAAGCGAAAAGTATTTACACCAAGTTCGTATTTAGCAATTGGGTGTCTCCAGGCATTCGTGAAAGCAGGGAAAAGCTATATGAACTTTATGGCCTAAAGCAACATATGAATAATACAAGCTTTGATAAATATGTTGAGAATTATTTAAAAACCTTTAAAATTGCATGCAAAATAGCTAAGGCGCTGTATATAAGCAATAAAATAAAATCAGCAGACGATAAAATCAAAACTACCTGGAAAATAATAAATAATGAAACAGGTAGAAAAAAACAACGTTATACTAAAATTAATTTAGCGACTGCACATGGTCCCATACAATCAGATGTAGAGGTAGCTGAGGAATTTGAAAACATTTTTGTTAATATCTGTCTCAAAACTACAGCAGCTTTAAACTCTTTACGCGCGCTCTCTGCTGCCTTACTTATAAATAATGTAAATGCGTGCCCTTCGGAGTTTAAGTTTCAACATACAAACCCCCAGGCTATTTTAAAAGCTATTTTAAAAGAGCTTAAAATTAAATCAACCGAAGATCTTTGCAGACTATCTGTAAAAGTATGTAAATCAATTATTGAAACTATTGCGCCCTATTTAGCTTTCATATTCAACACTAGTATCGATCAAGGAGTTTTTCCAGACCTTATAATACACAGTAAAGTAGTTCCATTGTTTCAATCCGGTTATAGCAAAGAAGCCAATAAATATAGGTCAGTGTCAATTCTGCCGGTTCTCAGTAAAGTCTTCGAAAAGTTAATGCCATCTTTCATGATCAACGGTACGGTTTCACCAAGGGGCGTTGTACAACTGACGCTGGTGTCTACCTAATAAAGAACATATTTAACGCCTGGGAAGAAGCACAAGACGCCATCGGAATCTTTTGCGACCTCTCGAAAGCGTTCAATTGCGTTAACCATGAGACACTATTATCGAAACTCGAGCACTATGGGATTAGACATACGGCCCTTGATTTACTTATATCATATTTGAAAGCCAAAACTTAAAGTTCAGGTAAACGGCGTAAACTCAATAGGGTCTAAAATATAAATGGGTGTTCCTCAAAGCTCTATATTGGGTCCATTCCTCTTTTTAGTTTACATTAACGATTTGCCCTAAATATTACAAAATCAACCGAAGATCGTGTTATTAGCTGATGACACATCTTTGATATTTAAAATAGATCGGCGGTCCCAAAATCTTGATGATGTGAATAAGTCTATTCATCATCCAAACTCAGAAGTCAGAAGAAGCGAATGCGATATCATATTGAATGGAGAAAAGCTGGGCTATGTAAATCAAACAGTTTTTAAAACAGTTAACGGATGTAGAGACCACGCGTTTGGTCTATTTTAGTTACTTTCACAGCATTATGTCATGCGGTATTTTACTGTGGGGTCGGGCGGCTGACATTGAATCAATATTTATATTGCAAAAGAGAGCTGTCAGAGCCATATTATTAAGTTAAGTCACCGAGAATCTCTTAGGGAGTTATTAAAAAGATTAATATTATGACAGTTTCTTGCCAATTCATTTATGAAAATATTATGTATGTAAGTAAAAATATAAATCTCTTTAGTAAAGTTAGTGATAGACACAATTGTAATACTAGAAATAAAGATAACTTAGATCAACCATCTTAAAGATTAGCTAAAGTACACTCATCTTTCATGGGATACTGTGTTAAATTCTATAACAAAATACCTTGTGAGATATTAAAATTAAATGAAAGACAATTTAAAACAATAGTTTAAAACACACTTTGTAAACAAGCATATTAAAAATTAGATGATTATATTCAAGATAAGAATGCTTGGAAACATACTGGTCCTGCTCCAATCTTTAGAACATCACACCAGTTTGACAAAATCAAACTGGTTAATTTGTATTATATTCATAATTATTATAGTAACGCTTTATTTTTATTTATTTTTTCGTCTCTTTTTGTTTAAAAAATATGACTCGCACACTGTTCCGTTGTTGTTAAATTAGGTAATTTACCTATGTTTGCAATATTTGTAAGTATGTGAGAACCATGTTCCTATTTATAAAATGAAGGATTTTACCTGTTAGTGCTAGTAATACTTTATACCTATATGTAGTATAGTAGAGCTGGGTGCATCGTCCTCACGTATATGAATACATGCAATATTTACATGTATGCACTTATGTAAATATTGTAAAAATCTTATTTTTTTAAAAGAGTAAGTATGGAGTTTCTTCTCCATAACAAGCTACTTTTCCGAATGCACGGTAGAATAAATTTTTATTTCTTGTAAATTTTAATTGTTAACGTTCAAACGCATAATGGCTTAGTTGAAATAAATATATTTGACTTTGAATTTGACTTTGAAATAAGTATACCACAGACGACTTAGAGATACTAAGTATAAGTATACACTAATTATCCTAGACTAAAGTCAACATTATGATTACAATCCAAAATATAAACAAACTCAAAGTGAAAATCGATGAAGGAGTTTGTATTCGAGTATTCTTTGCACAAGGAGTTTGTATCGAGTATTTTTGAGCAAGGAGGTTATGATATAGCATTGAGATGGAGGTCGAATATATTATTTAATATATTGGTGTGTTCTAAATTCAAATACCAAAATAATGAATAAAAGTGCTCTTTATTCAATGTTTTCAGTGAATAAAATAAGCTTTTTAGATGGGGAATAGTATAAATTATATTATTTGTGGTCCTGGTCTGGTCATTTCTGCGCCCCAATGTTACGGCACTGCTGGTACATAGTTGGCTGACGTTGGTAAAACGATATACGGACCCACTGCTAAGACATCCGACAGACAAGGCTGCCCAGACCTACTTCGGTCTTGCATTGTTTAAACCTACGTCGGCAATTTGCGTTCTGGTGGGCAGTATGGTCTGATTCGATTGGTAAATTTAACATAAGTACCTATGCTGCGCTCCATCAACGGCTTACCCTCGACTATTTTATCGTCATGCACGTGGTATGCAAGTTTTATTTCTAGTTACTAAGCCGATTAATTTTAGTAGCTCGCACACGATATTCTGCGGTTTGCTGAATACAGTAGTCGAGCTTACGTGTTAAGCTGAATCTACATTTAATGGCGATTGTCATCGGGGTGCCAAAATCAGGTGTCATGATTCAGACGTCTACGTGTTTGAAGTGTCGTACGCATGAGTCGTGGCTCGTGACACTGCACGAGGCATGAACAGCAACAGTCCTATTAAAGCTTGCCACATTAACGGGTTTCGAAGAAAATACCCGTGAATCAACCTACCGTGTGCATGTTCGGAATATCGGATGTTATAAAAGACCACCCACGGTACCTTAATAGTTGACAAATACCCCTTCTATTTTTAAATGAGTTGCTGAATATTTATCTGAGATCGTAAGAATTTGAGTCATTAAGGTCGACTATCAGATTCTGACAAAATGTGTGTTCGTTAAAATAATTCTAATAGTAACGCCTAAGCGTCAACTCACACCGAGACGCGAAACTACGCACTCATTAAGGGTCGTGGTACAAACAGAGTTAAGTTGGCGTCGGCATTTTGACTTTTGAGAGAGAGGAAGCATTGACTACACGCCCGAGACCCGACTCAACTCTAGTGTGTGAGCGACGACCTTAATGCACCTAATGTATCGTGTAATGTAACGCGTCGGTGTGTGTTGCACTCGAGCTCTAGAGCCAGGCAATAAAGTGCCTGTCCAAGAAAATGGCCGGTTACTGCTCTCAAGGTCGGTCTCCAAATTCATCACGCTTTTGACCTCCTGCCTAAATTGTGTAGCGTTACGTTAGCTCAGATGAACTTAACGTAAGCCACGTTAATAAAATAAATAATTATAAACTAAAATGTATAAAAAGGATATTGAGCATAAAACTTAAGGGCCGACGTGGGCAGCTAACCAGGCAGCAGGTCGGATAGGCAGGAAGACGTGGTATGCCCGAGGTAGTTAGCTGGACGGACAGGAACTCTTCGTAAGTCTTCGTCGTGGTATGCTCGAGAGAGACAGGTGAGCATTCAACACGACGGTCAAGCAGACGGGTGGTAGCCAGATAAGTAGGTAATCGGGCAGGTAGGTAGTAGAGTAGGCAGCAGGACGGATAGAGTCCGGGCTATGGCTCAATACGACAAACAGTGAGCCCTTTGATGCAATGAGTTGTCCATTGAGTGTAAAGTTCCAGTAAATAATGCACTCTTTAGAGAACCACACTATATATTTAAATAAAATCACTTCAGTGATTAAATACTCATACACCAACTGGTTATAATACAGATTTGTTTGCAGATAAGACCAAACACTTAGTAATTTAAGGTAAAAATCGTCTTTCGGCGTTCAGTCCAGATTCAAAAACTCTGACGCCCCGTTTTTCTTCGTTCTGACCATCCTTTCTAAATTTCAAAATCAAAATCTCAATTAAGAAATCAAGACCAGAACGAATAAAACGGTTTACAAAGGGGGGCAGTCTGCCGCTACCCTTATAATAAAAATTATAATGAACAACGAGCTTAAAGAAGGTCTAGGTAGTCCATGGTATTATGTCTATGGCCTATAAGAAAATAAAATAGACAGACATATGTCAGATCAGATGATTAATTTCACAGTATCAAATATTCCAAAATTTTACAAATTAGCAATATTAATTAAGTTGAAGATATTAAATCAATCAGAGATAACTAAAAATATGCTTTTCAGATGATAACAATACAAAGAATACATACAAATGAGTTACATGAGTTGTTACAATATCAAAAAAAAAATAAAGGTTAAAGAAGAGAGTCTATTGTTGTTGTCAGTGTCGCTCCCGGAAATAAGTAAAATATTTCGTGTAAAAGTGTAAAAACAAAGTGTCAGTTGCGTTTTATCTGAAGATAAGTGCTATAAAGAACTTTTATCCGATAAATATCTGACTGAACAGTGCAAAAACATTTGAAATAACTTTATTGAAAATCGCGTTTGACAGTTGTCGATTTTTTTGCTGATAATTATTTTATTGAAATACCCTCGTATTTTTCTGACGACCTGTCATTGCTGTCAAGGTTTAGTAAAGCGGGACCGAAGACGACAATATTCAGGGTGGCCAGAGTGAGAAATTTTCTACCATACTGGTACAAGATTTTTATTCTCTAGCACATTTCCATCAGCCTGGAAACAGGCACACATAATACCACTTTCCAAAATAAACAATCCTTCTTCTTTATCTCACTTCAGACCCATATCCATTCTTCCTTTCCTCTCCAAAGTTCTCGAGCACATCGTTCATGGTCAAATTTACAGATTCCTCTCGTCTAATTCTCTTATCTGTCCTTTTCAATCTGGCTTCCGTAGAGGTCACAGTACTGTAACTGCACTTCTGAAGGTCACTGACGACATCCGGTGGGCTATGGAGAATAAATCTTTCACTGTGTTAGTCCTGCTTGACTTCAGTTGTGCGTTTAACTCAGTGGACTTCGACATTCTGCTTGGGGTCCTTCAGTCTATTAACTTCTCTTCTTCTGCATTAGCCTGGTTTGACTTATCTTCGAGGTCGCTCGCAGTGTGTTCGTCTTGAAGAGATGTTCTCTGATTGGTGTGATCTCACTGTTGGTGTTCCTCAGGGTGGCGTTCTCTCTCCTCTTCTTTTCTCTATCTTCATTAACACTGTTACCAAGGATATCACTTCCAACTTCCATCTTTACGCAGACGATTTGCAGCTTTACCGAAACTTCTTGCTTGCAGATGTGGACTTAGCGATCGATGCCATGAATCGTGACCTGGAAAGTATAAGTAAATGGGCTAAGTCCTACGGATTACAAATCAACCCATCCAAGTCCCAGGCTATGATCATAGGCAGTCGATACTATCGCACTGCGCTTGACATATCCATTTTGACGCCTTTATCTCTTGACGGCTCGATCATCGCTTACACTGAAACTGCTAAGAACCTTGGTGTCTTAATAGACAGTAATCTTTCTTGGCGAGCTCAAGTAAATGAGGTAAGTCGTAAGGTGCACTTTTCCTTTCACTCGTTAAAATCCCTTCAAAGCCTCTTGCCCTTACTAAAATCTATTTAGCTCAAACTCTAATTCAGCCGATCATCGATTACGCTGATGCCTGCTATCTGGATGCCACGGAGGTGCTCTTAAATAAACTTGAGCGCTTGCAAAACCTGTGCATCCGTTTTGTTTTTGGTCTGAGGAAATACGACCATGTCTCTCAGTTCCGCAAGGATCTCAAGTGGCTCCCTATTCGCCTTCGCAGGAACACTCGAGTATTATCTCACTCTTCAACATCCTGTTTAACCCTACTTACCCTAAATATCTGCGCGATCACTTCTCCTTCACTCGCCCTGCCGATGTCCCGGTGTAGATCCCACCTTAAGCATCACGTAAACTTCCCATCCCATAGTACTAATTTCTATTCCCACTCCTTCTCTGTTCATGCAGTACGACTGTGGAACTCACTTCCACCTAAAATTCGTGACTCCAAAAATATATATCTATTCAAGAAACAAGTCAAAGATTTATTATTATATATGTATTTCTATCTTCTATATATTTAGTTAAGGTATATGTGTTATTTATACATAATTAGTTAAGTTATATAGTTGTATAGTTGTTATTCTATTTTAAGTTTCCTTATTTCCTTCTACACACTGTGTCTTCGTATATCATCCAACTTTCCTGTCGCAGGTCTGCTGGAAGAAATTTCTTTGAGAAGAGCACGAAGGTACTGCTTATTGCAGTACCTTCGTGCTCTTCTATCTGTATTATTTATTTTCTCAGTTAAGTGTTTTGTGTGTACATAAATAAATAAATAAGATTGCTAATTATCTGGTAATAGCAAGTATCTTGCTTTAGTAATTGGATATAGTTCACTTACGGTAGAGTACTTACTATATTATAATGTCTGAACCATCTCCACCAAAAAAGTCTAGTGGTACACCACTGCACAACATCCCTGCACCCTCTAGAGGTAACAAAAGGCAAGCCCTGTCGTCTCCACCCCAGGCTAGTAATGAGCAAAAATTGACTCATAAGACGTTCGTCAAATAGTTCAGGATGTAATGAAGATCGAGCTTGAGAAGATAGTATCCAATTTCAACACTAGTATTAACGATATGCTAAATCGAGAACTACGCCCAATCAAAGAGAAAATAGAAAGTATGAACGATTCTATGATATTTATGAACGGTCAGTACGAGGAGCATGCGGCCTCTAGAGAAAATATTAAGGAATTGCAAAAGGAGAATTTCGACATGAGGAGAACAATCGGGGACCTGGCAGGACGTTTAAATAACCTGGAACAACAAAAATTCAATGTCTTCCGGAAAAAACAACAGGAAAATTTAGTACAAGTTGTGGCCGATCTATCAAAAGTGATAGGATGCGGTATTATAGAGAAAGACATTATGCATTGCACCAGGGTTGCTAAGCTCAATCCTAACACAAACCGTCCACGATCAGTAGTAGTGCAGCTTAGCTCTCCGCGAGTCCGTGATCAATTTCTTGCAGCTACTATTAAGTACAATAAGTCTAATCCGAACAACAAGATAAACAGCGCGCACCTTGGGTATTCGGGTTCAAAGTTACCTATCTTTGTAACCGAGCACCTATCTACCGCTAACAAGGCCTTGCATGCTGCTGCAAGAATCAAGGCCAAAGAAATCGGGTATCAATATGTCTGGATCCGATCTGGTCGGATTTTCATGCGGAATATGGAGACATTAAATAAGTTAGTTTAGCTGTTTAATAATCATTGTTTTTATATATCTTTTTTTTTAAATGTTTTGGCATTTTATCTTAGTTTAAATTCAAAGCTTTAAAAATATATTATCAGAAGACGCGAGGTTTGCGAACAGAGACTCACAGCTTTTGTCGTCAGTTATCTTGGAGTCATATGATATTGTAATTTTAACCGAGACATGGTTGAATGATTTTGTAATGAGTGCAGAGCTATTCGACAATAGGTACGTCGTCTACAGAAGGGACAGGGATGGTAGGAAAAGGGACAGGGGTGGAGTTTTAATTGACGTTTTAAAGAAAATTACCTCAAAACGCATGTTTCACTGGAAAAGCCGGTGTGAGGATCTCTGGATCACCGTTGAAGTACCTATCACAAAATCTATACGTCGAATAGCTCTGTGCGCCGTATACTTACCACCACCTGTTAACACTCGACTAACATTGGAATATTTTTGGATTGTTGTGGCATAGTTTTAGAACAGTCAAGCTTGTACACATGCATAATAGGTGATTTTAATTTAAGTGCTATAAACTGGAGCTTGGTAAGTGATTCGACTGTTGGTTACACACCTCCTGGATTCACCCATGGTTTGACAGATTTTACACATATAAATAAACTCGTGCAACTTAACAACATTTGCAATAATTCAGGAAAAATATTAGATCTTGCCTTAAGTAACTTGCCTTCTGGTAGCGTGAGTATTGCACAAAACCCTTTAAGCAAAATTGACTCTCTTCACCCTCCTCTAGAAATTTTACTAAATGCTAACGCAGACCCTAGACTTCCCTACAATCTTAATAATATTGTTTGTACGATGTTCGACTTCGATTGCCCAACCTATCTCTATTCTCTTCAGGAAATCCTTAGATATTTGTATTGTACCTGAACTTTGGAAATCGGCTTTCATAACGCCTATCCACAAGAAAGGAGTCAAAACTGAAATTGTAAACTACAGGCCGATATCTAAGCTCTGTATTGTGGCAAACATCTTCGAAAGGATAATCTATAACCAGGTGTATAATGCTCTTAGAAATTCGTTTAGTTCCTTTCAACATGGGTTTTTTGAAGGGAAGGTCTACCGTCACCAACTTAATACTACTCAATGATTTTATTACTGACGCCATGGATAACGGTGAGCAGGTTGATGTCGTTTATACTGATTACAGTAAAGCTTTTGATCGAATTGACCATGAGATCTTACTATCTAAGTTATATGGTATGGGAATACGAGGCGATTTACTCAGATGGCTTTCTTCTTATCTGGAGAACAGGTCTTAAGCAGTAGTATTAAGCAATTATATGTCTGGTTGGGTACCTGTCCCCAGTGGAGTCCCCCAGGGTTCATTGCTCGGCCCATTACTTTTCATTATCTACATAAACGGCATCAACTCTTGCTTGCTTTCATTGCTGACGATATGAAAATCTATGCCACAATATCATCACATGCTGACGTGATTGCACTTCAGGATGATTTACGTCGTCTGGAGGCTTATTGTTGTGAGAGTAAGCTTGATCTTAACCCTGCTAAATGTTCGGTTCTAACGTATTCTCGAAAGCGCTCAATTATTCCTTCATCGTATATCTTAGGTGATCAAGTACTACCTAGTTCGAATTGCATCCGAGATCTGGAGGTATATCATGATTCTAAGCTTACGTTTGAATTTCATATCAATGCCATAGTCGCTAAAACATCTAAAGCACTAGGTTTCATAATGCGGCTATCCAAGTGCTTTACTCAAGCCAAATCTTCAAAAATTCTTTACTGTACTTTTGTTAGAAGCAACTTGGAATATGCGTCTGAAATCTGGAATCCATGTTATCACAAGTACATTGATCGTATAGAGAGCATTCAGAAAAGGTTCATAAAGTATTTGTGTTATCATCAGAAAGTGCCCTACCGGTCTGAAGATTACCTCAATCTCTGCAAGAAGTACCATATATTACCCCTAATTAATCGGCGAGCAGTCTCTGACTTTACTACATTATTTAAAATTTTCAATAATTCGATCAATAACTCTGATATTCTATCCAAATTTTATTTTAACATTCCCGGAAGGTCGAAGCGATGGTACGCACCGTTGCGTGTTCCATCTTCCTCTACGAATTACAGGCAAAATTCATTTATAGTGCGTGCAAGTAGAAGCTTTAATGACATATGTAAGCGGCATGATTTTGATCCTTTCATAACAGGTGTGTCCTCGGCCAGAAAGTGCCTGAGCCTTGGCTTTTTTAATTAGGATTTTGTATGTTCAGGTTTTTATCAAATATGAAATGTTAATTTAGTTTAAGCTTGAATGTTATACTGTTTTGTTTTTCTTTTTTTGGTAGCTGTGTTATGTTGTTCACACTATTTCCAAACTATTTTTAGAAGTGATGACTTTTAATTGGCTGTCAGTCTCACGTACTATTTGTTATTCTGTTTGTTTTAGTTGTAAGTCGTCCATAATTGATAAATAAATAAATATCCGTCCAATTTTTTAAAGCGGACTATGATATAATTTGTACGCATATTAATGAAATAGACTGGGCGTTATTATTGGAGGACAAGGAGGATGTTAATGAGATGCTTGTAATTTTTTACGATAGGCTTTTAGATATTATAAAAACACACTTCCCTGCCAGAAGAACTCAGAAAACGAAATATCCACCCTGGTTTGATAGAAACTTAATTAGAACTTTAAAGGAGAAGGAAAAAATCAGAAAGCGTTTCAAAACATACAAAAACCCTATGGATCTAATAGAATTTAAATTTTTGAGTAAAAGGTGCTCGTATTTAGCAACCATAAGTTACAATAAATATATTGCAAATATCGAAACTGATATATCTGATAATCCAAAGCAATTCTGGGCGTATATTAAAGGCAAACGGGGTGGTTCCAGCTCATTTCCTATTACAATGAGTGATGGAAACAGAGCAACGTCGGATGGACTAGAAGTGTGTGAAATGTTTGCGGAGCAATTCTCTTCTGTTTTTGTTAGTAGGAAATCAGCTCAGCGTTCTTCAATCTCAGACTCCCTTCAAAATCTGAATAACAACAGTCTGCCTCTCACGGCACCTGCAATAGACCATGACAGTTTGGTTATCAAATTAAAGTCCCTAGATTGCCATAAAGGTGCCCTGATGGGATACTACCTGTATTTGTCTCCAAGTGCGCTTCTTCATTGGCATCTCCTTTGTTATTAATATTTAATAGATCACTAAGGACAGGAGTCTTGCCCGATATTTGGAAAACTGCAAAGATTGTACCTGTTTTCAAAAGCGGTGATAGCGGTTATGTGGGCAATTACAGACCTATCTCTCTCCTGTCTACTATGGGTAAATTTTTTGAGTCTTTGATTTGTCCTCTCATTCAGTCTACTTCTACCCTCCACCACGTAGAACCGTTCTCGGTGACAACTCGGCCATTCCCTGGATGTGTAAACTCTTAAACAGCTGCAGCGATCTTGCAGATGTGCATGCGGACTCACTTACCAAGTTCCGCAAATTAACACACGATGATAATAAAATTCAAATAAGTACATCGCACTATGTAGTGTGATGTACTTATTTGAATTTTAGTTTTATTTTTAAGTCAAGATATCTATCTACGGTATCACTCAAAACCATTTCTTATTCCTATTAATTAAGTTATTTTTCTAAATTTAAGTGTTAACAGTTGTTGGTGAGCCTAATAAATAAATAAAAAGGTATGAAGGTGTGGTGTGTATAGTGTGTTATAAAACGTAAGTAGACTAAAGGATGTGGTATGAATACCACAATGGATACAACCTTTTGATTTGTAACGTAATCGATAAATCAATATTAAATTCTGTGCGCTCGCTTTCGATTCATAATTATATAAACGCTTTTTTTTCTTTCTTTTTGTTAAAAAAAAATTGACCCGCACACTTTTCCGTTGTTCTTGAATTAGGTAATTTACCTATGTTTGCAATATTTGTAAGTATGTGAGAACCATGTTCCTATTAATCAAGTGAAGGAATTTACCTGTTAGTGCTTGTAATACTTTATACCTATATGTAGTATAGTATTGCTGGGTGCATCGTCCTCACTTATATGAATTTATTAATGTATGTACTTTAATATTGTAAAAATCTTATTTTTTGTAAAGAGTAAGTATGGAGTTTCTTGTGCGTTCTTCTCCATAACAAGCTACTTTTCCGAATGCACGGTAGAATCAATTACTTGTAATTTTTTACTGTTAACGTTCAATGGCCTAATTTAAATAAATACATTTGACTTTGACTTTTATCTGTTTCATACATTTTAGTGTGTTGTAGTAATTGCGCCTGATAGCAATAAGGCCTGTGTAAATGAAGCCATTTTATAAACAAAAGCAATTGCCTTGAACAGGTATCTTCCGACTGTTTCATTTGTAATGGTTATCGAGGACCTAGTGCGAGTTTTTATACTTACTCGATCGCGTTAGCGTAAACGTTCGCATCAAATCGTATGCAATAAAAATGCGTTAAATGCAAATTAATATTTACGATGACGCGATCGAATGAGTATATAGTCGCAATAAGGGCACTGTTTTGTTTTGTTAAACCATCAGAAATTTTTGTCCTAATGAGTATGCAGCTATAGCATTCAGTGCCAAATAATAGTGGTTTAAATACCTATGCAAATGTTAAAGATTCAAATAATTCGATTGTCATTATTATCTGATCGAATTTAAAATTCAGTGATGCGCGCCGAGTGCGGTTTTGAATTATCTATGAAAGATAATATCGATGACAAGAAATGAATACCGAGTGATTTTTTATTACTAAATCCTTTACGGTAACGCAAATAAAACACGATAATTTAAAATAACATGATTTAATTCACATCGATTATACGAAAAATAAATCTTAACATTTTATACATAAGGTCTTTTGCTAGCAGCATGTAAAATTTAAAAGAGTCCTTCAATTTCTCCGGTTTTGGTGTTGAGGTCAATATCGTAGATGCTGGGCCTGGTGGGGAGGCCGGGCATCTTGGAGATCTCGCCCACCATGGGGACCACGAAGCCAGCGCCCACGGACGCGAAGATCCCGTTGATTTTGAGCGTGAAGCCGGTAGGTGCGCCCTTCACTGAAGGATCTCCGGTCAACGAATTTGATGTCTTAGCCATACAGATCGGGAACTTGTCGTAGCCCTGGAAAATTGTGATAAGGACTGATTAGGTCAGCTGTTTTTCCTCTTAGATGTTTTGTCGTTTCATGGATGTGTTTACAGATCTTAATACTAATAGGAGCCATCTGTAAGCACACAAATATTTGTTTCATGCGGGAGTTGAACCCACGATCCAATAGGGCACCACCCTAACATTACAATCGACAGCAGTGATGTCTTTTTCTGCAAGCATTCTACATCTAACTTTGTGTCTGTCGTCACCTAGATATATCGCAACCGTGTGTATAAGAATGAGCAAAAGAGTGTATTTCTGTTCTATCTAGGTAATTGAATATATCAACATTACAGAGGAGTTTTTGGATTCCTAGTTTTTTTTTTTTGTAAGTAACAATTACCATAAATTCGGCAATTATCTTCAATCTAATTAATAGATCTCTGAATCTCTGGTTTTTGTTTTGAGCGCAAAGAAAAGCGATTTTTAAACGATTATTTTTCACTTCAATATTCCAGAATCTAAATAAACAATTCGTTCTGAATCATTTATCCAGACTGTGGGTTTTTACGTAGGTACATCTGGCTGACTTTTCTGCTCTATTTTTCATGTGATCTGTTTACCATTGGCAAAATGATCTCACCGGGTTCTACCCACTACAAAATCAATAAACTTCATTGAGATAAACGAGGCAAGAATTTAGTTCATGTTCATAATGAAGAGTTAGGCTGCGTTTACATGATGTAAAAAATTAAACCTTATTAAAAAGTTGTTACTGAAACAAAGCATGAAATAAGAATACAAGAAAATAGTTCTGAATGAAATCTTAGGGTCACACTCAGAGTGGAAGCGTAGATACGCGTCAGTCTGAAAATGTTAGTAACATATTGACCCCTATAGATCTCAACCACGTAATGTACACATTCCTATCAAGATCAAGATATTCAAACGAACAACTGTAACAGAACATACGCGTGCATTCGATCGTAGACGCGCGAATTCACGCACATCCTACAGGATTCGACGAGTTGCTTCGACTCGACATTACGATGTGGATATAGAGGTAAATATGCTTTGTTCATTTTTATACCGAAGGGTCGCTTTGTTTCGACTTTGTGTTCACACTACACGTCCGTGTCCGTGAAATTTCGGACCAGAGTTCAAAATGTTCTCAATTATGACAGATTATAACGGATAGAGTTCGGATGTAGTGCATAAGCGTTCCTACAAGAAGTACTACGGCTACTTTGGAACTGAAATTTCACGGTCACGGATCATATGTAGTGCGTTATCGCCCTAACTGTAGCCGCAGCATCACACGTCACCGTGACAATGTAATTTTATCGTATTATAGAACAAACTACGTTTCAGACATGTTTTTGTTCTTATTTCATGGGTTTTTAGATTGACACTACGCTCAATTGCTAATACTGTCTATCCTTTTCCCAACTGTTTGGGATCCCCTTCCAGTCTAACTGGATACACCTGCATACCAGTATTTTACCTAGAGCGACTGTATATTTGACCTCCACAACCCAGTAACACGTAACACGATACCTATATTTCAAGCTTCTGACTACCCGTAATGCGGCTTAGGGTTAGGGCGAGGCTCCATTAGTGCGTTGCGTCGTCGCTGCGTCGTTTTCCATATATATTTTTATGACATGCCCCATTAGACCGTTGCGTCGACGCGCGCGACGCTTCAACGGTGATGTGCTGCGCTATCGGAGCTCCGGTGCGACGACCGACATGGCGACAGTGTTGCACTGCTACTTGCGGGCAAACTATGACGGTCTAACGATATTTATTTTACAGTATCGAATTCGTATTAATTTCGATATATTTTTTAATACAAGTCTGGTTTCGTATTTAATGTTACTTTAGATACTCCTTAAATGCTGCTCATGCCTTTTTTTGAAAATCCCTTCACAATCCATCAAATCGTATACATAACCAATTAATACTAAAAATGTTTGTCTTTAAAAAGTGATTTTTAATTTTCTGAATTTTTGAACAGAACCTATTAGTTTTTGGGTATACAGAAAACAAAAAGTCAATCACACAAAAAGGATCGTATTATCGATATATTTTTTTGATTATTAGGTATCTATAATGTCTGTAAATATCGATTCGGAATATTTTTCATTTGCCCATTCCAAATCCACACAATCGCACGCAATCGACGTCGCAATCGCAACTCAAGAGGACGTCGCAATCGCAACTCAAGAGGGCGGTGCACGACGTCGCAGCGCAGCGTGTCAGTGTGGATTTCAGATACGATAATGAGTCGGAACAAAGACTGTCCGTCGACGCACCGGAGCATCACCCTCCCCCCGCTTCGTCTCTCGTCCGTCGATCCGTTGAAAGGTCGCGTGCGACAACGCAACGCATAATGTGGCATTTCACTAAAAATATCTGTAAAACAACGCAGCATTAACGCTGCGACGACGCAACACAACGCACTTATGAGGCCTCAGCCTTAACGTGCTTGCCGATTATTCCCATTACTAATACACAAGACATATTAATTCATGTAATTTCGCCGCTTTCCGCTCCGCTGCTCTCCATGAACACTGACCAATCAAATGCGTCACAATCAAGTCTTTCATGCGCATTGAATGAAGCATCGCAGTTCGACGAAATCAAACGCTAACGTACATAATAAGATTAGCGTGATCGGTGATCTAGATATTTAGATTGAAATGAGGAAAACGGGAACAAATTCAGTTGCAGGATTCTCCAACAGCGGTTCCAGTGGTAGATAGCAATAGGGTCGCCCCCTATCAAATTACAATTATAATATATCAAACGATAAGTGAGCGTTTATCCTCTACTTGTCGGGGAATACAGTTGTACAGATATGATATTATCTATGAGGAAAAATGTTTTTATACCTGCTGAGATCACGGATGATCAAGTTAAAGGGTAAAATCTAGAAGTCCGTGAAAAAGATGGATCAAAAGAGATTGCATTTCCTTCCATGTACAGCGCATAGGGTTTTCTGACTGTAGTCGAAAACCCTAAACTCATTGGTTTGCCTGTATTGAATGAGGTGATTGAATGAGGTGACGTCACTCCAGCTAAGATATACTAAACGACTCATATTAACGAAGTTTTTGTGGCATCTAAATTGAGACTGGGAACTTTGATTGCAGCTATTATGCCTTAAATATTGGCATAGCTAGAATTATTCTTTTCACTTATGAGGCAGCTGGAGATATTCACATTCAATGCCCGGGTCCGGCAAAATGTTACAAGTGAACTGGGGTTTCTCGGTCACAATCTCTCTCTATTAAAGGGAACTTAAACTTCGCAGGCGAAATATGGACGTTCTATATGTTCACCTACAACCAACCAACACCTCTGAACCCTTTAGGTCAGGGGTCACCAATTACTTTCATTTGGAGTCAGTTTCTTAATAGTACATTATGGTACAAGTGCGTAATGTTGGTGATTACCGCTGAGGCGCCATTGAGACCCGAGCCTTTAAGTGAGGGTTTTAAGAGAGCCGAGGACGGTAATCATCAATACACACGTGTATCATACGACGTTTTTCAACACACTTGTGAAGAAAATAATACAAAAAAATAATTTTCAACAGTGAACGAGTTACGAAAAATTTTTCGCAATGGCGGGGTAATTTTCTATGCGCGCGCATCTAACAATGGCGATCGACCATAGACTAAAACAATGAGGTTACTTTTTTTTTTAGCTTTTCGCGGATGGCGTTTTAGCCACGTACAAAATGGGGCATTTCAAGTTTTCTTTATTGCAGAGAAACAAAAGTTATATTTGAGGTCAAGTTTTATTTATTAAACACGTACAAGTTGAAATTATCTAGTTGAATACGAAGTTGCATGAAATGAGCAAGCAATATGTTAGGTTCTAGCATTTTGCTGAATTGTTTGACTAGAAGCTATGCCACATTTTATGTATTTAATGGATATCATGGAAATAGTAATTACTACCCATATCATGTTATGGATATAGTAAGTACTACTTCCATGACAGGAGTAGAAAGGGATTGAAAATACTTTAATTTTAACTGGATTAGAATTAATGACTTATTTTATTAATTTTCATTAGATTGATTTGTGACACTTTTAAAATTAGTTTTATTTAAAAGTATTTAAAATGAAGGCAGGAAACCATAAAAAAAAAACTATAACTCACTTGTGAATAATAGCAATGTGAAAGTCACAGTTTGATTACAGGTATCATTATATGCCTAATTGCGGTGAAATTAGAGCCACTTTATGAGCAAGTGTGTTGAAAAAATAATATCCCCGTCGCGGTCCGTAAAGCCATCTACCTGTCCCTCCACCCCGGGGGAAGTCTATGTTCAACAGTGGACGTCTTTCCAGGCCGCGGGCCGCCATTAAGTGACCCCTGCTTTAGGTAATAAAGGCATGAAGAAGTTTTGTAAAAAAAACATCTAAAAATATTACCTTCTCAGTAAACGCCTTAATCTTGTCCAGTACTTCATCAGTGTACTCCACCTGTCCTGCACCATACATCTCCTTAGCAATGACCTGGATCTTGTCCTGAATGGACAGCTGTAGTGGGTACAGGAAGTCGAACTTTGAACTGGAGTCACAGGCCTCGATGACGGCGTCTGCGAGTTCTAGGGCTCCGAGACCGCCCTTTGCCCAGTGGTCGCACACTACTGCCCTGAATGCGCCGTTCTTAAGAGCGAAGTCTTTCACCAAGTTTAGTTCAGCCAGTGAGTCGTTGCTGTAAAGTAGGATGAAATAGTTAACTATGTTCTTCTCTTGTATAAAAATATGAAAGAAAGAAAGGCTGAAAGATATGGGATAAGTCGTTGCTACGAGTATAAAATAAAAACATGAACTATGCAGTAACTTACACAGGTTCAATATTTGTCCCATTCACATAATTATAATGTTCCCACTGCTGGGACACAGGCATCCTCTCTGTGAGAGAGGTAATGGGCCTTAATTCACCACGCAGGCCCAGTGCGGGTTTCCACCAGCCCGCACTGGTCACACGTCTTTGAATTTTTGTTTCTAGGACATGCCGGTTTCCTCACGATGTTTTCCTTCACCATTTTAAGAGCAGTGGTGATGAAATAATTTACACAAGGTAAAGTGCCTGCCTAGTTTCAAACTTACGACCTACGACACGTAAGACGGGGCCGTTACCACCGGACCACCACTGCTCTTCACACCACTCTTCTTCCACTACCATTCACATTAAAAACAATATAACTGGGGCAATTCGAAGAGTACAAATACCTATTACATGGGACTTAAAAACATAAATAACAAAACGGTCGGAATGAGGGTGTACTGAAGTGAACCATAGGTGCATTTCTGAATAACTCGCCGGGATATACTGGCATGATATGATGTTAAATAAGAACTGACCCGTGTTTGTTGATAGCCACGACAACAGGCACGCCGAATTTGGTGCCGTTGCTGATGTGTTTGCCCAAGTTGCACAGACCTTTGCTCAAGAGCTCCAGATTTTCCTGAAATCACATTATTTGATTCAATTCGCCTGATTTAGATTAGTATTGTGGTGCCGGCTTGCTCATAAATCTGCCATAAAATTAGTCTACCGGAATTCCAGTTAACGTTAAAATTACGACGCACCGTCAAAGCTCAGGTTTATAGTTCATTAAAATCTGCTGTTTGATGATAAAAATAGTGGATTGTTGTTAGTAGGTTATATTCTTATAAGCTTGGCGAATTATGTCGATTTTGTGACTGCATTGATTTGCTCCCTTAGGACAAAAGCTGGGATCAGTTACACCACTTTAGATCATTCGCTGGTCAAAAGTTGGACAATCCAATCTAAGGTTGTTTTATTTGTTTGTAGTCATTTTGATTGTTGTTGTTTTGTTTGTAGATATCTTTGTTGTTGTTTTGTTCTTAGATATTTGGTTTCTTGTTTTTTTTGTTTTTAGATATTTGTTTTTTTGTTTGAATGTTACCTGCACATAGACGTCGTGCAGCGGCGTGCCGGGATTGACGGGAGGGCCGCCGCCGTGCATCTTGAGCGCGCGCACGGTGGACACGATGACCGCGCAATGCGGGGTGTCGCCGCTGGCACGGCATTTGATGTCGAAGAACTTCTCCATACCTGGATAAATGTCGATGGTTTGTTAAAATTTTTGCTTTACGGTCGATTGATGTATGTACCAACAAAGACATCATAGGCAGACTACGACTAAAACATAATTTGATAAACCTATCAGCAAATTTTCAGTGTTTCAACAAAATTAAACCGACTTCCAAAACAAAACGCTACAAAGCATAAATAGTTATTTATGCTACAAGTGCGGATGAGTGGTATTTTGGTGGATAAATCGACACGAGTCCGAAATCGTCTTACGCACGTGTATCATACAAAATTTTACTATGCATTGTGCGAGGAAATAAAAAAAAATATCTGAACCAAGCAAGAAATTAAAAAAATGGCGCTTATTCAAGGGCGCTCAGCATATCCACAGATTAACTAATAGATCAAGTTCCTCGGGCATATTTACTGCGCATGTGCAAATAGCGGTCACGTCGTAACGCAAAAAGGCACGAGCAAAATATTCATTCTGCCAAACATATTTAATGAATATTTAAAATTAATTTATTGATCAAAATCTAAATCTAGAGTAATTTAAAACGCCTTAAATGAAGTATTAGTTTTGTTTTACCTTTTATATGAATGATAATCTGTACATAACTATTTTTTTAAACTTTTCTCAAATAATAAAAACTCTATGCGGTGGGCTGACGTTGGAGTTAAAAATTAAAAAAAGTACAGGAAAGTAAAAAGCACTAGTAAAAAAAGTGACACTTTCCGCACAGTTTGGCTGCTTGGAAAACGCTCTTTTCGAGGACATGCATTGTAAAATACTTTCTTTTCGGCAGTGGTGTCTTTAGTACAATTTTTTTGCGTTTTGGACTCCGACTTTCGAAAAGAAAGTTATTTTTCGTTTTGTAGTGTTAGTTTAGTTTAGTTTCGACGGGCTGTGTTTTTGTAGTGTTTTCTTTTGGGAGCCCGTTTATTTTTTTTGTTAAAAAGGTTTTTATTTTTCTCTTTTTAGTTTTGCTACCTTATGTTACCATGAAAATACGCATTATTAATAAGGATAATTTTAAACTACTCGTCAGATCTTGATCAAATTTAAATGGGACCACATGAAAAGCACCAGCTCTCAAATAAAAAAGAATCAGAAAACATATAAAAACATATAGTCGTATTGAGAACCTCCTTCTTTTTGAAGTCGGTTGAATAGAGATCTCACCAATATCAGAACCGAAGCCGGCCTCTGTGGCCACATATCCGTTCTCTCCAGCCAGTTTCATGGCGATCTTGTCAGCCAGAATGGACGAGCAGCCGTGAGCGATGTTGGCGAATGGCCCAGTGTGGACCAGCACGGGCGTGCCTTCTAGGGACTGCATCAGTGTTGGCTCGAATGCGTCGCGGAGAAGGACAAGCAGGGCTCCGGTCATGCCCTGTGAAGAAAGTGGCAATTTTGAGAATGAGTAGGTATTAGGCCCTTTTTTAAATAACTGACGAAATTTCAGATGTGATTATTGGCAATGAAAGTAAATGATTCTAAAAATTATTCCCCTAGATGATTTGACCATCTACTAACTTAGAACTAGCCTATTATGTCCCTCTTCTGGCCCAATGCTTCACTTTTTCACAAAATTCTACCTATTTTTCCTGTCCTTACTTAAGAAAAGACTGGCCCGCACTAACTTTAATTTTAAAATAATGAAAAATACATGTAATTTATTGATTATTATTCGTGCGTCTACAGTGACTGTCAGAGGGATCATCTGAAGCCGAACTAGGTGAGAGCCTGTGTTTCTGCAACTGCTATACTGTTAATTTATTCAGACTTGAGCGATTAATTATATATACCGCGGCTGATCAACAATATGTTAGGGAGACGTATTTCTTGCGCCGACCCTACATCTAGTTGGAATTGTTGATCGAAGGTGTCACATGTAATTACTCCAGCATAAAGTCTACTTACCAAATCATCAGCAGTAACAGGATTACCAGTCTTGTCCAATGCAACCACCATGCTGGCAAGCCTCTCCTTGATATCCTCGACATCCTTGCCTAGCGCGAGGATGGCCATGATCTCGGAGGCTACGGAGATGTCGAACGCGGTCTCGCGGGTGAAGCCTTTCTCAGTGGGCGACTGGCCCACTGTGATCTTACGGAGGTACCTGTCGTTGAGGTCCACAACTGGAAATGAAAATAGTATGTTTTATTTTTCTGTCGTATCGTCACGACACGTATCTACTACAATTAAAATAAGCGAAAACCCATTACGTTGTAATCATTATAATTTCTGCCGAAAGAAGTCTGAACCTGCTGAACATTATAACTGATAGTTCTGTCGTGTCTGCCCATCATATCATCTTTCTTATTAACCTCTTAGTAACCCTAATATTGAATGATCACCAGACTTTCTTTCTGTGTGATGGTGATTGAAGTCTGTACCTTTAGCGTCAGTCACTCATCATCTGCCTAGCCTTTTTCCCAACTATATTGGGGTCGGCTTCCAGTCTTACCGGATTTAGCTAAGTGTTTTACATGGAGCGACTGCCTATCTGACCGCCACAACCCAGTAACTGGGTAACACGGTACCCCTTGGCAAAACTGGTGTCAGATCTCAAGCTTCTGAATACCCGTAACGACTGTCAAAAATCTTCAAATGACAGCCGGGACCAACGGCTTAACGTGCTTTCCGAGGCACGGAGGAAACTCGGTATGTTGAAATGGTCACCCATCCACGGACCGACCTCGTCAAGCGTTGCTTAACCATGATGATCGTCTCGTGCGGCTGTTATTATTTAGCCACGAGCTCCTCCTTTATCGTCAGTCACTACGCAAGTAATATATGTATATGTCAATGCACTTTTATGGCGTCAGTTGCGTCTTCGGTTGACTCTGGGTGAGTGTAGGATGTGTCATTGTACCGTATTATACAACCTAATGAATAAGAGTCAAAGAGGGATTATGAGATCACCTGCAAGATTTAGGTCTCGCATTTTTGCACATAAACTACAAAAATAAACCGAAAAAGACACAAAAGCCTAACAAAACAAGTGATTTATTATTCTATCCTTGAAGCTTCTCAGAAGTTGGGCCAAGAAGTTTTATTTTAAAATACAATCGTCATTCATGGCGGTTATATTCGCATTATTCATTAATATTGATGGACTGGGAGAAACCAGCGACCGAAATGGGTTTCTTAGAGTTTTTATTCCCATCTGAATGAACACCAATTAGGTTCAATAATATTGACCTTTTCTTTTTTTTGTTGTTATGAATGACTTGTTGTATTGAATGATCATTTAAAATTGATGCCAATAGATGGCGCAATTTTTTAAATTTGCATTTCAACATATTTTGGTACAATGAAACTGTAAACACGTGCCAAAAATACTATAAAACAAATCATACAATTGAAAATAAAAAGAGAAATAGTCACGAACAGAGAAAACGTGGAACGAAACCAAACGCGATCGAAGTACTAATAAAAATAATCATCTTAATCAGACGAAAAACGCCGGCATTGTTTCTTTGTATGAGGCATCTGTATGCTAGTATTATATTATCTGTGGCAATAGTCTCGTCCCCTATTATATTGGTATTTAAAACAGGTGTCCTATTATTACAATACTGCCTTATAATGTTTAGCAAATTGAACACTTACCTCTATTCCACATAATCTTCGACGTATCAATGTTAAGTCTCGCAAATTTGGACTTCTCTCCTTCTGTCAATGTATCAGGGTCAGTCTTAGTGATACCCAATCTCTTCAACCTTCTCAACTGAATGGGGGAGAACTTCCTGACTCCCTTGACCTTGGGGACCAGTCTGTCGAACAGTGGGCCGTCCTTCTGCGTCAGCTCGTGGAAGATCCGGGCGTCCATTTGGGCAGCTAGCAGGTTGTTGGCAGCAGTCACTGCGTGGATATCGCCTGTTAAGTGCAGGTTAAACTCCTCCATGGGTATGACCTGAGATGTAAGATTATGGGTAAAAAGTTTTTTTATTAAACTGTAACCGATATCCGCCGGCAAACGTCACCAATTCACCATCATAAAAATATTTTTTGTGCATAAATTCTACTACTATTCTAAACGTAAAAGTTTGTGAGGATGGATGGATAGATGAAAACTACTGAACGGATTTTGATGAAACTTTTTAATAATATAGCGTATACATCAAAATAACACATAGGCTACCTTTTGTCGCGATAACCGCCACACACGCGGCCGTAGCCGCGTGCAAAAGCTAGTATTCAATAATTTTTAAATTGTCATAGTCACAAGAACAAATTGTTTATGAATCTTACTTAAGGTTACACTAGTCGATAATTCTTCCATACTTCTTTTTACCTCTTTTTTTTTTTTTTTTTGTTAAAAAAAACGTTGCCCCAGAATAGGAATTTCTCCTGTATCGTGGGTGCGTTTACAAACATATAAACTCACATACACAAACACCCAGAGCCGGAACAACTATTTGTAGATCATACAAATAATTGTTCCGTGCGGGGATCGAACCCGCGACACGCAGCGCAGCAGTCAATCGCTCAACCACTGCGCCAACCGTGCGCCAAAATCACAAACGCAGTCTAGGGATTACTCCACTGTTTGACGATGTACGTTCAAAATAAAAAATGATATCAATATGTCTCATCATTATCTACCCCTTTATGGAGCCAAAAATTAAAAAATATATATATTTGAAAGTTATGAGCTTCGAAAGTTCCACATTTCGACACTAATTTTAACGCATTTTTTGGCGCAAATAAATACCATAAGAAGACGGAAAATTGCAAAACGGCCACCATACAGGGATAGATTATTAGTTCAACAATGCAAATAATTTTATTTTGAACAGATACGTTTAGTCGTTTTTCATGATATCCAGACTGCCAAACGTCTGTTTATAAAATTTCGCGCACTTGGTTTCGTCCTAAATCATTATCCATTTCGCTACAAATTTGCAAAAGTGTGTATTCGTACGCGAACTAGCTTCCTACTGGTCATCACAGCATCTATCTCGTCCGCACGTGTTGTCGGTTGAAATAAAATGCATTTCAACCCCGCGCACAAAATAGTTCGTGCCGTCGACTAGTGTACCCTTAATATTTATTATAAATGTGAAAGTTTGGATGTATGTTTGTTACTCAATCACGCCAGAACGGTTGAATAAATCTGGATGAAATATGGCACAGAGATATTTTATAGTCTGGAATAGCACATAGGCTACATTTTATCCGTTTTTTCTTTGGCATAATGCTCCCTTGGGATGATAAAATACTTATCACGCGGGTGAAGCCGCTAGCAGAAGCTAGTAAGACATACAAATTAATAGTTAGCCACACACAGAGCCTCGGGCTACGGTCGCGGCGATTGGCGATTCTCTGTTCTATGCTATAAGCCTTTTGTGAAATAACTTATTACAAGTATACTTAAAGCCATGATCGCGAAAGCGAGTCCGGTGGATTCTTAAAAAATATAAAATCGTAAAGACGGAGGCAATCGTGAATACTGGGTGTAACAGAAAGGTGTGATCAATATCATACATATTTTTAAAACTGCTTCTGGCCATGTAAATAAACATCTTTCTACAAGGAACTCATAGGTTATTCCAAAAGTAAAATATTGTCTATACATAGTTGACGTCAGCTGAACAAAACTATATGTGAGATATAGTTTTGTTTTTAGATTCAGTATTTAGGATTCAGTGTTTTTACAACCCTATAAGACTCAGCCCGCAGACACCGAATTTAATACAGAATCATACAGTATTATTTTTAGTAATTTTGCATAGAGTTACGGTACTTTTTAGTAAATTTTTGCGGATCAAGCCGGCGCGACCGTTCTAGCTCTAGCTAGGATTTTTTTTTCGACCGCGACACCGGTTTTGGCGAGATAATGGTTAAGAATACTGATTGAGGTAAATATTCTATTTCACCCCTTAAGTTTATTGTTACCTTTCAATAGGCTGACATACCTGAGAGTACCCGCCACCGGCCGCGCCCCCCTTAACTCCGAAGGTAGGGCCTTGGCTGGGCTGGCGCATGACAGCGAACGAGTTGCGACCGCGGTGCGCAGACAGGGCCTGTACTAGCCCCAGAAGAGTGGTGCTCTTACCCTCGCCCAGGGGTGTAGGAGTGATGCTGAAGAAGAAAAGTTAGGTAAGGTCATTGTCTGGTATTATAAACACTACGTCTGTCACATTTCAATCTTTCGAATCCTACTATAAGTATAATAAATGTGAAAGTTTGTGAAGATGTCAAACTTTACACTTATAGGTACAGTATAAGTTTTTAATTGGTTACTACTTACACGATACGCGAGTCTTTGTAGATTTCCGAAAAAATAAAAACTAATAATTTCAGTGCGCGGCAGCAGCTAGTAGTTATAATCCTTCGTGTAATGCTGGCACTATGTTTATTTTATTATCTATTAAGGTACAGATTTTCGTGTCATTTCGATTACGTAAATAAAATTAACTTTGTTTTAATAATAATAGGAGAGTACGCCTATTAAAGTGCCTGCATCATATGAGACGCGTCTAAAGTTCTAAACTAAACATTCATTATTTTCGTTAAAAATTTTGAAAGAGGTCCTAAATGAGATCCCTGCGGAGCACCGCTATGGATTTCAATAAAGCTGTTGGAACAGTATCCTCCTAGTACGACAGCTTGTGAGTGTTTAAATAAATATGACTGTACCCATCGTAAAAGATCACCGCGTATACCCAGTCTGTACAGCTTACTGAGCAAGATGACGTGATCCACAGGATTAAAAGCTTTTTCGAAATCCGTGTAGATCAGAGTATGAGGTCCTGGGTTAAATTCTCCGGTCGGTAAAGTATTATTGGGTTTTCCATCTGGACTTTCTCAATGGCAGTATGAAGTCTAGATCTGGGCCCGGTTGATAGCAATAGGATCGTCCCCTATAACATGGGACTTAACTGGCTAAATGTGTGGACGTAGGTAGGTACGTAAAAAAACGGTAAACTTCTGTCTAACCCTTTGGAAAAAACAGGCGTGATGTTATGTTATAATTTAAAAGTGAAACTTACCCAGCAACCACGATGTACTTGCCACCCTGTTGGTTCCTCATTCTGTCCAGCACCGACAGAGCTATCTTAGCCTTGGTGCGTCCGTACTGCGATACTTCGTTGGAAAAGAGTCCAATTTCGTGTGCTAGCTCACTTATGTCCTTAGGCTTCTGGGAGCGGGCGATCACGATGTCGCTAAAGGGCAAATAAAATAAAGTATACATAACATTCTACTAATATTATAAACGCGAAATTAAATTGTTGGTTTTAAAGGTTCCTACTGGGTACTTTTGCCCTATTGCTGTCACTCAAATAAAATCAAACCATTTATTTGCGAAATATGAGTAGTTTTCGGGTTAACATTTTTATATAAGTTCTTTAGACCATATCCTGCCATGGCAGGTGTGCAAAATATTACAATAAAATGAATAAAATATTACAATATTAATTAACAATTGCATCATCTATATGTCGGGTTTAGTCAATAGTACGGACGTCAAAACAAATCACAAGCACGCCCCTAGCGGCAATCAAGAGCAACTACGCATTGGCGCACTTTTATAAGCACTTTCGTGGTGCGAAATAGAGCAGTTGAGTACTGACAGCTGTAGAGCTAAGACGTCGTAGAACCAGTGTCGATCCGTAATATTAGTAAGCAAGAATGTAACTTGTGGCTATTTGAATATACTCAGTGTTTCGAATAACTTGTGTGATTTCATTTCACGATTCTACCCAACGACCAAGATGTCTTAAACTAAGGGAATACATCCTGAATTCCCGATGGTTTAAATCTATCGGCCAGCCTTGATGCGACATATAGATTATATAATTCTATTATTGAAACATTACTCAACTTAATTATTACATTATTTCTCATTTAAATAGTCATTAACAGAATAATAATCTTTTTGAATTAAATACTTTTTGAATTGGTTTTAAAATAAATTGATATTATTAGATTATTTTAAGTACTTAGTTTATTATATATTCTAGGGCCCATAAAAAATGCACTCCAAGCAAACATAGCCGTTCTATGGCTTATTGCACTGAGTGTACTGGCAATTCTTGCACTTTACAAAGTTTCATATTTATTTAGGTTATTTCTTATTTTGAGCATTAAATATGGTTTCTCTCTCAGTGGCATTTCCCCAGAACTTATTACCATATCTAAGTGTCGAACCAACATCATCATCATTTGCCTAGCCTTTTTCCCAACTATATTGGGGTCGGCTTCCAGTCGTACCGGATTCAGCTAAGTACCTGTGTTTTACATGGAGCGACTGCCTATCTGACCTCCACAACCCAGTAAATGGGTAACACGGTACCCCTTGGCAAGACTGGCGTCAGATCTCAAGCTTATGACCACCTGTAACGACTGTCAAAGATCTTCAAATGACAGCCGGGACCAACGGCTTAACGTGCTTTCCGAGGCACGGAGGAAACTCGGTATGTTGAGTCACCCATCCACTGACCGACCTCGTCAAGCATTGCTTAACCTTGATGATCGACCCGTGCGGCTGTTATTATTTAGCCATGAGCTCCTGTCGAACCAACATATATGTACTAATATACTAATACTAATAATATTATAAAGTGGAAAGATTTTTTTGTTTGTTTGTACCGAATAGGCTCCGAAACTACTGGACCGAATTAAAAAAATCCTTCACCAATAGAAAGCTATATATAGTTATTCTTGAAAACGTGTCCTGTGGGGTGGTCCACGGGAGCGAAGCCGCGGGCACAGCTAGTGCATGATAAGCGGACAGAAGAGCACTTTGATTTACAACTTTCGAAGCATATAAATGGCATATGAATAACGACTTTGTTTTCTACATACTTGTTCAATATGTGTCTTCCATGTCATGTCTGAGTCCATGTGTAGTCATATAAATTTTGTAGTGTTGATTTTGTTTATTTTTATTTGTTCGTAAAACTCGTTCTCGCAAAGATTGTTTGCCAAAAAAAAACAATCTTTGCGAGAACGAGTGTAGCGAGCTCGGGAATTTTTGCACGTCAGATAGATTTAAAAGTTTTCTACTTATACTGAATCAAGAGTTTTTAGAGTTCAAGCAAGAGTAAAGAAAGAATTTAGAGTTCAAGCAAGAATTAACAATTTTAGCACCCCGCCTCGAATACGAGACAAATATAGAAGTCTTAATGAAGACCTGTTACGAATTAGTGAGCGAGCGAAATGATCTCGAAAATCTTTAGCACGCCGACTTATATTTTATTTTGACACACAAGAAATTACAAGGCAGCAGAGTAGAAGAGCATCGGTGGCGCACCGTGTTCCGCGCGCGCCTCTCTAGAGGAATTGCGGTGGTATACGGCCGCAGAGGGTGACGGGGCCCGCATGTATTCATGCAAGCCAACACCTGGCCGGGGAAGCGTGACGAAAAGCGCAAACACTCCGACGCCCTAGGCAAAGGTAGCAGAAGAACACCGTGTGGTTTTAGTCAATAAAGAGTCTGATAGACCCCTTCGCTCACGCCAAGGCGGAGGATATCCATGAGTAATACCACACGTTAAAAAAGGGCAGAAGAGAATTATGTCAGAAAGTGCATGTCAATAAATTAGGTTGGCATGGACAGTTTGTGCCGACCCTCGCTTCCTGCCTCAACGGGCCATGACCCTCTTGACCTAAGTATAAATACGCTAATGACAGAAACAGTACTGACCTGGGTGGCGGTGACAGTGGCGTGATGCGCAGCGGGCGGAGAGGCCAGGTGGGTGCGAGCAGGCGGTCCAGCTGGCGCCGCGCGGCCAGCACGGTGTTCCGCATCAGCATCGCCACGGTCATGGGGCCCACTCCGCCAGGCACCGGCGTCACGTGCGACGCCACTGATAGAGCCTCCTCATAAGCGACGTCGCCAACCAAACGTTGCCCGCTCTTCTTTGACGGATCTGCCAGTTAATGTCTCGGTTAACGCTTCGTATTTATTTAAGAACCTAATGTACTGTTAATTATACAAATTACTTGCACTCAGTCACACATTGCTGATAAAAAACTGGAATAACTGAAGTACCTGACGCAATCATACCTTACCGGTTTAAGTCCTAAAATGCCGAAAAATACTGTAACAACAAAATACTCCAAAATAAAAACTCTTATCGGAAACAACCAATTTTCCGGTCGTGAATTACAATCGGATTATTGATAATTTCAATGAAATGGTTTGAACCGAGTGTTCAAACTTGCACTGCAGACGTTCAAGCGCCAAATGTTTTGTTTCTACCGGCGGTTCCGACTATTGTACCCTGATTACACATTACTTGAAGCGTAAATATTTAAGATCTAAGCAGTCATAATAGGCATTGTTCTAGGGACATGTAGTACACACCAGCAATGGGATTGATGCCGCAATCGATGACGACCGCACCCGGCTTGATCCAAGAGCCGCGAACCATCTCGCCCCTACCGATAGCTACCACAAGGATATCGGCGGTCTTTGTCTGTGAAAAGAGAAAATGGACATGTTTTACCAATGTGATACCGGTCTTCATCATAATTTTAGCCGTAAGACTATCACTTCTGGACATTAAGCCTCCTCCAAATGAACATAAGTCATTTATAGGATTGCCACAACAACTGGTAATCCGCATCTAGCGAATTCGCGTGATCTTCATATGAGACTGTATAAGTTAAGAAATTGAAACAATATTTCTATGAGAAAATTTAGAAAAGAAAGATGACCTAGGGCTCCAGGAGCATAAATATGCAAGCAAAGAAGAGACGCTATAAAGACTGCTAAAAGTAAAGATTCAACTCACAATCTCACTCAAGTTCTTGGTCTTGGAGTGGCAAACAGTGACGGTCGCATGTTCCCACTTCAGCAGCTCGGAGACTGGGGTGCCGACGATACGGCTGCGCCCAAGCACGACCACGTTCTTGCCAGCAATGGGCACGCCTGTCCTCTTGATGAGTTCTATGCAGCCAGCTGGTGTGCAGGGAATGAAGCCGGTGAGGTCTCCCACTGCGACGCGGCCTTCATTGATTGTGTTCAAGCTGGTGGCAAAGACGAATACATTTTATATAATATTAGTGTGATTATATGAGTAGCCAATATATCCCCAAATTATGTCAAACGTTTTAAGAATTAAAAAAAATAAAAAACAGAAAACCCGACTGCAAAGATGTACTAAAAAAATCATGCTGTGCAGTAGGAGGATACAGATAGGCGAGCTGGCTGACCAAAACTATAAATATACTCCGACTGCAAAGCATGATTTTCTTCTTGTATACATCTTTGCAGTCGGGTTTTTTGATTTTATTAACTTTTTTATTTACAACTTTTTAGTTATATTTATTTTTCTCGAATGAATTTTAAACATATAAGTGGTATATATTTTTGTAATCACCTCTAAAAACCCTTCATTTTGATACCCCACTCGATGGATTTCGAAGAAAAAAAAATTGCAACCCCTACAATATGGCGCTCAAAATTCGCCATGTTTTTTTTTTAATGGCGCTTTAGCTAAGAACACTTGGGCGAACAAGACCTATCTAACGACGTCTTAAATATAAAAATCCATCAAGTGGTTAGAAAGATACGAGGTATCTTTCTACGAAAGGGTTATGTATGTACATAAAAACATACTTACATACAAGATACGCGCGAAAAACATAACCCTGTCCTTGCAGCCGGGTATTAACAAATTCAGTTGTTAATTTTTAGTGGAGGAAAACCGACGGTTGGATTGTATGAAAGATGGTATAAATAGAAATAATTAAGTGACTATAAACAGGACGTCTAATATTTAGAGATGTATAAGACATAAGACACCCACCAAGCCGCACTGGGCCCGCGTTACGGACAAATCACTCTCTCACAGACAGGAGGCCAGTTTCCCAGCTGCCAGTGGGAACACAAAAAAAACTGATGATGATGTATGGAAGAGAAAGAGTTGCTGCGGAGAACCCAATAAGTGATGGATAACGATCATTTCTGACTAGTTAGATAATGGTTTTGTCAGGATTTGCCGGAAAAATAGAGGTGTGAGTTTGAAGGTTGTATCTGTGTAGGTATTGGCATCGTAGCTCCTAAACGGATGAACCGATTTTGATTTAGCTTTTTTTTTAAATGTCTAAAAATTATAATTTAAGGTATGTAAATATAATAACCCATCTACATCCTTGTCAGGAGACACAGCGTCGGTGACCTTGTGCGCATCGATGGGGTGTTCAGAGTCCAGGGGCATCTGAACGATGATTCCGTGCACGTATGGGGATTCATTGAGACTCGTGATCTTGGCCAGCAGCTGTAGAAACAAAAATATCAATGTAAGAACTTTGGAAATTCGGCAATTTGGCTGTTTCGTTGTTGTAGCTAGATTGGTCTACATATTGGACTTTGTACCGTTTATCGTTGTAGGGGTAAGACTCGCACTAACAGTGTAAATCTTCATGTGCTCTAGATCGTATTTAAAATACTTTTGCCATCGTCCATATATATCAACTCCCCCCTGTGAGCTACCGGCTGGCGAGGCGCTTGCAAGGTGATAACGTGATAACTTGGTTTGGTGAAGGCAGGTAGAACTATGACCTGACTGTCTAGATCTGGAGAAAGTTTTATTTAAATATTTATAATGAAGCATAAATTACAACACTGATGACTGATGCCAGTAAAGGAAGTGTACCCGTACCCAACCATCGTTTATTAGCAAAGTACAGCCCAATCGCAATGTTCTGCGAAAGTACGGTCCGTAATCTGCACCAATGTTATCAAATGAAAGTGTTTTTATTATAATGTAATATTAGGTACCTATACTTCATATAATTTATTACATAAAATACGAGAACAATATCTATCATGCGATTTATGTGTTTGTTACATCATTCGATGAAAACAGTAAACAGTCTATTATAAACTGACTGATACGTCTTATCGCGCTGTCAATAGTTCAAGGTGTGATGCTCGACAAAATATGCGACTTCTTGCGTCTTTAGGGGGCGTCCATTATTTAAGTGAGGTGATTTTTTCAAAATTTCACCAAGTAGGACGGACACCTTATTAAAGGTGAGATACGGTGGGACCCTTGAGGTACCCTTCACGTGAGATTCGCCTTATATTTTTTTTGTTTAATATTTTCATATATATGTATTGCTTGATGCCACTTTAAAATATCTATAAGAGTTAATACATAATTGTTAGTACCTGGGCGACCGAGCTCCGCTCGGGTGAAAATAGAGAAAGGAAGAGAAAACGACGTTTTCTAACAATGAAACCTAGCTAGATCGATTTATCGCGAACGAAGTCCCGAGCATACTAATCTTCATGAAAATCGTTGGGGCCGTTTCTGAAATTCAGATTGTATATACATTTATACAAGAATTGCTCGTTTAAAAGTATTAGATTAGATTAGATGTAAATATTTATCTCTGTGAAATAATGAGAGAAAAGTTATACTACGTTTAAGGTGCACAGTATTATATTATCTGTGGGTGCACTATTAAGTTATGTTTGTTCTCTAAATTAAAAAGTTCCTTCACTTGAGATTTTCATAGATTTTCTTGAATAGATTTTCTTGATTCTCGATGAAATTTTGTTGGACCTTTACACCCCCTTCTTTAGGGCTCACGTAAATAACAGTGATCTCCATAAGGGGATCGCTAATAGATAAGCTAATCGTTTTTTGGAGCCGGTTAAAAAGGTGTTTTTCTGTTACTGCCGTTTTGTTTAAAGAAAACTACTAACTCATTGATCAAAAAAAAAGAAAACCTTGATTGCGAAATATCTCTATTAATTATTATAGGAAATTAGATTTCAAGACGTACAAACAATGGTTTTAAGGAAGATCTACTCTATCGCATTGCATTTGAATGATTGAATTCGCCTGCCAGTTTAATCGTGTTGTTCTGTCTATAACAATTGGTTGCATCAGCCCGCGTAAAAGGCGCTTAAAATTTAATAACGATGATCTTAGCTTAAGTTAAGATACTTGATTATACTTCATTGATCAAACATCCTATCCAATTATGTCACAAGATTTTTTCTTGATAAAAACACAAGCCTATTTCCAGCCTGCAATTATTGGTTCCGCGCTTTCGCTTGCTAATCGAAGGTATAGGTAGGATAGGCCTTTTTGTATTCCAGCAGCCTAATTGCGTTAGTGAATGCAGCTGGGCAATAGGTTTGACCCCATGAAAGAGTATGAAAAATTCTCCTGCCAAATTCACTTACGCAATTAGGCCGTGGGTCGGTCATTGGGATAATTCCAGACTTTCAAGCCGGCAAAGTCGCTGATAGAAGCAGATTGTCTATCTATACCTATAACAACATCGCAGTTCATAACTAATGGAATCGAGTAGTCGCATCGTCGGCGTTTAATATAAAATTTCTACTTTTCGTGTCGCGGTAATTTTTTTGCCATAGGTACTGTTTAGGCCACTGGGCCCAAACAGTATGACTAAACCACGACTAAACCTACTGAGGTGAGGACACTTATAGTAGCGTTGGAGGCGTTGCTTAGTTCATCTGGTGTGCAGGTAAATGGATATTTAGGGCACTCAAGGAAATAGGATATATGTTCAAACAACAGAAGCACCGCACATATTGCACTGGGTGTTTGACTAAATAAACAAAATAGACTCTTACCTCAGACTCCGTGATATCCCTGGGCAGCTGGAGATGATCGGCTTTGATACCAATGTTCTCGGCAGCTCGGAGCTTCATCCGTATGTACACGTTGGAATCCTCGCGGCCTCCCACTTGTACGATGGCCAGGCATGGCTGGAACTCCGACCAGCGGGAGCGAGCCTCCGACACTTGTGTTCGGAGTTCATTCTCGATGGATCTGATGAGGCAGAGGATATGTTAGTGTTGTGATATTTGAAGTTGAACGCTATTGAGGCTTATTAAAAAGGACGAAGGATCAATTTGTATGTATGTGCCTTTATCTACTAGTATTTAATGTAACTAGTATTTAATTAAAATAAATGTTGTATTACACCATTTCATTTTGTTGCAAGAAATCTTGGCTACAGGTAAATACGTGAATTTAAAAAATGCTGCCCAAGTCGCAGCAATTGTGTAGATCGCACCGTTACTTCTCGGAGACAGTTGGTTTTCTATTTATAAAACCAGATAACCCACTAACTAATCCCACATTTTTTTTTATAAATCCTATCTATTCACTATGAATGAATGAGGGTATAAGAAAATAATGAAAGCATGCAACAAGATAGATGATCTGCCCTACAAAAAGTTAACAAAAAAATATCAATAAACTATTACTTGGCCACGGCCGTGCCCGAAATAGGTTGTGCGACCATCTTTTGGGTATGTAGACCGTATCCCACTTCGGTCCCAAGAAGACTGACTCCCGAACGAGACAAACACCGACATAACATGCATCTGACCCTAACTGATAACCCTGGCGACAACGCATGGGCAACATATGACACAAAACAAAATCTGGATTTTGCCAAAACTTTTTAATAAACATCAGTGGTAAAATGCGGTTTTAGCCTAGGTTAATAACCGATTTTAATTAACATTGAATATGAATGGCAATTTTTTGAACAAATCGCTGAAGTTGGAACATAATATCTAATTGTTGTGTAGGTAAGTTAGTACGCAAAAACATTATCACATCGATTTTATTGATGTCAGATGGTCACAATTAATATTTGCTAGTATTTTAATGAAGTGCTGTAAAAGTATCCAATCAAACTAAAGACAAGTACAAGTAAGACACTTGTTAACAGTCGTGTAGGATACTTACGTAGTAAAATGTATCTATGGATTAAGTACCGTACCATGCATGGCGTTCCGACAAGCTAAAACGTGACATGCAATTGTAAGCAAAATTATACAGTAATCTTATACCTACCTTAAACACGCCTTAGAAAATTGTCTAACAACTTGTATGAGAGGCCACTGTTTTAGCAAAAGCATAACTATTATAAAAATTAAACTATTAATTAAGCAAGAATATTTTTTTAGATGTTCTACGACTTACTCCAAATGGTTCAATGATAGTAATATCAGGAAGTTATCACACTTAATTGTTACTGTGATTAAGTGTATAACAAATAATTAGAAGGAAAAATATGATAACTATCAAAGAACAGTGATGTAGCAATATGTAGGGTAGGGGCATTCACGTCGCGGACACGACCACAGTGGATCGGAATACGGCTCTCGAAGACATAGGAACTTGAATTAAAAGTGTCGGTTCTTTCCTTGAAATGCCTTTTAATAGCCAATATCATGCTTATATATTTCATAGGATGTAATCTGCCAGGTCAATGGGAATGATTTTTTTTTTGCATTAAAGCTAGAGCTCGTCTAAAAAATTCTTATAGCTCGGAAACGCAAGATTCAATTTTTAAACGCACCGTCTACGCGAGTTTTAGAAACGCGCGTCGACGGCGCGCTTTTATCCTACAGAGCAGTCTGACTTGCGTGTGTTAGAATTTGAAGTATGTGTGACGTCATTAAATCATGAACTTTTATTTTTCAAGTGACACATACCTGTCATATTTATTAAGCGCCTACCGACAAATGTTTAAGTACCGACCTATATTATTATTGTGTTGTCAACTACCTACAAATGTAAAAGAGTACCCAACTAACTACAACTAACTAAGGAAAAGGGAATCAAATCTACTCTGTGTTGATCACAGCAAAACAGCTCTTCTACGTAAAAGCATCTATGGAATGGCTCCGGTTATATATAATAAAATTCCCCGAGAAATAAAGAATCATAATGTCACAATGTTCAAAACTAAACTCAAACAATTTTTTATAAGTAAATGTTACTACTCAACAAATGACTTTATGGAAGACAAAAACTGACATAATTTTTTGTTAATTTGTGGACATCTATGTTATTGACTAATTACAATCATAATTAATGTTTTCTTTAATTTTTCTTTGACATCTACTGTTGAATTTTTGTTATTATTTTATATTATGAAGCATGTTTTATTATTATATTTTAAATTTATTTCAATTTATTGTTACATACTCAATGTTTTTGTTTTTTTTTTAGTGCATTTTATTTTTTTTTAATTTTTATTGATTTGTGTAATTTTTGTATGCCATTAACGGCTGGTTGTAGTGAACTTAAAATTGTATCATTTAACATCCACTGTACCTATGACTCACAAATAAAGATTTCTGATTCTGATTCTGATTCTAAGTAAATATTGTTGTGTACAGGAAATAACTCTTAAACTTGTATTAAACCACATTGATGATATTACTATAAATTATTACGTAATTTGTAATGATTATTGTGATGTATCCTGGATTTTATATTGCTATAATAGTATTATAAGTCTTTTGAAACAATTGGTACAATACTGTCTGTTAGTATCAATATTCTTTCGAATATTGATTAAGAATTACTAAATAGGTGTTATTAAATACCTTAATTGTTTTGTTACGTTTTAAAATGGATTCATTACATGATAATTTGTTATTGTTCATCTAATTGTGAGATTATTTAAAGCAATATAGAAAATGGCGGGATACCGCGCCATTTTCTCATATTGGACGTTTTGAGACACTGATAGACCCGAGATTATAAAATATTGTGTAATGGATAAGCAAACTTACTTTTCTGTGAACTACAAGCCAGTACAGACCAGATATATTATTATATTTCCTTTATCATTAATAATTGGTGTAAGAACGACTACACAAGGCTAACGTAAGTTATTTGATATTATAACTTTATTATTCCTAATGGTTGTGTTGTAACTATATTTATATCATATTACGGCCTTTATTCCTAATATGTAATATTGATTTAAGGGCTAGTCTATGTCCTTTGCCTTATCCTTGTATTATGATTCTATAATATTGTAAACACTTTGTGGTTGTAAAAGATATAGATAAATACTATGAAAGAGCTTCCGTGGGGTTTGTTGCCCTTCTTCCCCACGAGAACTAGGTCTAGCGAACGGGCAGTAAGCTCGATGAGCCTTCTAAATATGAATTAATTGACAAGCCTTATTTAAATAAATACCTAGTCTTGTCTTTCTGTGCTTTTATTCATAAAACCCTTCCCTTACACACCACATACTTGGAACTCTGATACACGGTAAATAACCAACAACCATCTTGACATTCAAAGCTTGCTATCTTTGTAGATATCAATACTTTAATATAGAGTGCCATTCATGATTCTAACACGTGCGTATCGCGTCTGTATGGCTACAAACGCGCGTTAACGGCGCGTTTGAAAAACCTGGTGTGCACAGGCCCTAAACGTAATATCCTTGCACACGAGAACTATTTATTTAATAAATGATTTATGACATACTTTTATTTTACTTTCTTGTATAACGAGATCAATTGCGTTTTGTTTTTTAATCTTTTTCTTTTTTTAACAGACTTCAAAATAGGAGGACTTTCTCAATACGTCGGAATCTTTTATTTTTTTTATATGTTCCTCGATTACTCAAAGACGCGTAGGGACCGCTTTGGAAAATTCTTCTTTTTTTTTGAATATCGATGTTATGAGATGGTGAAACGAAAAACAGTAATAACGTGAGCAGAATACCAATAACGTGAGTTTTATTTATGATTTTAAATAATACATTTTCAAATGTGTAACTCAGAATTACCAATCAAAAACAATTTTTCTAAGAATTAATATTTGTTTCGGGATATATATGTTTACCATGTATATTTAGATTTTGATTGAGAGCTCGATATTTCGGCACGGTTACAAGCGTCATGATCACGAGAACTAAAGTCTTTGCGTCTCTGTTTGAACCACGGAGCACAAAACCAGTGGAGAGAGCATCGGCACGTTTTTGTTCTAAATCAAAGTCACCAAATAACGGCGGGGGCAGAGGTAAGCTTCCTCCGCTGTGATTGGGTGATAGATTGACAACCAAATGACAGCTGATTCCTTAGGGATTCCAAACAAGTCATTAAAAAAATATCGATATCGATAGTTGTTTAACTTATTAATAGTGTAAGGATTTCTTTAGGATACAGAGATTACGGGTTTGATTTTGAAATAAAACAGGTGTTTATTAAATTAAAGGCGTAATTAAAAAGTAATTATGTATTTACTGGTTTTTAAATGGATTAGCTTTGAATATGTTTTTCTTATGTAATCTTTTGGACTTGTATTATTTTTCGTAATAAATGTCAGTCGAATATCGATATATTTTTTATTCAATTTTATTTTATTCAAGAGCGATAACTCTCAAATCTCTTTAAAACATGCTCATCATGTTTTAAAGAGATTTAAGAGTTATCGTTAAATGGAGAGAAGAAGAATAAGTATTTACACAACTTGTAAGTCGCGGCCGTTACCAATGGGCCACCACTGCAATTTTACAAATTACAATTTAGGTAATATTATTTATTAAAGAAATTTACAAACAGCCAACATTAATATTTATACAAATAAACAAAGCTTATTGCGTATAGTTTGTTATTCTCGTCTGTCGTTTTTTGCTGCACCAGAAATGTAATCGTATTTTTTATGGATTTACACTGGTAATCACAACAAAAGAATGAATTTCTTAGGATCTTCGGTACGTATAATAACCAGTACCCGGGCGAACGAGCTGTGCTCGGGTGAAAATAGAGAAAACGACGTTTTCTAAAAAATACTACTAAATTTCATGAAATTCGTTGGAGCCGTTTCCGAGATTCAGATTATATATATACTAGCTGACCCGACAAACTTTGTTGTGTCATAAAAACACCAAATACCCTACCTACCCTACCCTATTGTGAATCTAAACCATCCGGGGCGCCACCCAAACGCATAAAAAAAAATGTCATTCAAATCATTCCAGTCGTTTAGGAGGAGTGCAGTGACATAACACGTACAGTAGAATAATTATATTTATAAAGATACATATATACATGAATTGCTCGATTAAAGGTTAGATTTATGATATGGTAAATACGGGCATGACAATAAAAAAACAAAAGAACGTAGGTACACAGCTGCAGTTCTTATTAATTTCGGCAGCAAAGTATTGTGTAATGCTTAATAATGAACAATGCATTCTGATTTTTTCGAGTAACTAGTGAGAAAAATCTTTTCTTTTTTTTTCATCAGGTTAGGATCTGATGATGGAATCTTGGAGAAATCGAGGGTACTCCTCAATGGATGTAGCTAGCAAAAAGTTGGGGATCCTTGCAAAGGTGAGGAGGTACTTCACGCCGGAACAGCTCCTCAATTTGCATCAAGCGCAAGTTCGATCATGCTTGGAGAACTGTTCTTATCTCTGGGACGGATCTGCCAAATACCAGCTTGATGCACTATAGTCGATCGAAAAGCGGGACAAGAGGCTCATCGGTGATATGTCAAGTCAAAGCTCCAGAGCCTTGAACACCATCGCTAAGTTGCCAGATTGTCGGTTTTTATCGGTTACATTTCGGGGAGTATGCGATGGAATTGCACGATCTAATTCCATCTAGCCCGCTTCATCATCGGACTACCAGACGTACGGCGATGCGCCATCGATACATGGTGGACATCCCACCCATACGCACAAAACGTTTTGGAAAAACTTTTATTATGCGTACAACTAAGGAGTGGAATTCCCTGCCGGTGTCTGTTTCCCGAAAGCTACAATCTAGGAGTGAATAGATTATTTCTAGGCAAGCGTGTCTCATCTTCGACCACTTCATCGCTTACCATCGGGTGAGATAGTAGTCAAGCGCGAGCCTATACGAGATTAAAAAAACACGCCGGTACGCTCTAAAGGGGAATTATGCGCGTGCATAACTCCGTCATATATAAACGGATTTTCAAAATTTTTTGTTTGAAAGAAGTTTATTCCGAAATGGTCCCATTTAAATTTGGTAAAGATCTGATGAAGAACCTCGGCGATATACAACAGAACTCTTCAATAAATTACGGAAAATCTCTCGGGATTGCTGCAATGGTATGTCTGTTTATTCTTTACAACATTTCATGACATATCATCACGCCAGTACGCTCTAAACGGGTACGCAAATGTGTACAGTTCACCCTGTTGCAATCTCATGTCAATGTTCAAGTTTCATGTTGTTCGGATAATCTATACTGGCATAACTTTGGTACTTACTACCTTTAGGTACCTATACGAGTAAATCTTGCCTACCACAACTAAAAAGTGCAAAATAAAAACTATTTCACAAAAACAATACAATTTTTAACTACCACGTCCCTTATAAAGATGTTTACCACTAGTTATTGTTTTTATTGTGACTGATGCACGTCACGTTCAAGTTAAACGATAAGAAATATTACAAACAATACGTTTTGCAAGAACAACAGATTGTTGTGTTATAGCTGAGATGAAAAAGGCATTTATTAGCATATTTTGTATTTTTTTTTATTTTACAGGATCAAATAGTTGCACATAAGGAGAATGTTAAACGCTTGAATGACAAAATTGACAGTGTGAATGCACAAGCTGTGGCTACACTTGAGGTTAAGATTGAGGCAATGGAGCAGCAGGCACGTTGATGTAACATTGAAATCTGTAATTTACCAGAAAAGCGAAATGAAAATTTGTTCGCCATCGTGGATTTTATAAGCTGCGCTGTTAATTCACCAGTGTCTCATAATGACATTATATCTATAAACAGAGTACCACACGCTCAGCATCATGATCGCAAACCTAAAAATATTGTCATAAAATTCAGAACACGTATTATACGTGATAACATTCTTAGTGCCTGTCGCCAGAAGAGTGGCCTAAAGTCTCATCAATTGGGGATCTCTGGTGCCTCGTACATGTTTATGTTAAGGCGCGTCCCCGAGCAAAAGTCGAATTTTGTGGAGTTTTTAAGAGCTATCTACTCTTTATTTAAAAAGAAATATCAATTAATAAAAATACATTCAATTTCTACATAATGTTGATTCTAAAATTGTAGTACACTTTTTTTTTAAAGATGTATATGTGTCACTAATCTCCTTCCAACAAAACCATAAAAATGAGAAATAATTATTGATAGCATGCATCTCCTCGAAAAGTATATTTTTTATACTAACACAAAGTTTTATTTTTTTCAAAAGACCAATATTCGATTTTATAAAGATTTTATTCTAAAATCTGGGTGTATTCACTACCGTAATTCATGCGCCACCAGTGCCGCTAGGCCAATAGGAATGCTCATATCTCATGCTGATTTTTTGGTCAGGGTACGGCCTTCCCTAAATAATAAAGCATTTTTTCGAGAAGCTAAAGAAGATTGCCAACGAAAACGGATTTAATTATAGTTGTATATATAAAGTAGTTGTCAATGCTTCATTCATTTAAATATATATACATATATATGCAAACCGGTCAGAAAAATACAGACGAAGATTTGTTCCACCGACAGATGCAAGATATGATGAAATCTAATTTAGAAAACACTCACTATCTTATATTGAAGGACAGCCATGGTGAGGTTGTTCGCACATTTGTCCGAGTAAGCGACAATGAGTTATAAATGTTAATGTCAAAAAACAAGCAGTCGTCATGAAATTTGTAAAACAACCACAATCGTTACATGTAAACAAACTTTGTGTTCATTCTCAGATGGTTTTTCCATGAAGAATTATTACCTAAATTGGTACAATGCATCATTTGCGAGTCGTTAAATTGTGGAAACACTAATTTATGAATTGGTCTTCTTATACACGAGAACGGTTTAAGTCATTCGAAAACCTTGCAACAACCCAAGTATGTTTATTTAGAAAAAGTCTTGCAACGAGTACCATGCATTTAATTCCAGAAATATAATGAAAATAAGCAAGTACTAAGTGTTCAGACCGCAAAACCGAATTCTGTAATTATATTTGATGATGTTGCTTGTGAAAATCAAAGTAGTATGCGTGATTATTTTGCTATGGGGAGACACACGTGCATCGATTGTTTATATCTAAATTATAATAATATAAAATAAAATAAAAAATTAAAGGTGGGAATTAAAGTGGGCCTACACCCTATCTTTATTTTGTGCGTGTATGCACCCGATATGGGATGCTCATTTTCTGAGAGAGAGGAATTCTGGGGAAGTTTAGGAGATATACTGAATGATTGTAGGTCTAACGAGAAGGTTTTTATGCTCGGCGACTTTAATAGTTGGGTTGGTGTGAAGAGGAATGGGTTCGAAAAAGTATTAGGGGCATTCGGTGACAATAGAGTGAATGAGAATGGGATGAAGTTACTAGAAATATGTGTAGAGAAGGGCCTGTGTGTAATGAACACTATGTTTGATCATAGAAAGATCCATAGGTATACGTGGGAAAGGCAAGACAGTAGAAGTATGATTGATTTTGTTATTGTAGATGAAAGATTGAAGAGCAAAGTTGTAGATACAAGAGCATATCGGGGTGCTAATGTAGGGACTGATCACTATCTGGTTATGTGTCGGGTGGTTGGTCTGTTCAAGCATTGGCGTCATCGAGTTCAAGTTCCTGTGACTGCGTTAGAAAGAATAAAAGTAGAAAGATTACAAGAACTAAAAGTAAGGGAGGAATATAAGAGGGAAGTAAAAGAGAAGACGGATAAGATATTTGATTATTTGAACGATTTCAGTTTAGAGGATGTGTGGGAAATAGTGAAAAGTAGTATGGTGAACGCAGCCACAAAGTTATGTGGTATAGCGAAGAGGAAACGTGGTAGTAGAACGAATGATATGTGGGTAGATGATGAAGTAAAAGAGGCGGTGAAGAACAAGAAAGAGGCTTGGCTTAATGTGTTAGCCTGTAAAGCCCAAAATAGAATGAATCAGGCAACAAACGTGACGGATGATCTGGTAAGGGTGAAAGTAACGTACAATCAGATGAAAGCGAAAGTCAAAGAGGTGGTAAAAATGAAGAAGGAAGAAAAGGAAGAAAAATATAACAGGAAATTCTCCGATAACTTCAGGGCCAATGTTAAGCTGTTCTGGAAACAGGTAAGATTGGCTCGCGGAGTGACAAAAACATCGAGCATGAATGTAATAAGAGCAGAAGATGGGTGCTTACTGAGCGAAGAATGTAAGGTCTTGGAACGCTGGAAAGGATATTTTGAAAGTTTATTTAGTTGTCAGGATAGTGTGCAAGGAGTGGATAACTGGGTAGAAGCCAGTGGTCAAGACCCAAACCCAGACGAAGAGCAAAAGAATGAGAATGAAATAGAAATGGATGAGATTATAAAAGCAATGAGTGGGATGAAGATTGGTAAAGCTGCAGGGTATGACCGAGTATCTGTTGAAATGCTGAAGGGCGGTGACGGGGTGGTAGCAAGCCTGTTGTGCCGGATCTTTAATATGTGTTGGAGATGTGGCCGCGTGCCGGATGACTGGTGCAAGGCTGTAATCGTATCACTATATAAGGGAAAAGGCTCACAGCAGGAGTGTAAAAACTACCGCGGCATTAGTCTTTTGAGTGTTGTAGGCAAATTATATGCGAAAGTTTTAATAAATAGAGTGGTAAAAGTGACGGATGAACAATTATGGTACGTGCAAGCAGGATTTAGAGAGGGAATGGGCTGTATGGATCAGATCTTCTCCTTGAGGAGCATAGCTGAAAAACATCTGGCAAAGCACAAAAAAGTCTACTGTGCTTTCGTTGACTTGGAGAAGGCCTATGACAGTGTGTGGAGGGATGAACTGTGGTCGACGCTATCCGGGTACGGTGTGGACTGGCGCTTGGTTCGGGCACTGAAATCTCTATATAGGGATTCCAGTGCTTGTATTAGGATTAATGGGGCGTTTACGGACTGGTTTTCCATCTCAAGGGGTGTTAGACAGGGCTGTGTAGCATCACCGTCGCTGTTCAATTTGTACATGGATAGTTGTCTGATAGGTTTGAAAGAGCATGAGTGCGGATTGAGGATGAATGAGTTGCCTGTCAAATGCCTTCTCTATGCAGATGATCAAGTTCTACTTGCATCGTCAGCAGAACAGTTGCAAGACATGGTGACTGTGATGAATGAAGCTTTTAAGTTAAAAGGGCTGAGTATAAATGTGAACAAGACTAAGGTAATGGTGTTTGAAAGGGAAGACGATGTATCGGAGTGCGAAGTGAAAATAAATGATAAGAGTGTGGAGCAAGTGAACGAGTTTGTATATCTGGGAAGTATGTTCACAAGGGATGGAAAGATTGAAGAGGATGTGGAAAGGAGAGTGAATGCAGGGAATAAAGTGAATGGTGCTATACATGCCGTTGTGACCAGCAAATCGATGTCTCCGGAAGCTCGACTCGCCGTTCACAACGGCGTGCTGGTGCCTACACTTATGTATGGAAGTGAAAGTTGGGTATGGCAAAAAAGACATGAAAGTAGGATTAATGCAGTAGAAATGCGGTCCTTGCGAAGTATGTGTGGTGTAACCTTAAATGATAGACTGAGGAATGAGGTAATAAGACAACGTTGTGGTTTAAAAGAAGATGTAGTGACTAAAATTGAAAAGAGTATGTTAAGATGGTTTGGCCATGTTGAGAGGATGAATGATAGGCGACTAACGAAAGGTATTTACAAGGCAGACGTGAATGGAAACGCCGGGAGGGGACGCCCTAGGAAGACATATATAGACCTTATAGGTGATGTTCTTCAGAAAGGCAAGGTGCGCAGTACTCATAACCGGCGTGTGTGTATGACAAGATGTATGAATGTGAGTGAAGCAAAAGAAGTATGTAAGGATCGTAGCAGGTGGCGTTCTGTAGTTTCTGCCTACCCCCATGGGAAAAAGGCGTGAGTTTATGTATGTATGTATGAATGTAAAATAAAAAAAAAATTGTTTATTTGCACCTTCAAGTAAAAACACAAAATGTTATGGTTTACAATATAAAAAGACATAAGCAAAAGGTAAGTAGAGGTGTAAGTTAAAGTTGCAGCCAATACCTAAACTAAGATAAATTAATATCTTGTAATTATAGGTATCAGCGCCCACCCTCGTTAACAAATTGTAACCGTTGATCAATAACATGTAAAATCTCGTATTTTAATTACAGGAATAATTTCTTAATCTAGATTAGTTTCATTACAGAGCAAAAGAATTAGGGACTATCTGGTGCAAAACTAGAATTAAAATTGAAAACAAAAAAATAAAATAAAAACTTAAATTGTTACTGCTGATGATTGTAGGAGTGTGTGAGTGTATGTGTGAGTGTAGGGGTGTGTGAGTGTATGTGTGAGTGTAGGGGTGTGTGAGTGTATGTATGTGTGTTGGGTGTAGTGTTTGTGTGAGTGTGTGTGTGCCTGAGAAAGCTTAGGATATAGATCTTTTTCAAGTGGAATAACTTAAGTGCTGTACTCATGTATCAATGTATTATCGTCCACTTATTCTGCCATTCAAGAAATAAATATATAAACGATTCAACTAATATAATTTTTATTACATGAAGAAATTATGCAAGTATGCTGAATAACTTTTCAGTTTCATCATAGTTTAAGGATAGAAGCCAAGTGATCACATTCTGTTTGCACTCCCTTTTTGTCATATGTAAAATGTGCAAATGTTTATTAGCAATGTTGAATAGTCTTGGGCCTAGGAACATGTTGAATTTCTGAGCAAAAGATGTCCTGCAGGTTACCGAATTTAATAGATCGAAACGTAATAAATTATACATATAGTAAAATCCCTAAGCAGTTATTAAGTGACTACGCTATCCTATTCGTACTTATTAAACAACATGAAAGAAATATACGACATGTTTATGAAGAACACAATGTGTTGACGAATGCAAATTACTTATGCGCAGGAAATTCGATGTAAATGAGGTACACATGATGATGACATTTGATGACAATGGGGAGGGGAATAATGTAATGTAAATTAAATCCAAAAAACAAAGTCTATATTCGACACATAAAATAAAATAACATATTAGCAATAATCAAATTAATCAAAGTGGTTGGCAAAGATTATGAAAAATCAACCAATCACATAGACGGAAGTTATGTCGCGTTTTTCATCTCGCATGTGATTGGTAAATTAATCATATTTTTTGCCCTTTGCCTTGCCGAATTCACTGCGTAATATGGTTGCTGGATGCGCGGGCCATATGTTATTATTACATATTTGGCAGAACCCACGAATAATAATAATTATTATTTGATTTATCTCGAAATCAAAATACAGTGACTATTTAACATAATGCACAACCGTGTATGGAGAAGGGTGTCTGAGATAGGTAAGGCCTTGTGTTACAGATCACCCTTTTTTACATTATGAATACTAACCGTAAAATTACAAAAATAGTATGTGTTTAAAACTCTTTACAAATTCGAAACATAAAATTAAGTTGAAAGAAGAATACAATAAAATTAAATTCAAAGAAGATTATATTTATCATCATCAATCAATATCATCATCAATCAATCATCATCAATACATATAATAAATCTGTAGAAAAGTAATTTTTGTACATCGAAAATATTTCCAAAAAAAATAGCCAGGGTGTTAAAGGATAACCAACAGAACCTATTTCCGGCATTTTTGGAATTTTTGTCTGTTTGTCTGTTTATTTGTGCACGCATCACGTGAAATGTACGAAAACAATGTAAATAACTTTTATACATAAGAATTGTGCGTAACTTTAAGAATTACTTAGTTTCATCACAATCGGTTCACTCTATCAAAAGTTAGATGAATTTAAAGTGTTGAAGATGTAAAATTATCACAACACACGCAATTCAGATACTCTGCGAGTTGAACTTGATATTCGATAGATGGCGTTGTGCATTTGAAGTCATTTTCTGAATGGCGATGTACGCGAAATAATGATGACTATAGAAAAAAAATGGTAGGTAAGTAAGAAGGGGAAACAGGAAGGTAAGTAGGGTAGGGTTGGCAGTCAGATGACAGGAGCGAAGCCGCGGGCACAGCTAGTAGAGAATAAAAATAAAATTTGAAAATAGTAACTTCAAAATTCAGCCAAATATACAAAAGAAGTATATTATTCACTGAAAGGTATATAAAAGCAGTACCTAAGTATGTAACAATAAAAAATCTGAATGGAGAAATGAAACGAAGGCAACAAAAAATTTTTGCCTGATGCTTCATCACCAAGTCATAAGAACATGCTGTAGATGACCCCGACGTTTGCGTAACCCGGAATCGAATAAAAGTAATAACGCGAAGTAACCAGCAACGGCAAGGAAAAGTCTGGACATGAAACTGGGGAAATTTGGCGGCAAGTACGAGGGAGACATATCTGAAACGAAAAAATTAAACAAACACCGACCATTTCTGATTACAGTAGGCTCAGTTGGTGGTTGTGTGCGAGCGAGACACATATATGAAGAAAGTCAACAAATACTAAGAAACACCGACTTTTTATGGTTACAGTAGGTTAGGTTGGTGTTTGTATCATCGAGTGCCTCCCTACCTCCGCTCCATCGTCGGGGCTTACATCAGTACCCGAGGTCGCCGCCACATCAGTACCCGAGGTGGCGGCGCGTTGTGTTCCACGCGCGCCCCTCTTAGACGTCGCGGGGGGAGTCTAACACATCAGTCCCCCCCCTATCCCGAGATTGAGGCCCGCAGAGGCGTGCTGGCACTAACCGGGGGTTGCGGCAGTATCGTTGTTCCCGCGACCTCTAGCGTAGGTGTGAGATGGAACACCGGGGTGGGTTTTAGTCAGTAGGAGTCTGACAGACCCCTCCGCCTCCCCAGGACGGAGGACATCCAATGAGGCTTTTCCACCCCGGAACAAAAAAAGGCTAGGGTGGTGACTGTGTACGAGTGAGACACGTATACTAATATTCTATTTTTTTTTAATCACATAAACATACAAACAGTAATATAAATTACCTTGACTTCGAGTCTGATGGGAAGGCAGTGCTTTTAGGTACTTAGCGCTTCACTGCCTTTTTCTTAGGCTGCTTTTTTGTCACTTCGGCTACTGCAGCTGAGGGCCGTGGTGATTGGTATTCTGATTCAGATTCAGACCTGAAATAGATCACACTAAAATTAATTTTGTAACTATAAGCAACCTCAATAATTATTATGGGGAGGAGAGTTTCAATGGAATATAGCTTGCTAGAAGATGACATGGATATAGCAGCTGGCAGGCAGAAACCAGGTCCGTAGCTGAGTAGCAATTAATTACATTAACAAATTGCACAAAGCATACATGTGAACTAACTTTTTGACACGGGTTCGTTCACATGGATTGAGCACATACAATGTTTTCGGGATATTTTACTTTCGGCTCATCTTAGCTTGAAAGTTTTTTTTTTTAATTTCACATGTTGTCATGCAGAGTTTTATATCAAGGTTTATTAAACAAACATACATACTTTATTATGGTATTAATTACAAGTAACAGCCTGGTATCGGCTTCACCTTTGTCAGCGAGGATAAGAAGCTGGTTTTGTATTTCATTTCTCACGATATTTCAATTTGACAGAAGGGGTTTTCAATCACTATTTTAGTCATACACTTGTGAGGACATGTACGAGGTTTAATTTTGTTATGAGGTATATATTGCTGGAATGCTATGTTTTATGATATTAATGGTATTTTGATAATATTCGCTCCAGTGATCCACTTACCTTTTTCGTTACATTTTAAAATGTGAGTAAAGACTTCTAAGTTTACTGAATTTGTTAATGTGATTAATTGCTACTCAGCTACGTACCTGGTTTGTGCCTGCCAGCTGGTGTTACTATCACCTTCATACCATCCATGGCATTTTCTAACGAGCTATTTTCCATTGAAACTTTCCTCTCCATAATTATTGAGGTTTCTTATAGTTACAAAATTAATCTTAGTGTGTTCTATTTCAGGTCTGACTCGGAATCAGAACACCAATCCCCACGGCCCACCCACAGCTGCAGTAACCGAGATGCCAAAAAAACAGCCTAAGAAAAAGGCGGTGAAGCGCTAAGTACCTACCTTAAAACACGGATCAGACTCTAAGTCAAGGTAATCTATATTACTGTTCGTATGTTTAGGTATTTAGAATATTATTATATGCATCTCACTCACACACAACCACCAACCGAGCCTACTGTAACCAGAAATGGTGTTTGTTTAAATTTTTTGTCTTTTTCTTTTCAGATATGTGTCTCCCTCGTAATCGCAGTCGAATTCCCCCAGAGTTCCTCGTCAACACTTTTCCTTGCCGTTGCTGGTTAATTCGCGTTGTTACTTTTATTCCATTCCGGGTCACACAAACGTCGGAATCATCTACATGTTCAATACGAGTTGGTGATGAAACGCCATACAATTTTACATTTTTTGTTGCCTTCGTAGGTTCTGCCAAATATATGATAATGACTTTAATTTATTTGATGATTGCTAATGTATTATTTTCTGTGTCTAATATAGACTTTTTATTTGAATGAGGGTAATTTTAAACACATTACACTTATTCAAAAAAAAAGTCTAGGTATGTGTGTTTGTTACCTTGCGAGTATCACTGGCTATATTAAAATTGGAAAATATAAAAATGGCGGATTTTGGGCGCCATATTGTGGGGGCCCAAGGTTTCGTACATTTTACGTGATGCGTGCACATAAATGACAGCCAGCAGTCGCGATTTTTTATTTTATATGTCAACTTTTTTTTATTTGTAACTGTTTAGTTATATTTTTGTTTTTACTGTTTCTCACAACTGTATTGAAAAACGTCGTGTGATACACGGGTGTGTAGGTTATTGCAAACTCGTGTCATTAAAAAACTGTCACTTTTAAACATAATTATAAGTGGTAAGCAATGATATTCTAGGTAAGTTTACTTCTATTTTGATACTCCTCGCGATGGGTATAGAAGAAAATAAAAATTGGGCCCCCACAATATGGCGCCCAAAACCCGCCATTTTTCTTTTTTACAGTTATTACAGTGACACGCGCGAGATTAAGACGAATCGATTGACGTAAGAAACATCAAAATCGGCTTTTGCGTTTGGTTTCTAGAACGCCACATATGAACAAACATACATACATAAAGTACAACTATTTTCTTAGTGTACGTCGACAATCATCGACTGCCTGCGACTTTAGCAGCTTTCCTCCCATTTTGAAAATAAATTACATTAAGTTAAAAGACTATTAACAACTCTATATACTTCCAAGTTGATTTAGAGCTTCAGGTCTGTACCGAGTGCAAAGGGCAACTCTAGTATATAATAGTAGTCTATGGGGCAACGGATAGAAAGCCGACGACTGACGAAACACGAAGTTTGCCGAGGTACATTAAGAAAGTAGTTACACTGTTTTTTTGTTTTGTACATAGGTACATAGGTACATAGACTGCTTAACACATTACCGTCCTTTTTTCCGTCGCACAGTCAGGTAAAAAAAATTGTTAAACATGTTAGGTAATGTCGGCATGCAATTTTTTTGAAGTAAGTAGGTAGCTACATAGCGAAAAGTAATATACCTACTGGCCCACTTGCACGTTTAGTCGGGTTAAATAAATAAATGTAGAGTTTGTAAACTCAGAGTTAAGTCATCAACATTTCAACTCATGATACGCGTTGCACCATTAAAAAGTAATGCCCGGTTCACTAACCCTGTATTTTATTAACCTGACATTTGTCAATGTCTGTGCTCTGAAAATGTAATCCAACCAAAGATAAATAAATGAACTATGAATGGAACTTTATATGCGTGTCTCTTTTACTCTACATTACGTTTACGACACGGAATACTTTCTTGTCTTTGAATTTTTAACATGAACATGACATTTCATTTTAATCGTATTGTATTGTATTTCTATTTGCATCATTTCGTTCACCGCCCCGCCATGATTTAATTTTCAAATAGAAAAGAAAACGCGTTTTCATGCCCCTAATTTCACTTTGGTGATAATTTACTTCTGTAAGATAGTGACAATCACAAAATATAGACACGTCATAGATTTTCTTCGTCATCATCAAAAAACAATAATTCATTGATCATTGCTATATTAAAAAACATACATAGGTACATACAAGATACGCGTGAAAAACATAACCCTTTCCTTGCAACCGGGTAAAAATAACCAAACTCCATTCAAAATTACTTAAAACAATAATAATACAAAATAAAAACCGGTCAAGTGCAAGTCAGACTCGCGCACGAAGAGTTCCGTACCATTGCATTATCGCAAAAAAACGGCAAAAATATCACGTTTGTTGTATGGGAGCCCCACATAAATATTTATTTTATTCAATTTTTAGTATTTGTTGTTATAGCGGCAACAGAAATACATCATGAGTGAAAAGTTTCAACTGTCTAACTGTCAAGGTTCATGAGATACAGCCTGGTGACAGACGGACAGACAGACAGACGGACCGCGGAGTCTTAGTAATAGGGTCCCGTTTTTACCCTTTGCAGCGGCCTAGCTGGGTGCGCCATCGATTGATTGCTGCTCTACGGGTGCGAAACGTTGCAGGCCACAAAAATGCCAAATCCAAGTTCAAACCGCTGTTTCCGTCGCATTCTCGGCATTTACTGGTCCGCGACCATCTCCAACGTAGAGCTTTTGGAGAAATGTCACTAGAGCCCGATTGACTGCTACATCAAGCGTCGCAAGTGGAAATGGTATGGCCACACGCTCCAAAAGGGTTCGATCAGTTACCCAAACAAACTTTGGACTGGAATCCCCAAGAGAAAAGAAAGCGTGGCCGTCCCCGTCAATTCGTCGTATCGTGTTGGCAGAAGCGGCGAGCATCAGAATGACGTGGAGGGAGGTGAAGCGTGAAGCTTAAAACTGATTGCGATGGTGGACACTGACTGTGGACGCCCTCTGCCCATTCTTTTTTTTTGTTTCGGGGTGGTTGCCTCCCCGACGCCTTCTTCTCTGAGTGGGATCGGCCCTCTCACGATCCCGCTCGGCGGCCTCATTCTGGACCATCACGGTCTCACAGATAGATAAGAGAACCAGACATACGCCAGGATGGGGTGAGACTCACTCGCGATCTTGGCGACCAAGACCTGCCACTCAGAAGCCAACACATGGCACTCCTCAAGCGTGGTCTCCGCAGTGTTGGTAATTTGCCGTGGTCTCTCGTCCAATCCTATTCAGATGATGATGATGACTAACCGCAGCAACCGTGCCCGGTCAGTACTTGAGTGAACCTGTAGGAGATGCGCTCCTCTATTTTCAGCTAGGCTTCGAAGTGCGGAAAGACGGCTTCAATAACGCACTTGCACGAAAATTGCGATTGCTGTAGCCGCTCGCGCCATCGCTCGAGCGCGTGTCGAGGATAGTGTGAATTCGGTTTTAAACCCCCAAGTCTATGCCCACCAAAATCTCCAGCGGAGGAAAGCGTGTCAAGAGTGTTGCCGCCTCAAAGGATACCGTTCGGTAACCTCGTGCGATACCAATGGCCATATTCCGCAGCAAGTTTTTAATTTAAGTCCTGCAGCGTCCGACACCTTCAGCAGCCTGTAGCGTTGACCAAACAGGTGCCTTATAAAGGACCATTGATCGCACGACGCCCGCGTAGATGCGGCGAACTTCTTCCCGTGGTCCCCCGAGGGTGGGCAGCAGTCTATGCAAAGCACCCACTGCCTTTTCTGCGCGGGGGACCAGGCGCTCTAAATGCTCTTCGAAGCTCCACCGACCGTCTCCAAGATACTTAATATATCGACCCACCTGGACTTGCGAATCTCCAACTGTCACTTACGAGCTGGGTGGCTCTCTACTCCTCGGCAGTTATTTTAATTAACTTTGACGGGGACGTCAACACGCAGGACCACATCGTGTGCAAGATCTCAGAGAGGACTTTCCGATGATTCTTTTTGCAGATGATAGTACAGCTGTTACATATTTTGTAACAAAGATTATGCTTCATTGGAAAATGACACTAACACCACATTGGTCGATTGGTTAAGAACAAACAACCTTCTAATTAATTTACGGAAAACTAATTTCATGATAATCAGAAACAGGACTAAACCACCAAACAAACTTAAACATACATTATGCTGGATAAAAAAATAATGAAGTTGATGTAACAAAATTCTTAGGTTTGAAAGTAGATTGTAATTTAAATTGGCAATCACATGTAGATTCTGTCTGTTTAAAATTAAATAGATATTCCTATTATGCTATACATGCTTACAAAAATTGTAAATATATCCACTGTAATGACAGCCTACCTACCATGCCTATGTGGTTACCACGTTGAGATATGGTTTAATTTTCTGGGGGAACTCGATGGAATGGGAGTCTGTTTTTAAAGCCCAAAAAAATGCATAGGTACGTGCAATGTGTAGACTTAAGAACACGGATAGCTGTGAAGCATATTTCAATAATCTTAATATTCAAACTTTACCTAGCCTCTTCATTTATGAGATACCTATCAGTCTTTGTCAAAAGTAATATGCATATGTATGAAAATTCCGAAATGCTAGATATAAAATAAAGTTCAGATTGCACCATGCAGAACTTAATTACTGTGCTCCAGTGTTTATTGTATGACTTCCAAGATTTTAAATAAATTGCCATGTTGTTTTACAGATATTGACAACTTGCGGCAGCTAAAGGAATTTCTAACTGTTAAGGCTTATTACAGTTTGAAGGAGTATCTAGAAGGGAATCCCTAAGGCAGATAATAATTATGACAATAATAATGACATGCTCTGCTCTCAATTATTATTTATCTGGGACTTTCATTTATTTTATCGAAATTAATTTATCATGCATGCATAAACATTGCATGGTTTATTTAGGATAACCTAGGAACGCGCAAGTGGAATGAATTTTGTATTTTATGACCAAACCGTGCCAAAGACCTTATACTTCGTAGTACCTAAGAAATACGTATAAGGTCTTTGTTTGCGACAGTTTAATCGGTGAAATAGTTATAGATAAATAAAAATAAAAAACACACATACAGCCGAACATAGAACCTCCTCCTTTTTGGAAAAGTCGGTAAATACATTACTTCCCAATTTTTTTCTTGCAGTCGGCGAATAGTTTTGCTTATCGCTACTAAGTAGTGTACAAAGTAAACAAAATTCGCTATGTAGGTATGTCTATTGGTTTATGGTCGTATGATTTCGAATTCCTATATAATATTGTTAATATTAAAATACCTTGAACCTAAGTTCAGCATAGTATTTTATTTATTAAATCCAAATTTTATTATCTATTTGAGCAATTTATAACCAAGGTCATAGCTACAGCTGCTAATATTAAACACAAAACCACTCAAAAAATCTAAATTGTACTTCGGACTAACCAGTTGAACATTTATAAACTATATTAAACTAATATTGATACTTACTCAAAAACCGGTTCCAAATCTCCCTGCGGCTGCCACATGATTGCACTTTAATTATTTAATAAATAAACACTAAAACATTTCTTATTACTGTCACCACGATGGACACTGACGCCGTTGACCTGTGTTGGCGACAGATATAAACTGACTATGCATGTTCAACAGTGATTCAAGTTAGTTAACCTGTCAAGCAGGTAACCACTACTCACGGCATCGTACGTACCGGTAACTTTTTTTACTGCTTTTTTTTTGTCGAAGCCTATGTTTACTAACGAAGAAAGTTGGCCAACATGTACAGGTGATGTTGTTTAAAAACAGTAGATAATGTGTAGTGACCTTGAATGTGGTAATACATACTGCGTATTGTTACCGGCTGATTAATGTATGTAAATAATCCACTAGGTACTCACGGCATCGTACGTACCAGTAACATTTTTTACTGATTTTTAGGGTTCCGTACCCAAAGGGTAAAAACGGGACCCTATTACTAACACTCCACTGTCCGTCTGTCTGTCACCAGGCTGTATCTCATGAACCGTGATAGCTACAGTTAAAATTTTGACAGATAATGTATTACTGTTGTCGCTAAAACAAATACTAAAAACAGAATAAAATAAAGATTTAAGTGGGGCTCCCATACAACAAACGTGTTTTTTTTTCGTTTTTGCGATAATGGTGCGAAACCCTACATGCGCGAGTCCGACTCGCACTTGGCCGATTCTTTTTGTTGAAGCCTATGTTTACTTACGAAGAAAGTTGGCCATATAGCAACATGTGGCAACAGGTAATGTTGTTCTAAAAAGTAGATAATGTGTAGTGACCTTGAATGTGGTAATACTGCGTATTGATACCGGATGTTTAATGTATGTAAATAAGTGCCATAGGTACCTATTTAGCTAGTGAGGACTCTTTTGAACATGTGCGAATCAAATATTTTTTGTGTTGAGTGAGGTGATAATGTATCTGATGAAGATAAGACTGACTGATATTGCTTTTGATCTGGTTTATTTTTGAGGTGTTTAACAAAGTGGGAACAAGTTACATTAACATCTAAATAAAAACACACTATGATGTGGAGCTCGTGGCTAAATAATAAAACCCACACGGGTCGATCTTCAAGGTTAAGCAATGCTTGACGAGGCCGGTCCCTGGATGGGTGACCATTTCAACATACGGCAATTCCACCGCGCCTCGGAAAGCACGTTAAGCCGTTTGTCCCGGCTGTCATTTGAAAATCTTTAACAGTCGTTACGGGTAGTCAGAAGCTTGAGATCTGACACCAGTCTTGCCAATTGGTACCATGTTACCTAGTTACTGGGTTGTGGAGGTCAGATAGGCAGTCGCTCCATGTAAACTCTGGTACTCAACTGAATCCACTGAGACTGGAAGCCGACCCCAACATTAGTTGGGAAAAGGCTAGGCGAATTTATAAAAAATACGATGCCAATTAATTAAAACACGTTTATTAGATATTTCTTGTCATATATTTCTTATAAATCTATAGACATATCCTCCAACCACATTCCAGCACTTTCCGTATTTTATACGACGACAATCACACACGCCCGTTCTCGCCTAACTTCTTGGCCGCCCTGAAGTTGGCTACAATGGCTGCGCAGTAGTAAATCTCATACAAACAACAGCACCGTTTCGTGCCTTGCGCATCGGACAGCAAGCTTCAGGGCGGCCCAGAAGTTTTGCGAGCAGCCGAGCACTATATACACTGAAGAGGTAAATTCTTCCTTATTAATTAAGTATTATATTTATTTTCAATCTATGTTGTCCGATTGTGGACATTTGTCTTACATTTACTACACGGTCAAAATGTGTGCGCATCAAGTGTCAAACTCCCGCGTTTATCTTCTTTGGTTTTTCTTCTTTTGCAAATGAGCTGATGCCGACTATTCTTTCTGCGAGTGTCATGTAGTGAAGACAGCGCAGTGAGGCGAGCCGTCGAACTTTGCTTATTATTTCAGTGTCATGTACAGACGACAGCTGCGCGGTGAGGCGAGCCGTCGAACTTTGCCTATTCTTCCAGTATCATGTAGAGACGACAGCGCGGTGAGATGAGCCGACGAACTTTGCCCTTTGTGGTAGATAAAGATAGATATTGATGAAAAAAGAAAGGGGCCTCGCGTTCGCCTCGTGCGCCAATAGCGAGAGTCAACCGCCAGAGTGACATTGACAGCTTCAAGTGCACAGATATTTTGACCATGAAAAGTCTGTTTTTTTTTTAGCACTGAGACAAAATTGACACATGCAAATGTAATATACTTCTTTTATGGCATAATAGGCCTTCTGAGGTATGATAAATATAACTCTTGTAGTCTCAAATACTGTAATAGGTCTAAAAGGAGTTTTATATAAAATACCTCAGGATACCTAGTAAGCCCTAAAAGAAGTAATTTGACATTTGCTTGTGTTAATTTTGTCTCAGAGAAAAAAAATAGACTGCAGTACTTAACTATTTTAATAAACTCTTTTCTAACATTCAATGTTTAAGTAAAAGCCAAATCTTACAACCATAGTGGCATAGTATGATAGTGTACAGTCATTGCTGCAGATTTTATCAGATAATATTGATTTTTAGATAGACACTAACTTGACAAAAACTTGAGTTAACAACTAAATTAAGAGAGCTTTTTAGGTAGAACAAAGTACCTACAATCAACGACTTAAAGATACTTAATTTATACGAGGTCCCAAATTAACTATTTATATAACAACAAAACTAAAAATAAACTTCTAAACTAAAATGGCATTTTATGAAGGACTAGAGCATATCCGGAAAGTTATGAAGCAAAATTTTACATATTTTTACAGGTTCACTGTCCACATAGCAAAATCAATAGTTAGAACAATCGCCTTTCCTTTTTTTATACATATTTGATAGATTATCTAAATGCAAGTCATGTTTTACTGTAGGAACAGTTAAAATTGGATGTACCAAATAGAGGCGACAACGGTGTCGTTTAGGTCGTCTGCGTATTAACAATAGCGAGAGCAAACTATAGTAAGACTGCGCACGCAGCAGAGAGCGGTTTAATATAAATAATAAAATAAAATGCCGAATCCGAACACCGGTGACTGTGGCGCGCGCTTCTGCATCTGCTGCAAATGTTGCTGTAGCGCGCGACAGCCACCGGTGGCTGTGGCAGGTGGCCCGTTTGCGCCGAGCCTAAACCTTACCTAACCTTAGTCACATAATGGCTATGTGTGTGCATGAGACTGTGAACCTGTTGTGTATGTAATGGTGGACAACAGTTTTATATAACTAAAATTAAATTACTTGTGTAATGTTATATTTAAAATACTGATAACTTAATTTTGTAGCCTGGCAATCAAAAAATGTCGTTGCAATTGAGAATTGGCCATCTTTATTATATGTATCCTAGATACGCTCTTGTCTCAAAATTATAATCAGAATGGACTTAAAATAATTATATTTATTTGACAACGTAAGATTAAAACATTTACCAAAGTATGAGTATAATTTTTACGAGGCTTAATCATTGCAAAGAAAATTCAAATGAGCGAAAAATTTTACGAATACTTAGGAAGGAACAGTCTTATCAACTTAATTCTTAATTGAGTATGAACAGCCTTTTAGAATACCTAAATATTTTCTAAACATCTTGAACACATCCTCATTTTATTCAACTTTTAGTAAATGTAAAATGAGGCAAGAACTTAGAACTACGGAATATAAAAAAGGTTACAAATTAACCAGCTTACGTCTTATTTATACTGAAGTCTCGAAATACAACGAATTTTTTTGTATTAGTCTAAGTACACATATGATTTCAGATCAACAAACTTAATATAATAATCAAAAAAAAAATAAGATACACTCCCAGAGGCTTAAATTGGGCTGCCATGATGTTCATCATCGTTCCAAATTTGAATTCACAACCATTTAAAAAGTGTAAGAAAAATTCAGGCTAGCTCGATAAAGGCGTCCGGGAGGTGTAATAACAAAAGATGGTAATAATAATAATAAAAAAAAACAGGAACACTCCCGGAGGCTTAAGCTGTTGAGCTTCCATGACGTACAGGTCACCACTTTGTTCAGGTGTCATCATCGTTCCAAATTTGAATTCACAGCCATTTAAACGTAAAAATAAAAACAACGCAGGCTAGCTCGATAAAGGCGTCCGGGAGGTGTAGTAACAAAAGAGGGAACTTATGATTGTAGGGAGCGGAAATCGTCTTCCTTCTCGCGATGCGCGTTGGAGTACAGATGTATGCGCATGGAGTGCAGATTCATCGGCTCCGTGCCGCAGAGCTTGCAGCTCAGCTGCACACTCGAAGATATCGGGGTGCTGTAGAATTTAATATATGTTTTATCACAAGTTATAGAATAAATAGAATAAGCAGTTTTTTTTTAAAGAAAAACTACCCCACCGTAGGAAATTCTTCCTGTATCGTGGGTGCGTTTACAAACATATAAACTCACATACACAACACCCAGAGCCGGAACAACTATATTTAGGTCATACAAATATTCGTCCCGTGCGGGAATCGAACCCGCGACACGCAGCGCAGCAGTCAATCGCTCAACCACTGCGCCAACCGTGCGATAAATTATATAGTATTTTTTCATTATGTGTCTTATCCTGGTACCAATCGCAAATGAATAAAGGTTTGGTACGAAATAACATTACAAAATGGTTATAACCATTAAAAAAAAAAAAATTCTATTCTTAAAGTCACACAATCAATTTAATCTCAGAACGCTGTATTTATTTATCAGACAACACTTTCTGCCTCTTCTGTGCTCTGCCGATTATTTTGCTACACAATACACTCCCCGAACGGTTACGCTGAGGTGATTTGAGGAGTATTCGAAACAACACAACGTTTTGCTATTTCTATACACTCGTCAATAATCTAATTACTGCATCAGAGAGCATATTCTAAACTGGCTATCATTGTGGCATAATAGGGTAATATGCATGTAATTTATTATTTGCTAAATTAAATACCTTATTTTTTTAAAACCTCACACTCGGCATTTATTTTACTAGAGTAACCAAATAATATGAAAATATCTCTATCAGAGACGAAATTATAAAGCGTCAAAGTTGATAATAAGAAAGACAATTCCGACGTGCCATCTGACGTCAGGGGATCTACTCCCACGAAGTACGTAGTTCCAGCCTTCGTTAAGGGCGTTTCCTACTCCGTAACAAATACCAATGCATGATTCGTTCGGGGCCCGAACTACTAATGAATATCAACACAATTTGACAGGTGTACTCCCGATGTGTTTTTACCCGTCGGAAAAATTTAACTGAACACTTGTTTTTTTTTTCACTCCGAAGTTTCGGAGTACTTTCGGACAGGGCCCGTAGCTTAGTTGACGGAGATTTATTTATTTATTCAGAGATAGGGAGTAGACCCCCAGATGGAACGACGCCCATACAACTACTATAGAAAACGGCGTTTTCATAGAAACTGACAGATATATTTGTTTAAATTGTTATATCTCGTCGGGTTTCGCTCAATTTTGAATCTGTTTTCACTGTTAGTATTATATTTTCTTTAATATTTATCGATAAACTGGTTTGAATACACATTGTTTTTCATGCATATTTCCAAATAGAGCATTTAGTATGTCACAAATTTACAAGATTCTAGCTACCTACTTCATGTCATGTTGTAGGTATAATTATGTATTAGGTACATCGCGTGACATTACGAATTCAAAATAATAAAAAATAAGTGGTGCCATTACGGTCATGATATCGTAATTGGTCATTAAAATAATGAGTTATAAATTGCTCTTATTAGTAAACTATACGTCAACTTCAATGGTGTTGTATTTTTTTCACTCCTGGGCCGGTACCATGAGCTCTTATCGCAAGGTTATATCTAGTGTGCGAAAGGGACAGATGTATCTGACTAGTATAGGTACATCTGGCCCTTACGTACAATCGAAATAACCTTGCTCTAAGAGCTTTTGGAAAATTCCAGATAGGAATCCTATCGAGCACTAATGGGACGAGCTCAAGAGAAGGGTACAGACCGGGGCATACGGTTTTCACCATTAGAAAGAGCGAAAATTATTGATATAATTTATTCCGAGCAAAGTCGGGGCGCTAATAAAAGTTTTAGATAATATCGTAATATCTCTCCGGTCAGTAAATTTAGAAAGCGACCGATTTTTATCCGACAACATGCAACGGTCGACTTTACTCGATGAGATACGACTAAAGGACTGTTCAAACAGAGTCCAATCTGGCGCGTCGATTGTTTTAACGATTACGAAGTCACATGACTATTCGCACCAGTTTCAACAACAATGAAATACCCATTTTAAACATCACAATACAAGTTAATTAACACATTCGGCGCGACCGAATTGTGTATAGCGTGGAATTTGCCTCAGAGCTTTTGGTACTATAAACGGTCTAAAAATGTTCACACACTGTGTACACTTTATCTAAATTGGAACAGTATATTGCTTTGTTTTGCAAGACGGAGTAATTTTGCACAAAAATATCGCTGAGAGCGTTAAATCTGCATATTATATTGCGTCCATATGGACAGTTACGGATTGGTCCATAATTGTTTTATTCATACTTATATAAGTATAAATAAATAGAACAATCATGGACCCGAGCCGTACCGAGTTCGAGCCTACCTATATTCTATACGCTGGAGCAAAAATAAAAAGGTTAACAATCAAACGTCAAACGATTATAATTCGACTAATTTTAAAAATACAACCTGTAAGGTTACGGTTATGTTTGTAGCTGTTACGTTTAATTCCTTTATTCTCATTACTTTTCTTATTATCTACATATTTGAATATTTTTAGAAAATAAATTTAATTAAACATTTCAAAATATATAAAACTAGCTGACCCCCGCGGCTTCGCTCCCGTCGACTGGCTACCTACCTACTTACCCGACCCAACCTGCCTACCCTGCCTGCCCTGCCTACCTTGCCTACCCTGCTTACCCTACCTACCTAATATTTTTTATCTATCAATAGTTTTCTTAGCCCACGCCAAAGAATCAATGTTATAGGCAACATTTTGCTACTTAGGGTTACATTATTGGAATTTTCATAAAGGTCGCTAATTTTTTTGAAAAAATATTATAACCTATGACACTCAGGAATAATGTAGCTATCTACTTGTGAAAGAATTTTCAAAGTCGGTTTAGTAGATCCAGAGATTACCCCTTACAAGGTCACAAACCCACAAACGCTTGTGAGTTTATGTGTTTGTGAAAGTTTGTACTTTACCTCTTTATAATATTAGTATTGATAGAGGACCACCGTTATCGGGAACAGGGTCCAAGCTACCGGCGGTCAGTGCTCCAGAGAGAGGAACCTCCGAACAATACGAGCCGTGTCCAGAGGTACTGCTATCTGAATCAAGCCCTTGATCCAGCCGCCTAAAGAGAGCCTCCTAAGGTGTCGGTCGAGGCTCGGGTCTATTAAGCCATTGGCTGACAACTATCGGTAAAATGATTGCTGCAGCATTCTTTCAAGTTTTTTTTATTATTTTCTTTTAAATAAAACGTTGCCCCACACTAGGAATTTCTCCTGTATCGTGGGTGCGTTTACAAACATATAAACTCACATACACACACACCCAGAGCCGGAACAACTATTTGTAGATCATACAAATATTTGTTCCGTGCGTGCAGGCGCTGCGTGTCGCTGACCACTGCGCCAACCGTGCGCCCAAATTATTATCGTAATAGTTCCGAACTCCAGGCTTTCGAGATACTTTTTAATGTCGGCGTTTGGTTTTGGTTTTAATAAAAGCATTTTTTTTAATTTATAGATTAAAAATATTCATTTTCAATACAGTTGTTAAACATGGCGTACTTTCAGAGGCTATAATTATGATTCGAAAGTTAAATCTTACGCATAGGCATCTTTCTGTTACGCGGTCGTGACTTTTGTTTACGAGCTCGATCATTTTGTTTGCAGTTTAGTTTTAAATTTATAAGTCAATTTAAAAAAGTTTAGTAGCAAGGAGTTTTCATACATAGAATAAAATGGGATAAATTTTCTACGAGGAAAAATGAATGATGCCGTACGTTTTAGCATTGAATTCTCAAAAGTCTTATAAATGGTTGTTTAATATATTTAATTACCAGTTTTAATTTAATTATTTTCATATCAACATTTGTCAAAAATCGAATAGGCTGTATAGGCTATTTCGTTGCAAAAAAAATGTCCAGTTGCAAAAACGCGCCATAAGTCAATTTAAAAAAGTTTAGTAGCAAGGAGTTTTCATACATAGAATAAAATGGGAGACGATTTTATACGAGGAAAAATTAATGATTCCGTACGTTTTAGCATTGAATTCTCAATTTTTTTTTAAATAGCTTTTTAATATGTTTAGGTAATTACCAGTTTTAAGTTAATTATTCTCACATCAACGTTTGTCAAAAATCAAATAGGCTGTATAGGCTGTTTTCTTTGTAAAAAAATATGTCCAGTTGCAAAAACGCGCCATATTGAAAATTTTATTTTTTGTGAATAAACAAATCAAATTCTTTGATTTGTTTTTACTGTTTCTCACAACTGTATTGAAAAACGTCGTGTGATACACGGGTGTGTAGGTTATTGCAAACTCGTGTCATTAAAAACCCTCGCCTTCGGCTCGGGCTTGTTAATGACAGCTCGTTTGAAATAACCTACTTTCCACCCTTGTATCACAATATACTATTACATGATTTGCATGTGTGTATTTGATTGTTGTATGAAATAAACATCTTATCATGTTATTTCGGATTTTAGTGACAGCAAAAAACACACTGTAAAAACCTTTTTATGGTTTGTTTACCTTTTATTTTTTGCTGCAGCGAATAGAGTATAGTGAACGCACATATTAACTTCGCTCTAAGAAACAACCATCTCCTTACCTGCTAACTTGCAACTTAAGAAGATCGTTGTCCTGCTTCAGCTTAACCAATGCATCCCGGGCAATAGGATACAGTTCCATGGGTGCATGCAGAGGGTAGATGACTGCGCGCTCCATCATCTCGGGCACGGAGATCTCGAGCAGCTCGTGTTCGGGCACGGAGCGCCACTCCCAGGCGCGCGGGACATACTCTGGCTGATAGTGCCTGCGACGCCTCATTAGGAGACTGGAACAACAAAATAAATATTAATAAACAAAATCTTTTTTTTCATTCCTCACAGCTAATGCTTTCATTTGCTACCGATATCATGGGGGTGCATAAAAATAATTGGTACGCCATCTTTGGGTGTCCGCCATATTGTATTTAAAACTATGCCACTTAGCTTACTGTGCATTTGCTTCAAAATTTTATCTAAATCGGTAGGGGATAATATATCGTTCTCGCCAAAATTCTAGGCCGCCCTGAAGTTGGCTAAAATGGCTGCGCAGTAGTAAATCTCATACAGAAACAGCAGCGATCCGTGCCTTGCGCATCGGAAAGCCAACTTCAGGGCGTCCAAAAAGTTTGGCGAGAACTATATTAACTACATAACAAACAAAGAAGTTAAATAAAAGCTTGTAATAATAAAATAGTAGTGTCATCATCTGCTTAGACTTTTCTCAACTATGTTGCAGACTTGCAGCCGGCTTCCATCCTAAACGAAAGCAGTGGGTTGAAATCCAGTCAAGTATCAATATGTCAGTCCAGTATCCAGTCAAGTATTATATAGTCTGTCTGTCTGTCCGTCTGTCACCAGGCTGTAACTCACGAACAGTGATAGCAAGACAGTTGAAATTTTCACAAAGGATGTATTTCTGTTGCCGCTATAACAACAAATACTAAAAATATTATAAAGTAAATATTTAAGTGGGGCTCCCATACAACAAACGTATTTTTTTTCCGTTTTTGCGATAATGGTACGGAACCCTTCGTGCGCAAGTCTGACTCGCACTTGACCGGTTTTGTTTAAATTTATCTTGGACATCGCTGACATCGGAAAAACCTACACCCTAATTGCATATCTTTTTTGCGAACCACGACCACGAATCACACTCCTCTTCCCTTTAATTTTGATGACTTAACAGTATTCATTGCGTGTTTTACGCTGTCGACTAGACAGATTTTTTAACATATGAAGCAATGATTGCATGGAAAGCGTACCGTGCGCTAATAATAAGGGTGCAGAACTTATCACACTAAACACACTTATCACATCACACCAATATTATAAAGGCGAAAGTTTGTGAGTGTGTGTGTATATGTTTGTTACTTCTTCACGCTCAAACGGCTTGACGGATCTGGATGAAATCTGGCACAGAGATAGATTATAGTCTGGAATAGCACATAGAATACTTTTTATCCCGGGAAAAGGTTCCCTTGGGATAATTTTCGACTGGCGATGTGGCGAAGCCGCTGGCAGAAGCTAGTAATCTATACTAATATTATAAAGAGGAAATATATTTTTGTTTGTTTGTACCGAATAGGCTCCGAAACTACTGGACCGATTTAAAAAAGTGTGGCCCACTGGAGCGAAGCCGCGGGCAACAGCTAGTATTTAAAATAGAGATCCCGATTTTGTGACTTTGTTCAGATGTGAAGGTTGAAAGAAACAGTATTCCAGATAAAAATAGGCTATAAATTATTATGACCAGGGCAATGCCGGGGCGGGTTATAATAAAATATCAGTACGTACTCCATAAGGTCCTTGCGTATCAATCCGGGTATTGTTGGACGGAACTCGTCGTCGGCGGTGGGCTGGTCCTGTCCGTCGCCGCAGTACATCATGTAGTCCATCAGATGACGGATGTGGTTGATCTGATAAAACAAAATAAATTTAGTTTATAACACTGTACTATTTGCAATCATCTTTATCGTCTACATTATCCGGCCAGAGAGAGAGAGAGACCAAATCGACATGCCAACGTTAAAACACCCTAAAGAAAAAAGATTGATAAAGTAGATTGGACAAAACTTATTCACAAAAAATAAACCTTTTCGTTTCGAAAGTCGGTGTTGAAAAAGGAAAAGGTTTTTTTTAGTTTTAATACCCTATAACTAAAAAGTGAGCAAATTACCCGCCGAAGTGCCGCCTTCGTACCCGTAGAAATAAGTATCATTGTAAAAGAGATGTGTAACTTAATTTTTTGGTGTACAATAAAGTATATTCTATTCTATTCTAAGGTTCCTAAAGGATTGACAAAATACACATAATAACTTAATTTACATAATCGTGCTGTTTGTCGCTAAGGAATTCGATTGTATGTTCCATATCTTGAAAACTATTAAACCGATTTTGATGCAACGTGTACTGTTATCTAAGTTAAGAGATACATAATCTTAGAATAATGATCACGATCCGATTACTAGTTTCGAAGATATGCGTGGACGAATACACATATACTTATGAAATTTGGCACACGTGTTTAGAAGCCCATACAGAGTAACATATGTAAATATTGTGTAATTCCAACAATATTACATACATACGTGTAGAATTGATCACCTCCTTTTTTTTAAGTCGGTTAGAAATATGAGGGAAGCCTTTGCCCAGCGGAGAGAGCCCGCTATGTTGTATGCAGGTTGCACGTCATATAGAACAGACAGGTAACTCACCGATCCTATATCCCCGACGGTGATCTCAGCGTCGATCTTTAGCAGCAGATCATGCTCGGGTAAGTACGGCATTCCGTTCTCCGTGCTACCCAGCCCGCACAGAGCGCTCACGTACCGAGTGCCCGTTGCGTTGCGGCGGAGCTCCGCGCTGTAAACGTTATAGTTTGTTAAGACCCTGTTTGATTGCATCTTAAACTTTTACGTGAGATCACTAATGATCGGAATAAGGTGAGCTAAAATACCTAAAGTTCGAAAAATAACAGAGACAAAGTGGAAACAAAACATTTTTTCGGGATTGATATCACAGTTAAACAATCATACAATTGGGAAACGCCTTTGATGTCGGACGACACCGCCGCCCCGTGTAGGTACTTACGCTATCATTCGCAAATATGCAAGGGTTGTCAAAACATGAACATTATTACATTTAATTTATGTAATGTATTCGCATTCGGATGAACAATCTTATCATAAATGTTTGAGGGAAACATGGCCGTGATTTAAATTCTACTTTAATTAAATAAAAATTTATTTATGTTAAATAATTTCTCTAAAATATTGTTGCCGACATATACACGGAAATTCCGTCTTAAATGGTTTTCTAGTTCTTTAAAGTAGTCAACAAAATCAGCTGGAGTTAACTCGCCAAAAGAATCACGCAAAGTATTGTATGCACGTTGGCATAAGTAAAATTTGCGATTTACACTGACTCGTCTGTCCTCAGCGTTCGAGTGCACAAACAAAGCGCGATCGAGCACTGCGATCCGCGCCGCCTCCCCGTGAGATCCCCGCTGTTGCTCTACGCAAGTACATTCGTTTCCCAACTGTATGATTGTTAAACTGTGCTAATGTCCGGAGTTTCAGGACTTTACTAACGTACAACTGAAATTAATACAGTAAAACAACTTTCGAATTAATTTCCTGTGTCTATTTAAAAAAAACAGTATGCTTGATTTTTATTGTTTTAATATGGCAAAATAAATATAAGTTTGAAGTAAATATTAAGGTTTTCAGAAGTCGATCATTCAAATTGAATTAGTGCGAACAGTGACCATCATATTAGGCGTTAGCCCTATGTCCAGCAGTGGATTGCTATGTGCTGACTACGTTCAAACACAGTGTACTTACGAGGGACAGAAGAGTAGAGCTATGATGGCTGGAAGGCCGGGAATGTTGGGCATAAGCGTCGTATGGCGCAAGGTTATCCTAGTCAGGCCTTCGTTACAGCCCACATCGCCAGCGACCACCAATCTAAGGAAATAACAACTGTTATTAAGGACCTCACTACTTCTTTTCGAGTTGATGGGTACTCTTTAAATAGTTTAAGACCATAAGTGACCACGGAAACTACAGCGTAATGTCCGTTGGTGAGATTTTTAAGCCCTCTAAAGATTAGGAGCCTTACTCCGACGTGACAAAATTATCATGGTTCCACTGTGAGAAAAAGTGTTAATAAAATAAAAATAAACCGACTGCAAAGATGTAAACAAGAAGAAAATCAGCAGTCGGAGGATACATATTCGCGAGCTGGCTAACTAAAACTAAAATATCCTCCGACTGCGCAGCATGATTTTCTTCTTGTTTACATCTTTGCAGTCGGGTTTTTTGATTTTATTAACTTTTTTATTTACAACTTTTTAGAGATTATTTTTTTTTTAACCACTTTTTAACATACAATTGATATATATTTTTGTAATCACCTCTAATAACCCTTCATTTTGATACCCCACTCGATGGGTTACGAAGAAAAAAAAAATTGCAACTTACAATATCGCACCCAAAATCCGCCATGTTTCTTTTTTTTTAAAGGCACTTATCTAAGAACACGTGGGCGACTAAGACCTATCTAACGATGTATTCATTATAAAGAATATTACATACATACAAGATACGCGCGAAAAACCTTTCCTTGCAACGGGGTAAAAACGGAGCTAAACAAGACGAATGGCACCATTACTTTTTCACAGCGGAATCATGATGGTGCTGACACGTGCACGGGCCCATACACCTGGGACGCTCCAATGTAAGTTCCATGGTTTGGACAGAGTCACCACACTCACATTCAGTATCCGACGGTTCCCCATGAAACCCCATTATGCCATGTTGTGTTTGCAGTGGCCTACCTGGGTACGCAACCGATTGAGTGCTTTCACTGCAGCTCACGCTGTTGGTGGGTAAAATTCTTTCCTTAGCTTGCTGCTCATTTTATGAGTTTGTACCGGCATCAACGCCGCCACCTACGAACTAATGACATGACGTCACACAATTCTGCATCGCGCTAGCAAATTTTTCGGCTCGATTTGAATACATACAACAGTCCGATAATAACCGTTGGGTAGTTGCCAGGACCAGACACAACACCCGTCTCCCTCCCTTTTCAATGTAGATTTGTGGGTCTTTCCACCCTGTTCAGCATACCTCCAAAGGTTGTTATCACACTAAATGAACAGCATAAGTATTCATAGACTAAAAGTATGACCACCTCAGTCTTATCTAAGGATATCTTTAGGATTAGGTGATAGACAGAGAAATACTAGACACCTGCCCCTACAGTTGGGGCAAGGTATAACAGCTGAAGAGACTCAAGCGAAAAAGTTACGGTGCTATAATTTCTGTACAGCTCCATCTCTTTCTAGCACACATAACTTTCTAGTTCTCTTTCTAAACTGCAACCTAATAGCGTAACTTTTTGACAGCTCGAAGCATAAACGATCCCTTCCATTTTGACAAGAACGATTATAATACTGTTGATTGATTGCGTGTTTTACGCTGTCGACTGGACGGATTTTTGAACACATGAAGCAATGAATGCAAGGAAACCATGAGTGTGCCATTCTTTGTAGTAACGCAATTGGGGAACAGTAGTTCACGAACTTACCTCTACCCTACTTTGTGCCTATTGGCCTTGTTTGTTCTGTCTCCTGCACGATATGGAGGGAAGTATAAATTATGTTTTCCTCCTCCTCCTTTATTCTTTTCTGTTGAATTTCGTTGCGGGATCCAAGACAGTTAAAGTCATTCGCCGGGACTTCGTAGAGCTTCATTGCCTCGGCGCTTTTCTGGTGGTCGCCACTGTTGATTCTGGCTTTCAGGAGTTGCAGTAGTTTAGGAATAGTGCGGTGGGATTGTTGAACTTACCTCTCATATCTCTCCCCAGGCTCAGTATCGAGTAGGACAGCGTTCACGGAGTTCCATTCAATAACCACGGGTTTGTCGCGGCTACCATACATCAAGGTGTGTATCGTCGCTTCCAGGGGACTGTAAGTAAACAAAACCATGTTACCGTTCTATCATCATCACCATCATTAGCCTTGTAATGTTCCCACTGCTGGGACACAGGCCTCCTCTCTGTGAGAGGATTGTGTTCTACCGTTCTATACGACTATTTCATTAAGTTCTTAAAGGGGCTTCTAAACAGGCCATCCTTTACTGTACATTTTTTGCAGGTTGATTTATTCTATAGGATTGTTGCCGTAGTGGCCGGCCCTATACAGAATAGACCATATATGTTGATGATCTTGTGTATACGGGTGATGCTGGCACTGACCTTGACGTATTACATATTACAGCACGGCCTACTGTGACAGGCTTGAGTCACACATTTTTATCACATTTTGGCCTATCACAGAGGCCGTACTAGCCCGGCAGATGTGGGTACCCTATACTTTCAAATAAATTATACTTATAAATTACTTATACTTTTAAATAAATTACTTACACCTTCAAGTAAATTACTTATACTTTCAAATAAATTACTTATACTGTTCGCGACAAAGTGTTCAGTGTTAGTGTAAATAGTGTAATGACATTACGCTAGTTAAAATTGAGAGACAATAGTGCTTAGAACAGTGATTTAGAGCAGTGAATCAATAGTAAAGTAATAGGAACGATCGAGAAATACACGGCTGTAAGTAGGTAACAGTTCAAAAGATAACGCCGCGGCGTCGCGAACCATCTAATTGCCCAAAGCGGCCGCCGTCGTCGAAAATCCTTTGTACGCGCCGACACTGCGCGGCGCACGTGTGGATACAATGTTATCGGTAAGCCAAAGGAATCGCCGCCGGTACCTACCATCTTTAAACTAGCCGACACGCGTGTGAATACAATAGGTCAAAGAAGCCGCGCCGGCCGCGGAATCTCGAATCGTCTTGACTGTATTATTATTGTAATTTCGACCGTACGCCGACTGCCGAGAATAGTTTTTTGTTTACACTTTTGTTGAAGTCGCATCTCTTTAATGTAATTTTTGTAATAAATCACGATAAGCGAACAATGCTATCTTCCGCCGCGGGCCGACTTTGTCGGCAAGTTTTCTGGAATATTTTGTAGACTCACGGAGTAGTATAAAAGAGCACCGCGCTCGCCATTACGACACTTGTCCGTTCTTCTCCACGTAGGCTTATTCCGAACGGATGGTAGAATCACTTTAATAAGATCCAGCCTTAGTTGTCCCCCCAGCGACGCCCTGGGCCGAGGTTCGACCCCACAGGGGGTAGCCCTCAGCGTTGTCGCTTAGGTTTAGAAATTTGTGCCTGGCTGGAGGCTATATAGCTTAGTCTCCACAGGGAAAGTCCGGTTAAGTAGTTGTCAGTCGCTTTGACCGAACTACGAGATGCCACGTAGAAAAAAAAAAAAAAAAAAAAAAAAAAAAACCATTACGACAGTTCGGATTCATTACTCGGCCAGTTCACATCTGGCATTCGTATAGACAGTTCTGATCAAGTCCTCGGCCAGTTCACATCTGGCATTCGTACGTTCGCATAGTATTGTTCGCCAGTCGTCATAATAGTTAAAGAGTCTTTTATTTACCTCCACCTTCTTCGCCCATAAAACAACAATAGACCAGTAACTTCCATCTCACCATACTTCACACAACTGACGCAGCAGCCGGAACCTATAGGTGCAGGACGCCAGCGGCTCAGCTTGGACTTCGCTATAGTTTTCACCCAACACGAGAACGCCCGTCCGGTACATATACTTTCAAATAAATTACTTTTTCGCGCAAATACGCCAAGTGAAGTACCGGTTTTACATTCAATCATTTTCTCTGCAAATCGCGCTACGCGGTCTGTTCGGTGGAAATCTTACTTCTTAGTGCTCGCAAACACAGGTCCGTTTTACAGGTCCGCTTTATAGTATACTTTTTTATTCGGCGCTGACGTATGTACTTGTATGAGCGATTTCACACACAACAGTATTAAAATACTAATCCGTTTTTTCGGACGTCCATCCTTGTAGAAAGTTGGTTGGTGTTAACGCGACGGATCCGTTAAAAATTATCCAAGGAAAAACGGATGTTCTGTGTGAACGTACCCTTACGTAGATTACAAATGTGAAAGTTTGGATGTTTGTTAATCTATCACGCAAAAACTACTAAATGGAGTTTAAAGAAACTTTACAATAATACATATTGCATATACATCAGAATAACACAAAGGCTATAATTTATAAAGATAATAGGGGAAAGAACTAAGTTCTCGCGGCCGGCAGCTAGTCGTATATAATAGAGAAATATGGAAGAAAGACATGTTGTGCCGATCCCAAATAAGGCATGAATAATGTTGTTCTCAGTTTAAATTTTGTAGCCTAAACTGACAGCTGCTTTATACCTACCTTATTTTTTACCCGACTGCGGGAGGGTAATGTTTTTCGAGCGTATGTATGACCATTTCTACAGCACGCTCTACAGCCCAAATTCTAATTCAAGATAAGCGTAACTTTGATAGCAAAATAAATAATCTATTACCACATAACTTATTTGGAGAATTCGTTCATTACTAAAACTAAAAAATCTGAAATAAAACCTCTTTTCAGTTAATTTATTTTTAGCACTCGGGGTTTTTGTTTTTATAATAATTTGTTGTTTTTTAATTGCAAGCGCGGAGCATAGTGGGTCAGTGGGTCGTCTTATGGGTTTTGTTGGTAAGGCTCAATCATAAGTGATTCATAGAATCGTTGTGACGTGACTCATCATTTTAATTTTACTAATTGGTGTAAATTAATGTTTTATGAATATAAACTCAATATATTTCAATATAACAGTATTAATACACGTAGTTAATAAACTATTATTGTAATAAATAAGAAATCAACAATAAAATAAATGCGATCGATAGAATGAAGTCTGACATAAATGAGTAGAAATTAAATAAGGGCCGCTAGTTTCTTAACAAATGTATTTTTTTTTGCCGTGAAATCAACAATATAATAAATGCGCTCGATAGAATGAAGTCTGACATAAATGAGTACAAATTAAATAAGGGCCGCTAGTTTCTTAACAAATGTATTGTTTTTGCCGTGAAATAGTTCCATTTTCGATCTACTTTCGATCACTATTTTTATGTAACGATAAAGTGGCAACCCCCAAATGTCAGTTTAGTCTACGAAATAAAAAATCAGAGATTTGATTAGCAAACATGAACATAGGGCCACACGACTGTCACCGCTCGCAGCTGCACGACGACTGATTGGCGGTAAGCGTATATAAACACTACTATGATATGTACTCATTTACCTGAATGGTCCTTTAAGAATAACATCCGAATCGCATTCCCTGGCACTAGGCGGCTCTATCTCCGTCACTTGATAGTACGCCATCTCCATTTGCTCCTTGTTGTGGCCGCGCTTCTGAGCTATGATCAAATCTGCAGCGTTCTCTCTGATGTCGTGGTTTAACTGTCAAAGGTAACGTACATTAAAAATAAGTTGTATGGTTCATGTTTTTCGGGACATTAGCAAAAAGCTCGTCGACTATTCACGTGACCAGAGGGCTGGACTTTTCTTCGGCCAGATAATCAGCATTGCTATTCAACTTGGCATTGCTTTGAGAGTTCTAAGCATGTTTCCCATTGGCATCGAAGTGGACGATTTTTTTAATGCGCGAAGGGCCCTTTCGCCCTCTCGCCTTAGATGTAAGTTTGTTTTGTTATTAGTCATAAGATTAGAAATATTCAATTGTATAATTGAAATTATGATAATATGTATTTAATACGTGTTCAGTTAACCGAACATTCGTCGTAACATTTAGACACTGCTGCTTTCGTAGTTCAAATAATACCACTGACGCTCGGACCCCTTTTCGATCAGTAGCCCTGGGGCAAATACTATTGCTTAATTAATTATATTGGGGCAAATATAATTAATTAATATTACACATCGATGTCAATGGGCAACGTGCCCAGAACGCTAGCAGCATTGCCATGTTGAATGGTAATGCTGATTCTCTGGCTGAAGAAAAGGCCAGCACCCTCTGGTCTTGCGAACAGTCGACTAACCGTTTACTTATGAAACACTCGATGAGCACTCGGACCCCGTGGACTTAGATCCATGGGGTCAGAGTGCTCATCGAGTGTTGGCCGGAGTATTAGCCGTTTGGCATTGGCCATTGGCAGTTATATGTTTGAGCCAACCGACTCAAACATATAACTGCCAATAAGGTTGTAATATTTGTTATATATTTGTATATCATCATCATATCAGCCGAAAGACGTCCACTGCTGGACATAGGCCTCCCCCAAGCGTCGCCAACTTGACCGGTCCCGTGCGTCGGACTGTAATTGTACATATTATTTATAAATAAAATCTTCACCTTTTTGGAATTTTAATTATACGCAAAAAAACAGGCTTGGGAGTGCACTTGCGAACATCAGCTTGATATTATACAATAAGGATGATGACTGAAAATTATTTATAGCCCGTCAGGATATTAATAAAAAATATTGGACACGCATTTTTTTTCTTTTGTCAAATAATAAAAAAACGACGTGACGTCACTTTTTACTCAATAGTAGCGTCGCCCCACTCCTGCACTTTGATGCGCTTTATGTTTGCAATGTTTTATTGATTTGATAAAGTAAAAAGTTCTTCTTCTTAGTCGTTACGCACTTGACAGAGCGGTCGTGGTCGTCATGAAGTATAGGTAATATATGCGGCAGATGTAATGCGTCTCAGAATGTCTCGCCACCTTTCCCGATTAGAAGTCATTCGGGTACACTCGTACTCGGGACCTCCCACAGCAGACTTGATCTGGTCGGTCCAACGCATGGGTGACCTACCACGTGGTCTAGTGCCTTCCACTTTTCCTTGGACGACTAACCGCTCTGTGGATTGACTGTCTCGCCTTGAAACGTGCCTGAAGAAACTGAGTATTCAGGACTGTACTATTGCGGACAGACGCTGCTTGATGTGGAGTTCTTGGAGTATCGAGACGTTTGTGCGAAACTCGGTCCACGACACTCCGAGCATTCTTCTCCAGCACCACATCTCCAGAGCGTCTATCTTTTTTCTATCCACCTCCCGTAACGTCCACGTTTCTGCAGCGTACAAAAATATGGGTAAAATAAAAGTGCGCACGAGCCAGGTCTTCGTGGCTTTGGTGATGTCTCTGTTCCTCCATTTTTTTTTTCATTTTGTCCACTGCAGTTCTTGTGCCTTGGGCATACGCCTCTTTATCTCGTCAATGCAGCCGCTTATTCGAGATTAAAGCTTTAAGATATACATAGTATTGGACTGCGTCGCGTTCGCGATCTGAGTAACTTCTGGCGAATTATTGTTAGCACGGTCCACAATCATCACTTTGGTCTTACTACGATTTATCTTTAATCCGAATTCAAGGCTCACTCACTTGTTCCATTTTGCGTAGGAGTTCTTCCTTATGGCGAGCATTAGATGCTTATAGAGTGGTGTCATCTGCGTAGCGCAAATTCTCAATGTTGTAGCCACCAATGTTCCAGAGTGATTCTCATTATAAGCTCTGTGTAGATATTAAATAAGAGCGGCGATATTATACATCCTTGGCGGACACCTGCACTGGGGTGGAAGTTACTGGACAGAATGTCATCTGTTCGTACCGAGGCTGTGCTTTCTTCGTACAATCTCCTCAGAAGATGAAATAGGTGTTTCGGCGTGCCCATGTCAAGTAAAGATTGCCACAAGATTGGCCATTTTACCGAGTCAAACGCTTTGGAGAAATCAACAAAGCAGATGTATGTTGGCTTGTTGAATTCACGAGCTTTTCAATAATCTGGCGAACAATAAGAATCTGTTCCCGTGTACCCTCTTTCCCTTCACAAATCCAGCCTGTTCTGGTGCAATAAGCAAAAAGTACGTGTCCAATATTATTTGATAATCTCACTAAAGGACTTAATAGAATAATTATTTTTCTAACCAGGAATCATCACTATAAAAATTTCAGCAAACTCACCTTAGAGTCGTAGCTCTCCTCGCAGGGGATAGCGAACCCTCGCTTGATGAGCTCTTGGTTCACGTTCCGCGTCCCGCCTTCTGCCAGCAATTCGATGGCCACTATACCATGGACCACCGAGTAAACCTAAAATAGTTAAAACTTTATTACCTATTGCCGATTTGATGGTAGTACCAGCATGGTAAAGAAAGAAATAGTAGATTATTGCATCGAGCGCAATAGTACATTGTGATACAAGGGTGGGAAGTAGTCTACGTAGTCTAGTAGTAACTCGTGTCATTAAAAACCCTCGCCTTCGGCTCGGGCTTGTTAATGACAGCTCGTTTGCAATAACCTACACACCCGTGTATCACACGACGTTTTTCAATACAGTTGTGAGAAACAGTAAAAACAAATCAAAGAATTAGATTTGTTTATTCACAAAAAATTAAATTTTCAATATGGCGCGTTTTTGCAACTGGACATATTTTTTTACAAAGAAAACAGCCTATACAGCCTATTCGATTTTTGACAAACGTTAATGTGAAAATAATTAACTTAAAACTGTTAATTAAACATATTAAACAACTTTAAAAAAAAAATGAGAATTCAATGCTAAAACGTACGGAATCATTAATTTTTCCTCGTATAAAATCGTATCCCATTTTATTCTATGTATGAAAACTCCTTGCTACTAAACTTTTTTAAATTGACTTATGGTGCGTTTTTGCAACTGGACTAATTTTTTACAACGATATCAGCCTATACAGCTATACAGCCTATTCGATTTTTGACAAATGTTGATGTGAAAATAATTAAATTGAAACTGGTAATTAAATATATTAAACAACCATTTATAAGACTTTTGAGAATTCAATGCTAAAACGTACGGAATCATTCATTTTTCCTCTTAGAAAATCTATCCCATTTTATTCTATGTTTGAAAACTCCTTGCTCCTAAACTTTTTTAAATTGACTTATAAATTTAAAACTAAACTGCAAACATAATGATCGAGCTCGTAAACAAAAGTCACGACCGCGTAACAGAAAGGTGCCTATGCGTAAGATTTAACTTTCGAATCATAATTATAGCCTCTGAAAGTACGCCATGTTTAACAACTGTATTGAAAAGTGAGTTATTGATGCATGAGTGTTATGTTGGTGCCCGAGCGCACGCGAGGGCACTAAATTAACACGAGTGCATTAATTACTCACTTTAGCGAGGTGCGTAATGTACTTTTTCAATACAGTTTTTAAACATGGCGTACTTTCAGAGGCTATAATTATTATTCGAAAGTTAAATCTTACGCATAGGCAACTTTCTGTTACGCGGTCGTAACTTTTGTTTACGAGCTCGATCATTATGTTTGCAGTTTAGTTTTAAATTTATAAGTCAATTTAAAAAAGTTTAGTAGCAAAGAGTTTTCAAACATAGAATAAAATGGGATAGATTTTCTACGAGGAAAAATGAATGATTCCGTACGTTTTAGCATTGAATTCTCAAAAGTCTTATAAATGGTTGTTTAATATGTTTAATTACCAGTTTTAATTTAATTATTTTCACATCAAAATTTGTCAAAAATCGAATAAGCTGTATAGCTGTATAGGCTGTTAACGTTGTAAAAAAATAAGTCCAGTTGCGAAAACGCGCCATAGGTCAATTTAAAAAAGTTTAGTAGCAAGGAGTTTTCATACATAGATTAAAATGGGATACGATTTTATATGAGGAAAAATTAATGATTCCGTACGTTTTAGCATTGAATTCTCATTTTTTTTTAAAGTTGTTTAATTACCAGTTTTAAGTTAATTATTTTCACATCAACGTTTGTCAAAAATCGAATAGGCTGTATAGGCTGTTTTCTTTGTAAAAAAATATGTCCAGTTGCAAAAACGCGCCATATTGAAAATTTTATTTTTTGTGAATAAACAAATCTACTTCTTTGATTTGTTTTTACTGTTTCTCACAACTGTATTGAAAAACGTCGTGTGATACACGGGTGTGTAGGTTATTGCAAACTCGTGTCATTAAAAACCCTCGCCTTCGGCTCGGGCTTGTTAATGACAGCTCGTTTGCAATAACCTACTTTTCACCCTTGTATCACAATGTACTATTTCAATACAGTTGTTAAACATGGCGTACTTTTTTATAAATTTATAAGTCAATTTAAAAAAGTTTAGTAGCAAGGAGTTTTCAAACATAAAATAAAATGGAATTGATTTTCTACGAGGAAAAATGAATGATTCCGTACGTTTTAGCATTGAATTCTCAAAAGTCTTATAAATGGTTGTTTAATATATTTAATTACCAGTTTTAATTTAATTATTTTCACATCAACGTTTGTCAAAAATCGAATAGGCTGTATAGGCTGTTTTCTTTTTAAAAAAATATGTCCTGTTGCAAAAACGCGCCATATTGAAAATTTTATTATTTGTGAATAAACAAATCTAATTCTTTGATTTGTTTTTACTGTTTCTCACAACTGTATTGAAAAACGTCGTGTGATACACGGGTGTGTAGGTTATTGCAAACTCGTGTAATTAAAAAACCTCGCCTTCGGCTCGGGCTTGTTAATGACAGCTCGTTTGCAATAACCTACTTTCCACCCTTGTATCACAATGTACTATTATCTACTCTCATATTGTAATATTCGAATAATAAACTTCAAAACGAGTTTATATTGACATACTTTATAAACACAATGCCGAAATTTAAAAATAGAATCTTATAACACTATTTCTCTAACAAAATAATGCTGTAAAACATTTTTTTTTCTATTACGATACAGGACAAATCCAAGAATAAATCATAAAGGAGTTTCCATCATTACTTTTTTTTGTAATGACATTTTAGTACCTATTAAAAAGATTTAATTCCAATTTTAAATTGTCTGTGACAATGCCCGCTTTAGGCTTAGCACGCACTGCGATTTTTATTCGCGCGAATTTCGTCTCTTTCTACGTGTTCAAAGAGCTCAAAATATTCGCGCAATTAAATTTGCGCCGCGGTGCGGTGGATTCTGTGGCAAAACACGGATTTCTTGTGTTATTATTTCCGCACGATTTTTTTACCGCAATGCGAGCAGCTTCATACAATTCCATAGGTCGCAGAATGCGCAGAAAACAATTCGCGCGAGTAAATAACGCCGTGCGTGCTAAGCCTTAGCGCATGCGCGGTTAATGCGGTGATGTGTTGGGTTTTGGCGCCGTTCATACGTTTTGCAGGTTTTGCTGTACTGAATTTCATGCGTTTTTTCATTCTTGCTTAAATATGTCTGATATTAGTAAATGTGAAGAAAATTTGACTCCGCCCGATATTCGAATAGATGCGTCGAAGGAAATTACTCATAATCTATACCAGCAAAGTCGAGAAAATTATATGGTAAATGCTATCACGTCTTTATGACATGGAAAATGCAAAAAAAAGGTATTTAGTAGGTTCAATCCAAATGTATGAGTGTAGATAAAGTAGTGTATGAAACTGCACATAATTAGGTATTAAAACAATCGTGTGAATACTGTTAAAAACCTCGCATGTTTTAATACCCCTCATTATGCAACAGTTTCATAAACTACTATTCTTTTAACTACCAATCTACCTCTCATACATTTTTTGATACTTTTCTTGCTAAATATTTATTTATTTATTAATTAACACATACATTTGTTTTAACAGGTAAGACCCAAGCTAACAAAAGTAGTCATAAATTGCTAATAGCAGTCCCAAGTAACGGGTCTGGGTAGAAGCACAAGTTACACAGTGGACAACACACTAAGTGTCACCCTCTGGAATTCCGCCAAAGAGCAAGAAAATATGTCCAAACGCAAAGAGATGCTATTAAGTATTTCTACTGCACGAATCACTGGTGCAAACTTTAATAAATTTGTACGGGTTGCCGGGACTTTAAAAAGCCCCTCCCTAGGTCCTAACCGTAGCCTCCTGTTTGGAACGAGCAATCCCAACGATTCCAATATTTGTGGATTATTCAGCATGCCACGAAAAACCATAAAAACATATTTAGCAAGAGCTAGGTTGCGCCTTACCTCCAACTTATAGTACCCAACCATCCCTATAACAAAAAGAGTTGGATACATAAGAGGGTAGAAGGGGTAGACACCAAATTGTTTCATATATAGGTATCGGGTAAATTTGTTCTGCATCTTTTCCAGCATATGAAGTACCTACCTATCAAAGTTTTAAATAGCACAAAATGCGAGGCATTTTTTTTCACCTAATTTGTTTTATACAGCCGATTTTTATTTTCAGCCAGTATCTTTTTGATCTACTGCATACATTTTATATTAAACTTAATGGCAGACATTCTTCAACCTAATTTATATCTAAACTAGCTGACCCCCGCGGCTTCGCTCCCGTCAACTACCTGCCGTAGGCTACCTATCTACCTACCACTACCTACCTGCGCTACCTATCCTGCCTCCGCTTACCCTGCCTAGCCTATCCTGCCTATACTTTGCCAAGCCTAACCTGCCTACCCCGCCTAGCCTATCCTGCCTACTTTGCCTAGCCTATCCTGCCTACCCTGCCTAGCCTACCCTTCCTACTTTGCCTAGCTTACCCTGCCTACTCTGCCTACCCTATCTTGCCTACCCTGCCTAGCGTATCCTGCCTACCCAGCCTACTTTGCCTACCCTACCTACTCTACCTACCCTACCTACTCTTCGGCTTTATAATATTAGTATAGATAATATAATACAAAACAGTGCATTAATAAAAGAACTGTGCAACAATGAGATTTCATATAACATTTCTGCACTGTTTTGGTTCTAAGCAAAAAATAAGTCCTTTGTGATCAGTTTTGTAGTGGTTAATGATAACATTACTACATAGTTGGAAGAAAAGTATTTTTCTCAAAAATGGTATGTAATGTTGTCATAACATCTCTAAAAAGTATCCAGAAAGTGAACTCTACCGGAGACTTATTCACAACTGTCCAGTTAGAAGCGAGATTTTAAATTTGGAATGTCCTACTGTCCAGTAAGTAAGTATGTAATTTACTTACTGGACAGTAGTAGGGATTGGTCCGATATATCAAAACGTAACTTAAATGGGATATGTGTTAGATATCATATCATATCGATATCTATATCAAAATAACCGATATTACAAAAACTGTATCTAATAAAAACCTTACTAGCGTGCGAGAACGAATAAGTCAAAACTTAAAATCGTAACAATGCGGCAACGTACGAACTACGAACAAAACGCAAACTTCACAAACGATAGGAACCATAATTATGCCTCTCTTTCTAAGTAATATTTCGCGTTCGTTGTTAGTTTGCTCATCTAAATAACATTTTAACTTAAGCAAACTGTACTAAATGATATAGATATCTGTAAACAGTTTTCGATATCGATATGAAATCTGTATATCGGTTACATAACCGTTTGTGCAAAAAACCCGAAAACACCCATCTCTAGACAGTAGGTCATCCTCTTCAGATCTGCTTAGAAAAAAAAAACATAGTACCAGCCAGACACAGAGTTTAGCCATTATGACATGGTTATAAGAGGGAGGCTCCAAATATATATCTCTCTCTTTTTGGAATGACATTTTATGAGATAGATATATTTTTGAGTCCGTTAATCAAGACGTACAACAAACAAGTATAAATGCCCCCGGTAAATCAATCACAATATCTATCAGTAATTGCGCTAATATGAATGTAACCTTCAATATTAATTAAACGAATTTGTTGTTAAACTTTTATTAATTTTTGAGAAAAGCATTATACAAGCCTCAACCATTAAGAAAGCCATCCTATAAAAAACCGTCTTCCAAAGCAAATACTTACTACGAAACGAAACATAACGTTCTTTTTCTACTACCTTGTCTATTATGTAACACATTGCCTCAGAAATTCGTTTCGAAATATGAACATTTAGACACAAGATAAATAAAATAAAAAAATAAAACAAAATTACATAATAACAGTTTTTTTTTTATCTATTATAGGCTCGCGCTTGATCACTATCTCACCTGATGGTAAGCGATGATGTGGTCGAAGATGGAGCACGCTTGCCTAGAAGTAACCTATTCACTCTTGACTTACAAGACCGCTAGATTGTAGCTATCGGGAAACACAAACGAAACTGGTAATAAGTTATACAACATCTATTTAGGTCCGTATAGACTCCGGCAGGGAATTCCACTCCTTAGCTGTACGCATAATAAAAATATTCTCAAAACGTTTAGTGCGTATGGGTGGGATGTCCACCATGTACCGATGGCGCATAGCCGTACGTCTAGTAGTCCGATGATGAGACGGGCTGGGCGGAATTAGATAATGCAATTCCATCGCACACTCCCCGAAATGTAATCGATAAAAGACCGACAAGCTGGCAACTCGATGTTCAAGGCTCTTTGACTTAACCAGTGCCTCATCGCCGATGATCTTCTTGGCCCGCTTTTCGATCGACTCTAGTGCATCAAGCTGGTATTTGGCAGATCCGTCCCAGAGATGAGAACAGTACTCCATGCATGATCGAACTTGCGCTTGATACAAGCTGAGCAGCTGTTCTGGCGTGAAGTACCTTCTCACCTTTGCAAGGATCGCCAGCTTTTGGTAGCCAACTGAGCCTTTGCCTCAATGTATGGGCCAAAATTGAGAGTCGATGTCAACGTAACGCCAAGAAGCTCAAAATGGCTCTTTTCAGCGGCAAAAGACACGCCTGGGTTTTAGCAGCATTAGTCCTGACTAGATTGGCATCGCACCATTCGGAGACTGCCTGCAGTAAGTAAATTACATACTTACTTACTGGACAGCAGGAGATTTCAAATTTAAAATCACGCTTCTTACTGGACAGTTGTGAATAAGTCTCCGGTAGAGTTCACTTTCTGGATACTTTTTAGAGATGTTATGACAAAATTACATACCATTTTTGAGAAAAATACTATTATATACTTTTGTACCAATTTTATTTTATTTTTTTGCACCTGCCATGTGGTCTCTCCAGCCTTGGTTGATTGGTAAAGAATGCATTAGGTATTAAGTCGTAAGTTTACTTGAAATAAACTAATTGATGTTGATTGATTTTTTGATTTTGAGTATGCCTATGTACCTATATGTTGCATGAAATTATAATAAATAAATAATAAGTGAGACATACCTTGCCATAAAGGGGGCCGCGGCTGGCGAGCTGCGTGAAGCAATGCGTGGCGGCGGGCGTGTAGTTGCCGTGCGGGTCCAGCAGCGGCGACGGCGCCAGCGACGCCAGGCGGCAGCGCATGGCGAGCGGCGGGCACGACAGGCACGAGCCCGCCGGCATCACGCGCAAGTTGCACGAATGCACGCGCCCCACGCTGCCGTAGTCGATGTATATCACCTAAGGGATATTACGTTATTAGACAGGACCGTGGCTGAGTATTGGTCGAAGAAAATTTAAGAACAAGGAATCACACGAAGAAGAATAAAAGACATTATGATGCTATAACCCACAAACACAATCACTGCGTAATTTTTTGGAGCGCTGACGCCGAAAATGAACGCCATTTCCGAATCCAAGATAACCACGAATAAAATAGTAGTTTATGATACTGTTGCATAATAAGGGGTATTAAAACATGAGTGTGTGTTTAAAAACCGAGCCGTAGACGAGGTTTTTAATAGTATTCGAACGAATGTTTTAATACCTAGTTATGTGCAGTTTCATACACTACTTTATCTACACTCATACATTTTGGGATTGAACCTACTTAATATCTTTTTTTATGCATTTTCCATGCCGCCCATTCTGCGACCTATGTAAAGATAAATATTGATGGAAACTCCTTAGTGATTAACTTCTTGGATTTGTCCTGTATCGTAATAGAAAAAAAAAAGTTTTATAGCATTATTTTGTTAGAGAAATAGTGTTATAATGAGATTCTATTTTTAAATTTCGGTATTGTGTTTATAAAGTATGTCAATATAAACTCGGCTTGAAGTTTATAATTCGAATATTACGATATGAGAGTAGATAAACTATTTTATAGAAACATTTCGTTCTTCAAAAAAAACAAGGTTAATGAAAAACTTTTCTAAGTATAAACTGCATAACTTACCTCTAGCATGTCCCTAGGCAGGACGGAAAGGATGCGCACTCTACATATCTCCGTAGTTCCTCCGTCGGTGTAGGGCGCGGCTAAGATGGCGCCGCGCTCGAGTGGTCCCGTGTACGCGATGAGCGGCTTCTGGTTCAGCGCCTTTTGGATCGCACGGAGGTCAGTTTCTGTGCCCTCGTCGCCATATTGTACCCAGAACTTGGCGACACTTGTTAACTGATGACAAACATTGAAAGGAATATATTAATTTTTGAAGGTAATTTTAGCTCTTGCGTGTACTGTACAGTAAGGGATATTCTACCTCCGACAGCTACCCCAGCAGCAACCTTATTGCATGAAGAATAAGGATCACTGCGATTTTGACAGTGATGCAAAATCAGAGATAGAATAACTGTGAACGGACTGTGTCTGTTCTAGGGTATTGCAAAAGAGGGAAAAATAATATGAGGACTGAAAGGGCTTTTCTGGATTAGTATGCAACCAGAGCGTGATTCGACAAGCATTTAGCAGGTTTTGTAATAATAAAATTTCAATTAAATGTTCAGAAAGGAGATTGTAATATTAACTGCACTCTGTCTATTGCTTACTTGTGATATTTTCAGTTGAAAATGCGTATCATCGATTTCAGGCAGCCGGGGGACTAGTTTCTCCAAGTCTACCGACATTTTGTCTTCGGCGAACGCCAGAGCTTTTTGTTCCGCCTTTTCTAACCTGAACAATTTAAAAATAGAATATACTTTTCTGTACACTATAAAAGTTACACCCCTCTTTTTTAAAACTTAACACATGGGTACAATTTAAAAATGTCATTAGAACAGCAGATTAAATTAATAAATAAACAAGCTTGATGCTATCATCAAGCTTGTTTATTTATTTTAAACTTGTAAAAAGACAAAATAGGCTTAACTATACTGCTTAAGTAATAACTATGATTGGAGTGAAAAAGTCTACTTTGCATATAAGTTGTTAAGAGTCTGTTACATCACAACAGCTAAACTTATTTCAAGAAGTTTAATATTCAAATTATGTGCGTTGTGTTGTTTCAAAATCAAAATCAAATATTTTTATTTTACATAGGCCTACATGGGCACTTATAAAACGTCGACAAAAGGTGCACGGTTCGGGTTAGTCGTTTCCTATGGAGAAGAACCGGCAAGAAACTCCATGGTTACTCTTTTATGTTGTCTCTTTTATGTTGTTTATCCTGAGCAATAGAGATCCATCTATAGGTATAGTTAACTTCAGCAGTCTAATTGCGTAAGAGAATTCGGCAAAGAACACGTATAGGTAAGGGTGACGACACCTTTAAAATAACGTCTTTCGTATTGCATAATACACTCGAAAGAGGATAGGACTTGAAACGGATATGTGAATTCAACTCATATTTATTTTTTATGCTATACCGAAAACATTTAAAGGAAATGTGTCATACTCTTTCATGGAGATGTTCCCTTCGTCCTGCCGAACTCACTTACGCAATATGGCTGCAGGCGTCGTCCTAATATAAAGCGATCACACGCACGCTTCATCGCGCCGACTTAGTCCGGATTTAGCCGAACTAAGTAACCCAAAGATCGCGTATTCTCGCGAATATCGCTTTACGCACGCTGCACTTTTACGTAGGTTCATATACACACATCAACACGGTCTAGGGATATTTTTAAAAAAGCGAATTACTATCAATGTGTTAATTATTTATATGACATGTATATATTTAAAAGATACGTTATTTAATATTCTACCATTTTTTAATAATGGTTAAGGTACTTCGATTAAAATTTCAGGATTTTATGGAAAAAAAATGAAGCATAGACGGAAACCGTATATGAATAAACTTTTAATTTATGAGTAAAAACTGAAAAAAATAGAAAAATCATTTAATTTGTGTTTATAAACTTGAAGTTAGTAGTCTGAGAAAGCGCCCATGATGTTCATATCACATCGGCAACGATTCGGCATGCTCAGAACAAGGTTGTCAATGTCTTGCTGCGAAATATTGTCCCATGTCCTTCTGAGGTGCGCAAAAAGTTGATCTTCTATAGCCAGATTTTCAGGAACTTCCTTCAGAGCTCTTCTTTGCAGCATATCCCACGCATGCTCAATGGGATTTAGATCTGGCGATTGAGCAGGCCAGTCTAAGGCCCTAACATTGTGTGTATGTAACTAAGCTGCTACCGTTCTCGCCGTGTGTGCCCGGGCATTGTCATGCATGAGCAGGAAATCTTGCCCCATTTGTGTTCTGTGGGGCAAGATTACGGGCCCCAGCACCTGTTGGACGTATCGTTCTGCCGTCATGCAATATGACGGCAGAACGATACGTCCAACAGGTGCTGGGGCCGTAATCTTCACCCGCACGCAAACGAGATCCGTCCGTCCTCCAAGACGAATGCCTGAACAAACCATAATTGTTCCACCTTGGTATGGGTGAACTTCCTGAGGGTTCTGAAGACGGCTCCATCGTCCAGGAACTCGCCAAACACGCGTCCTTCGTGAATCTGGATGGAAGCCGAACCTGGATTCATCCGTGAACAGCACATTGGACCATTGCTCACAGCCCCAGTCCACGTGGTTCCGAACCCATTCTAATCGTCGTCCACGATTGCCTCTCCGTAAAGGTGGGACCCGGAGTGGTCTACGAGAGCGTAGATTGCTTTCATGCAGACGCCTTCTTACAGTTTGGTCACTCACAAGCACTTGGTGTTCCACTCGCAGCCTTTGGACCAATTGAGTCGCCGTTGCATTTGGTTGAGCTCGCGCAGTAATTTGCAAAAATCGGTCTTGTCTGGGGGTAGTGATGCGACTTGGCCCCCGGTGCCTCTCCGCTACTTCACCTGTGGCACGATGGCGTGTCCACAATCTTGAAATTACATTTTGGTGGGTCCCTATGGCCTCAGCAACATTACGCTGAACCAGACCCAGCTTCCAGCATTCCCACAGCTCGTAACATCTCCGCCCTCGTCAAATGTTGGCGTTGCATGGCTACAATACCTCAATTTTAACTTTATCTTTCGTTTAAAAACGAAAAAAAAACTGTAACTAAACGTAATTCGTATTGTTTTCTAAATTTTGCACAAATGAAAATTCCCTCTCCTACACATCAAGACATTTTTATGCCACCGAAACAAAAGAATTTTCAAAAATTTGAATTTGGAATTAGTCTGAGATAAATTACAAACAAATCGGTGTATAAAAGATTCCAATGCGGCCAGTACTTTTCGAGTTATTTAATTGAGTATGAAATATCCCTAGACCGTGTTGATGTGTTTAGTATAAACACCTTTGTAGAAGAGAAAATAAATATTTATTTTAGGTATTTAGGATGATGTATACTCACGGCAATATGGGTAATCTAAATTCAATCCGGAGCTGTCTAGCTTTGACGGCCTTGTATACTGGCAGTACCACTTGACCGGGTATTGTAGGGTCCTATAAACAAATTAAAACATAGAAGTAGTAAAAAGACATAACAATAAGCATTTTTTGAAACCTTATAAAGTATAGCATATATGTAACTATTAAGAAACTTACTCCACTGTTTTGTTTGGCATTCTTTGCATCCACACCGTCGGAAAACGTTAAATAGACTTTTCTGAAAAAAGAAGAGAGAATAAAATGTGATAATTATCATTGTATTTGTGATTGTAGTCAATGAAAGGCGACTAACAAAGGAAATTATAATGTTAATGGAAACGCCGGAAGTGGACGCCCTAGAAAAACTTATTGATGTTCTTCAGAAAAGCCAGGTGGGCAGTGCTGATAACCGGCGTACGTGTATGGCTAGATGTATGAACGTCAGTGCAGCAAAAGAAGTATGTATGCAGGTGGCGTTCTGTAGTTTCTGCTTACCCCCATGTGGAAAAGACGTGAGTTTATGTATGTAGTTATCATTTTACAATACTTTGTATACTGGCGAATTAAAATGCCTATCTCAATTAATAGTGGTAGGGACTCCCTTTTCCGCACTTAGACTCCCATTTGGTCCGTTGTGCGTGGGGGTACTGGCTAACATAGCCAGCCTAGCTCCGTCCAAAAGCACAGAAGCTTCCTGGGAGCTTCACAGGCTTCACGGAGCGACCTCACTGTTCCGAGGATTTCTTCGCGTTGAGATGCCACGGACTCACATCCCAGGATTACGTGGGCGGCTCATTCTTCGGCGTTAAAACAGCCCCTGCAAAGTGGGCTGTCCGTGGCACCTATGTTGAATGGATGTTTGTTAAGAAGGGTGTGGCCCGTTATTGTCCCTATAATTATTTTGAGGTTATTTCTACTCAGGCTGATGAGTTTTTTAGTAAGACGCGGGTGTACGTTTTGGCAAAGCCATTTTCGACTGTCTACAGTCTGTTGCCCGTGACCATCTGTTATTTTGTAGTTCTGTCAATCTTTGGCGAATCCACGCACGAAATTACGAGAAGAGAAAGTTTGGCAAAAAAAAAATTGCCAAACGTCCAAGCAGCTCGTTTGTGGAATGCATTACCTATTGAAGTGAGGTGTGCTCAATCCTTACCAGCATTAAAAAAAAATGGTGAAGGAGCATTTCCTTTCACTATAATTAGGCTTCTCTGTTATATTTTTATTATTTATTAGTATATTATGTGTTATTGTATGTATGTATTTTATGTTATTATGTATATTTCTTATAATTTAAGATAAACACACACAACCCTAAATTTCTCTCCTCTCTTTCATTCCATCCAAAGGAAAGGTTGTCTGTAAGAGATTGCCCTGTGCGATAAGACCGCCCATTGTACACTTGCTTTTATGTTTTTCTGTCCTGTATATATATATATAGATACTGTTGCATAATAAGGGGTATTAAAACATGAGGGTGTGTTTAAAAACCGAGCCGCAGGCGAGGTTTTTAATAGTATTCACACGAATGTTTTAATACCTAGTTATGTGCAGTTTCATACACTACTTTATCTACATTCATACATTTTGGGATTGAACCTACTAAATACCTTTTTTTTCATAAATGCATCAAATAATAATCTCGACTTTGCTGGTAAGAGATTATGAGTAATATCCTTTGCCGCATATAAAATATTTGGCAGAGTAAAATTTTCTTCACATTCACTAATATCAGACATTTTAAGCAAGAATTTAAAAAACTCAAGAAATTCAGTACAGCGAAACCTGCAAAACAAAACGTATGAATGGCGCCAAAACCCATCACATCACCGCATTATTAACGCATGCGCTAAGGCTTAACACACGCACTGCGATATTTATTCGTGAGTTTTTTTTCCGCCCATTCTGCGACCTACGGAATTGTATGAATCTGCTCGCATTGCGGTAAAAAAATCGTGCGGCAATAATACCGCATGAAAGCCGTGTTTTGCAACAGAATCCACCGCATCGCGGCGCAAATTTAATTCGCGCGAATATTTTGAGCTCTTTGAACAGGTAGAAAGAGACAAAATTCGCGCGAATAAAAATCGCAGTGCGTGCATTGGCATTGTCACAGACAATTTAAAATTGGAATCAAATCTTTTTATAACAGTTACTAAAATGGCATTACAAAAAAAAAAATGATGGAAACTCCTTAGTAATTAACTTCTTGGATTTGTCCTGTATCGTAATAGAAAAAAAATTGTTTTATAGCATTATTTTCTTAGAGAAATAGTGTTATAATGAGATTCTATTTTTAAATTTTGGTATTGTGTTTATAAAGTATGTCAATATAAACTCGTTTTGAAGTTTATAATTCGAATATTACGATATGAGAGTAGATAAAGGATTTTAACATTATGAAAAATACTCAATTAAAATCATATAGATATTATTTCATCAAAATCAATCAATTACAAAAATAATAAGTAGTTATACTGTTATTTCCTATTGATTTTTAAAATGTATTAATTTGGTATCTGTTTTTCTAATTAAAGTTTTAGGGTCCTGATTGTTTTTTGTAAAAAATTCTAAACGAGCGCCTCACATCACATCACATCATCAGCCTATTAATGTTCCCACTGCTGGGACACAGGCTTTCTCTCTGTGAGAGGGAATGGGCCGTAATCTACCACGCGGGCCCAATGCGGGTTGGTAGATGTCACATGTCTTAGAATTTTTGATTCTAGGACATGTAAGTTTCTTCACGATGTTTTCCTTCACCGTTTTGAGAGCAGTGGTGATGAAATAATTTACACAAAGTAAAGCGCCTATCTGGGCTCGAACCCAAGACCTACAACTTGTAAATCGCGGCCGATGCCACTGGGCCACCACTGCTCTCTATATTTATAACGAGCGCCTCCATATTTCTGAATTAAGCATCTTGGTAATTTAATTAAATGATATGTCGATTCTATTTCAGATCCTGTATCTTTTGTTCGTTTCTTCAGCGAGATAATTGTCGAAAGCTAATCGCTTCGTCGCCGGCGGTGGGACAAGTGCCTGATGGCCTTATGCAATTAAGAATTTGACTTGTTTGACATAAACACAAATGGCGAAATTTGGCAGTACTATAGGTGCACCACCCCTGCCCAACCCTTTGAGGAATACTGGCGTGATGTTGTGTTAACCCTACTGATGTCGTCATACCTGCTGTTGCCATCAAAGGAGACGCGTGGCTCCTCGTTTATGGTGTTGAAGACCGCCTTCCGGATGGCCGCGGCGTATACTTTGCCGGGCTGATGGTCCGGGAAGTTCTTCAGATATACCTACAATATTACACTAAATTAGCAAAAATATAAGGTGGAGAAACAAAAAAGCCTACAATACATGGCAAACAAAACCAGCTCAATATAATACATACAGGGTGTTATAAAAAGAAGTGATCATATTTTAAAAACTTCTTCTGGCCCATGTAGCCCAGTAGAAATCGACACTAAAAAGGCTAAAATCGCAAAGCATTATGTAATTCAGATCATTATGAACTACATTAAGCTTTCTTTATTCTTTATTGTACAACAAGACATTACATTAAAACAAGTTGATAACAAAATGCATGTACAAAGGCGAGCTTAACTCCAAATGGAATTTTCTTCCAGCAAACCTTTGAGTGATAGAGATCATAATAGAGGGCAGTAGCTTTGCGATTTTAATGTCGGTTTCTACTGGGCTAATGTATATGTGTCGCAGCCATCTGGTTAATTAGTCAGTTAGTGGGACGCCTCAGCCGTTCCTTAAACGCCGGCCATCCAATTAAATGGCTGAAGGACAACAAGCCAAGTCATTGAGCGCAACGTTTAACCAGATGACTGAATGTCGCGTAGTCATTTAGTTAAATTGTATTTTGATGAATTTGTATTGTTTGGTTAGGGTGACTATAATTTTATTTAGACTCAAATATTTAGTGAAATCTTACAGAAGACGTAATATTACTACCTCAATGTTTTCATGCTATTTTGACAATATCACACATAATAATATTCACGGTTTGCGCTGTTGACACCATATTTATTTTGATGGCAACTAGCGGCGTAGTGGAAAAAACTGAACTTTGAATCACTTAGCTGAGTCTTGGTCAGTCAACTTCAAAGGGCTGACTTTCAATACGCCAAGTTGTTAAACGTTGAATGATTCTAGTTCAGTTAACTATCGGCCTAGGCATTCAATCGAATGCCAGCGTTTAATGAACGGCCTAGGCGTCCAATTAGCTGGCTAAAATAACCAGATGGCTGCGACATATGAACAAACTTCGCCAAGGAAGTCATATGGATTTTCCATACAAATTTGTATGTGAGATATAATTTTTTTTCATACCTTACCGTTATATACCTGTGACAACAGATATTTATGAATAGGTCACAAGAGTATAAAAATTGCAGCGGAAAACTGAACTTTAGCAGTAGGTAATAAAGATACTTTTCTAAATTGTGATTGCAGTCTACTTACTGTATTCCTAGGGTCGAGTCCTGCAAGGGCACGGACCGCATCGCGCTCTCGGCACTCATCATCTGACGTTTGCACGAAATATTGCGGGTAGAACGCGCCCGCTATTATTATCTGTGGACAAAAAAAGCGTTAGAGCGGGTAGCTCAACAATTACAATAACTATGGGCCTCAACAATAAAAAAAAACATATTTAAAGGCTGTACGGAAATTACAGTTGCGTGGTAGGCAGAGTAATTTAAAATCTTTCTGCAGTAGGCTCTAACCGTCTTATTAATAAACGTGGACTAAGGTAAGAATAACTTTATTCCAAGCATTAGGTTGGTACTAACAAATTTCCTTCCTTGCCACCATTACATACAATAAAAACTATCGTATGTCCTTCCCAGGGTCCCAAACTAACTCCATTGAGGTAATTATGTAATACATAATATCTCAATGACTACTCCATCCAAAATCAGTTCAGCGGTTTAAGCGTGAAATGGTAATAGACGGACAGACAGAGTTCCTTTCGCATTTATAATATTTTATTATATGCGATTTAAGTATGACAGATGTCACTTTGTCAGCTATTTTTCTTTCTTTTTCTACTTTATGTCATCAAATTTCTTGGTTTCATTCACTGGTTCACTCTTTTTACTTTTAAATTAAACTGGGTTGCCAAATCTTACGCGTAAATCCAAGAGTAATAAATGAATAGTTAGTCCGAGGTTATTCCATGTTTATTAAGACTGCGCCGAGCAAAATAATCCAAAACGATCGTCACAGTTATAGGGATTTAGTCAATATTATTACCATAATCACCATAAAAAATATGTAATGAACACCACAATGAATGTGTTAACGATTCTATGTTGGCAAAATCAAAAAATATTGTTTAGTTTAAATAAGAAAAATACGTAAAGTTGGACAAAAATATTAAAATAGCATGCTCGTGTTTTATTGAATATTTATAGTAAACTGTTGAATTTTTTCACAAACTTTAATTCATTTTAATCTCTAATTGTCATACCACAACTTATAGTTTTAACATTTTCGAAAAAACACTCGGTTATTTTAATTTTATTTTTTTTCTTAATTGTTGCGCTGTTTTGGATCATGCGAAACGTAAACCGGTCGGCAATTCAGTCGCCCACGAGAGCTCGGAGAGTGGTCACGTCTCATTGTGGAGCGACGCGCCGATAACGATAATTCGCGATCTATTGTGTACGTATACCTTGCTGCAAATAGTTGAATAAGGTAAGTTATATATTTTGTTTTTTGAGTATGACTTTTTATGCACTATTCAATGCATATTTCTGTAACATTTTTTTTAAATGTTTGTTTTAGTAATAATAGGAAAGCGTAAGGAAACATATTATAAGAAGAAAGTTGGCGCTCATTTCCGAAAAATAATCTGTTCTCATAAAAAGTACATATTTCTATTTTGTGACATTATTTCCTTTTTAACCGACTTTCCAAAAAGAAGGATTTTTTTTGTGTTTGTTCACCGATTACATCAATTGTGGACACATTTTAGAAATTATTTTTTTGTTTGAAAGATTACGTTCCATTTAAATTAGGTGAAGATCTGATGAAGAATTTTGGAGATATGCAACAGAACTCCTCAAAAAATACGGCAGATCTCTCGGGATTGCTGGAATCGCATGTCTGTTTATTGTTTACACCATATTTTCATAACATTACATCACGCCGCCGCGCCGGTAAGCTCTAAAGGGGTACGCAGATGAATACAGTAAACCCTGGTACACTCTAATTTCATTCAGGCTATAGAACTTGCCCATTGTGTACACAACTAAAAAGTGTAAAATAAAAACTTTTTTGCCAAAAAAAAAACCAACTTCCAAATCAAAACACTACAATATTATGTAAAATAAATTTAATTTCGCCAGTCAGTGACAAAAAACGAAGAATCAAAAACAGGAACACCGACTTCCGAAATTGAATTTATTTTCACTTTGTAATATTTTTATTTGAAAGTCAGTTGTATTTTTTTGTAAAAAAAAATTTCTAACATAATGGCGCATGTAATCGTTTTTTTTTCAATTGGTTCTCAAACATTCGATATGGGTATCGTGTAATGGGTTTTTGGGGATGCCGATTGCAAATCTGACTTTCTTTTTAAAATCCAAGATGGCGGATGCAACTTTTTCTCAAACATTCGATATGGGTATCGTGTAATGGGTTTTTGGGGATGCCGATTGCAAATCTGACTTTCTTTTTAAAATCCCAGATGGCGGATGCAACTTTTTCTCAAACATTCGATATGGGTATCGTGTAATGGGTTTTTGGGGATGCCGATTGCAAATCTGACATTATTTTTAAAATCCAAGATGGCGGATGCCACTTTTTTGCAAACAATCGATATGGGTATCGTGTAATAGGTTTTTGGGGATGCCGATTGCAAATCTGACATTATTTTTAAAATCCAAGATGGCGGATGCCACTTTTTTGCAAACATTCGATATGGGTATCGTGTAATGGGTTTTTGGGGATGCCGATTGCAAATCTGACTTTCTTTTTAAAATCCAAGATGGCGGATGCCACTTTTTTGCAAACATTCGATATGGGTATCGTGTAATGGGTTTTTGGGGATGCCGATTGCAAATCTGACTTTCTTTTTAAAATCCAAGATGGCGGATGCAACTTTTTCTCAAACATTCGATATGGGTATTGTGTAATGGGTTTTTGGGGATGCCGATTGCAAATCTGACTTTCTTTTTAAAATCCAAGATGGCGGATGCAACTTTTTCTCAAACATTCGATATGGGTATCGTGTAATGGGTTTTTGGGGATGCCGATTGCAAATCTGACTTTCTTTTTAAAATCCCAGATGGCGGATGCAACTTTTTCTCAAACATTCGATATGGGTATCGTGTAATGGGTTTTTGGGGATGCCGATTGCAAATCTGACATTATTTTTAAAATCCAAGATGGCGGATGCTACTTTTTTGCAAACATTCGATATGGGTATCGTGTAATGGGTTTTTGGGGATGCCGATTGCAAATCTGACATTATTTTTAAAATCCAAGATGGCGTCTGCCACTTTTTTGCAAACATTCGATATGGGTATCGTGTAATGGGTTTTTGGGGATGCCGATTGCAAATCTGACTTTCTTTTTAAAATCCAAGATGGCGGATGCAACTTTTTCTCAAACATTCGATATGGGTATCGTGTAATGGGTTTTTGGGGATGCCGATTGCTAATCTGACTTTCTTTTTAAAATCCCAGATGGCGGATGCAACTTTTTCTCAAACATTCGATATGGGTATCGTGTAATGGGTTTTTGGGGATGCCGATTGCAAATCTGACATTATTTTTAAAATCCAAGATGGCGGATGCAACTTTTTCGCTAACATTCGATATGGGTATCGTGTAGTGGGTTTTTGGGGATGCCGATTACAAATCTGACATTATTTTTAAAATCCAAGATGGTGGATGCATCTTTTTCTCAAACATTCGATATGGGTATCGTGTAATAGGTTTTTGGGGATGCCGATTGCAAATCTGACATTATTTTTAAAATCCAAGATGGCGGATGCCACTTTTTTGCAAACATTCGATATGGGTATCGTGTAATGGGTTTTTGGGGATGCCGATTGCAAATCTGACATTATTTTTAAAATCCAAGATGGCGGATGCAACTTTTTCGCAAACATTCGATATGGGTATCGTGTAGTGGGTTTTTGGGGATGCCGATTACAAATCTGACATTATTTTTAAAATCCAAGATGGTGGATGCATCTTTTTCTAAAACATTCGATATGGGTATCGTGTAATGGGACTTTGGGGGTGCCGATTACAAATCTGACATTATTTTTAAAATCCAAGATGGCGGATGCAACTTTTTCGCAAACATTCGATATGGGTATTGTGTAATGGGTTTTTGGGGATGCCGATTACAAATCTGACATTATTTTTAAAATCCAAGATGGCGGATGCAACTTTTTCGCATACATTCGACATGGGTATCGTGTAATGGGTTTTTGGGGATGCCGATTACAAATCTTACATTATTTTTAAAATCCAAGATGGTGGATGCATCTTTTTCTCAAACATTCGATATGGGTATCGTGTGATGGGTATTTGGGGGTGCCGATTGACATTCATTTTAGAATACACGATGGAGAATTTTTTTTTTCGCCATTGTCATTGATGTCCAATATAAACTTGGAAAGTAAAAATTAATTTGAAAAAGACGCATTGCCTGGATTTGAACCTTTGACCTCAAGCACGAGAAGTGAGGCCAAGGGGTCACCACGAAATTTTAAATTCATTATACTTATGTTGTTGCTAGTGTTTGCTGGCAAGTCTTTTACATGGGGAAATGTTTATGTATTATGTATATGTCGCCGCGGAGGCGTGGATTTGCTAATTCGTAATCCAAATTAATAATTTCAATTGTCAATTAACACAAACTCTATAATCCTGTCATCTCTGAGATTTCGTTAGAACTATTAAATGTCTGTTTATGTTGGTTATGGCGCCATCTATTGGCTTATTGTGGAATTAGTTATTGGTTTGTTTGAATGAAGATCATTTTGATAAGCTAATTTTCATTGTTTAATTAAAACGAGATGTTTAAATAAAACGGGAACACTTATTGTAGGACTTTTAGATTTGTTCTCATTTTAACAACGCACATTTGACGAAGTAAATATGTTTGAATATGACCTTACGAAAAGTTGTCAACAATGGCGGATGTTATAATTTTAATGACCAATAACTAGATTTAATAATTTAATACGAGAACTAAACAAATTTGAGTAATTGATTAAATACTATAAAGTAATAAGACTATTTTACACATCCATGTAATAATGAGAAACCTTCTGGTTAGTAAGATATTCAGATCACCGGAAACTTTGATAGTTTTGTGTTAAGGTAATTATTTTAGTAATAATCTACAAACAACTTTGTATTTGTGAGTATTGAGATTGTTTAATGTTAAAATAATTAACTGAGCAGCATTTTAGTATTGTTTGTTAGCTTTATTCAACTATCCAAGTAATTAGTGTCTAAACAAAAACAATATGGAAGTCCCGCACACTCGCAACGCGCATCGCGCTATGCCGTGTGTAAAATAATAACTGTTTAATAAATCTGATTGATTAGATGTTTGAAAACCTAATAAACATGTGACACCAATTGTCTTAAAGTGATTGTGTAAACTATAAAAAGATTTAAAAGAGTATCCTAGAGTTTCTTGCTAGGTCTTCTCTAGAGATCGACGAGGGATTGCGACCTAGCGAGCCACCATGTGGTTTTAACTTCAAGTTCGAATGAAAACTCAAAGTGCCTGTAACAAAGTCAAATAAATACTTTCGAGTTTCAATCCAGTGATGTGTGTTATTGAAGTTTACCCGTTCCTATGAAGAATGAAGGAATTGCCTCTAGAATTGGAGTTGATGATGGTGGTCCTATAATTCATAGGTACCTCGACGTGACATCAGAATTGAGATCAGCTCCCGCCTTCTGCCCATGCTATGAAAGCCATCCGAAGAATTTCGTACATCACCGCCACCGCCGAGAGCATGGCAAAATATTTTCCTATGTTAATTTCCAAGAACGCATAGAACTTTATTGAAACGTCAGAAGAAGCTAAGAATTGGCTATGGTCTCGTCTAAGCTGCTGATGAAGAAAGAAAGAAAGAAAAAAAAAAAAATTGTTTATTTGCGCCAGGCACGACGCATACCATAAAAAATAAATAAATAAAAATAATAATAATAAGATCATTACAAAGTATGCGTCACAACTACGCAAAACGTTCATCGCTCAGCATAATGCTGGGAGGATGCTGACCTACATCATTATGATCATAACTAGCTGGAGACAATATCATTGAAGTGAACCAAAACTTTGTACAGTACAGAATGACCGAAGCAGCTAAATAAACAAAGACTTGATCTGTCCATTGATAGATTCCATCATCATTAAGGGGAGTATTCTGTTTTATTTATTTATGTAACCTAACATTCTTAATTATTTTCATCATACAAGGCAAGGTCAGTGACCTTTTGTGTGACAATTTTAATCAATCTGCCTAGACTTTTCCCAACTAAGTCGGGGTCGGCTTCTTGTCTAACCTGATGGGGTTCAGCTGAGTACAAGTTTTGCAAGACTAGTGCCTGCTGGTATTTGTGTGACAATTTTTGGTAATAAAATGAATGAAAACAGCCTAATTTACTTCATAAAATAAGACGGCTTACTAGTAACTCAATGTTATTGCTTAAATATGGTTCTTTCTTTTCTCTTAAGAATTACAATGGCTCAGTTATTATTTGAGAAACTTAATTTTATTTGAGGAGTATGTAAGGATCGTAGCAAGTGGCGATCTGTGGTTGCTGCCTATCCCCATGGGGACAAGGTGTGAGTGTATGAATGATAAACAATTCAAAGTACTTAATTTGAGTTTAGTGCCGGACAAAAGGTAATTTAACTTATTTTTATAGCATTTGTTACATTTAGGTAGCTTACACAAAACAATAGTTTAGTAGGTAGCTACGTTAAGTAAGTAACAGAATGTATGTGCAACAGAATTAGTAAACATTTGGCAAAAAGTGCCATGACATGTTCATGTTGACGCTGTAGTTGTTATTTTTACAATGAGTTATGGTTTTTACCCAACTGCCAACAAGGCTTATTATTGAATAATGTGGTACCTGTTGCATGTCATACTTACTAAATAAAGTAAGATAAGAAAATGTATTAACACATTCCTGAAAACATGAAAAGCACAACAAATAAAATTAAAATTATTACATGCTTAAGAAAATACCTAGGTAAAATGATTTGCATTTAAGTAGCCCCACACTAGGATACCCTGTGTTGTGATCTAGTTTTTAAGTGCACTTAGGGGTGAGACAAATAGTTTAGTTACAAGACTTAACAACATTTTAAATATTATTAAGAGGTTTGTTTAGAGTGTAGTGTGCATCTAGTATAAATGTGTTTGTATGAATGAAAGGGATGTGATACACCTGGGTGACTCATTACGAGGACTTTATAATAATTATCAGGAGAGCTTAGGTCCGTGCATGGTCATAAGCTGATAGCCACTTGGTAACTTTTAATTTACAAGTACCTAAGCTTTGAGTAACCAATTATGTATGGACCTTGTGAATTCTTGGTAAATTAATGGTCATGTGTATGTAAGACATCTTTGAGTGAATTTAATGTGATTACTGTGTTCCATCTTATCTGTCTACATGATCTGGTAGCTTTGTTTTGAGTATGGAGATCTTGTCATTGATAGCGCTATAAGTTAGACCTAATGATAAATTGTCTGACCCTACATTCTTGGTACAGACTGTCAGTTGGATACTGATAGGAGGGCCTCCTATAAGCTCTTATTTTAAACTTATTCAAGTTTGTTATAACAAAGTTTCTTTAATCATTCAATATTTAAGAACCTTCCTGATGAATTAAATCTCACAATGTGTTTAGTTGAATTTTACTTGTTATGGTGGTACATGGGTGTAAATAGATTAGTCATTTCTGACAGATTTCAAAGCTTGTTATTGGGTGCATTTGCACAGAATAAAAACAATCAAAAGACAGGTTTGTTTTACGATAATTTGTCACAGACATTATTATTTAGCTGCATATCTTCTCACATTCCAGATTCCTGTTAATTGTCATATCAAAAATCAAAATGGTTACCTACGATATGAAAACAAAACAAAAAATACCTGGTGGTGCAAGTGACCGTGTCGCCGGGTCAGGACCTTATATGCTACCAACATACATGCCACCAAATAGAGGTCAGCTAGTAAAGACTTCAAGCACAACATAACAAAAGTAAAAGGTGAGATGTTTTCAAACTATATTCTACTCACCTTGCTAACTGATACAGTGCTGTTGTATCAGAAGGCTCAACTCAATAGCCATGCCAAATAACTCTACATGATGCTTGTGCATGGTACTACCAAGCCACAAAGTACTTTTAATTTATTATCCCTGGGTTCAATTCCTAGGTCGGGCAAAATGTGTTTATGGGATTTTTCCAATAGGAATTCCTCTGTGACAGCCTAGAGTTTTGAAATTGGTGAACCCCATGCTTCGGAAAGCATGTTAAGCCATTGGCCTTGTGCGCTATAGTATCTTCCTATGTAGATGGCTCATCAGATTGGCTGTCATGGCCGAATTCAATCAGGAGGATTACTGTTATTATTATATTTTTGTAACTCGTAACAGTTCATGGTATTCTATTGTCAAATTTAGGCAATTATAAAAATGAATAATAAAACAAGCTCTAATTATAGAGGTGTCCCATAACCTAGAGCTCTGGAGGCAGTTAATAACACAATCATTTATATCAACACCAATCTATCAGCATCCATGGAGGTGCATTTGAGGTAATAATAAGAACACAATAAACTTTCCACTTGTATGCTGTGGAAGCAACTAATAATGATAACACAATAAACTATACTGTTGGTATGCTGTGGAAGCAACTAATAATGATAACATAATAAACTATACTGTTAGTATGCTGTGGAAGCAACTAATAATGATAACACAATAAGCTGTCTGTTAGTAATCCGTGGAGGAAACTAATAGTGATAATACAACAAACAATCTCTTAGTTTGCTGTGGAAGCAACTAAGAATGATTTAAAATCCATTGGTTAGGCGTGGAGGCCGCTAATGAACAATCTCTCATGTTATCCTGCTGGGTCCACGGTGTACAAGACCACCCAGAGCCTGGTTCCTTATATCCTGTCAAATCAAAGACTTCGTGCCTGTCACGGAGCAATGGTCCTAAACTCCTTAACCTTTAATCCTGTCAAATCAAAGACTTTGTGTCTATCACAGAGCGGTGTTCCTGATCCTATCCTTTAATCCTGTCAAATCAAAGACTTTGTGTCTATCACAGAGCATTACCATCCCGTGAGAATGAAACTAAACAAAAAACAGCTGATCACAATACTCCTACACTACCTACACTATACTTACCAAATACAAGAGTGCTGTGTAAGCCTTATAAGTAGGTGTGTGCTCATTAATGCATCAAATATTCTTATTTAAGATAAACTTTGTAGTTACCTAATCTAATAAGTATTCAGTTATAAACTGATAACTTAAACTGACTCTTACCTATTGCAAATCAATAAATATTGTAAAATAATACAAACAACAACATTCTGCAAACAAGATTCAAAATGGACTATTAAGCTAGCAACTGATTATTCAATAACAAAAATCGGAAATACAAATTGTATGCCTTCAATGGCATGACATGTAGCAATTCGTTGTTTTCTAACAACATTGATCTTTACCATATTGCAAGTTGAATACCTAAAGCATATAGTTGTGGGTGTTAAAATGCATTCAATATTTAAAAAATAAGGCATACTAAGCATAGATTTATTACAAGCTGTCAATGATATTAAAAATTAGTTGTTATCAGATCCCAAATTTAATTTATATTGTAGGATGATAAACAACAATAATCTGCCGACAAATTTCTGTCTACTATTACAGATAACCACCAAGAAACAGGGACTAAGGACACCGGAAGACGCAGAGCGCGCGTCTGTCTTCAGAACGGCCGTGTCGCCGCGGAGGCGTGGATTTGCTAATTCGTAATCCAAATTAATAATTTCAATTGTCAATTAACACAAACTCTATAATCCTGTCATCTCTGAGATTTCGTTAGAACTATTAAATGTCTGTTTATGTTGGTTATGGCGCCATCTATTGGCTTATTGTGGAATTAGTTATTGGTTTGTTTGAATGAAGATCATTTTGATAAGCTAATTTTCATTGTTTAATTAAAACGAGATGTTTAAATAAAACGGGAACACTTATTGTAGGACTTTTAGATTTGTTCTCATTTTAACAACGCACATTTGACGAAGTAAATATGTTTGAATATGACCTTACGAAAAGTTGTCAACAATGGCGGATGTTATAATTTTAATGACCAATAACTAGATTTAATAATTTAATACGAGAACTAAACAAATTTGAGTAATTGATTAAATACTATAAAGTAATAAGACTATTTTACACATCCATGTAATAATGAGAAACCTTCTGGTTAGTAAGATATTCAGATCACCGGAAACTTTGATAGTTTTGTGTTAAGGTAATTATTTTAGTAATAATCTACAAACAACTTTGTATTTGTGAGTATTGAGATTGTTTAATGTTAAAATAATTAACTGAGCAGCATTTTAGTATTGTTTGTTAGCTTTATTCAACTATCCAAGTAATTAGTGTCTAAACAAAAACAATATGGAAGTCCCGCACACTCGCAACGCGCATCGCGCTATGCCGTGTGTAAAATAATAACTGTTTAATAAATCTGATTGATTAGATGTTTGAAAACCTAATAAACATGTGACACCAATTGTCTTAAAGTGATTGTGTAAACTATAAAAAGATTTAAAAGAGTATCCTAGAGTTTCTTGCTAGGTCTTCTCTAGAGATCGACGAGGGATTGCGACCTAGCGAGCCACCATGTGGTTTTAACTTCAAGTTCGAATGAAAACTCAAAGTGCCTGTAACAAAGTCAAATAAATACTTTCGAGTTTCAATCCAGTGATGTGTGTTATTGAAGTTTACCCGTTCCTATGAAGAATGAAGGAATTGCCTCTAGAATTGGAGTTGATGATGGTGGTCCTATAATTCATAGGTACCTCGACGTGACATATACTATATTTCTTTTAGTCTGTTCACAACATTTTAAGAGTTAAGTTGATAATACATCTGATAACTTCGTCAATTTAATAATTTTATTAAATCATCATCAGCGGCGTTCCCACTGCTGGGACACAGGCCTCCTCTTTGTGAGAGGGAATGGGCCGTAATCCACCACGCGGGCCCAGTGCGGATTGGTGGATGTCACATGTCTTCGAATTTTTGGTTCTAGGACATGCCGGTTTCCTCACGATGTTTTCCTTCACCGTTTTGAGAGCAGTGGTGATGAAATAATTTACACAAAGTAAAGCGCCTGTCTTGGTTCGAACCCACGACCTACAACCTGTAAGTCGCGGCCGATACCACTGGGCCACCGCTGCTCTCAATTTTCTTAAATAACTTCCAATAACTATATTTTATTACGTTTTTAGGAAATGCTGACCAATAAAGATCCTTGCCCATACGTTGGTGAAAAACCTTTAGTTAGTGATGATATTCCATTCAACAATCTCGATGTAAGTTAATTGTTCTTAGATACATTTTTAAATGTGCCTTAGTACTAGTTTCTGCCCGTGGCTTAGGGACTACTTACAATTATCTTATTTTATTTCAGGATTCTTCAAAACATACGGATTCATATTCAAACATTTTGGTAGAAGAGGAAACTAATGACAAAGCCAAGATCATAATAAATGGCAATAGAATAATGGATTTCGCATACCTCTATAAACAAATGCAATATATCGCATGAACACGTAACACGTTCTTCCATAATGTGTTCACCAGTGATTGAAAATAACAATCATGTTTTAAATGAGATTGATATTACCCTTCTTGTCTCTTTTCCATTTCCATTAATTTATAGGATGCCTTTGACTTCCCTGGAGATAGTTGTTAATTTACAGAATTAGAAGCAATTTTTAAAATATGACGTTTCTGTTACACTCTGTATAATAAATATACCACGTTTCCCTGGGTTTTGTGTATGATTTTGTAAAATGGGAAAAACACGCAAGGTATTACATTAGGTAAATAAAGTTTTTTTATTACAGACTGGTTTTACTATACAATACACCTACCCATCTAACTTACTTATCAACTCACCTAGCCTACCTACTTCCCCAGTAAAATTCCCGGGCGTACAATCCACAACGCCAAAATTTCATCGCAATCGGATGAATAGTAACGGAACGGATAATGTATTACTATAGTACAAACAAACATTATTTTCTATATAATATAGATTATTAGATTTAATTATGGGCTTTATTTACCTACATAAACATCTAAATAATCAATATTCGCCTTTTCAAGTCACTCAACACAACGCCTCAAATTTTAAAAATCCTAAGTTACCAACTTTTGTCGTGCAACTGCAAGCCGGACTCGAGCGAACTTGTGATTGTGTGTGTGACGACGCACACGACCAGCGCGCTGTAGAAAATACCTAATTGCCGCGCGCCTCGTTCGCTCTGCGCAGTCTTAATAACATTGCTTAGCCTATGTTAATCCTTACTTACGCCGGGATTAGCTAGTCCAAGAGTAACTTCGGAGTAAGCTGGTAATACGTCATTTTTATTAATAAGACTATAACTGTTAAATAGAGCAATACAACACAGTAAACAGCTACAACAGCCTCCGCACCATGACGTGTCAAAACTATAATGGTTCGACTGTGAAAAAGGAACAAATGTATACAAGTCATATACATCTGCCCCTTACGCACACTCATAATAAGCTCTAATAGTCTTATTAATAAAAAATGACGTATTACCAGCTTACTCCGAAGTTACTCTTGGACTAGCTAATCCCGGAGTAAGTAAGGATTAACATAGGCTTAGCAATGTTATTAATAAACATGGAATAACCTCGGACTAACTATTCATTTGTTACTCTTGGATTTACGCGTAAGCTATGGCAACCCAATTAAATTTAAAAGTAAAAAGAGTGAACCAGTGAATGAAACCAAAAATTTGATGACATAAAGTAGAAAAAGAAAGAAAAATAGCAAAGTGACATCTGTCATACTTAAATCGCATATAATAAAATAATATAAATGCGAAAGGAACTCTAGTCTGTCTGTCTATTACCATTTCACGCTTAAACCGCTGAACTGATTTTGGATGGAGTTAGTCATTGAGATATTATGTATTACATAATTACCTCAATGGAGTTAGTTTGGGACCCTGGGAAGGACATACGATAGTTTTTATTGTATGTAATGGTGGCAAGGAAGGTAGAAATTTGTATGGTGAACTAATAATTTCTCAAGTAAGGCGGCCCTCACTCTATATAATTTGTGCGACATTAAAAATAGGCTATTAGGAGTACTAATGCTACGCAGACGAAGTCACGGGCAACAGCTAGTATTTAATATTCGTAGTGGTTTGATACATCTGATGACGAGTGTATCTCTCATACTAATGTTAGTAAAATACCTAAGTATTTAAAACATCTTCATGCCAATGCCTGAAATAGTGTTTCCTGTCTAGTACAATATATTTATATTAAACTTAAAATTTTCATCAACAAATCACAACGAAAAAAATGTCAATCAAAAATAATAAATGTAGTCGCCATGGATACACTCTTAATCCAACCTTACTCCGACCTTAAACTAGCTAACACTATGGAATAACTTTTAGTCCAAGACTAGAGTCAGATTAGTATAATCTCTCCTTATTCCGTGTTTATTAATACGGAAATTTGTTAGTACCAACCTAATACTTGGAATAAAGTTAATCTTACCTTAGTCCACGTTTATTAATAAGACGGTAAGAGCTTATGATCACTCCCCAGGCACTAATAATCACATATACAACATTTATTAGACACAGTTGAGAACAATGCATATGATAACAAAGACAATATTTAGGTAAGTGTCTCAGGGCTGTGCCAAAAAAAAAAAAATTGCCAAGTATTTCCAGACAGATGATGTCTGGCTCTTGTGTTCCAATTAACACTAAGGGCGGATCCGTGTCCGTGAAATTTCAGTTCCAAAGTAGCCGTAGTACTTCTTGTAGGAAAGCTTATGCACTACATCCGAACTCTATATGTCATAATCTGTCATAATTCAGAACATTTTGAACTCGGAACTCAAATCACGAACACGTACGTGTAGTGCGTATCCGCCCACAGCGACAGTGACGGAACAAAGCAGAATAGAATAGAATATTCTAAAAAGTTACATATCTCTTTTACAAAACAAGCAAAATAGTTCCGCTAAAATTACATAAACTGTCCTATTGTATTATACAAAGTTTTTTATATTTTGTGTACAATAAATAATAATCAAAGTCGAGTTCTATTTGGAAAACTGCCTAGAATCGCACATGACTCATAGGCGCCATAGACAACCCACTATGCAAGGGCTACTTTAACGCCAAGACATCGGCCGCCCACGTCATCCTGAAAAACGAGGCCATGGCTTCTAAACGTGCAGTAATCCTCAGAACACTGACGTAGCTCCGCGAACCCTGTGAAGTCCCAAGGAAGCTTCTGTGCCTTTGGGTGGAGCTAGGCTGGCTAAGTTAGTAGAACCCTCACGCACAACGGACAAAATAAGAGTATACTTGGAAAGGGATTCCCACTACAATCACACTTGTCTTATAAAGCAGCAGCAGTTCTACAAGTAAAAAGCAGACTGGCCGGTCTGGCGGAAATATTGCTACTGGTGGAGGTGGCACCCTACCTAGAAAAACTGTCTAGAATCAAACTTGCCTTATACAGCAGCGAAAGTTCATGCTTGTTCCAGGGTGACTTGACGTTGGCCTCGTCGATGCCGAGCGCGGACAGTCGCTTGCGCATGTCGCGCGCCAACTCGTCCAGCTCGCGCATAGCCCGCGCTTGTACGTAGAAGCGGCGCGCCCATTGGGATTCCGACTGGCCGGCCTGCCGGAAGTATTGTTGCTGGCGGAGATGGCACCATACCTGGCAAAAGAAAACCAATTTAGAAAATGGAAGAAAATGTCTAAAGGTTTATAGTATACACTAGAGCATTTTCGCAAGAATTAAAATTTAGTGTAACATTCACAATACAGACAAATGCTCAGTTTCCTAAAGCATATCCATGTAATGTAACGTTCTTGCGAATGTTCGAAGCTGCGTTCGAAGTAATGCTCACAGCGAGTGAGCATTTACCTGTAACATTTCTTTGTACCTTGCGTTCATAATTGCCGTCACTTCACGTCACCCGCGCTGGTGCCTTTGCTCGATAAAAAATTACACCTAAACGCTCGTTGGTTTTTAAAATTAGGTTGTAACAAAACACGGAGCGTCATGTTCGAAGTGTGGTTCGAGTAAATTTAAAAAACCGACCAAGTGCGATTCGGACTCGCGCACGAAGTGTTCCGTACCATTATCGCAAAAAAAGGCAATAAAATCACGGTTGTTGTATGGCAGCCCCACTTAAATATTTATTTTATTCTATTTTTTGTATGTGTTGTTATAGCGGCAACAGAAATACATCATCTGTGAAAATTTCAACTGCCTTTCACGGTTCATGAGATACAGCCTGGTGACAGACAGACGGACAGACAGACAGACAGACGGACCGTGGAGTCTTAGTAATAGGGTTCCGTTTTTACCCTTTGGGTACGGAACCCTAAAAACAGCGAATATGCTCGATATTCTTTTACAAGTAAATGCTCTAGTTTATACTCACCTTAAGGCAGGGGTCACCAATTATTTTCTATTATTCCAATATTTCTTGGCTTAATTTTTTTGGCGTATTTTAATGAGGTTTCTAAAACTAAAAAGCCATCTACATTACGGGCAATTTATTCCATGCTGAAATGTACAGTTCATGTTAAAAATGACATTAACTTTAAAAATTAAGGAGATTTAACTACTTTTTTATTTCCCTGCATTCTTTTGAGAAAAGCACTATATATGCCTCGGCGGAAATTGCAATTGCCTGTCTCGTATTGGTGAAGTCCTCGCCTACGGCTCGGCCTTCAAACTCATACTCGACCTGCAATAGTCTATTTCCCGGCCTTTGCAATAAGGTACTATTAAGTAACTTTTCTCAAACATGCATGGAAATATTGTCATTATTTTAGAAAAAAGAACTTGCGAAGTACCGAATTTACGGACAATGAAAATCAAATCCATTGCTGGAGCGATGTTTGAATTTGGAACATCTCAACGCTCCAGCAATGTTGTATGAAAAGGCGTGCTGGGGTTATTAGATACTCTTTGATTGGATCTCTTTTATCATTCTTGGAAAGTAAGTCTCTTTGCTTAGTACAAATTGCGTTCACGTGGCTGTATAGCCATAAATGCGTTTGCCTTTCGGCACAGATGATAAATAGAAAATCGGCGGCAAAGCTGAATATTCGTCTTGATTTGTTATTTAAATATTTAATAAATATAAATTTAATAATTTAAATGAGTTCCAACGGTTCACGGTCCACCAGATGTAAGATCTGAAGCCAAATTGGCAATGGAAAACCTGCTTCGAGCGAAGCCAAAAGAAAAATACATGAAAGTATATGAACATTTTATGATTTGGAAAACGATAAAAAAATGATCATTTTCTCAGTAACATTATTTTTGGCGTATTTTAATGAGATTTCTAAAACTAAAAAGCCATCTACATTATGTGCAATTTATTCCATGCTGCAATGTACAGTTCATGTTAAAAATGGCAATAACCTAAAATTTTTGGAAATTTAACCACTTTTTTATTTCCCTGCATTCTTTTGAGAAAAGCACTATATATGCCTCGGCGGAAATGGCAATTGCCTGTCTCGTATTAGTGAAGTCCTCGCCTATGGCTCGGCCTTCAAACTCATACTCGACCTGCAATTGTCTATTTGCAATAATGTACTATTCTGTAACATGGTGTAAATAATAAAGAGTATTCTATTCTATTTTACTATATACACACAATGAACGCGCGCTTTTTCGAGAGGTAACAGGTTCAGTATCATTCTGCCAGTTACATAATTATATCCAGTATTGGGCAAAATGTAATCTAACTACTCACTACAAACTACATAAAAAAATCGAAAATGTAGTTAAAAATTTTGACTACTAACTACTAATTGTAGTTGCAATCACGATTACTTGATTACTTTTTAAAACTACAGATTTAAAATGATGTTGCGTCATTAAAAAAGCAAACACGCGCGATAGTCGTTCATGTAAGTGTGGTCCTCGCCGGGCTTCTTGGCCGCCCTGAGGTTGGTTTACCGGATGCGCGAGGCACGAAACGGTGCTGTTTTTGTATGAGATTTACGACTGCGCAGCCATTGTAACCAACTTCGGGGCGGCCTAGAGGTTTGGCGAGAACTATGCATGAGCGACTGTCGCGCGTGTTTCGACTTGTCGTTTGGTAGGTAGGTAGGTAGAGCATCGCGTTGTAGTCGCGTGTGTTAGAGCAAGAGCGCACTATAGCACGCTCTCGCTCGCTTTTAACAAAGATGACTTTTTTCAATTTGATAGCTCTTCTTCAGATAATGAGGAAGATGTATGCCGAGTCCAGGGGTCAAAAGCAGATCTGATTGTTTCTTGTTATTTATCAGATATGGATCGAGAACTAAATTGTCTTCATAGATATCCAGAAGTGAAAAAAGTATTCATTAAATACATTACTCCATTATCCTTCTTCGGCTCCAGTGGAAAGACTGTTTTCATACGCAACTATGATAAACCATCCCAAATCCCACAGGCTATCGGATGAAATGTTCGAAAAACGTGTAGTACTAAAAGCTAATTTAAAAGATTAACCCAATCAACCTTTTTTGTTGATTTATTTGATTCACAAATAATTTGAATTAAGTTAATGTTTGCTGAGTAATTTTTTTTTTGATATTTGGTATTTATTTACATATGTACATGTTTTTTTTTTTATTACATGCCAATAAAAAGTAATTAAGATCTGATAAGTATAGGTACATAATATCTACGACTTTAATCCTTGCATTTGATTATTTATGAAAATAAACATAGGTATGTGCAATAAACTGTTTTTTTTTATGCAGCCATAATCCAAAACATATATTACTACACATTACATGTTTATTTAATTGCAAAATATAAGTTCATAAAACTTAAATAATCAGTAATTATAACTACTAGATTGCAGCAATCAAATTACTAACTACTTAGTGTAGTTTGATTACTGTAGTTAAGTTACATGTAATCATAACTACATGTAGTTAACTACTTTTAATCGTAGTTAGTAATCGGATTACAAAATTGTAGTTAACTACGCCCTACACTGATTATATCAAAACTCCATACAAAAATCACTTCGTAACTGTTTTTATGTAATTTTGTTTCTCTTAAATTTTTATTTTTACGTTTTACGTTTCGTAACACACTGCCTAAGAAATCCGAGTTGTGAAATCCGTTGCATTTCGTAGAATGAAACCTAATCGCCTAAATGAATCTTTTGCTACCAATAACATGTGATCGGGAACCGCTATCACATGTCAAAAGTGACACCCAGATCCTTCATTCCACTTGTACTGGTAATGGTGCTGTGATTAATTTTGTACGCAAAATTGAAAGGGAGTCGTGCGTGAGTAAAACTCATGACGAAACATTTGGTAGAGTTTAATTCCATTTTGTTCCTAACACTCCATTCTAATATCGCGTTTAAGTCACACTGCAGCACAAGACAATCAGCTTCAGACTTGATTTCGAAAAACAGTACTGAATACAGTAGACTTTTAGCGTGATGGATGAAAATGTTACAGAAGGCTTACGGTGAATCGACTTTGTCAAAAACACGTGCTTATGAGTGGTACAAAGCGTTCAAAAGCGGTTGAGATGTAATAGAAGATTTTCCTCGCTCTGGTAGGCCATCAACGTCTGCAACTGAAGTTAACATCGCAAAAGTGAAGGAAATAGAGACTGAAAATCCTCATTCATGTTTGAGAGAGATAGCCGCCGAATTTTCTGTGTCACAAGAGTCGGTCCGTACCATTTTAAATAACAACTTGTGGCCGCTCGGCTAGTCCCAAAAGACCTGAATTTTCTCCAAAAACTCAATCGCATAAGAGTCGCTGAGGACATGCTAGAACGAGTCAATTCCGACCCAACATTCATGAAACGCATTGTTACTGGTGATGAGACGTGGCAAACTAACAAGCTTCGGGGTGTGCCTTCCAACTGAACCGAAACCGAAAAACCACGCCAAAGTCAAAATATTGACTGTTTTCTTTGACTATCGCGGTGTTGTGAACTCTGAATTCTTGCTGGAAGGTCAAATGGTAAATAAAGAATATTATTTGAGCGTTATGCGGCGTTTAAGAGAGCAAATTCGACGTAAAAGGCCAGATGGCAAGAAAATTCTTGATTTTTGCACCATGATAATGCGCCTTCGCACAAGGCCATCATTGTGAACGAATTTTTGACCAAAATCTCAACAAATACCATCGAGCAACCACCTTATTCACCAGATATGGCTCCAGCCCATTTCTTTCTTTTTCCTAAACTCAAATGACCACTTCGTGGCACCCGTTTTCATTCGGTAGAAGACATAAAGGAGAATTCGCGGCGAGAACTGAACTAGCGTCTAAAAATATTTTGATGATTGGATTATTCGTTGGCGTAAGTGTATCGTTTCTAAAGGAGCATACTTTGAAGGTGATAAAATAAATTTGGATGGCATTTTGTGTATTATTGATCTTTTCCCGGTACTTTCTTGACAGAGGTGTAATATCATCAACATCATTTCAATGTTCCCACAGCTGGACAGACGCCTCCTCTCTGTGAGAGAAAATGGGTCGTAATCCACCACGGGAACCTATTGCGGGTTAGTGAATTTTTGGTTCTAGGACATGCCGGTTTCCTCACGATGTTTTCCTGCACTGTTTTGAGAGCAGTAAAGAACACAAAGTAAAGCGCTTGCCTGGGTTCGTATCCACGATCTACAACTTGCAAGTCGCGGTCGTCAACACTGGGCCACCATTACTCCTGTGTGATATTCTTGTTTATATTTTGTAGTTTTTACCGTACCGTACTATAACGTACGTTATGCGTTAATTTACCTTATAAACATTGAGGAAGGCAATGCAGTCGCTGGTGGAGCCGTCAGCCCAGGTCAACTTGGAGTTGTATGCGTTCAACCTCTCACGGAAAGGACTGCTGAATAAATTCTTCACTGACATTGCAGATGCTGTGAGGAAAATAAAACATAATACGTTAAAAAAAACATATTAAAGTGTTGTCTCTTTACATAACTTGATTTACTATTAGATTTTAACTATTGGAAACTCAAGAGTCAATGATCCAAACACACCCTAATAGTTTTGATACGTAAGCAGAAAAAAAGTGATTTTATCTATCCCATAGATCTCTTGCACTCTTTCAACAAAGAGATTTATTTGAGTTCAGATACAATCACAGATTACCTCCCAATAGATACCGCTTGCCTACTGTTTTGTTTGATTCCGAGTTCACCAAATTTGGCGGAAGGCACGGGTTGCGCGGGGAGTGACAAGTGCGCCGCTATTGGCTATTCAAGGTCACGGTACCTGTAGTAGTGATGGGACATACGCATTAAATGTCGATAAAAATATCGATATACAGCTCTAATGTCTGGTCGACACTAAAGAGATCATACCGTGCACTAAGTTATATCAGCCTAAATAAACTGATGTGTGGTGCGCGTAAGTTGTCTTCTATGCGGAATCTATTGGGAGGCAATCTGTGGATACAATAGAAAAACAATTGTTTCATTGGACTAATGGAAATGGTCGGTACCATTTCCATTAGTCACTTGAAACAATTGCGCTTCTTAGCTTAACGTAGAAACAGAAAACGTGCGCACCGCTTTCATTTTGAGAATTCAATAGTATTCATTAACGCTGGGGAGTATAGTACGACATAAAAGAGTAGAAATTAAATATTTGGGAACTAAAAGTTTTCAATTTCTGGCAACATCTAAAATGAGTACTTGAGCTGTCAATTTTTCTCGATCGGTTTCGATTTTCGTAAGAGTTTTGGTTTTTGTGTGATATTTCTGAGTGTGGACAGACAAACAGTGGCAAATCATGAATAAGGTAATTCGTGGAGGTGCCCGTGATATAGTTTACAAAGTTTATATGTGGTGTATAGCCGAATTCCAAGCTGGGAAGCTTCTATACAACTTAGAAGATGTTTACTGTCGTACAGCAGATTTTACTGGTAAGTAACTATTGAAAGTTACGCTAAACGTTAATTACAAACGATTAATACATTCAGGGAGCTAAATTTTCGAACCACATAACATTTATAAATTATTTGTCTAACATTTTTGAGGTTATGCTAAGGTAAACAAATACCGTTGTAGTTATAGCGCGACTTAACAACTTTGATAGTAAGGCAAAAACAATTAATGTAATTTATTGCGGATACGATTTTTCTTTTGCTATGCCATATTTGTTGCTAAACAATTTTAAAATATATTCACGTTTATTTACCGCGGAACTTCTTTCGTCGGACTGACAGTGATTCTTTTGTTTACTTTTTTTAGGTGTTTCTGTAAGCACTGTGCGCAGAATCGTGCAACACGGCATTGAAAACGGTGGGAAATTCTCAACACCAGCTAAACACATGAAGGGTCGTCCCATGGTACAGACAGCAGTGACGATGAGAGTTCAGAAATCAGTGACGATAAGAGTTCAGAAATCAGTGACGAATCAATACCAGAGCTTAAAATAGACTACACGAACTTAAGTGATCCCATGGAAGGTGTAGAGTATTTAGATTTTGATTTATTAAATTAGTTTATTTTATTAATTTTAGTTTATATCTATCTGAGTTTATATGGAAAGCAATTGATTATTAAAAATACTTTTTTTTTGTGAAATTGTTGTTTTATTACTACTACATATTAAATATTTAATAAATATACTTGTTTAATATATTTACTTATTTTTTATACCCAATAAATAAATAATACTATTCAAGTATCAAGATCAGCTAGGTCGTACTAACTGGGTTGCTATCTGAGCGATTGTGGCGCCCTCATTTAATTTCTACTCTTTTATGTTGCACTGTAGACAGATTTTTAAACTTATGAAGCTATTTATGTTATAATCTTTGCTGTGTTTTGAGCTATAGAAAAACGCGCTGGTTTAAAACCAATCATTAGATTAAACCCATTTCAGCCGGGCGAGCACGCATTTTATCACGGTTTTTGCTCACAAACTGTGATAAAAATGTGTGACTCAAGACTGTCACAGTAGGCCTTGCTCGCCCGGCTGGACTATCACTAGATAACACGATTCAGTTTAAATCACAAGTTACACTCACCCATGATGATGGATTCCTCCAGGCACCCGTAGATGTACCCCAACATGATAAGTTTGGACAGTTTGACGTCGATGGGCAGGCGTGCGGCCACGCGGCCCAGGTAGGTAAGGTCACCATCGGTAGCACACCATTCGTCGTCCACTGTCTTCTTTAGAGCTCCGATCTGAACGAGAAATAATAAGTATTACTAGATTCTGCCAGCAGCTTCACCCGCGTTAATGTCAGAAATTTTACCATGGAATATGGAAGAGGATAAAAAGGTCTTAGGTATGTCCTGATGCAGGTCATGGTTGTGCCCTAACAGGCGTTGCGCAGAGGGGTACCGGGGTGGTATTGCCATTTATCTCGGTCTTGAGCAATATGATACCAGTTTGACCAGGTTTTTAGGGTTCCGTAGTCAACAAGGAACCTTTATAGTTTCGCCATGTCCGTCTGTCTGTCCGCAGCTTAACTCAGAGACTCTTGGTACTACAAAGCTATAATTTGGCATGGATAGTATACAAAAATAAAATCATAACCCTATGACTGCGCGTGACACGCACTTGGTCGGGTTTTTTTTTAAAGTCGTCTTCCAAACGTGAATAAAGTCTTCCTTTCTGGCGTTTGCCCTGAGGGCCTTTCGATATTGCGACCCACAGATTACCTCCCAATAGATACCGCTTGCCTACTGTTTTGTTTGATTCCGAGTTCACCAAATTTGGCGGAAGGCACGGGTTGCGCGGGGAGTGACAAGTGCGCCGTGATTGGCTATTCAAGGTCACGGTACCTGTCGTAGTGATGGGACGTACGCATTAAATGTCGATAAAAATATCGATATTTTTCAAACAAAATGGTATTTTATGTAAATTTTTTTAGGCGGCGATTTTATAATTACTTAAATAATAATAAAGAAAAACATCGATCGAGAAAAGATTTTGATTTTGACCAGTTTTAATCTTATGTAAACAGGGTCACACTGAGCTCTTGTTATGAGTAGAGCACAATTAGTTCAAAGTTAAAATAAACTAAATTGTTAATTTTTAAATAATCAATTTTAACAAAATTATTTTATTCTCCTATATACCAAATTAATTATCGATCATCGAAACTTTTCGATAAGCAAAAAACGTATTTTTCTCAACATTTTTACTTCGATGGGAAAAAGATAGCAATATAATAATTCCGTATGAGTGAAAGGGACTTTCACTTTTGTGAAAGTCCCTTTCACTCATACGGACACAGTAGCGCTCGTTGATGTCTTTTGACATCAACGAGCGCTACTGTAAAGTGTGCATTTTACTGCACAATTCGTCTTATTTTTAAGGCAAACCATTGATAACTATTTTTTAAACAGAATTAAAACTAGAAATCGCTGGCGTCCCTACAGCTCTAATGTCTGGTCGACACTAAAGAGATCATACCGTGCACTGAGTTATATCAGCCTAAATAAACTGATGTGTGGTGCGCGTAAGTTGTCTTCTATGCGGAATCTATTGGGAGGTAATCTGTGTTGTGACCAGTTTGGTCCATTTTTGGTCTTTATGTCTATTATAATTTTCTTAAATGTGTTACCTCCTTAAGCACAAGTATAGTGCGCTCTATGTTGGTGATGTCGGGCGGGTCCATGGCCAGGGCCAGCACGTCGCTGGGCGACCCCATGTCCAGCATCTTGGCCAGCAGCACCAGTCTCTCCAGGGGACACCGGATTATCTCCGGTGCACATTCTTTTTCAAATCCATCCTATAAGACAACATGTTTGTTAATTTGAGTTCACTTTGATTAATGTTATGGAAAATAAACCATAAAAAAGAATACTCAAAAACTAGAAAATAATAAAATTATAAATCAGGTATGGTTTTGTACTGTACCTAATGTAATTGAGTTCCGTCGCGCACTCTGGCGTGGCCACCAGCTCGTGACAGATATTTACTTTTTTTATTTATCCTCGCAACTAACTTATACTGAACTAACTATAAGTTCAGGTTTCCTAGCGATGTTTTACCTTAACCGTTGTCAGCGATGTTCAAGATAAACTTAGAAAGTACGTATGAATTGAAAAAGTCACATTGGTACTTGCCCGGATTTAAACCCACGACCTCAAGCACGAGAGGCGAGGTCCTTACCCACTGGGCCACCTCGACATCAGATATGTGACAATACTTACATAGAACTTGTCCATAACGAGTCGGTAAACGCGGCCGTCGCGCACTCTGCCGGCGCGGCCCGCGCGTTGCTCACAGTTGGTCTTAGATGCCCACGACAGCCGCAGCGAAGTGAAGCTTGTGTCAGGGTCCGATACCATTACTTTCATCAAGCAATAGTCGATCACTGTTGGATAAGATAGAGATATGTAACTAGAATACTTTTCATTATGTACAAAGATCTGCCAGCGGCTTCACCATTCCAAGGGAACTTAATCTTGTGTTGTCCTAAGTATTCTATGTCCATCTCCAAGGCCCAATATATATATGTACTGAAATTCGTCGTGATTAACCTGTAATAACGTTATATCTGTCATTACATTTAGGCTGCACCGCTATCCGGACAACGGTTACGGGGTTACGGTTTCGATCATCGAAACTTTTCGATAAGCAAAAAACGTATTTTTCTCAACATTTTTACTTCGATGGGAAAAAGATAGCAATATAATAATTCCGTATGAGTGAAAGGGACTTTCACTTTTGTGAAAGTCCCTTTCACTCATACGGACACAGTAGCGCTCGTTGATGTCTTTTGACATCAACGAGCGCTACTGTAAAGTGTGCATTTTACTGCACAATTCGTCTTATTTTTAAGGCAAACCGTTGATAACTATTTTTTAAACAGAATTAAAACTAGAAATCGCTGGAAATCGCAGAATTATTACTAGCGTAACCGAAACTATTTAATATCCGAACGGAGCCATAACATCCCTGCTAGTCTACTTACCATACTTAATGTCAGGCACTGTAATGGAGCTCTCAGCGATGTTAGTGGCCAGTATGATCTTCCTGTGGCCCGGCGCCACGCGCTGAAACACCCGCGACTGTTCGTCGGCAGTGATCGTCGAGTGCAGAGGCAGCACGAACCATTTGTATGAGCGGTTCTCCTTGTTGGTGATCTTTTCACTACAAACAACAAGTTTGAAGATTAGACCTGTATTTTAAAAGAACAAAAAAGAAAGGAAACAAAAGAAAACAAATTTATTTAGCACACAAGTGAAATTTAGAAATCCCCGAACGTTATTATTCCATGCTTTTTAAACTACAAAAATTATCTAGTAACAGACACGCTTCGATCGACAATTTATCGAACATGTAATTATGACACGATATCTTGCGAAAATACTCCGACGATTCAAACAGTACAACGCTCATAACTTTTGAAAGGCTGAACCGATTTTCATCAAACATAGTTAAGAACACTCTCGAAAAGTCACCATTCAAAAAAAACCTAAATCAAAATTGGTTCAACCGTTTGGGAGCTATGCTGCCACAGACTGATACACAAATACACGAAGTATATAAGTTTGTTGTGTCGGGGATTAAAAATAAAGGCCCATTAATTTTTCGCCCGAAAAAACCTGAAAGTAGTATCCTGGCTGTAGGCTTTATAGCTAGCTATTAGTCTCCACAGGCTCGCCCGGTAAAGCAGTAGCCGGTCACCTTGACTGAACTGCGAGACGCCAAGTAGAAAAAAAAAGGGGTATCCTGTTACCCAGTTGCTGGGTTGTAGAGGTCAGACATCCAAACTGTATCTGGCTAGACTGGAAGTCGACCCCGACATAGTTAAGAAAAGGCTAGGCAGATCGATTTTGAGGCTTTCTTTAAGTAAAAGTATCAGGGGTCACCAAATGGCGGACCACGGTCCGGACCGCCAATCCATTTTGTGCGGACCTTATGTAAAGTAAACAGTACAATATAATTTACTTGCGCTTTGTCTTTACTGCCGTCGATCCGACAACGGTATTATCATGTCATGATAAAAATATATACAGAGCAACTTAGAACAGAACTTTTTTTGTAGAAAAAGACGGACACTTCAGTAAGCAAACTGTATACGTGAACAAAGAAAGGCACGTTGCGCTTCAGCGGTGTTGTCGCAACAAGTATTTAGTAATTATTTTTCGGACTATTTGAAGCATCTGCGCGCAGTGTCGCATCTCGATGTGAACTGCCCCTTGGGAAACTTAAAGCTTGAGTACTTATGTTGTATCACAAAAGCATCCTTAAAAAATAAAATACACAGGTACCTCCTTAATACATTTTGTCAAGGTCTCATTTTAAAAAAAATATGTTAATATTATATACACAAAAAAACTTTTTTCAAAAAAAGACTACCGACTTCCAAATAAGAAAACTACAAAGTGAAAAATATCTTTATTTTTGGAAGTCGGTGTCTTTCGTAGGTACCATTTGTTTGCGTTATGGACACAGACTTCCAAAAATAAAGTTATTTTTCACTTTGTAGTTTTCTTATTTGGAAGTCGGTAGTATTTTTTTGAAAAAAGTTTTTTTTGTATATAATATTAACATATTTTTTTTATAATGAGACCTTGACAAAATTTTGGCAAGACTGGTGTCAGATTTCCAAGCATAGATGTAGCCGGGACATACGGCTTCCGAGGCAGTTAGGAATCTCGGTATGTTCAGATGGTCACCCATCTACAGACCGACCTCGGCAAGCGTTGCTTAACCTTGAAGATCGACCTGTGCGGTTATTATTTAGCGACGAGGTCCACATTATAACTTACACCCCCTCGATCAATAATACACTAGATGCCCGGTAAGCGCTTCAAAAACCGGCCGAAGAATAAGAGTTATACGGTTGTGGTCGTCAAAATGTCGCAGTGTGCGTTCAAAAATTGTGCAAATAACCATCGTAACACCGAGATTTTGGAAGGAACATCTATTTATCGGTAAGTTTATATCATTAATTGTTTTTCATACAGTAAAAACCGAATTAAATAGTAAATATGAATCAATTACCAAATATTATTATTGTTTGACCAACGTTTGCGTCGGCGACACGCCAACTCGCCAACTATTGTAAAAAATATCAACTGTTCCAGAACTGGGAACTGCACTTTGTAATTAAATCTTTAAAACATGCAGGTAAGATTAAATTTGTTTTGATGTATTTTGAACAGCCAAGAAAGGTCGTAAAAATTTTATTGCTTTTTGTACTTTGCTTAGTGAGTGCAACAATTACGTAAACACAATTGGCGACAGTTTTATATAGAAGTTTTGTATGGGATTGTGATCTAGTGTGTTATTGATCGGAGTACACAACAACAATACTTACCGCAAATCTAGGTCAGTGAGACAGCCATACAAGTCCTCAATCTCGTGTATTCCTGGCAAGAATATGAGAACGGAAGGCAGGTCCGACTCATCGTGGTCTGTACAGTTCTCCTCATCTTCTCGCTTGTCTATGGTCTCGAACGCATCCAGTAGTTTTATAACAAGATGATGCATTTCTGGGGCAATGGTTGGCTCGTCGCCTTTTGGTGTAGCTAGATTCAGTATCTAGAATACAATATAACATAACTCTTGTATTTTCCGGAAAGGTATGAAAACTTGCATAGCATAGCCACAATATTTTTTAATGTAAAAATTGATGAGCCTATAGAATACCACAGGCAAGCGGTTCCCAAAGTTGACAGGACCGCGACCCACCCAACAAAAGCGTCCAAATTCGGGGCTTACTTCTATTGGTTAGTACTTCTTCATAAAGAAAAAATCGGCCAAGTGCGAGTCGGACTCGCGCACGAAGGGTTCCGTACCATTATCGAAAAAAAAACACGTTTGTTGTATGGGAGCCCTACTTAAATATTTATTTTATCATGTTTTTAGTATGTGTGTTATAGCGGCAACAGAAATACATCATCTGTGAAAATTTCAACTGCCTAGCTATCACGGTTCATGACATACAGCCTGGTGACAGACGGACAGACAGACAGACAGACGGATCGCGGAGTCTTATTAATAGGGTTCCGTTTTTACCCTTTGGGTACGGAACTCTAAAAAAGGGGCATAACTATATGAATGAAGGGCTTTCCAAACAAGAATAAAATAGTAATACTAATACAAGGAGGTTTTTTTATGAGAAGGATGCATTTGTTTACTTTTTTTGTCATTATAGCTTTAACATCAACTTCAATTTTAGTTACTTTTAATATCGATGTGTTGGTACGTCCAATTTATTTCGGTATTTAATTTTAATATATATCATCGCCGTAAATCTCGCCTAAGGGTGACAAATCTCTCCATAAATTACGTGACATGTTTAAGGGGGGGAGGGGGTCGATCTAATCTTACGTTGGAGAGAGAGGGGTCTCGGTCTCTCTCTGATTGAAACAAAAAAAAATACTATTTTGGTCCATTTAATCCAGATTGTACATGCTAGAGATTTAATATTAAGCGTAATCGTAATACGATTAAGATCATTCACTAATTCCTTCGAAAGAAAATAATTTCATTCATACTCCGACGTTATTCATCTACTGACTGTCAAACCAACATATTTGTTTTATACCAAATAGCTTTTAATCACAGTAGTTTTACGATTTAAGTATTCTATTGTTAAATTTTTATTACACTTATAATTAAACTCTCAGCAATATTGATTACTAATCTTAACTAGTCGTAAATAAAAGCACGAAGCATTTTTTTTTTCTTTTTGTAATAATAATCCTTCGCGTTTACGTAAGAAACCCACATTTTGAAAAATCTCACGTGAGATTGGGGGATGGAGTTGAATAAAATCTCACGACATCTCACCAGGGACGGGGGGGGAGGGACAGAAAATTTAAAAAACACCTGACGTAATTTATGGACGCCCCTAACCACTTGCGTCGGTCAGTACCTAGTCACCTGTCCGCTAGCCTGGCGGGGAGTTCGCATCGTCCTATTTTGCAAGGCCCACTGAGTATAGCAAAAACAAAACTTACATTTCCAAACTTGTTCAGATGATTCAAGTAGTGCACCTTTACGCTAAACGTTTGGACATTCTTCTCAACTTTGATACACGAGGACATCTGCAGGCCCCGTGGTGTCGGTATCATGAAATAGTCTGCAAAGGTCTTCCGGTTGAATGTGGCTGACATGAGCACCACTTTGACGCGTGGCGACACGGTGTACAACAGCCTCTTGACGATGAGAAGGAGGAAGTCCATCTCCTGACCACGTTCGTGGACCTCGTCTAGTATTACGTGTGTGTATTCGTTCATATTTTTTGAGTTAACTGTAAATAAATAGATTAGTTTATTTTAAAGTGATTTTAATTTTGTTTACAGAACAATATTCTGAAAGCATTGAGAATGTATATCTTATGAGATATACTTACACCGTTTCATTGGACCCAATAGCTATTTATTTATTATAAACAATAACTATTTACAAAAAAAATACAACCAACACCAAATAAAAATACAACAAAGTGAATAATAACTTCAATTTCGGAAGTCCGTGTTCCTGTTTTCGTTTTTTGACACCGCCTTCCGAAATTGAAGTTATTTTTCACTTTGCAGTGTTTTTATGTTATGAAATGGTGTAAACAATAAACAGACATGCGATTGCAGCAATCCCGAGAGATTAGCCCTCATTTATTGAAGGGTTCTGTTGTATATCGCCGAAGTTCTTCATCAGAACTTTACCAAATTTAAATGGGACCATTTCGAAATAAACTTCTTTCGAACAAAAAAAGAATTTTGCAAATCAGTTTATATATGAAGGAGTTATGCCCGAAAAAACATATATACATATACATAATCTTTCGAATTGAGAACCTTCTCCTTTTTGGGAATTCGGTTAAAACTTCATGCAACATACAGGTACATAGGCGGCGGCGGCGGTGGCTACTGGGTAGCTATATGGTTATTGGGTACTATGAAAACCTTAACTTCCGTGGCTAAAATAAGTTACTCATTTAATCTCCATTTGAAATAACATTAGAAATGTTTCCAAATCTTTTTACAGTCCGTTCCACCGATTTTGAGTTCTATCCCGTAAACATAAGGTTGACAAAAAAAGCATAAACCTGTTAGGTTGACAAAAAAAGCATAAACCTGTTACTAAAACCAACTGTTTACTACAGCTACCATTTGTCGTATCACCAACGCAATAGTGGTCAAAATTGGTTGAACGGGCTGTAAAAAGGGCTGATTTAAACGTCTAATGTTATCGCAAATGGAGTTTAGGTCATTATGAATATTCAGTACTCAGAGAAGTAGTAGTCTTCAGCTACTAACATTACTCCGTATGAATACGGACTACCAGTTGCAAAAAGTCCCGTAAGAAACAAATGCTTTTCTTGAAAAGTTATTTCCAATGGAGTGTATATCTTATGATTTTTGAGCTTTAGGGTAAATTAACATAATTGGATGCCCATTATCCTTTGTGGCGGGGCCACGCATGTGCCTCACGATTTTATTGGAGTATACAGTATGTAAGGATTGTAGTAGGTACTGTAGATTCCCCTTGCGAAAAAGGCGCGAGTTATGTATGTGTCATGGACCAAGTAATCAGTGCACTATGTATAATACCCGGGCATTATGAATCAAGTCAAATCGGGCAATGTAATGAATACTGATTTAAACTTCTATATTTATCACATTGTCTGGTCATTATGAATATTGCTACATAACGGTTGGGCAATTCGATATTACGGTCAATGAATTAGTCCAAGAGCGAGCGAAGCGAACTCGGGAGCTTAGGGCACCCCGACACGGATAAGTTAGATTCGAAGGGGATGACGTCCGTCATCTTCTTTATTTCGTCATTAGGTTACGTCATTGCCTACTATTAACCTACATTATGAATAATGCCGTAATCAACATCATCATTTCAGCCGAAAGACGTCCTTTGCTGGACATAGGATTAATATAATCATATTAATTTTGGCAATCTCTGGACCCTGGGGTCCCGGTCCTTGAAAGGCGTGTGAGGGGCCAAAGCCAACTTGCAGTGGCCTTGTTAGGCTTGTATCAGGAAATGTGACACCAACCGACGATTATCTCTGTATGCACTATTGAGCACCCGGAAAGACAATCCCCGGCTGGTGCAGGATATGGAGACAAAACACATTGGGCTATGGGTTTGGGAGGTTTCGTGGATCAATTGCCTAAAACTATAGGAGGACTACTGACCCCTGCCTGATCACTGTTGAACTACACGGCTATAAAATGGCAAGGGGTGACTGGCACACTCAATTAATGGCCCCCATTAAGGGTCGCTTGCACTTTAGTGACGAAGCGCCAAGCAGGCAACATATCCGGAGGTGCTTGAGGAGTGGAGAGTTATACCACGGCTATCAGGACAATCCCGGAAGTACGGTCAAGATCCCTACCAGCATCTTACTGGGTTAACTTCCTTCCTCCGAGCACGTTTGCTCTTGCGAATCTCCACTCAAGCCAGCCAATTAAGGTAGGAGAGAGGTGGGAGCTCTGTTCCCCGTCAATGTTCACTCCGACCGGCCAATAAAGGCAAGCCGGAGATGAGGGACAAGACTTCTCCCTGGAGATCAGGTCCGTCGGGTCGCCACTGCCCTCCAGCTGGCCACAAAGCTACCCTACGGATTAATCATATTAATTATTATTAATATAATCCTTATTACTCAGTTGGTCCATAACATTTATGCTTGTTAAGTGTAGTGTGTGTAAGTATAGTAAAATCAGTAGGTATAGTATATCAAGCATAATATCGGTAGCAAATAGTATATAGTAGTAACATACCCAGTTTTTGCAGCAATATGCCAGTAGTTACATAACTAATGCGCGTGTCAGAGGAAGTATGAGAGTCAAGTCCAACCTGTAAAAATAGATTTTACAAAACTTTACCTATTACATAATTAGGGTAAATGCCCCTAATGAATAAATGGCTTTATTCGCTATTGGTTAATCTTCAAAGTGTTTGTTACTGTTGTGCCATAAAAATAAAAACACTGTTGATTGCTGATTAGTGTTCTCGCATGCCTAATAAAAATAAACAAAGGAGGCAAAAAGACTCTAAATTATGTTTTACTCTTTTTAGTGTTGGTATCTCATATTACCATGAAAATCATTTATAGTCAGAGTCCATCTCATTACAATTCTAATCAGCCCAAACACGACTAGGATACATTGTTTTATTACGGAGTTACAGTGGCCATCAAAGGTCTTCTTCATCAGTTCCACTTCACCAAATGATACTTTCTGAGTGTAAATGTTTGCCATGTTGCCATGTTTGCCAGTGTGTCCGTGGCATCAACAGTTGGTCTTATCAGAATATCAGCGCAGCGTTATTTCCTTTTTTGGATATCGCTGCACATGCTGAGATAGGAGCCTTTTTGGTCTCGCACGGGGTTTTTATTTTTAATTTTGTTTAATTTTAAGCTGATTTCTCGTGTCTCCTGTGCGGGTCACAAATAAATACTTTTTCTTTCTTTCTTTCTATGTTATGGAAAATACCAAAATCTCTATATTTCTGCCTATAATATTTGAGGAGCACAGAATTCCATGGGATGCCATCATCAGATTCTGATTTGGTGACAATAGCACCACCTCAAGAGTATACCCGTTCAAACAAAAAAAGAATTTTGCTTATCCGTCAATAAATGACGGAGTTATGCCCGAAAATACATTTAAAAAAGAATAGGATCTGCCGAATTGAGAATCTCCTCCTTTTTCGGCAGTCGGTAAAGCATTTTTTTTTTATAAACAATCTGTACAATCAATAAAATACACATTTCTCCCAAAACAAGTGGCAGCCGCAAAGCCATCAATGAAAATTACTAAAAGAAATGGTATGAATGGCAAAATGCAGAGTTCTAAAAGAAAACCAACATTATGTTTTGCAATTCGCGAAGGAGTATGAGAGACTTTACCTGGTAACCAACAATTCCACCAACTTCCCAGCCTCTTTCCTGAGCGACTCTTTTAGCAATCGATATGGCAGCAATCCTCCTCGGTTGAGTAACAATTATCTTGCATGTTCTGCGAGCCTTGTAGCAGTCATCAAGGATCCATTGAGGCACCTGAGTGGTTTTACCACATCCTGTTGGACCTTCTACTATCACCACTGGGAAACCATGGATGCGATCCAAAATCTAAAAGTGAATTAATTTATCTTTATAAATAGTCCAAAGTTAGGGTAGTTACGCACTACAAGTCCGTGTCCGTGGTTTGAGTTCCGAGTTCAAAATGTACTGAATTATGACACATTATGACGGATAGAGTTCAGGGGGGTGACCATAAGCTCTTAGAGCGGTATCAATTTGATATCGAGTAAGTGACAGATGTATACAAGTCAGATACATCTGTCCCTTATTCGATCTGAAATTGATACCGCTCTAAGAGCTTATGGTCACCCCCCTGATGTAGTGCGTAAGCTTCCCTACTAGGACTCAGTATGGCTACTTCGAAACCCAAAATTTCACGGAATCGAATCGGATGTAGAGCGTGCCCTTAGTCATAAAAAAAAAACAGAATTTGTGTGCGGTTAGTGTAGGTACTGCCATCAACATGCGACTTAAACACGGCTGTGTGTTTACTAACAACTCTGCCTTTTTCTTCAGGGAATATAGGTATGATGATCTATTATGACGTTACATAATTAAACAAGACGTTACATAATTTTACATTTCAAGAAGGGCGACAATGCCCGGCTGAAGAACTATAGGCCCATCTCACTTCTTAGCCATGTCTACAAGTTGTTTTCAAGAGTCATCACGAATCGTCTCGCGCGCAGGTTTGACGATTTCCAGCCTCCCGAACAAGCCGGATTCCGAAAAGGCTTTAGCACCGTAGACCACATACATACGCTGCGGCAGGTTATACAGAAGACCGAAGAATATAACCTGCCTCTCTGTTTAGCGTTTGTGGACTACGAGAAAGCCTTCGATTCGATCGAGACTTGGGCTGTACTGCAGTCTCTCCAACGGTGCCAGATCGACTACCGGTACATTGAAGTGTTGAAGTGTTTGTACAAGAACGCCACTATGTCAGTCCGTCTTCAGGATCAGACCTCGGAACCAATTCTTCTCCGGCGCGGCGTGAGACAGGGAGACGTAATTTCTCCGAAACTGTTCACTGCTGCGCTGGGGGATGTCTTCAAGGTTCTGGATTGGAAAGGGCTTGGCATCAACGTTAATGGCGAGTACATCACTCACCTTCGGTTTGCCGACGACATAGTGGTCATGGCTGAGACCATGGAGAGCCTCAGTAAAATGCTCGATGACCTCAGTAGAGCTTCCGAAAGAGTGGGTCTTAAAATGAACATGGACAAAACCAAGGTCATGGTGAATGCCCATGTTACACCCACTCCTATCAAGGTCGGAGACTCTACACTCGAAGTTGTGGGCGACTATGTCTACCTGGGACAAAACGATCCAATTGGGTAGGGCCAACTTCGAGAAAGAGGTCAACCGTCGAATCGGACTCGGCTGGGCAGCGTTCGGGAAGTTGCGCGGTATCTTCTCGTCCAACTTACCACAGTGTCTCAAGACGAAAGTCTATGACCAGTGTGTGTTGCCAGTGATGACATATGGCTCTGAGACGTGGTCGCTTACAATGGGCCTTATCAGGAAGCTTACAGTCACTCAAAGGGCAATGGAGAGGGCTATGCTCGGAGTTTCCTTGCGTGATCGAATCAGAAATGTGGAGATCCGCAAGAGAACCAGGGTTACCGACATAGCCCGAAGAATTGCCAAACTTAAGTGGCAGTGGGCAGGGCACATTGCTCGCAGAACGGATGGCCGATGGGGCAGAAACCGGAAGACGATACGTTGGCAGGCCTCCCACTAGGTGGACCGATGACCTGGTTAAGGTTGCGGGAAGGCGCTGGATGCGAGACGCACGGGATCGGTCAACGTGGCGACGCCTGGGGGAGGCCTATGTCCAGCAGTGGACGTCTTTCGGCTGAAATGATGATAATTAAACAAAAATCTTTTCAACATAGGCGCCACACACAGCCCCCACTTTGCAGGGGTTGTTTTAACGCCAGAGAATCAGCCGCCCACGTAATCCTGGAATGCGAGGTCGTGGCATCTCAACGTGAAGAAATCTTCGGAATAGTGAGGTCGCTCCGTGAAGCCCCCAAGAAGCTTCTGTGCTTTTGGACGGAGCTAGGCTGGCTATGTTAGCTACTGTGGTTAGCCAGTACCCCTACGCACAACGGACCGAATAGGATTCTAAGTGCGGGAACGGGAGTCCCTACTACTACTACATATTTAATTTTAGAAAATAAACTTATTTGTTGTCAGTTTTAACTTTTTTAGATAAAAAGTATAAACAAATAGGCAGATGTGATTTATTGTGGCAAGGTTTAATCAGGATTCAATTAAAATACGTAATAGTAAGTCGTATTTTGGCCCTGGGGGATAACTTTGGCCCAATCTTGAAGGGGCTATTAAAGTTTTAGAGACTTCTCGAAACTGACAACAGTAATGCTAGCTACCGATTGTTGTAAGAACTTTATCATTAGTAGATTATATTTTTAGATTACATAAAGATATAATCTACTAATTACAGATTTACAGATTACAGAGAAAAATTACAGATTACATAAAGCATGCATGGAAGGGAGTGTAAACTTTGGAAAAAAAATTGGGGCAAAATAATACAACTTTACAGTATACAAGATACGCCAAGGGTCACTATGTAAGTATGTAACTAAGTAAATACTCGCTTGCTTACCTGCTGCTTATATTCATTGATGGCCAAGTTATTGGTGTCTTCCTTCATTTGGAAAGAGTACTTGTTGTACACTTCTGTCATAGCCTCTTCTGTCAACTCACCAATGTTCTGGTGGGATGCACCCCAAGAAGACAGCTGCTCCAGAGACTCCATACCTCCTGACACACTCTCATACTGTTCCCTCTCCAATTCATTCTGTAATAAAACTCATGTTGTTGTTTACATAGGACAAAAATATTACAAATGCGAGTTTAGATGGATACGCCAGAGCGGCTGAACGGATCTGGATGAAATTTGGCACATAGATAGATTATAGTCTGGACTAGCACATAGACCCCGGTGTAATGTTCCCTTGGGATAAGAAAATACTTTTCACCTGGGCGAAGCCTCTGGCAGAAGAAAACATTATAAATGTGAAAGTTTGGATGGATAGATGTGTGTGTGGATGTATGTTTGTTTTCATAATTTTATTTCAAATGAAGTATAGTTGTATATAATTCGTTAATAGCTAATCTTTGTTTATTTTTATAATAATAATATCATATCGTCCTATTCTTCTTTTTCCATGGTAATTTGATAACTTGGCTTCTCATAGAAAGAAAGAAAAACGTATTTATTTGCCAAAAAACGACATATTATTATTGTACAAACATTACAAGAACAAGAAAAGTGGTAGTAGATTTTGCAAACTAAACCCATATATATATAGTGTTAGTAGTTCTTAAATTATGTTAGAAAATTAAACAAAAAGACAAAAAAATAATGTGAGCATATAAAAGCAGATGCATGTCGTGGTTGTGGCAAGAAGGCTTACAATGTGCCATAATAATTTTCAATAATATAACGACTAAAATCGAGACGAGTTTGTGTGCGACACAGTCATGTCTCGCGAGGCGACGCGGTCGCGTGTTGATCTCGAAACTATTGAAACTGTAAACGTAACCGAATCAGATATAAAGCACGCATTGCGATTTTACCCGAGTACTGAATCGTAACTAACACGCACTGCGGATAAAATACCGCGCGATTTTGGTCTATTTCTAACTGTTCATAGAGCTCAAAATATTCGCGCAAATTTAAGGATTCTGTGGCAAAACACGGATTTCTTGCGGTATTATTTGCTCGCGATTTTTACCGTAATATGTGCAACTTCATACAATACCATGCGTCGCAAGTGCGGATAAAAATCGTGCGAATAAAAACCGATTTTTACGATTTTTTATACAATTTGAGCGCGATTTTTTTTCCGCAGTGCGTGCAATTTCATACATTTTCATACGTCACAGGTGCGGAAAAAAATTCGCGCGAATAAAATCGCAGTGCGTGCTATGCCTCCTAAGTACCAAATGATAACTCAGAAATGAAGTCAAATTATTACATATTTGTGTTTAACATTTACAATTTCTTAAAAATTTCATATACCAAATTGAAACTACCCGAAATAATTTCATATCTATAACTGTATCCGAAACCGGTATACTAAAAATCGTTATTAAAATCGCTAAGCTTGATATAGTTCTGCAATTTATGTAGGTATTTTGTATAGGTAGGTTAGTGGTTTTCAACTTCGAAAAGCGTGTGCTCGTGGCGCACCACGCGAAAAACTGCGATATTTGGGACTTTTTTCACCTTTATCTCTAAAACTTAATAACTATGCGTTTTTCGATTTCGACAAATAAAATTCAGTGCTTTTAAAGATCATTAAATTTTCAACAAATTTAAGCCCAACCGCAATTCTATAAACTGTACAGGCACCAAGCTTTGGTCCATCGAATATTTCCATATGTTCGCAACTACCACCAATTGCAAAAGTGGCTGGGGTAGAGAAAGAATGAGCTCCTGCGGCCTCATCCCAATAGCAACAAGGTTAGTAACAACGAGCCAGCCCCACCACACTATCATAGCCTGCAAATGTAAGCAGGTATGCAGTGGCAAGTACTTTCCGGAGGGGTTGAAATGCTTGTTATTTTTTTAAAGTGCATTAAATTTGCAACAATTTTAGCCTAACTGCAGGTCTCTAAACCCTGTAGGAAGATGATCCATTTTACCATAAAATTGACAAACGTCCGGATCATGGTATTGGCAAAATGGCTTGAGACTATATATACTTCACTCACAATCTTGAAAAAAAAAGAATACCTATCTCGTCGCCCTCTGAATACCTATTTGTGTGTTTAGTTGGTACTATAATAGTAAAAGGCATATATTCATGTAAAAAAGGCATTTCACCCAATTCTCAAGCAATTACGTGCCCCCCTGCATCCCTTCTTACATTTGCAGCCTATGATTTTGAGAAGGTCAGAGCTTGTTCCCAACAGCAGCTGTTTGGCTTAAATTGTTGAAAATTTAATGAACTTTAAAAGTTCTGGATTTTGTTTGTCGAAAAACGAGCGAAACTATTAGAGCAAAAAGTGAAAAAAAACCCCAATATTGTGCAGTTTTTTGCATGGTGAGCAGCAGATCAATAGTGGAACAGTGGGTTATGGCTGCAACTTACAAGTTATAGGTTCTGGGTTTGTACCCAGGCAAGCGCTTCACTTTGTGTAAATTATTTCATCTTCACTGCTCTCAAAACGATGAAGGAAAACATCGTGCGGAGACGGCATCTAATAGAACCAAAAATTGGGCCCTCATGGTGGATTACGTCCATTCCGTCTCACAGAGTGGAGGCCTGCATGCACAACAGACCAAATAGGTGTCTTAGTGCAGAAAAGGGGGTCCACCTATCCTGTCCTATGGTGAGCAGCAAGCATAAATTTTTTCAAAGTTGCAAATTTGGAAAGTTGCAAATTTGGATTCAAATTACCCTAACTGGTCCCTACAACATACTAATAAATCAGAACTACATCGTGCTTTGCAATTTTAGCCTTTTTAATGTTGATTTCTACTGAACTTCCACTTTGCATGTAGCAGAGATGAGAATGTTGAGATGGATGTGCAGCGTGACGAGATTGGATAAAGTGAGAAATGAGTATATACAGAAAAGTTGAAGGGAAACCGTTTGTCCTGGTATGGTCATGTGATTAGGAGGGATGAAACGCATGTTACTAAAAGAGTAATATAAATGTGGATGGATGGAGAGGGAGAGGAAGGCCAAAGAAAAGAAGGATGGACTGTGTGAGGAGTGATATGAAAGAAAAGGGAGTCAGTAATAACGTGACAGGGGACAGGACAGTATGGAAGAAGCAAACGTGTTGCGCCAACCCCAAGTAACATGGGATAAGGGCAGGAAGATGATGATGATGATCCGTATCCACTAAGTGGATACGGATCATCATCGAACGATCATCATACGAAATGCATAGGACCAATCAGTGTGACGACGCTTGGGAGAGGCCTATGTCCAGCAGTGGACGAATTTCGGCAGTTTTTTGGGCAAGTAGGTATTTAATGTAGTCCTTGCTACAATGGGCACCATAGCTCAACGAACACAGCTGAAATTAGCAACTTTAAGACTGTTTACTGTTACTAAAGGTATGGCATGGTCATAATTTTATAAGATAATCAGTTTTACCCACCCTCAAATACATTTCAGTTTCCCTCTCCTTAACTTCGCGCGTATATGCGGTGCCACTGGTAGCCAACACCGAATGGCGGTGTTCCTCCTTCCTGTTCAAATCTTCGTTTTCGTCATGCTTACGAATTGTAACTCCTCCTGTAAACGAGCCCCGAAGTTGGACTCTTTCTTGACGATGATTTGCAAAGAAAGCTCGTACTTCATCCATGTTCAAAAAACTTCTTTCTTGAGCAGAAATCAAATTTATCTGAAACGAACTGAAATTTGAAGCGCTACTATATACTTTGTTAATAGATTCAATTCAGAGAAACTTGCAAGAATTTACCGGTGTGTCGCAGTGTTTTTAAGCAAGCAAAATACAATCTCCCGACGCCCAATCTAATTTATAGTCTTACTTTAGTTTCTTTTCTTTGATAATCACAATCGAGCAAGACTCTGCTCCACAGATAACTATATACTAGTCAGAGACAGATAGGACAGTGGTATGGTTAACGATTAGTTCCATAAATATGCGTCTAAGCGCTAGTGTGTTTTATCGCCTGGTGATGCCCAGCGTACTACAAAAGTATGTCGTAAAATATCGATAGCATAGTGATGTGCCACGAAAAATTCTGCGAGGGGGTTCTTTTAATTTATTATCAAGGTTCAGAAATTTACAAATAAAACGACTTTTAGAGTTTACTTTTTATTTATTTTTCCTTTTAACCTATGGGCTTTATATTTCTCAAAGGCAATTTGTTGCGGTGCACACATCTGTTTCACAAGTTTTTCTTGAATACCTCCTTTTAAAATCTTATTTATTATGTTGCACCAATTATGTACATGGGTGCGTATCATAAGGTTAAGTAACCATTTCCGGACATCGTTTTTATGATGTGTACACCCCAAGCAATTTACATCATTTTTTCTCATAATTTAACTTTTTAAAAATGTATTTTTACGTGTTTTTTGTAAGAATATTTATTTAAATAATCATGTATAAGGCCCGAGATATCCCTGTATAGTACTAAAAACCTCTTTGAAGGGTAGGTTAAATTACTGTGTTTTAGAAGGGTGTATTCTCGTTGTTCGATCCATTTATGAATTACATCTCTTTTTCTTTGGGTATAAGTCTCAGAGCACTGTTTACAATTAAATTTCTTTGACAATTTCCTGCACATATACCCTGCTGTATATGCAGAAGAATGCACGCGCAACCTTTCATTTCCTGGATTTAGCGATTGGTCGCTGCTAATGTTTTGGGTCATTGTTATGGGCCCACCACACATTGAATTTTCTTTATCCTCATCAAATGTTGATGCGGAACTCTCATCAACATTGGATGAGCATACGAATTTTAAAAAATCAACTACTGTCTCCCCTTTATCTTCCTCACAGTTTGCGTATATTGAATGTGGACCCATAACATTGGACATTAGCAGCGATTTGAATGCGTTTATGAACGTATTAGCATCAGGATTGACGTTCCTATAGTTAATGGCTCTGATTCTACCAAAAAAATTCTCTAGAGGATCCTGATTTATATTTCTCGGATAAAAATACTGTATTTCATATTTGTCGAACAACAGTTTAGATAACCTTTCAAAACTTTCTATAGTTGTAATCCATCCATCAAGAGAAGGAACTCGAACCTTATAGGTTTTCTTATATTTTCGCGCTTTCTTGCTACTAGTAACAATAAATTCAATATTTTTCAATATTCGTTTGGCTTCCGACCAAAAATTGAAAATTTGATGCGAGTTCGGCTTTACAGGTCCACGCAGTTTACCCTGCACAGTGCTCCCTCAAGATCCATTTACACTGTCAAACAGCTTATCAATAAAGTCCACAGCTTCGCTTGTCGTGGCCATTGTCTCACTAACATTTTCACCGGTGGCCGTAGTTTCTGAAATATTACATAATGATAAGTATAACACAAACTATCAACAACAAAGTGTTTCTACCCTATCATACTATAAAATATTGCAATGAATATTATCCTTAGTATATAAGATTAGATTGTGCCTCAATTATTAGGAATCTTATTTTTTTCACAAAATATAAATAGATAGTGTATTCATTCATTCCTCAATAGATAAACAAAAATGAAATGAGTGAGTGATTAAGAAAATGGTTATTTAAGTAGCATAATTAGATTACATTGACAAAAAACTTACTGAATAATGCAGTGTATTTAAGCAATCCACTGGTGGTTGCACTCAGAGTTTGGGCAGCTACACTAACTTTAACTTTTTCATTTTCTCTGCATAAACATGGTGCTCTGTTAGCTTTTTATGCATTCTTGTATGACCTAGTTGGCAATCAGAGTCATATACTGTTTGAATATCTTTCCATTTAGCTACTTTGCCTTTGAAAATCATGTCTTTGGTTAGAAGGTTATTTCGAAGACCCTTAAGTAAGTGTGGAGGATCATAGACCACACTTAACTTTGTACTTGATATATCAATAGTTCCGTCTGCAAACAAAAAATAAAATAAGTTGGAGTTAATTTGATTGATTAATAAACTGTGGTTTAAGAGCTACACATTTGATGAAATTTAGCAGAAAGACTATAACCTGGACAAAATATGAAAAAATATATATTTATATAAGTAATGATGATAAATTTGTTTTATCCCAGATAATTTTCAACTCCTACTTATACAATGTGCATACAAAGGCTATTTGTTAAGAAAGTTTATCTACTCACCATTATATTCCTTATTCAAAGTTCTTACACGTTCAGTGTCCCTTTTCATTGTATTTATTGCTGTTCTAAATGTAGAGCCCTGGTCACATACGATTGCAATTGGTACCAAATCTGACTCTAGCACTTTTGTGACCACTTCCTTCAATATCCTTACTACAGTAGCTGCTGCAGTTGTTCCCTCACAAAAATAGAAGGCAATTGGCTGTCTCCAGTTTGAGCACACTCCTTTTAACATAAAAACTAGAGCATGGTCGGTAAACCTCAAATCTCTTGCATATCCGAAGTCTTTAAAGCCTCTTATCTCATCTTGGGATTCCACATATGTGAGATGAGGTGTTAATGCAACTTCATCAAATAAAATAGAACATAATTTCTTCTTAGAGTCCCATTTTTTTGCTTTGTGCTTTATTACTTTAAAAATATTATCATTTAGTCCAACATTAAATATTATATCTTCTGCAAGACGGTTTAATGTTCTTTTACTGGGTAAATTAAATAGTTTTTGCAACAACCTATACCCTTTCGGGCTTTCCTTCATGAGGGTCAACGCTAAATGCTTTTCACTGGTAGTGTATCTCATTGCTTTCTTCTTTCTGTTTGCCATTTTTAGCTGCATGAGTAGAAAGTCTTGGGTTTGTTGTGACATTTGATCAAACTTATTATTAAACAGTCGGGTACAATTTAGAGCCTTAGCAGCATCTAATCTTTGCAAATTTGTCTTCGGAGTCTTGTCTTCCTCAACCGCAATAGTTCTCATTTTATTTATAAAGCACCTGCATTTTTCACCGAACCTATTAGCTGCAAAAGAATAATTTCATTATTCAACTAAATGATGCACCAAATAACAGTATTAATATAAACTTTGACAAAATACTATTTATGTTTTACTCAGGTAGCGAATCAAGTGTAAAGAATATTATCATGTCTCTTGGTGTAGAATGTTTTAAACTGTATTTTAAGGACTTTACTTTTCTTTAACTAAGAATACTTAGCTACTTGTATTACTGTGAATTTTGTAAAAAGCTCTTTAAGTTTATAAAATATAATTAAAAATATACCTCCTCTCCTAGGACGAATTGTTTTTTGTGCTGTCTGTTTTATTTGGATTTGCTCCACACTGCGAATCAAATCTGTAAAGAGAAGAAACATAATTTTTAGCTAGAGCAATTCAGGAATAACAGGTAGGTACTCAGGTATCACTAACTTTAAATGAAGGTGGTTATCTATTATATATGTATTATATGCTATATACTTGGAAATGCACAATATTCACATGGTAATATGTAACTCTATGTGGGCTTGTAAACAGATGTGCCAAATGTCATAAGTGTATGGGAACAGTGCAAGTTTCATCAAAATCGGTTCAGCAAATTTTCAAGAAACACACAATGATGATTTTACTGAAAATATAGAAATATATATACCTGTTGATTCTGCTTCGAACATTAATATTGAGTGGTTTGGGTCAATTGCCACGAGTTCTGTCATTTGCAAGCCAGGTAAAGTAGTGTGTCCTAAAAAATCAAATTCAGGTTAGTGTAAAGAAACCAATTTTGTTTCACTAGTGTCTAGTTATCAAATCAAAGTAGGTAATCTTTTGTGAACCTTACTAAGGCATAATGAATTATAAATCAAAGTAAATAAGTATATATATAATTCAAACCTTGGGATTCAAAGGAGTCAATCGGTTTGTTATTTAAACACTTGCTTGTTGATGGTATTTCAATTGATTCAAAGACAGTAGTGGAATCTGCAATAAAACATAAAAATTTTGTAAAATAATGTTTTTCCACACATGATAAAAGAATTGAACAAGAGGCTCTCATCAGAATCAATTCCTACATACTAGTACACATATTATTGCAAAATATTAGCAGATGTCAACTTTAAAGTTTTGAACTGACTGTTCTACACGATTTGATAAATATTAAAATCAATAACTGAAATAAAATAATAATATTCAATATGCCTAGCCATTTCTCAACTATGTTGGGGTCGGCTTCCAGTCTAACCGGATGCAGCTGACTACCAGTTTTACATATAGCAACTGCCTATCTGACCCCCAGAACCCAGTAACTGGGTAACATGGTACTACTTGACAAGACAGGTATCAGATTTTCTGGTTTCTGAGTACCATAACAATTGTAAAATATATTCAAATGACAGCAGAGATCAACAGCTTAACATGATTTCGAGGCATTGAGCCATCTCGCTATGTAAAGATTGTCACCCATCTTCGGATCGACCTCTGCATGCATTGCTTAACATTAAAAATCTACCCGTGCGGCTATTATTATTTACCTACAAGCATATAAAATAATAACAACAAATAAAATACTTAAAAGTTGTTAAAATTAGTACCTGTATTGAGAATTGAAGATTCAGGTGGATTTGTGGCTGGTCTTGAATACAAATGATCAACTGGATGCTCTAAAATCAGAAAAGGGGTATGAGAATAGAACCAATACATAAGTACACCAAACAAAAAGTTTCGCCAAAGTATGACTAAGACCGGAAAATAAGTAAATAAGCGTGCTACATCGTCGACTACATGTGTTGCCAACTGCTAGCGTTACGCAGTTGCTAGTCAATTTTTAAAATGTTGCTAGATTGCCATTTTTTTTTACCCCAGAAAGTTGCTAGAAGTAGTTAAATGTTACATACAGTAGGTAAGTAGGTTACAATGAAATTTCAATTTCTGACAATAATTTTTATTTTCATTAATTCCAACAAGAGAGTTAAAAATGTCTTGTGTACATAATTAAATAAATAAATAAATGAAAATAAATCAATTAAAGAGGAAGATTACGGTTTCTTTGCTTATTTTTAACTAAATTCATTTGAGAGAATAACCTCTACCTCTGCATTAGAATTTGGCAGTGAAACGCAAGTTCAAGCAAGAGTACTTATATCTTGTCACCGGAAGAATTTCAAAATTTTTGTACTTCAACCCAAAATTGAACTATATTTTGAGAATGCCACTAAAATGTGCCACTGTTGCATTATTTTGTCTATTATTTCTCACATCTTATGATGAAATGAAAAGTTGCTAAAAAAAGGAGCTAAAAATTTTTGCTACAAATTTCATTAAGTTGTAGCTAAACTCCAAATAATAGCTAGATGTAGCTATAAAGTTGCTAAGTTGGCATCACTGTACACATCTTCGCTTACCATCAGGTGAGATAGTGGTCAAGCGCGAACCTATCACTAATCAAAAAAAAAATGATTACCTCGGGCAACAACTAGATCTTCAGCGATTTCCTCTATGTCTGCCTGTTTACAGTAGTTATGATCTGAAGATGAATAATCACCTGAAAATAAACAAAATAAATTAAATGCTTGTATAACAAACTAATAATAATGTACAAGCATGTTTAAAGGAGATGTAAATGAGAAATGTTTCCGGAATGCTGGAAAAGTTGCCATGTTGCCAATGCAGATTCTTTGGCCATAGAAAAGTCCAGTGGTCACGCGAAGAGTCCACATAATGCTTCCTGCTATACCAAGACTCCATGGGCACTCGGACCCCATGGGCCTAAACCAACTGCAAATGGCTCAAATATATACAACTCCCAAAGCCGCAGCAGCAGCCTTCCTAGATACAATTATTAACCAGGTAGATTTACCTACAATAATAATAATTGAGCTTCGAGAAGTATTTTAATAAGATTATTTGAATGAAAAATTAAACCAGCTCAGCATAGATTTACAAGTAATTTAATATTTATTTATTTATTTATTATAATAGGGAAAACAAACAGTAGTATACTAAAAATATACAAATTGTCTAAAGCAATAATATATAATAGTATGCAAAGCTAATGCACTTACCGGCTATAGGCAATCCACGCTCGATTTCTTCAGTAGAAAATAGACATGGATAACCACATTTGAGGCGATTACCCTTGTAATCCAGTTGGTATTTGTCGAAATGTTTTTGGCACACACGTTTATTCAATAACTGATCCTTTGATAGACCAAGAAGTACGGAATTCACAGGCACCAAAAACGACAGCCACAAAGCCCTAAGTTTATCGTCCTTTGGTAAATTATAAAGGCGATGAGTTACGTTGGTTGAAGTACAACCCACAACACAGCACTAGATAGGAGCCATGGCCGCGGACCAAAGCACCAAAGCACTGGAGTTCGTATCGAACAAGGAACTTGGAATTATTTATCTCAACTCAAGCAATAAAGCGAGGAGAAATTATAGTTTCGAAACGAATGGCGGGCGGTAGGTAGGTAGGTACTCAACTCAACTATCAAAATGGCTGCCACAGATAACTATATACGATGGCTGCCATTAACATGAAGTCAGCAACATACCACAGTACCATGAAGTTACCGCTATAAAGCCAATAGCGTTCTGCCACAGTAGCGCCAACCAAAATTTTTGGAACTAAGCTGTCGCAGGCCTGCTCTGCTCAGACAACAAAACCACAGAGCGAACAAACCAATTGACAAGACAATTTGACATTAATGATGACAATTTTAGAGATGTACAACTCAAGTTAACTCGAGTTGCGCCTAACTCGAGTTGCCTTGAGTGGTCCGATCCGATCTCGAGTTGAAAATTTCAACTTGAAATCAGTAAAATCTAAAATAAAATATACCATAGAACAACTACTTTACTTTACTTTTGTTTAGTGTTTAAGTATGTACAAAAAAATATATATTGTAGTTCCATAGAACAACCAAATACACAAATGTCAAACATTTCAACTATTATTTCGTAGATATGTTTTACAGCAATATCAATATATTTAAAGTTTGAACTAAAAAAAAAGTTAAAACCAATAACCAACATTAAAAAGCATCTCGAAAGGCTCCTGCCTTTCGAGATGCTTTTTAATGTTGGTTAATAGTTGGTTTTTAATGTTGGAGTTCGGAACTATTATAATATATTATAATTTTACGACCCTTTACCGCATATCGTCACAAATTTGGAACATTCAGCTTTTGGTATAATATATTTATTCCTGCGACATCTATGATCATTTCTTGGAACTAATTCGTATGTAGGGAGTGTAACTCACCTAATATGCGCCAGTGGCGCCTCTACAGAGGTGCCTAGGAACTAAAATCGACTATTTCGTCAGTTGGTTTCCAAAATTTGACAGATTGTCAATTCGCTGGTTTTCAATACGATTTTTTATTGGTTTTTTGTTAATATCTGAAGAAAATTAGTGATTCACCTGATACAACAATGGACCCACAGGCTTTTTACGGCAAAAGAAGTAAGTTCAAACCATAATATGTAGTGAATATTATCATTTTTTAAATGTTCCGAATTTGGAACACCATGCAGTTGTTATGTTTTTTGAAGTACCAAATATGGAACTTTATGCACTCCAGTCAATAGTTTGAAAGTTCCAAATCCGGTACATTATGCAGTGTTAGACCACAATACTTTATCACTAAATATGGAACAATATGCGCTCCAATCAATCATTTACAATTTCCGAATCGGGAACATTATGCAGTGTAAGATCTTTTATACTTTCTTTTAAAATCCGCAGTAAAAAATGGTACCACCGGCTGTTCTTCCATTTCATTGATCTCTGTTGCGTGAATAGCTGGTTACTATGGCGAAGAGTCATGAAACAGAAAGGTGAAGATATTTACATTCCATTGCTTGACTTCAAGTTAGCCATAGCAGACGTATTGATGCACAAAGATTCAAAAGTATATACTCCGACTACACGCAAACGAGGACGACCACTGAATCAAGATGTTGAGGCAATTAAAAAGGGGCGATCAAGGCGACGCATAGAACTACCTCCAATGGAAGTAGCTGGAGATGGGTTCAACCACTGGCCTGATTGGAAAACCGATCGCCAACGGTGTAAACTGGAAGGATGCAAACAGAAATCCCAAGTGATGTGCGAAAAGTGTGGTTGTTATCTTTGTTTCAACAAAGATCGCAACTGTTTTAAAAACTTTCACACATAATTTCTTTAATTAAATAGCATAGTTTCACGTTGTTTCTTTTAATTCCTGTTTTTCAATGTTATACATAATTCGATCACACCGCATGTTGTACCAAATTTGGAACGTCTGAGTTTTAGAACTAGAACGCATGGCGTTCCATATTTGGAACAATTACTTTTACCTATGTATCTTTTTTACATGGTCTTCTATATTTTTTTTTATTTTTTTTTGGGGACCTATAAATGCCCTATACCGACATATATTTTTTCCAAAGGATTTAAAAATCCATGCGGTAAAGGGTTAAAAGGTTGTATTTTTAAAATTTGTCGGCTTATAACCGTTTGACGTGTGTTTGTTTACAAAAAGTATTCCCCCAGCGAATAGGGTAAGGATAAGTTTACTGAAGTTAATTTTTATTTTTCGTTGTCCTTATTGTCCCACTCCTGGACAAAGGCCTTCCTCATTCTTTCCATTTTCCTCGTTGTTGAGCCTCATCTCGCCAATCCTCAAGGCAGTTATCCAATTTATCTGTCAAATAAATATGTAAAAAAGTGTTTTTTTTTTAAATAAATAATTTATTCTAACTTAGCTTCGTTCTGCTAACTCGAGTTTAACTCCAGTTCAGCTCGAGTTATGTGAATTTCAGCTCGGGTTAGCTCGAATCGTGTTTATTCCGAGTTGGCACATCACTAGACAATTTCACTAGACTTGGGCGGTATGAAAAAAGAAATCGTGTTGCGCCGACACCAAGTACTCAGAGAGTTTGTATTGTAATATACAAACTCTAAAGTTCCAAACAAGGGCAGACGGATGATGATGATGTTTTCGCTAGTTTCACTAGGCTTGGAAAAATCGAAATCAAGATTTTTTCCTAAGAGCATTTAACCTAAAGCTCTAAGATTTTTTTTCATAAAATTATAAAATATGGTAAGGGTGAACCCCCACAAGCGATTTAGATGCCCAGCAACATTTTTGTCTCTGTCACTGTTTCTTCGCCGAGATACGGTGATTCGTGTAGGTACTTACCTCAAAAACATGGATATTTATGGTAGGTACGGGTAGGTAATGGTATAAAATAGAAAGCCCGGTACTTGCCCGTGTTCCCCAATCCATTTCCCCTTGGGGTACCACGAGCAAATATTTTTGCCCGTGGAACCCCCTGAATAACAGTCTTCATATCAAATATATATTTTATTGCCCGTGGTACCCCATCTCAAACATTTAAATTTCTTATGTAATAAAAAACATTTAAAAACCGGCCAAGTGCGAGTCGGACTCGCGCACAAAGGGTCCGTACCATTATCACAAAAAACGGCAAAAAAACACTGTTTTTGTATGGGAGCCCTAGTTAAATATTTATTTTATTCTGTTTTTAGTATTTGTTCTTATAGCGGCAACAGAAATACACCATCTGTGAAAATTTCAACTGTCTAGCTATAACGGTTCATGAGATACAGCCTGGTGAAAGACGGACAGACAGACAGACGGATCACGGCATCTTAGTAATGTTTTTACCCTTTGGGTACGGAACCCTAAAAAACGAACTGTTGCTTGACAAATAAAGAAATACAAATAAATAATTGTTTACCCACTTCATATGAGATTTTTCAATAATAACAATGTTGACGCTAGAAGAATATAAATAATGTAAGATAGAGTTTGAAGAAGAAAATGGAATGTGCATCTGGATCGCGAGCCCATATTTTTATTCTTGCGAAACGAATTAAGAATTAAATTGAAAACAGTAAAAATGCCATGAATTTCTTAAACGTGAATTCAAACAGTTATGATTAAATTACTTGGGCCCTCAATCCAGACGCTCGCATAAAGTGGCATAGCCTAAATCTCAGAAAGTAGGTACTATCTCTGGATTAACCATTTTTTTTTTAAATTTAGTTAAGATTTTCTCTAATATTTTAAGAAATTCCCAAATCTGTAGAATATCACATTACATATTTTTGTTATTTTTTTTTTACAAATGAACGTCTTGCTAATGTACGATAATTGACTAATCACATTTTAAAATAGAGAATAACGTAAATAATAGTAAGTAATTCTTTTTCTCTGAACAATAGCATGTTACCTTAGCGGGGGTACCACGGATCAAATAATTTGCCCATGGTACCCCTTTGTTCCCCTTGGGGGTTCCACGGGCAAAAAAATTTGTTTGTGGTACCCCGAGGGGGACTAGACTGGGGGACCACGGGAAAGTACCGAGAAAGCCGACAAGGAGTATCTAGCTGATTTGCCTCATGCTGGTTGACCCCCAACCGCTACAAATGATGAAAACATCAATCTAATCAAAAAGCTGCAATCTACCAACTTGAAAATCGTAGTATGAGTCTTAGAAAGTTATCTCTAGAGGTGAACGTATCTTTTAAGTCCGTTCATAATATTCTGACTGGCATTTTGGGCATGAAACACGTCCAAAAAGAGCATCGAAAGTAGGCATGCATTTCGAAATTTCATAGTTTCGAAATTTCGGACCATATTTGCATGTACTTATATTAATTTCGAAATTGACACGCCTAGATTCGAAATTAGGAAACTGGATTTAATTTGAATATTATGTTACTTTTTATACAATTATGAAATTTATTAATGAAACCAAAAGAGGATCATCTTAAATGAGTCTGAATACGAATCTAAAGCCAATTAGACCGTTGCGTAGGGCCACCTTGTGACCATGTGTGCTAACATTACAATCAAACCATGGTGATAAATAAATCAAGAAGAGTGAAAGAAGCTCGGCAATTAAAAAAAAACCCTTATTATTTCTTATTTATGATAATGGTGACCAGTGAGGGAAATACTTTGACAAGGTCCACAATCGCTTGCTGGGAATGCCCATATTTTTTTTGCTTTTGTTGGGAATCCTTCGCCTGAGCTTTTGGGGAAAAAACCAGGCAGTGTGGTATTTTTACCTCATTAAAACTAAACCGGTGATTACCATAAGCACTTCTTAAAATAAAACATCCTTGGGGAGACTAAAGAAGTCTCCCTTGAGCCTCGTTGTGCACGGCAGCACGTGATCACTGTGCCACTGTCTTTCCTGAGGTCACTCGGTGGACGGAAAGAGACCCCACTCTGAGCGCCCGAAACCCCGGAGTTCCACCTGCCATAAATGATACAGGCATACCTGCCATAAAGGCTACATCGAGGTGGTTGCCTCCATGATGCCTTCTTCTCCGAGTGGGATTGGCCTTCCCACGATTCCACTCGGTAGCTATTTCACTCTAGTTTCCTGTCTCTACAATGACGGCAATTTACCGTGGCTTCTTATCCAATCCTATTCAGGTACTCACCGAAGCAACCGTGCCCGATCAGTACCTGAATGTGCTTGTAGGAGATGCACTCCGCTCTTTTCAGCCAGCCACTTGCTATTCAAATAACCATTTTCCGCAGGCTGTTCATTTTAGTCTTGCAGCGTCGGACTCCTGACAGTCTATTTCTGCTGCCGAGATTGGGCAGCAGTCTATGCAAAGCACCCACTGGCCTACCAATGCGGGGGAAAAGGCGCTCAAAATGCTCTTCGAAGCCACCGTACATGATTAAACCAAGATAGTGGACTTGCGCATCTCCTATTGTCACTAACGGGCTGGGTGGCTCTCTGCTCTTCGGCATCGCCTCATTTTTATGAGGCGCTATCTGTAACTATATTTAACCCCAGCTCGCGAATCAACGCTGACCGAACATCTCTTGCCACTCCAAGCTCGGAAAGCTGGATGGTATCGTCGAAGGTGTCCCCAGCAGTAGAGTATTTGTAGTAGAAGTCTTGAGAAAAAGAAAATTCACTTTGTTTGAATATAAATTGCACATCTCCAGACTACAAATTTTGTATTTTGAGTTTAGTTTAAATATTATTCAGATTTTCCACTATATTTGGCTTCTTAATTTCGAAATTTCGAAACTGCGGAGTCCAATTTCGTAAGCTAATTTCGAAATTAAAAATGTACGAAACTGCATGCCCTAAACGAAAGCAGGTGACTGCATGAAGACATAATTTTCCGACCTTCTACGCGACGAGACATGGATTTACGAGTAGGTACCGAGATATGCAAACAAGCCAACACCAACATTATTCAGAATGGCGCCTTGAAAACGAGTGAAAACCCAAAAAACCGCTTTTCTCTGAAAGAGTTGAAGACCTCAATCATCATATCAGCCGAAAGACGTTCACTGCTGGGCATAGGCTTCGGTCCCGTGCGTCCTGCATCCCGCGGATCCTCGAAACCTTCACCAGGTCATCGGACCACCTGGTGGGAGGCCTTCCAACGCAACGTCTTCCGGTTCGCGGTCGCCACTCCAGAACGTTTCTGCTCCGTCGGCCATTCATTCTGCGAGCAATGTGCCCTGCCCACTGCCACTTAAGTTTGGCAATCCCTTGGGCTATGTCGGTAACACTGGTTCTCTTGCGGATTTCTACATTTCTGATTCGATCACATAAGGAAACTCCGAGCATAGCCCTCTCCATGCATTGCCCTTTGGGTGACTGTAAGCTTTCTGATGAGGCCCATTGTAAGCGACCATGTCTCAGAGCCATATGTCATCACTGGCAACACACACTGGTCATAGAATTTCGTCTTGAGACACCTGTGGTAAGTTGGACGAGAAGATACCGCGCAACTACCCGAACGCTACCCTGCCGAGTCTGATTCGACGGTTGACCTCATTCTCGACGTTGGCCCTACCCAACTGGATCGTTTGTCCCAGGTAGACATAGACGCCCACAACTTCGAGTGTAGAGTCTCCGACCCAGATAGGAGTGGGTGTAAAATGGGCATTCAACATCACCTTGGTTTTGTCCATGTTTATCCTAAGACCCACTCTTTCGGAAGCTCTACTGAGGTCATCGAGCATTGTACTGAGGTGCTCCATGGTCTTAGCCATGACCACTATATCGTCGGAAAACCGAAGGTGACTGATCTACTCGCCATTGACGTTGATGCCTAGCCCTCTCCACTCCATAACCTTGAAGACATCCTCCAGTGCAGCGGTGAACAGTTTCGGAGATATGACATCTCCCTGTCTAACACCTCGATGCAGAAGGACGGGTTCCGAAGTCTGATCCTGAAGTCCAACTGGACAAGGTGGCGTTTTTGTACAAACACTTCGATGTACCGGTAGTCAATTTTCACCGTTGGAGAGACTGCACTACAACGCAAGTCTCGATCGAATCGAAGGCTTTCTAGTAGTCCACAAACGCTAAACAGAGAGTTTGTACTCTTCGGTCTTATGTATAACCTGCCGCAGCGTATGTATGTGGTCTACGGTGCTGAAGCCTTTACGGAATCCGGCTTGTTCGGGAGGCTGCAATCGTCAATCGCGATATGATTCGTGATGACTCTTGAAAACAGCTAGTAGACATGGCTAAGAAGTGAGATGGGCCTATAGTTCTTCAGTAGGGCATTGTCACCCTTCCTGAAGAAGAGTACCACCACATCCCTGCACCATGCCTGTGGCTTTTTCCTCTCAAGTATGACGGAATCAAATAGCTTCTGAAGGGCCTTAAGTAGGTACCTACTGGTTTTCCACCCGCCTTCAGGAGTTCGGCCGGTATTGCGTAATCACCCGGTGCCTTGTTGTTCTTAAGCTGTTTCAGAGCCATCCTAATCTCGTTAAGGCTTACGTCTGGAACGTCTTCAGTATAGGGGTCAAGCTAGATCAACAGTGGCGGCCACCAGAAAAGCGCCGAGGTAATGAAGCTCGACGAAGTTCCGGAGAATGAATTTAGGTAGGTACTGCCGCCACAACAACTCTCTTGCTATTTTGTTAAATACTTAATATGTACTAGCCCATATATTTAGTCATCTTCTTTAAGGTCCTGGAGCATTCGCCTGTAATGTAACGTTACATTACCAAGGAGGTTTCACTCCGTAGTTTAGATACGATTGGCCGGCGCACCTCCCGGGACGGATTATCGCATTAGGTTGCCACTTACCGCTCGGCTCGCACGTTAGCCACGTTATTACTTCTATGTCGTAAGCGAAAGTGATAAGTCGACAACCCTTACGAGCAGAGTCAAACCGCGCCAGACAGCGACGGAGATACGCGTTAGAAGAGAGAGGCAACGTTTAGGTAAATATCACGTTAGGCACTGAGCGCTTATGCGAGCTGAATTGCACTTTGTTGTTGCTTACTAGCAGGAGTCTCTATTTCAATGAATTGTTGCGCGAAGTGACTCTTCTGTACTTGTACTATTATTTATTCTGTGACAATACAGGCGAATGTTCCAGGTGAGGGAGCATTTTTAAGGTTGTGACACGATAACGAGACCTTTTAGGAAACTTACTGAATTGTTTGGGGTGCGGTGCACATGCGGGTATCTCTGGGCCTCCAACGCGTCGTTACTATAAGCTGGGCGCAGAAAGTTTGCCGATGACGTCATGACGTCACTCTGGCATTCGCCGAACAAACGAGGCGACCGTGGGACGCCGCGCAGGTAGGCGGGAGGGGTAGTCATCGGCAAATTTTCTGCGCCGACTTATATGTTTAGCAGTTGTCCCGCGGACTCCCAACGCGACGATACTATGTTTAGCAGTTACAATGCGATCCGTACGACGAGCAGTGCGGAACTGTGGACGCTAGCCTTTAGTCGGTAGGAAATGGTTGTACAGATAAAAAAAACATTACCTACTCATTATATATAATTTATTTCATACCGTATTTGGCATAACAAAAATATTCAGATCATTTATAGACGATATTTAACAACTGATAACTTCGTAATTATTACACAATTACTAATAATACTCATATTATGCATCTTGATTTATACATACATTGAACATGAATACAGACATACATCATAATAAATAATAATATCTTTACATATCTCTATATATTTTAAAATGTTTTATTTTATTTTTTATTGAATAATATTTAAAAATGTAAAAAATATGTAAAGATAATTAATGAATGAAATAATAATATTATTATTAGACACGAAACATTTAACCAAGTTAAATACAATAGCGATGAACGAAGTGCACTATTCGACTAGAAGTAAGCTACAAAATATTACTTTTTATTGGTTAGATCAATAGTAAAAAAGTGTGTGTATTCAATTATTTCCATCACAGAGTACGGATTGCTGCAGCAGCAGCGTTTAGGCACGACAGTTTCAATAACATTTGTTGGCACGACATCCGTCATCTCTACCATTTAAAACCAATAGTTAGTATACATCATTTGTGTTATATACGATGACATGCTTCGCTTGATTGTATTACTCGGTCTAAATAAATGTGCAACTGACGCTATCACTCACGTCACTGACTCGCTATTGGCGCACGAGGCGAACGCGGGGTAAGGCGAGTAGGCGAGAGTGGGGTAACATTCTGGCGAAGTGCATAGTTTTTTTGACCGTGTTGTACAAACAGAGTTGCCAGTACCACCTTTAACAGGCGACCGCCGCGGCCGATGCGTCTCCATGCTCTGTGATTTTCATGTTATTATGGCCTATAGGTCCCGTCACGTAAAAAGAACGCTGAGTGACAGTGGATGGGATGTGTCTGCGCACGGGTACAGTCGCGTTCTCAGGTACTAGGCTATTGTTTTATTATATGAGAGTATTTTTTTTATTGTAGAGCCATAATAGCTACTTTACTAGCTACTTAGTACTTTGGAAGAGGCTGGATTTAAAAATAGATAATGTTTACTTGAGAATTATTTTTTATTTCGATCTTATCATTATAAATATATAAAAATCTTATCAATATAAATTATCAAGTGCTCCTTTTTCAGCTTCTTTCTTCATGAAACAATAAATACTATAAATCATTTTTCTATCCTTCATTTTTAAAACCACCATCGTCATACCAAAGTTGTGTTTGGTACTGTATTTTGGGAGCGAACGAAGCGTGATCTCAGCGCGGGAAGCATGGGTCAACCGACGAAACAATAGCGTGCGCGCACAGAAATACTGGCGGAGCATTTCCCCGTCGCGCCCCCTTCATACCACCAATTAGATCGATAAATCGCTCAGTGAGCTAGCAACGCCAGCGATCCTTTTGAGTGACGGGAGCTGTGCCTCCATAGTCCTATAGAGGATTTTGGCACAACCACAATTATTACATTATAATATACATAGGTACTTACTTTTAACAAAAAAAGTAAGTTGTCATTTAAATGGAAAAATAAATTAAATATTACAATTTTTATTTACAATTCCGGCCATTCACGATTTGGAATAAGACATTTTCATGGATAGTGTGAATGACACTTTACAATGATATCAATCCCATTTATTTTAATTTATGTACAGGTATTGTCATGTTACATTTTGCGCTAAATGATAAGCATGACACTATTATGACTACTTATTATTAAAAAGCGGATATTATACTGATATTTATTACTACTCAAGTTAAATTAACTGTGTTCCTGGTGCTGTGCTGTGCCTGTACTCTCGCTATTGGCACAGTATAAATATGGACCAGTACGGAAACTACCTACCACTCGAAACGGCACACGCACACAAACATGCGCATCGGCCGAGACCCCTAATCAGCACGCACTACTGACAGCACCGCGCCAAACGTAATGGTCTATATTTATACTGTGCTATTTATTTATTGGTGCACGAGGCGAACGCGGGGCGCCGCGCGGTTAGCCAGGAGTAATGTAACATTCCGGCGAGGTGCACAGTTATTTTAACCGTGTTGTATTTTTGTAGTTCCAGGAAGGATATTTTTTTAATGTAAATTTTTGTGGAGTACTGGTTGTTAACATTTTAATTACTCTTTACAGTAGAGTCACTAATCCAGCACTTCAGTAATTTTAAGCACATACTCTCAATTTATCGACCGTTTGTAAACGGTCGAGATTTATTATAAACTGACGCTGGTTGCAATTTTCCGGTGGCATATTTATCTCATGCAGTGGGATAATAGACTGGTATTATCATTTATTATTGTAAGATTAGAAGCTAACCGGAATGATAATGATAATTTTTTTTGTTCGTCTTTGGTTCAGTTTATGATTTTGTCATTGTCTGACTAGTGAATTGGTCTTTATGACGTTAGCACAGTATACCTAAAGATATGTCGCATTACGTTTTAAATTCATTATCACTTCCGAATTTCAATTTCTTGTTTTACCAATGTGAAGCTAGAACACTTTGTATTTACGCGAATAAGCATCAATTAGTAACTACTACACGGTCAAAATAAATGTGCACTTGGAGCTGTCAATGTCACCCTGACGTTCGACTCTCCTATTGACGCATGAGGCGAACGTACGAAATGCAAAGTTATTTTTACCGTGTAATATATTCCACTCCCACAAGTAGTTTTAAACTTATAATATGTTTATTAACAACTCCACCAATAAAACTAATGTACAGTCGTCAAGGTATGCGGTTGACCGCTTTTTTTATCATGGGAATAAGGGTTAAACTGCTCAAGTCCCAACTTTGCCGACTGTACCTTTCACCTAAGAGACGTGGAAGATCGACCTTCACCCATCAGATATCTCGCACCTATCAAATAGCTCCAATTCTAAAACTTTATAGCTTGGCAATAATACTTCATGTACGATTTTTTGCAGGCAAGCCTGTACGATTGGTTTTGTAATTAAAATATCTTACTTATGATATCAATTTACTCAGCTGAATCCGGTAAGACTGGAAGCCGACCCCAACAATAATTGGGAAAAAGGCTAGGCAGATGATGATGATGATATCAATTTCGATTGGTTAACAGATCGATGTAGTTACCTATATTGATTTACCTGTTCACATCTGCTTGCCAGGTAACCATGAACAGAAATAAGTAGGCAAGCATACCTAGGTATATTCTGTGTGTTAAAACTATCAGTTGAGATGAAATTCATTCGGTTATCAAAAGAGTGAAGGTGATTAAAAATTGCTATGGAAATTTTTCGATAGTCAAGTTATCATAAGCATGTTTGTTAATAAATTGTATTTGATAAAAAATATGTCTCATCCAGATATGTGATGGGTGAAGGTCGATCTTCCACGTCTCCTCTACTATAAGTAAGTCCATTGGTTAGTCCCCTGACAAACAAATAAAAAAATGCATTCAATCAGGACTGGTTGCTACATTAAAAATAATAAACAACCTAATTCCGATTTGCCCGTTATTAAGGTTACAGGACAGCCATTAAAATGGCACAAGATTTAGAAAAACTTCGGCTATGTAGAGCGTCGTCTCTTTCAGCCATACCAGTGTTGCCATTATTAACACCTGCATACTGTAGTAAAATTGTTATAGAATGATAAACTACCTACAATTATAGCAGTAATGAATACCTTACTCACTTAACGCTAATATGTTTGTGCTTTTTTTGTGTTTAAAGGTGTCTACACACAAAAGCCCGGCTTTAGTGTGTGTGGCCTCATTAGTTTCAAAATGAGGCTCTCCTTCCGAGTGACAGGCATTCGGCTTTTGATTTTGCCATTAATATAACTTTATACTTTCTTTTTGAAACCAAATTCAGACCAGTCAACTGATAACAACAACCCTACCTATATTTTTATTTATAACGTATTTCGGTTCAGGTTCAACTTTAAAACATTACAACCAATTGTCAACTGTGAACTTGTGCTTTATTTACCCCGAACCCAAATCTACGTTACATTGGCCGTATGCCGCCGCCGCCGCGCCGCCGGCTTTGGTGTGTAGACACCTTAACGCATTGATGTAGCGGCAACATGTCAACGCATTCATGATGCCACTGAGAAAAAGGGATAGTACTCTTCGTCCTGTATAGTTACGTCTTTCTCTCACAGTGGAAACTTGATAGTTTTGATACGTCAGAATAAAGCCTCTGGAGGGCGCTGAACGAAATTTTGTTACAGGTTTTCGAAAATAATTAAGACCGTAATTACATTATACCCTTGGATTGACAATCTAATTGATTTTTAAATGTTTGTAAAATGAGCCCCGAGCTGCTGTCCTGTTGATGGTAATAGGCACTTCCCCTATTACCTTTTTTTTTTTGTTTGGGAAGTCATCCAATGACTTTTCCCGCTCTCTTTAATATTATGTGGTTGCACTATCGGTTCTAATTTTGGCATGATGCTATTTGTTATGTGACGGGTGGGTGTCTTAACCTCATCCCTGTCCAATGAATCATATTTGATTCACGTTATTGTTTAACTATTGTGTTTGCTATGTGGACAGTGAACTTGTTAAGGGACTGTCTTTGACGTCTAAAAAGTTCTGGCCATCTACCTAATGGGGATGTGAACGCAAAGCTGAGCGCAGATGTCGCTGGCAGCGCAATGGCCGCTGTCAAATTATTTTTGCTTTGTTTACATCACGTTTTTTTGTTATTTTTTGTGTTTAAGGTTACACTAGTCAAAAATTCTTCCATACAAACGTAGTTTGGGGATTATTCCACTGTGACGATGTACGTTCAAAATAAAAAGTGATATCAATTTGTCTCATCATTATCTAGTCCTGTATGGAAGCGAAAATGTAAAAATAGAAAATATTTGAAAGTTATGATCGTCGAAAGTTCCACATTTCGACACTAATTTTAACGCATTTTTGGGCGCAAATAAATACCATAAGAAGACGGAAAATTGCAAAACGGCCTCCATACAGGCATAGATTAGTAGTTCAACAATGCAAATAATTTTATTTTGAACAGATAGATTACCTAGTTTTTTCATGATATCTAGACAGCCAAAGGTCTGTTATTAAAATTTCGCGCGCTCGGTTTCGTCCTAAATCATTATCCATTTCGCTAAAAAATTTCAAAAATATGTATTCGTACGCGAACTAGCTTCCTACTGCTCATCACAGCATCTACCTCTTCCGCACGTGTTGTCGGTTGATATAAAATGCATTTTAACCCCGCGCACAAAATAGTTCGTGCCGTTGACTAGTGTAACCTTAAACCGGTCTACGATCGTTATTGATAATATGTATTGTCCCTGGAAGTTTAAGGAATTGAAAGACGAAGTAAAGAAATGAGGAGCAAGGATAACCGGAAAGAAAACGGATCATAATGAGAGGCAGACTTTTATATAATCGAAATATTTTTCATCGGAAATATGTTCTAGATTTTTTACTTGACTCATGGTAGGAAAATTTACAAAAGATGAGAGAACATTACTTTAATGTGTTGGTATTCTTTACGTTTTAGGTTGGAAGTTTTATTTTATTTTCGGCAATCAAAGCCTTCAAGCTTCTGAAGGCCAAGCAAATGACATTCCTGCTGGAGAACTTTATCAATACGTTAATGGCTCCAATATTTCGTCGAAGATTACCAAGCAACATAATCAGAGTTACTTTGATAGGTACATAACATAACCTATAAATATGTATAGCTTTTGCCCAGTATTTTTAGTGTTGTATCTTTGGGCAACAAATGAACACCGGGTTTGGTACATCCTGAGCACACAGAGGCATATTTCGAGAAAATTAAAATTTACTGAATGATAGTTTATAAAATGTATAGATTTGACACAGGAGAGGAGTGAGGGAGAGCAGTGGTGGCCCAATGGTATCGGCCGCGACTTACAAGTTGTAGGTCGTGGGTTCGAGCCCGGGCAGGCGCTTTACTTTGTGAAAATTATTTCATCACCACTGTTCTCAAAACGGTGAAGGAAAACATCGTGAGGAAACCGGCATGACCTAGAACCAAAAATTCAAAGACATGTGACATCCACCAAACCGCATTGGGCCCGCGTGGTGGATTACGGTCCATTCCCTCTCACAGAGAGGAGGCCTGTGTCCCAGCAGTGGGAACATTAATAGGCTGATGATGTGATGTGATGTGATAGATTTGACAGCTTTCAATAGCCATAGCGACGATGCGCCAGCTATCGTGAAAAAATGGCAGTTCACATCCCCATTTGGAGAAAAAGACATTTGTTTTTTTTATTCCTCACTTTACGTAAAGCAGGAGTTGTCTATAACTATGGACCATATATACAGTAAGAGTTACAGCCTATTTAAAATCGCCGATTGCAACATTACTCAATCAACTTACTAGTACTACACAGTTAAAGAAAGATTAACGATAGTGAAAAGGGAACATTTAACATGTGGAAGCAAACATTTACCTTTATATTACAGTTTTACATACGTAAAAGCCAGAGAGTTGCCACACTTTTTGAAATCACTCTGTATCTCTCAGTACAATTGCCTTATCCATGTAAATTACGTTTAGGATCGATACCCCGGCGAGATACAGGGCATCTATCCCGCAAAAACTTTGATCGCATTTTGCCTTCCCATGTAATAGCACAGAGACTTGAGACACAGTCATCTTAGTATTAGTTGGAGATTTTTTTTAATATACATGCAATTCATTCGCGAAACTAGAGTAGGTAATTACCATCGGTGCAACTATACCCCTGGGGCAACTATTCTGGTTTTACCCTATACAATGTTGAATCAATGTTTAATTTAACTATAGCCTGTACTTAAATATTTTCTTTGAAAAGTTTAAATTATGGACTTTCATTCTTTACAGGCAAATTAAATAAGTGCTAGATGCACAATACACTGTTTCTTTAACTCAAATTATGTTATTTTTTTTCTTACAACGACAATAAACACGATCAGCAACAGTCAGCAATACCACACAATTTTCTGATATCATTATACAATAATATAATTTTCACTTATTTATCTAACAACTAAATCATCACAAATTAATAATTTTGATCGTAAATGGCGGTCCGAACATTGGCTCCTACACACAATTTTGTTCTTTATATCTAGGCAAATTTAAAGACCAAAAGCGTGTGAGGAATGTAGATTTTTATATAGTTTAATAACAATTTGATATAGGCCCAGTTTCTAGAACGAAAATTGTCACAAAATGAATATGTCAAACGCACGTTAAATGCTGTGATTATAAATTGACAACAGCCGATCCCTAGACCTGTTTTTAAATTGTGATTCGTCAACAATTTCCTTTCAGAAACTGGGTGATAGTATCGCGATAGACACAGTTACACTAAAGAACAATGAACTTGTAAATGAACGGACATATACCTGTAAAGTCTTAATACTTAGTTCTCCTTGGAGGGCTGGATAGACCAGCCTAGGATGCGTCGGTCGAAGCCACAGCTGAAGAAGTTTATGCTGGACGATATGTCGTCAGCCCAGGCTACTGATGTAACCATGCGACGGTGGCCCTGGTCATAAAATAAGGGTATTAAATAAAAGTAAGTCTATTTTTAGCTAAGAGCCAAATTGCTTAAATTTTTAAATGCATCTGGCTTAGATATATTCATCACTATAGTTCCTATGCCATTGAGGGCTACCGTTTTTGTGCCAACCAGTTGGCGCCACTGGCGAGTAAGGTCCTTCAGAGGAAATGCGGTCGCACACATACGACTGAATATCCTAAGTAAAAAGTCATCATTTGAGGTTTGGCTCTCGCCTATTTCTTCCTCTTGCCCTTTGCACTTGGTGCAGATCGGACGCTTTCAATCAACTTGGAACTTGTATATTGGACCAATTTATAAGATATTCCATAAACTGGAAAAAAAAAGACATATACATGTGCCCCTATTTTCCTTTTTGATGATTCATTATCTTTAGAAGCACTAGAACTCTCAAAAGATGGTCAAAATTGCGCTGTCAACAGAGGCCTAGTGTACGAATTTGACAATTAATTATAAATGAAAAAATAACATTGGGGCATAGTATATATCTTTATTTTTCAGTTTATGGAATAATCTTCTATCTAAAATATATAAAAGAAAAACGAAATATTTTGCCGCGTTTTTTTTTTAAACTGTTCTGTTTACTCTATATTTAGGTGAGGTTATCTGCTGGATCAGCTTTGCGAAATGTTCAAATATATCACCTGTCGGCTGGAGCGCGGCAGGCGGGCAAGCCTCTGCCCCTGCAGGTCAAACAGGCGCACCTGGCGGTTGTCGTGCGGGATCGCGATCAGACCGTTGCCACTCACCCCCACGCGGTTCACCGACGAGTCGGACCTGATCGTGGCTAGTGCTGACCGCATATTACGGACGTCCCATACCTAGAGTTGGAAAATTTTGTTCATAAAAATGGAAAGAAAGAATATTTATTGCCATAAACACAAAATTAGTTCCGAAGAACAATATTTTTACAGTATGGGGAAAGGACCGGGCGTAGCAGATGTTGAGCAGTGTGAAGCATGGCTGCTACTGGCTGGCTTCATGGCTTGTCAACAATACTCAATAATTGATCACCATAATTAGTTCAGAGGTTTAGGTGTGAAAGGGTAACAAAATACAGTTTGTTATAGGTATAATAATGTGCATGATGTTTTACCTTGACGGAACGGTCATCAGATCCGGACACAACTTTATCTTCTCGCGTGAACACCGCTGATGTGACACTCCTGAACAAGAAATAATAATTTTTCCTTCATTCAGGCCAGTCATGAGAAAAGTGGTCAGCATATAGATAGTTAAAGGACGCTCCTAGAGCATGCAGAAGAGAAGACTTTTATGAGAGGACCGGTAAATTATAATCATCGGTAAAGTCTCCGCCAGATAACATTAAAATAAAAGTTGATAACACGTTCCTGACTACCAATGTATTCCAATATTTCAAAACAAAACGAAAAAAATGTAAAGGCAGTATCGCTAACACGATCAAAACAAACGTATGGCAGTAAAGAACGTACTTGAATTTTTTTTTGTCAATTATTTTCAGTAATGAGTTAATATCGCTTAAACTCGTGGATCGATTTACATGATTTAAACGAAAAAAAAGGGTTCTACGCCTACCTTTCATTTGAGATCAAAATATATCAATAAACAAAAAACCGGCCAAGTGCAAGTCGGACTCGCGCACGAATGGTTCCGTACCATTATCGCAAAAAACGGCAAAAAAAAACACGGGAGCCCCACTTAAATATATATTTTATTCTGTTTTTAGTATTTGTTGTTATAGCGGAAACATAACTACATCATCTGTAAAAATTTCAATTGTCTAGCTATCATAGACAAACAGACAGACGGACCGCGGAGTCTTAGTAATAGGATCCCGTTTTTACCAATCTTCAAGTTACGTAATTATACTTTTTGGAACAAGTGGGATCAATGACTTTTGTTTTTCTGTTATCTGGTGGAGACTATAGTATTCAGATATCGCTAGAAAAGTATGGCGTTGTATCCCGATACCAATATTTTCTTCTGATATAAGTTGTTTGATTGATAACAATGTTTGTTTATGATGAACTCACTCAGTGTGTCCTTGAAATACGGAGACGGAGTGTATAGGTTCGCGGAAGTCCCACAGTCGGAAGGTGGTGTCTCGGGACGCTGTCACGACGAGACGAGACGCGTGGTGGGCCGAGGCATGTGTTAGCTCATGGTCGTGACCTGACACACAATTATGTTATAGTTAGAAGATACTGTGATGCACTAAAAACTTTTAATCCTTTGAGAAGCTTTAATACAGTACTCCCCAATCTTCTTGGCCGCACTGAAGTTGGCTACAATAGCTGCGCAGTAGTAAATCTCATACACAAACAACAGCACGCCATGCGCTGATGCGCATCTGAAAGCCTATGTTCGGCCCAGCCAAAAATATTGGGCATTTTTGTATGGCATAATTTGAATCTAACTTTAGTCCAAGAACTAAGAACCAGTTAGCCTTAGAACCTTTTTCTAGCAGGCTTAGAATAAGATTTAAAAAAATCCTTAGTACAAATCATACTTAGAAGCTTTTTGTAACCAGCTTAGAATAAGGGTTAAAGAGTCCTTAGTACAAATTAAACTTAGTACCTTTTTCTAACTAGCTTAGAATAGGTCAGTCCTTAGTAAAAACATAGAAGCTGATCTAAGTCAGTTTTCTCAATAAGAACTTTACATTGATCGGGCAATACGGTTTAAAATATAATACCTGGCTCGAAGTTTTAGTCTAAGAAGAAAATTGGATGTCGTTTTGTTATGAGACAGTTTGAGTTTGATCTGTTGAAACGGGTCAATACGTTAAAATCTTGAAACTTTTAATAGACGAAGAAGTTGTGTCACACAACGGCGAAACACTTATACAAAAGTCATTCATATTCATACCTGTAAGAACTTGCAAACACTCTCCAGTTTCCACGTCATACAGGTTGGCGGTTCGGTCCCAAGAAGCGGTGATGACGTGGTCGCCGCCGGTGAGCCAATCAGCGGCCACCACGACGCCCTGATGGCCGCCCAGCTCAGTCAGCGGGGTACGTAGCACTTCCGGTCTGTCTCCACCTTCGCCGAGGCTTTCTTCACCTCCGCCTTCTAATTCTTCCTCAGAGGATTGGCCACGCTGAATGTTTGAAATTCGAAAAAATGAGGAACAATTACAACATGGTCAACTTAACTGTGCACCTCGCCCTCTGACGTTCGACTATCACTATTGGCGCACAGGGCGAACGCGGGGCGCCGCGCGGGTAGGCGGGAGTGGGGTCGTATTCCAGCGAGATGCACAGTTAAGTTAAGGCCGTACCCTGACCAAAAAATCTGCATGAGATATGAGCATTCCTATTGGCACTGGCGGCGCATGAAATTACGGTAGTGAATACACCAAGATCTTAGAATAAAATCTTTATAAAATCGAATATTGGTCTTTTGAAAAAAATAAAACTTACAAAATGTTCGTTATCAAATTGTCTATCCATTAGTTTTAGTATAAAAAATAATTAATGAACTTTTTACGAGGAGATGCATGCTATCAATAATTATTTCACATTATGGTTTTGTTGGAAGGAGATTAGTGAAACATATACCACTTTAAAAAAAAAAGTGTACTACAATTTTAGAATCAGCATTATGTAGAAATTTAATGTATTTTTATTAATTGATATTTCTTTTTAAATAAAGAGTAGATAGCACTTATAAACTGCATAATAAACTGTATAACGGTGTTATACGCGCTAATTGTTGGACGAGATTAGTGCAACGAAAACCTGCTTAAGATGTTAGTTATATCATGATTTGATATTAATACTCATCATCTCTATGCGATAGGTGTGATTCGAGAGAAAACATATATACATACATAAGATTATTACTTATACACCCTCAAAACGAACCCTTAATACCTATTATAGATGGTATTATTCCTAAATTGACTATCAAAATCAATATAATCCATATTATATATAAATGAATGCCTATTTCCCTTGGTCACGGCATCACGCGTGAACAGCTGGACCGATTTCGCTTATTCTTAATAAATATTTAAAAAAGAAATTGGTGGGTTAGGTACGGTAGAGTAGGTAGGGTAGATGAATGTTTGGTGTTTAATGGCAAAACAAAGTTTGCCGGGTCAGCTAGTACCTTATAAATTCAACATACTGTATTTCCTGAAGGAAAACCCCCATTTCGTAAATCATTCATTTCAAATCACTATTTAACAGTTATGTGAAAGAGATATAACTCTGCAACTTATCTAACCAATTAATTAACTTATTTTCAAATGGAGTACAATATACTAACCGGTAGATCCCAGTTGACCGCAGCTTGCCACACATGAGCAGTATTGTCCCCACTGCTAGTCAGAGCGATATCCCTGCTGGGGTGGAACCGGATGGAGTTCACAGAGCCCGAGTGCCCCGTGTATTGCAGGAGACACTTACCCCATTCCACGCTCCATACGCAAGCAGTGTGATCTACAAACAAATTTTAAATAGAGAACCAACTTTAATGCGTCTAATCTGCATTCGCAAAATTTAGTTTTCGAACATATATTATAAATATACATAATTTTCTGAAAAATAACTTTTACACATACAGTACTAATTGAGCTACAGCTTTTAGAATTTATGACTTTTCCAATTGTCATTTTAAAATTAAATTCTCAAGGAGTCAGAAGTCAGACTTCTGACTCCTTGATAAGACAATTTAATTTTACCAATAGACTAATAACTTTTAAGGCGCCGATTCCCTTGAGTAGCTGATTTTAAAATGAGAATCACGTCTAAATGGCTAGTCGTAATTAAAAAAAAAAATATGTTATATAAGACTATTTTTTTAATAACTTTATCTGAGCAAATTTTGAGTTTTATTCGTATAACATAGTGTAATTAATTTGTAAAGTTATGTCTAAAACGGACAAAAACACGACAATCACACCAAAACCACTGGGCGTATTTTAATGAAATTGACACCATCTCAAAGACAATTTAATTATCTACATTTTGATCTGAGGCTTTTTTTTTATAAAGTCATAGAATAATAAGGAAAGTACTAAAAACTACTAAATTTCGGGTCGCGCGGGTGTGAAACGAGTGCGCGTTTTGTTCCCTCAAGGTCGTTGGCGTTAGTCGTCGTCTTAATTGAGGAATAAAAATTACAATAAAAAAAAGCTGTCAAACGCCCATTTTTATTCCTCAGTTAAAAGTTATCAGACTATTGAAAAATCGGCCCTTAGTTAATTAACATCATTTGGAAACAACATTTGGAATACTTAGACCTTAATTTTTTATTGTACATCTAACTACTTTTGCGAATTGTATATGCTAAGGTTATTGAGTCATTTGTGGTATTATATTTCAAACACAAAATGATAAAAAATGTAGGCAAATGCAATGGAGGAAATTTCCTAACAGGTAAAACCGCTAAAGGCACTTTTATTTGTTTGTTTATTCGTGCTATCCGAATGCGGTCGACCGGGTATGTTACTACATTGTATGTTTTAAACAGAAAAAAAGCGCTCAAGTTTTAACTTGCAACTGCAGTATGGATAAAATTAAGTCAACATTATCTGCCATAACTTGAGAACGGCTTTACCAATTTAAATATACTTTTTTGTTTGGTTCGCCAGAACACAGGGAAAGCATTAAAACAAAAAAAAAATAGGTAGGTAGGTAGGTAGGGTAGGGTAGGGCAGGTAGGCAGCCCGTTGACGGGAGCGAAGCCGCGGTGGACAGCTAGTATTAAAAAAATACCTGCAGATGCCGTGCCAATAAGTGCTTGTCCAGGGCGAGCTGACGATACATCCCAGATGCCATCCTTGTGTCCAGTGAACTCCCTCACTAACTGGCAGTTGTAAGTCGGGGCCTTGAAACTCGACACTATCTTGCTGGTCTGTACCCTCAGTTTGTGACTTGCCTTCACTTTCTGAGAGTTGCTTTGAGTTACTGTGAATGTTTTAAAATTTAATTATTAATTGTCCATTGCTGGCAGTCATGGGTTGTAAAAATATGTTAATGTTAAATAAAAATAGGATCTAAGGGTAAGGCCCTTGCCTGGGTTGTTTTCTTAGCCAGTATTTTGATTTAAGGTTACACTAGTCGATCATTCTGCCATAAAAACGTAGTCTGGCGATTACTCCACTGTTTGACGATGTGCGTTCAAAAAAAAAAATTATATCTTTTTGTCTAATCATTATCGAGCCCTGTATGGAAACAAAAAATTAATTTATAAAATTATTTGAAAGTTATGAGCATCGAAAGTTCCATATTTCAAAACTAATTTTAACGCATCTTTGAGCGAAAATAAATACCATAAGAAGGAAAATTTCAAAACAGCCACCATACAGCGATAGATTAGTAGTTCAACAATGCAAATAATTTTATTTTTCACAGATACATTTAGTCGTTTTTTCGTGATATCCATACTCCCAATTGTATGTTTTTAAAATTTCGCGCGCTCATTTTCATTCTAAATCATTATACATTTCGCTACAAATTTGCAAAAGTGCTAATTCGTACGCGAACTAGCTTCTTACTGCTCATCACAGCATCTATCTCTTTACCACCTGTTGTCTGATGAGATAGCACGCATTTTAACCCCGCGCACAAAATAGTTCGTGCCGTCAACTAGAGCAACCTTAAGATTGGAAATTGATGACTTTTGTAATGTCTGTGCACTGCATCAGTCATTAATCAGCAGCTACATTACTCATTAGTGCGGCTGGTATTGACATTGAAAATCTTTACAAAAAGGGTCAACTATTATTCCAGTATAATATTTAACTAGCTGACCCGGCAAACTTGGTTTTGCCATAAAACACCAAAAATTCATCTACCCTACCCTACCCTACCTCACCTACCCTACCCTACCTACATACCTATGTAGGCAAGGAACCAATTTTTCTCATAAGAACCGTCTCCTAACAATAACAAACACAACAAAAAAAGAATAAGCAAAATCGGTCCAGCCGTTCACGCATAATGCCGTGACCAAGGGAAATAGGGATATATTTTTTTAATATTTAGATTCTAGTAAAGACATTTGAGGGCTACTAACATTTCACTTTAGAGTTTTTTCCCGCAACATCAAATTCAATGTAGTCCAAATTTTGTTTATCACCCACGTAGCTTTCTCTTTCCAATTTTTCACTCAGTATATCTATTTTCTCTTGAACTGGAAACAAAAAATTTATACTTTAATCAAGCTATAATATTTTATGTTATTATATAGAAATACACACATAATATTACAGAAATACTTTTGCAATATACCTAATTCTGCCGTGGTATAACTAAAATGCCGTTATCCGACATCTGGTTGATGCTATATTAATGAAGAAAAAATATCTATCAATCTGTTTTTGCCAATTTTCAAGACCTTGAACAAAACTATTCAAAGTATTGAAAATTCGCAAACACAGATCGATAGATATTTTATTTCTCATTAATATAACATCAAAACCAGATGTTGGTTAACGGCATTTTAGTTATACCACGGCAGAATTGTAGCAATTAATAGAAAACATTTCTCCAATTATATATGGAACAATAGGCCGAAAACTTAACTGAGACCGTCCCTAAGGTAGCAAGAGAGATGTTGTCAACATACACACCCATTAGTGAACTATTGTCTGACAGGTCACTGCATCCGCGGCGAAACTAAGTCAGCCTATGTACTTTTATTTTGCATGAAGTTTTAATAAATAAATAAATACTCTCTCTATATAAATACTATCACTTCCATATCGGAAGCTACTTCAGAATGGTCTCAGTTAAGCGGTTTGTCTGTAAGTATTTTTTCGAGGATTAAAAAGTAATGTATGACTCTTAGTTTAGCTTTTTATCAATTAGGTAATTTTACCCCAATATGATCAATACTTCCAGAAATGGCCTTTTAAAACTATGAAATAAACAATATTTTACTTCATTATGATATTGTAAAGACTGAAATAACAAGTCAAACATACCAAGGGTTCAAAATGATGGTAATGGTAACGCCTTGTTTGCTTAAAAGTCAAACAATGCCCAAAGTGCAGGCAACACAAGGCTCTGGTTCAAAATAAACAGGCATCAGTAGAAAAGACTGAATACACAAGGACAACAATAATAAACGTCTGGTTTATCTGTTTTTTTTTCAGTATAGAAACAATCACAACTTACTTGATTGTTTTAATAGTTTTTTTTTTGCAATTGTTACACTTCATAAGATGACCTGTTTGTAAAATCAAGTGCACAGGTGCACTTAACAGTTTATAGTTTTTATAGAAACACGAATCAACCAAAACTACTTACTATACTTGATTTGTACTTACGGTTTAAATTTTCAGTGTATAGAAGGTCAAATTCTTTTTCTATTTGAGAAAACAACTCGTGCAACCGAGACCTAAATACGGGTGGGATTGATGTTTCAGAATCTTCCATTTTTAAGTAATTTGGCAGTCCATCGGATCCTTCTGTGAGGGCCTGAAGCCTTCTTTTGCTGGATTTCATGGTCCAAGGCGGATTGCACACTTAGTTCTAATCACATCACAGTACGCAGCTTATGTTATATACCTGAATTTCGAAGTCTGACAAAAGTTAACAGTTTGTTCTGGTGTTTAGTAAGCTCTAGATTCCTAATATTGAAAGATTAATAGTGAAATTCTCGCAAAAAATAATCAAATAACAACGAAATACATTATTCTTGTTCGATTCAGAACAATAATTCAGAATCAGATTTGACATTTATTTATTTTCTACAGAAAAGGAAAAAAAAGGGCACAGATTGCTTAGTTCTTAGTTCAGAGGTTCAGAGCAAGACGGACCACAGACTACTTAGAGACACCATTGAGCTAGGAAACCGGCCAAGTGCGTGTCGGGCCACGCGCAGTAATAATGCGGACTAAAATGGGTTTTTTTTTATTATTACATGAACATTAAAACGGTTTCAGCGGCACACAACGTCTAAAAACGGGCCCACATAGGATGATGTTTTTTTTATTTTAATCTATATTCGCGTTTGACCACTATCTCGCCTGATGATAAGCGATGATGCGGTCTACGGTGAAGCACGCTTAACTAGATGTAACCTATTCAGTATTGACTTTAACTTAATAAGGACTAACTGGTAAATGACGAAGGAGTTATAAAATCCAACTTCGCAACTGAAGTTAAAAAAATATTATCTATTTGAGTACCACCAACCTAAAAGGAGCCGATACGAGCGCGCGTTAGAGCCACGGTGAATGATATGGATCGTTCCTGGAATCTTGCGCGCACGGTCCTCGTTTATTTCTCTTACATAATTTGACATATTTCATATTTCCTATGTCCATTTCAGCCGAAAGACGTCCACTGCTGGACATAGGCCTCCCCCAGGCGTCGCCACATTGACCGATCCCGTGCGTCTCACATCCAGCGCCTTCCCGCAACCTTAACCAGGTCATCGGTCCACCTGGTGGGAGGCCTTCCAACGTATCGTCTTCCGGTTCGCGGTCGCCATTCCAGAACTTTTCGACCCCATCGGCCATCCGTTCTTCGAGCAATGTGCCCTGCCCACTGCCACTTTAGTTTGGCAATTCTTCGGGCTATGTCGGTAACCCTGGTTCTCTTGCGGATCTCCACATTTCTGATTCGATCACGCAAGGAAACTCCGAGCATAGCCCTCTCCATTGCCCTTTGAGTGACTGCAAGCTTCCTGATAAGGCCCATTGTAAGCGACCACGTCTCAGAGCCATATGTCATCACTGGCAACACACACTGGTCATAGACTTTCGTCTTGAGACACTGTGGTAAGTTGGACGAGAAGATACCGCGCAACTTCCCGAACGCTGCCCAGCCGAGTCGGATTCGACGGTTGACCTCTTTCTCGAAATTGGCCCTACCCAATTGGATCGTTTGGCCCAGGTAGACATAATCGTCCACAACTTCGAGTCTAGAGTCCCCGACCTTGATAGGAGTGGGTGCAACATGGCCATTCATGGCCATTCATTTCCTATGTATTCACCTCTAATCTGCGGTACTCACTATTTCGTTCTGGAAAGTTTTACGCTACTCAATTAGTAATGTAGTCGGGTCGAATATTGACTGTATAGATGGATATCGACAAAAGAAAATAAGTAATATGCTTGGAAATTACAAAACGTCAAAAGTACTTCTGCACTAACACAAAAAAGACTGCCCCGCGCGCATGCGCCGTATGGACTACGGACCGGTACTGCTAACGACTCCGGCCACTCCAATGCGTTATTCGAGCTTAAACCATTATTAATTTAGAAATCATTATTATTTAGGATGATATGATTTTATTTTTGTATATTTTGACATGGTTCATAAGCATACATTTACTATCTGTTTTACACAGCTAACAACGTTATTTATAGTATATCCTAGGGGTAAAAGTAACTTATTTAGTCCCGAGACGGGGTTTGGCGCCCGGAACGAAGTGAGGGCGCCAATAGTTCGAGGGACTAAATAAGTCTTTAACCCGAGGTAAATACTGTGCTTTTCATTACAAATACAAGGAAATAAAAATAAAAACATGAATTAGCTAAAGAAAAAATGATTGCCGCTTTCCCGCCTATTTCGTTTGTTTTTTTTTTCTGTGGCCGGCCTGATATTCAGCCATTTTTATTTTCATCATTGAAAAAATGGTAAATATTTTGCCCAAATCTAAGTTATTTTAAAGAAATTGTTGAAACTAAATTACAATAAAGTTATTTAAAAAATATATATTCTTTAATCAATACTTAACTTTAAGTTATTTCAATTTTACTTCGTGGTTGTATAGAAAGTTGGAACATGGTTCAATAGATATGTGAAAAGGAACTAGTTTTTTTTTTAAATAATTTGACAGCTGTCAGTTGAAAGCGATTCTCCCTAGGGCTGAAAAGTATTACTTTCAACCCGCTCCTCAAGCAACTTCAGACCTACTTTCCGAGTATGGGTAATGAAAAGTAATTTTTCAACAGCACGTGCAAAAAAAAATACTGTGCCAAGTACATTTTATAAGTTGGTCGACTATTACTCGTAAACTTGTGAAGCCTACTTATCCGTGATAGTTGTCCTTTTAATTTCGTTATATTATATACTGCCGTGATTTTTTTCACATAGCCAAGAGCAACCATTTCGCTGGTAGGGGAGGGGGGACACTTGACACTAACATAAATTTGCAATTTAAAGCTTAATTTCATGCAAACGGATCTCTAAATCGAAAAATAGTTTTCGCAAACCCATAATATTTTTGAATGGCCTATCCAACGATACCGCACACCATGGGACAGATGACAAAAAAAAATACAACCCCACTTTACGTCTATGGGAGGTACGCGAAAAAAAAAATTCTTTTCATGATTTTATTTTACCACTTTGTCGGAATTATTAATATGTATATCCATGCCAAATTATAGCTTTCTAGTACTTAGATTCTCTGAGCTAAGTTGCCGACGGACAGACGGACAGAGCGAAACTATAAGGGTTCCTTGTTGACTTCGGAACCCTAAAAACTATGCGGCGGGCTGACGTTGGAGTTGAAAATTAAAAAAATACAGGAAAGTAAAAAGCACTAGTAAAAAAAGTGACACTTTCCGCACAGTTTGGCTGCTTGGAAAACGCTCTTTTCGAGGAAATGCATTGTAAAATTATTATTTTATATGTTAATTAACATGTGTCCTCTGGAGCATTCTTTGATCACAATAGGCAAATTCATTCAGTGCAAGTCACTGAGTGTGAAGGTGGCAACATACTACCAAAACGGGACGCCATTCGAAGCATTGCAGTACTAATCAAGACCATATATTATTATTGTGTTTGTGTATTGTTATTGTTGTGTGTTTGTATTATTGTGTTAAGTATTGAGTATATTTAGTATGATCAGAAACAAATAGGCAACATGCCATGTGACAAACGCGCTCACACGCGGTAACATCCTGTGGTCTAGATCGGCGTGTTGCCGGGAGAGCTTCGCACGTAGTGTGTTTCTAGTAAACACCCGACGCCACGGGTCAGTCAGTCGAGAACATTCCCGGTATAAAGATATTTTTTGTTTTAAAGTGTCGGATGAATAATGAATAGAATTAGTGAAACGGTATTATTTGGTATGAGTTCAAGCCAACAATAACGTGATCATAGTATTCTTCTTCGTCGTATCGATGATTCCTCAATTATATTCGCTTTGACCAGAATTCAGCCACGGCATCATAGTATTAGAAATAGTACTAGAAACGAAGCTATGATACTAGCGAGGCGTGTTGTAGCATCACGTGGCGTGTTGTATATGTGCACGATTCGCACCGGGTTGTCGACACGCCACGTCGCGTCGCGTTTTAGTAGTATGATTCCACTTTTAGACTACTTTTTTGAGACAAAAGGTAGTCTTACACTCATGTGTAGGTGCTCAGTTAATTATGAAAATGCATGTTTCGTGTAATATAGGTAGCAAGGGCCTGGAGACCTGGGGACCTGGGGTAAAGCTAGTAAATAAAACGTTTAAACGAATGTAAAGATATTGTTTTTAAGGTTCTGTTTGTGTCAAAGGAAAACGGAACTGTTATAGGAACACTTGTGTGTCTCTCTATCTATCTGTTTGTCATACCAATTTAAAGTGCAGTTGATTTGATTCAGTTGAGATTTGGTACTCATAAGAACTTCCATGCCTCAAACATGTTTGTGTACCGTTAATAAATAAATTCTGAATATGTGCTACTTTTGGGGGACAAATCAGGTAGATAAAATAAAAAAGTATTTCATATTGTGACAAATCAAAATATGAAAGATATTTTAGAAATTTCAAAATAGGTTTCATTTACATACCAAATTGAAAAAAGTTAATAAAAAAAATCAAAAACACAACACGTCGCGATATTCGCGAGCTGGCTGACCAAAACCAGATGTATCCACCGACTGCACAGCATGATTTTCTTAAGCTTTCGCTTTTTTGAATTAACTTTTTTTATTTGACAAGACAAGACAAGACAAAGATATTTTATTTCAAGTAGGCCACCAAGCGGCACTTTTGAACGTTAGGTACATTAAAATTTACAAGTTATGAAAGTTGATTCTACCGTGCATTCGGAAAGTAGCTTGTTATGGAGAAGAATGCACAAGAAACTCCATACTTACTCTTTTAAAAAAAAAAAGTTTTTTTTACAATATTTAGTTACATAAAAGTACATTCATTAATAAATTCATATATGTGAGGACAATGCACCCAGAATAGCACTACACACTATACTACGTACAGCCATAAAGTAATAAAAATACTCACATATGCACTGTGCAGTTATATAATAGAAGCTAGAAAAAAAAAGCATTACCATCTGAAGCAGTTAAGTTATGACCAATCCCAGCTGACGGCGTCCGTTCACGAACATGACGCATGAATTGGCACCACCCAGCTCAACCATCATGAAGGGAACCGGATGATCCAACACACGCGCCACCCTCAGAGAGACATTTGAGAGAGCATGACCCACTCAACTGCCAGGGCACACACAAGTCAACGAACGACACACAGGTACAGTAAATGGTAGATTTATAGTTGGGTACATAGTACTCACACACGTGCTTTGCAGTTATACAATAGTAAGGAAATTGAGTTTATACAATACAAATATATTCATTCAGTCTTCAGCAGTTCCAAGAACACTGCAAAACAATAATGTTCTGCATATCACTTGGTTTTGCGCCCTAGTGGATGTGGAGCAGGAATAGCATAATAATTTAAAAAAATATCGGATTAATTAGGTTCATTTAAACATATTAGTGCTTTAGATTTTTGAAATCACACCCAAAGGAAGTGAAAGAAAAAAAAATTAGGCCCCCACAGTATAGCGCCCAGAAGCCGGCATTTTTCTATTTACCCATTTTAATGTAGTTAAGACGAATCGATTGACGTAAGAATCATCAAAATCGGCCAACGCGTTTGGTCTATACAACGCCACATAGGAACAAATATACACACATTACACATTACCCTCCTTCGGTAGACGGGTAAAAAGGAATCCCTATTGTGCGACTTTGTCTGTCTGTCATAGCTGGATGTTCCAGGAATTATTAACTAATTAGCTATTAACGCTTTAAATCTCAAATAAAACTCAAATTGCGTTAAAACCGATACATGGTGGACATCCCACCCATACGCACTAAACGTTTTGAGAATACTTTTATTATGCGTACAGCTAAGGAGTGGAATTCCCTGCCGGAGTCTGTGTTTCCCGATAGCTACAACCTAGGGGTCTTTAAGTCAAGAGTGAATAAGTTACTTCTAGGCAAGCGTGCTCCATCATCGACCACATCATCGCTTACCATCAGGTGAGATGGTGGTCAAGCGCGAGCCTATATAAGAAAAAAAAAAAAAAAAAAAAACCTAGTGTGCCTTATTACAAAAACCTGTTTAACCAAAAACCCAGGTTTAAACCTTGTTTTCACCATACACATTATAGAGGTTTAAACCTGGGTTTTTAGTAAAACTGCTTTTGAAAAAAGGCACAGTGTGTTTAGGACGATTGAAAACTTGAATACTGATGATATTAATGATTGGCTGATTGAAGAGTCAATTCATGTCATGTCAACTCAGGTTGGACATAACATGGCTCGAATGTATCTGTTAATCAATCAGCGCGTCTGTCAGTGCATAACGTTTGTATTAAGGAATCCAATCCCGCATCAAGGTCTTTATCCCGCAGCTTTGCATCAATCCCGTGGGGGTGGGGGTGGTGGGGGTTCCGCGGCATTTGCATAACTTATCTCGTAAAAATGATGGGGGATTGTATTGTAGGTTGTGGGTTAGAGGAAACGAAAACTGTTTGAAGTGGAATACTTTTAATTAAAATAGAACCAACATGACATACACTCGCTCTCAGCGTCAGTGGGCCGTAGACAAGTAGAACACATAGACAACCGAGTCTACAATGAAAACTAGTGTTGTGACATTGCTACTCCAACACCCTTCCTCAATGTCACATCACTACTACCAAATTTTACACAAAAACTTCCTCTTATTTATTACAAAACACAATCATTTGCTGACTCTACTTCTACTTACTTAGTACTAATCAAAATAACTCACTTCTACACTTTTCAAATTTAACTTTACATAAAGGCTTAGTACATATATCAGCAACTTGATTCTCACTTTCAATATACTTCAAAATCACAATTTTCTTTTCAACTTTGTCTCGTATAAAATGGTACCTTAAATCTATGTGTTTTAACCTTTTATGATGCTCTGGGTTCTTGGCAATATGAATGGCGGATTGGTTGTCTTCATACATAACTATATTGTTACATTTTAATTCAATTTCACTTAATAAATTTTTAACCCAGCACCCTTCAGACAAACCTCGTGCTAAAGCGACATATTCCACTTCAGTTGAAGACATCGCCACACACTGCTGCTTACTAGAAGACCATGAAACTGTACAACCATATACCTTCATTACATAACCCGATGTGGACTTCCTGTCTGCCTGATCTCCTCCCCAATCAGCATCAGAAAAACCAATCAAAGGCTCCTCTGCATCGTTTCTGTAAACTAACTTAATACCTATAGTTCCCTTAATGTATCTTAAAATCCTCTTCAAACCCTTCCATACATCTTCATTTGCACATGCCTGATATCTACTCAAGTAACTTAACGCATAACATATGTCAGGCCGAGTACCCAACATTGCATACATAAGACTTCCAATTAGTTCTCTACACTTTCTTGTCAACTCCATATTTTCTTGATTAATCTTATCAATTTTTGCACCAGGCTCCATAGGTGTAGAAACCGGCTTGCAGTCTTCCATCTTATATTTCTTCAATATCTTTTTCAAATAATTCTCCTGATCAATTTCAATACAATTTTCTCTCTTCTTTATGTTAATACCTAAATACTTAGAAACTCCATTCATGTCCTTCATATCAAAATTTTCCTTTAACACTTCCTTTGTCTTCTCAATTTTCCTTCTATCTTCAGAAATTAAAATTATATCATCGACATATAAAAGTACATAGAACTTCAGACCTTGCTTGTAATATAGACAGTAATCACACTTGCTGCGGATAAACCCTTCCTGTATCATTAACTTGTCAAACCTCTCATTCCAATACCTAGGTGACTTCTTCAGTCCGTATAAGGATTTCTCTAACTTCAGTACTTTACCATCCTTTTTCATACCTTTTGGTTTTTCAAGATACACTTCCTCATCTATTCTTCCATTTAAAAAGGCACTCTTCACATCCATTTGTTGTATGTCCAAGTTGTATTTGGCAGTTATGGCTAGTAATATTCTTAAAGTTGGCAACTTTGCTACTGGAGCATACACTTCTGAATGATCAATCTTTTCTTGTTGCTTAAATCCTCTTGCTACTAGTCTTGCCTTATGAATCTCTGTGTCTTCATCCTTCTTGACTTTAAATACCCACTTACTGTCAATTGTCTTTTTCCCTTTAGGTAACTCTGTCTCAATCCAGGTGTCATTTCTTATCAGTGCTTCTAACTCCTCATCAATTGCCTTTAACCACTTATTTTTGTCCTTGCCAGTAATTGCCTCTTCATAACTTAATTCCTCTTCTCCTTGTGCCAACAATCCAACTTCATAATCATCCGTCCATTTCGGTTTCTTTACCATCCTTCCACTTCTTGTTTTCCCTTCCTTCAACCCTGTTTCGTCTGCACTTAACAATTCCTCATCAAGATACTCTTCTTCATGCTCTATTTCTGAATCTGATCTTTCTTCACATATTCCTCTTTCAACTCCTATATCTGACTTTTCTTCTCTTTCTAGTTCTTGTCCTACATGCACATTTTCTTGTTCTTCTGCCACTCTCTCTTCTTGTTCAACCAACTCTTTTTCTTCTACATCACTCTCTTCTTCAACTATCTTCTGCTCTTCTTCTACTGCATCATCCTCTTCTGTATGCTGTACCTTATCTTCACTTGTCCTTATTCCTTGCACGAATGTTAAATCTCTGAATGTTTCCACATCTCCTTCATCTTCAAACCATACTCTATATCCCTTTGTATTGGCTCCATAGCCTACAAACCTTCCTAGTTTTCCTTTTGGATCCCACTTGCATCTTCTCTGTTTTGGAATATGAGTATACACTTCATCTCCAAATTTTCTTAAAATATGTATATCAAAACTCTTCTTGTAAAGGAGCTCATATGGCGTCTTACCCTTCTGACTACTACAACCTGTCCTATTTATAGTATACACTGCATTATTCACTGCTTCCGCCCATAAGTCCTTGCTTACATTTGCCTTAATCATCATAGTCCTAGCAGATTCCACAATTGTTCGCATCTCTCTCTCTATTCTCCCATTCTGCTCCGGTGTATAAGCAATAGTAGTCTCATGCACAATGCCTCTCATTCTGCACAGTCTTTCCAAATCTTTATTTCTAAACTCTCCACCACCATCTGATCGGAACTTCTTGACCTTACACTCAAACTCATTTTCAAATTGCTTTAGAAACTCTGCTATTCTGTCTTTCACTTCATATTTATTCTTAAGAAAGTATACATACCTGTAGTTACTGTAGTCGTCCTTCAGCAATAAGAAGTATGATGAGCCACCCAGAGACCGTGTCTCCATGGGGCCACATAAATCTCCATGCACCAGCTGCCCTGGTCGCTCCGCTCTGCTGTCACTGTTAGAGAAAGGTAACCTGTGCTGTTTTCCCTGTATACAAGATGTGCATTGTTCAATCTGCCCTTCATATTTAACATTATTTTTAAATAATATTTCTTTGACATGTCTAACATTTTGATGGGCTAACCTTTCATGCCATGAAGATAAACTTAATAGTGCCAAGCTTTCATTATTAATTTGTATTTTTAATTCCATTAAATATAAACTTCCTATACGTTTTGCTTGAGCCACAATTACTCCATTATATAGAAATTTACAATAATTTTCATCTGACAACACTGTATAACCATGATCTACTGCACAAACCAATGAGAACAAGTTTGCTTTTAGTCCAGGCACAAACAATACATTATGCATTACAGAAGGTACATAATCTGTTCCATCATATGATAAAAAATGAATATCCCCAACCCCTTCAACATTTAATCTCTTCCCATCACCAACAACTACCTGTTTATCAATTTTACGGAAATTATAAAACAAATCTTTATTATATGACATATGGTCACTTGCCCCTGAATCCATAATAAATTCTAAATTATTTTTACATACTGGCTCTTGGACTACAAATGCTCTCTTTAAATTATCATCCTTCTTAAAGTTATTATTCTTAATTGTATTACTACTACCAGCTTTACAGTCTTTAGCTAAGTGTCCCGTTTTATTACAACTAAAACACTTTCTCTGGCGGCACTCACTTTTAATATGTCCACTTTTACCACACTCAAAACACTTCCGCTCACTCTTGTTAAACTTGCTGAAAAATGCAGATGAAGTTGCTGTGGACTCTGACTGGCTACAGCGCTCCTCTTCAATAAGTAATCTTGATGTCAATTCCTTCAGATTTTGTTGATTCTCTGGTACTGACTCCCAGGCACTCACAAAATGACGGTACTTCTCTGGCAATGACATTAATATTTTAGTTATCATCATCTTCTCTGATGGCGCTTCGTTAAGACTTCTTAACTGACCACTTATTTCCTCAAGTTTTGATATGAACTTCATCATGGGCTCTTCAAACGTCATGTTGAAGAATCGCTGCTGCACAAGATGAACACTAACCTGTGATGACGGCTCATACAAAGTTATTAACTTTTTCCACATTTCATGACTTGTACTACATGGTGACAAGTACGACAAAACTTTCTCGTCCACCCTAGTGACTAAGAATTCTTGCGCTTTGTAATCTTTCTCCTCAAACACGTCTTTTTCTTTCTCACTGCTTGTTTCCGTTACCGTTTCACTTCCCGAAACGACTCCATACAACTTCTTTGATTTTAGGACTACCGAGACCTGAAATTTCCATGCCGCCCAATTCTTGCCATTCAGTACCACGTACTTATTTTCACCTCGACCTTCCATTTTACCAGCAGTATGAGTACGCCGCATTTACCGCCGATCGTACTGTACTCTGTACACCGCTTTGCTTTACCGCCACCGACAAGTTGTTGTAACCCGGTTAGAAGTAACTTAACTTGCCGCCATTTGCCGCCCGCAGCGCAACATTTTTCACTCGAAACCGCCGCTATAACTCAATCCCAAAACTCGTTTTTCTCGCGCACACGCGCCTCTGGGCCCATAACCTATTGTAGGTTGTGGGTTAGAGGAAACGAAAACTGTTTGAAGTGGAATACTTTTAATTAAAATAGAACCAACATGACATACACTCGCTCTCAGCGTCAGTGGGCCGTAGACAAGTAGAACACATAGACAACCGAGTCTACAATGAAAACTAGTGTTGTGACATTGCTACTCCAACAGATTGGACTACCTAAGTTCGTATCAACCACAGAGAACTTTTTTTATATGTATCAACCATCAGCGAATACCAATGTATTCAGCGTCGTTGTTCGCTATTATCCTATGACAACGTAGTTTTTGATTTAACCTTAGTATTACGAAATTCTGTTGCAGTTTCAAATAATGCAGTCTTTATTTTATTTATTGGGTACCAAAAATCTTTCTCAAAAATCCTAAGACTATACCAACTATCTTGAGAAAGATACTCTTGACTGGCACTCTTGACTGTTTATTTTTATTTACAGAACAAGAACTGGATGATATAGAAAATAGGTATTTAGATATAGAAGACGTACCACCACACCATTCTGAGTCAGAAGATGCTGTGTCTCTAATAGGGTTTGCAACTAAAGTGGAAGAAAAACAAGAAGCACTGGGGAAGAAACGTAGAGCTAGTGACACGAAACGTAAGTATTAGTTAATCATTAGTAAAGCGAACAGTCCGACTGGTTTGACATCACGCTCGAACCAAAAAACGTAAAAAGACGTCTTTTTTGTATTTGAGTATCATGTTACCTAGCTCGCTTCGCTCGCTTCTGGACTAATTACTCGTTCTTATATCTATGTTAGGCTCAAAGATCGAAAACGCACATTGAGCGAAAAAATAGCTCACAACTCGTTGTGGCTTCTTACAACCGGCCACAACGCGAATTCCTTGTTTGTTGTGGCTCCTTGAAAACCGGCCACAATGCGTTCTGGTAAAGTGAAACAGACTACAATACAAATTCGTATTGTAGCTTTCACAATATTCGACCATAACGCGTTCTTGCAGAGCAGAAAATCCAGAACGCCAACAGATGCGAGTACAACTGGAATTCGCGACGGACAGGTGGTTTTGATGTGAAGCAACACTTGCCAAGGTCGGTTTTTGGATGATTCAGTGTTTTTCCCTAGCCGGCCGGGCTTGTGAAGGCACCAGGTTAAGCTACACTTACCTAGGTCGGTTTTTGGATGGGTTTTTTTATGGTTTTTGGGGTCGCTAATGACGATTATGGAGTCAAAACCAAAATCCAAGAAGAAGAATTTCCTCCCCCAGGCGTCGCCACATTGACCGATCCCATGCGTCTCGCATCCACGGTCTTCCCGCAACCTTAACCAGGTCATCGGTCCACCTAGTGGGAGGCATTCCAACGTATAGTCTTCCGGTTCGCGGTCGCCATTCCAGAACTTTTCGGCCCCATCGGCCATCCGTTCTGCGAGCAATGTGCCCTGCCCACGGCACTTAAGTTTGGCAATTCTTCGGGATATGTCGGTAATCCTGGTTTTCTTTCGGATCCAGGATTACCGACATATCCATTATCATAGGAAACTCCGAGCATATCCCTCCCCATTGCCCTTTGAGTGACTGTAAGCTTTCTTTTGAGGCCCATTGCTAGCGACCAAGTCTCAGAGCCATATGTCATCACGGGCAACACACACTGGTCATAGACTTTAGTCTTGAGACACTGCGGTAAGCAACTTCCCGAACGCCTCCCAGCCGAGTCGGATTCGACTGACCTCTTGACCTCTTTCTCAAAGTTAGACCTACACCTACCCAACTGGACCGTTTGTCCCTAAGGTAGACAATCGTCTACAACTTCGAGTGTAGAGTCTCCGGAGTGGGTGTTACATGGGCATTCACCATGAGCTTGGTTTTGTCCATGTTCATTATTATACCCACTCTTTCGGAAGCTCTACTGAGGTCATCGAGCATTGTACTGAGGCTCTCCATGATCTCATCTATGACCACTATGTCGTCAGCAAACCGAAGGTGAGTGAAGACGAAGTTGAAGACATCCTCCAGCGCAGCAATGAACAGTTTCGGAGAAATGACGTCTCCCTGTCTCACGCTGCGCCGGAGAAGAATTGGTTTCGAGGTCTGATCCTGAGGACGGACTGACATGGTGGCGTTTTAGTACAACCACTTCAACACCTCAATGTACCGGTAAACGATCTGGCACTGTTGAAGAGACTGCAGTACAGCCCAAGTCTCGATTGAATCGAAGGCTTTCTCGTAGTCCACAAAAGCTAAACAGAGAGGCAGGATGTACTCTTCGGTCTTCTGTATAACCTGCCGCAGCGTATGTATGTGGTCTACGGTGCTGAAGCCTTTACGGCATCCGGCTTGTTCAGGAGGCTGGAAATCGTCAAAATTGCGCGCGAGACAATGACTCTTGAAAACAACTTATGGACATGGCTAAGAAGTGAGATGGGCCTATAGTTCTTTAAACGGGTAATGTCGCCCTTCTTGAAGAAGAGTACCACTACACCCCCGCACCATGCCTGTGGCGTTTTGTCCTCGAGTATGACGGAATCGAACAGCTTCTGAAGGGCCTTAAGGACCGGTTTCCCACCCGCCTTCAGGAGTTCGGCCGTGATTCCGTCGTCACCCGGCGCCTTGTTGTTTTTAAGCTGTTTCAGAACCATCCTAATCTCGTACAGGCTGACGTCCGGGATATCTTCGGCATAGTGTCGGGTCAATAAATCTTTAGTTTCGTGAGCTGGCCCTGCCCAATAGCCAGATCCCTTGAAAACCTTGGTGCCTTTATTTCGCTCAATCGCCTCTTTACTACGCTCGGTATAAAGGCGGCGGAAGTCTCTTTTCAAGGATTTAGACATCTGCCGCCGATTAGCTGCCGGTATTTGTACGCCGGTATTTGTAAGAGCAGTGGTGGCCCAGTGGTATCGGCCGCGACTTACAAGTTGTAGGCCGTGGGTTCGAGCCCAGGCAGGCGCTTTACTTTGTGTAAATAATTTCATCACCACTGCTCTCAAAACGGTGAAGGAAAACATCGTGAAGCGGCATGTCCCAGAACCAAAAAATCACCAAAAGACATGTGACATCACCAATCCGCATTGGGCCCGCGTGGTGGATTACGGCCCATTCCCTCTCACAGAGAGGAGGCCTGTGTCCCAGCAGTGGGAACATTAATAGGCTGATGATGTGATGTGTAATGTGATTTGTACGCCTCATCTGAAAACTGCAGGATCATCTCACGCCTCTCCTTTATAAGCTTGAGAGTAGGATCAGACAGACAGAGATATTCTATCGGTACGACGGGTCTTGAAAAACTTAGACCCGACCGTATGGACAGCTTCCAAGAACCCATCGCTGTATTCATCCACGGAGCTCCCTAGTCACTCGAAACGATTCTAGAGTTCGAGCTGAAAGCTCTCGGGGTTTTGGACCTGGATCTGTGCTGGACGGAGCGCGGGCTGCACCAGTCGAGACCTTTCAAGATTAATATTAATGTTCAATGTGCCTCTTTCCATGCGGTGATCGCTCCCGGTTTTCACCGAATTGATCACAGAGACATAATTGAACATTTGCTTCTTGGTTGACATGATGAAGTCGATCTCATTTTTTGTTGCACCATCGGGGCTCTGCCAGATCCACTTCCAGTAAAGACGCACTCGTCGTCGGGGTGTGCCGAGGTCGGGGCGTAGACCTGTACGACCTTCAGTGAATAACTCGAAGATATTCTGTCGTCGTTCGTCTCGATCTTTACCACGTTATTCACAAGGGAGTTGTGGACGATAAACCCGACACCACCCTGGGACTTTCGGTCACCCTCTCGGAAATAGAGAAAGTTACCGGATTTGAGGATTATCGAGTCCTCCCCCTCTCTTCCTTCTTCGGAACCCTACAATATTCCATCGTAACCTACACAATTCCTCTTCGAGTTCGGTGATCTTCTCGTCGGTCCGAAGTGTGCGCGTGTTGTACGCCCACTACGCCATTTACACCACCAACAATACCATTTAATTACTTTTTTTGTAATTACAGAGGCGCCCGTGGCAAACATATCAAACCTTCACATACGAAGAACAAAACTAGAAGATGCAACACGAATAGAAAAGCAAAAACAATCAGACACGCATGTTTCTGCAGATATACCGCAGCACACTGACCAAAAGCCTTTTATATGTAAATTATGTCACTTAATTTTTAATAATAAGGGTAGTTTACATTACCATAATATGCGTATGCACATCGGTGAGAAACCTTTCAAATGTGAAGTCTGTCAGAGTAGTTTTATTGAAAACAGTAGTTTAAAAAGACATATTCGTATAAACACCGGTAGAACCTTACAAATGTGAAATATGTCTGCTTGGTTTTAATCAAAAGGGCAGTTTAACGCAACATATATCCGTTAGCACACCGGTGAGAAACCTTTTAAATGTGAAGTCTGTCAAAGTAGTTTCTTTGATAATAAAATAAAATAGCCTTTATTGCTGTTTCTTTCTTACAATTAATTATTGCATGCCTACTTACTAAAACTAAATTAAATTAATTTAATCTATTCTACTTGAATTTCCGTTATCGGCAACTGGGTGTTTGTGTGAAACAGCTTGTCTATCGACAAAGGCCTCCTCTAAAGATTTCCACGTACTCCTGTCTCTTGCTAAACGGGTCCACATCGGACCAGCTATTTTCTTCAGGTCATCTTCCCATCTTTTGGTTTGTCTGCCTCTATTTCTTTTGCTATCTCTTGGATGCCATTCTGTTACTAACTCAGTCCATTTCTCTATACTTTCTCTCAACATATGTCCCGTCCAACGCCATTTGAGCTGTCTGTAAGCAGTGTGTGCATTTTTAAATTTTGTTATCTTTTTAATATCTTGTAATTTCACTCTGTCCCTTCTTCTTATACCTAAAATACTCCTTTCTATTGCATTCTGACAGACTTTCAATTTACTCTCTTGTAGTTCTGTTAACGCCCATGTCTGGCACCCGTATAGTAAGCATGGCATAATGCATATTTCATATACTTTCTTTTTCCCTTTCATTGGCATATCTTTATCCTTCATTATTTCTCTAAGAGACCAGAACCGTTTCCAGGTATTAGTTATTCTTCGTTCCATTTCTTTGTTCATGCAATCATCTGTAGCTATAAGTTGGCCCAAATATATATATTCATTTACATATTCAATTTGTTCGTTATATCTGTTTGTTGGGCATTCGCCATTATTTTCGTTTCAGTGAGGTTCATTGTCAGGCCGGCCTTAAAACTTTCATCGGATAGTTGCTGCAATATTAGTTCCAGAGTTCTTGCGTTTTCTGAGAACAAAATCAAATCATCCGCGAAGCGTAGGTTGTTAAGATTTTCGCCGTTTATATTGAGGCCATTATTGGTCCAGTTTAGATTTCTGAAGCTCATCTCCAGCACTGCTGAGAATAATTTAGGTGATATAGGATCTCCTTGGCGTACACCTCTTTTAATGGGAAATTCGTTGCCTGCAGATTCAAGTTTAACTTGAGCTGTGCTCGCTGTATATACGTTTTTAATTATTCGTATGTATTTTGCTTGCACTCCTTGTGTTTTTAGAGCGTTCCATATATAGTCATGTTCTATTGTATCAAACGCTTTGTTAAAGTCAACGAACCCTATGTAATAAGTTTTATTATATTCCCTGTATTTCTGTAGAATTTGTCTAAGAGTATGAATGTGATCTATAGTTGAGAATTTGCTTCGGAAGCCAGCTTGTTCCTTAGGTTGATTTTCATCTAGTGTATTGGTAATTCTGTTTAGTATGATTTTAGAAAATATTTTATAGATATTGGACATTAAGCTGATCGGTCTGTAGTTTCCTATATCGCCCTTGTCTCCTTTTTTATGCAACAGTATGATTGTCGATTTAGTCCAGTCTTCCGGGATAATTTCTGTTTCGAGGATTTCATTAAACAAATCTGTAAGTCTTGGTGCTATCACTGGTAACGTAGTTTTTAGTAGCTCGTTTGTGACTAAATCTGGTCCAGGTGCCTTATCTAGTTTTTGTGATTCAATAGATTTTATTGTTTCTTCCTTTAGAATTGGTTTAATTTCCTCTTCACATACTGAATTATATTCCTTTATTACATGTTCCCTTTTACGACTTTGGTATAAATTTTGGTAGTATTTCGTAGCAATTCCTAGTATTTTTGGTCTTTTGCTGGTCTTTCCACTATCTTTATTTTTCGTATTTGGAATCCTGTCCTTTTTACAATTCATTTCTTTCAGTGCCTTCTTTACTCCTCCTGTTTTTTCTATATGTTTTCTTAATGTTGTCAGCCTTTTTAGTTTTCGTTCTTTTCTAAGTTTTTTGCTAATCTCTTTGCTTATTTCCGCTATCTTTTGGCCATTATTGTTATTGTTTCTTCCTTGTTGTATGAGTTCTTTCCGTTCTTGACTCTTGTAGTAATTGCTTACTTTTAACTGGTATCGCTGTCTTACTAGTCATGTTTACTTTTTTAGTTTCTGTTTTTAATTGTTTAAGCAGTCTATTGTATTTTTCTTGAGTCGATATACTTTCCTTTTCCCCACTTTGCAAGGATATTTTCGTTTCTTTGATAAGAGTAGTTTAAAAAGACATATTCGTATACACCGCGTTGGAAACCTTTAAAATGTAAAGTGAATCAAGAGTAGTTTTAATATTAAGGGTAATTTAAAAAAACATATTCCTGTACACACATAATAGTGAAAACTAAATCAATATTGATCTAAAAACGAACGAGATAAGCCTAATAATTTAAAGAAAGTTATCTGACCTTATCTATGAAAACGCCCTTTTTTATGGCAGTTGTATGGGTGTAATGGCAGTTGTATAAGTAGTGCTATAGATGGCCCGTCGGATTTCTCTTTCTAATTTTCAAACGTTGACGCTTTTTATCTTCGTCTCTGATCAAGTTATTTAAAAAATGTTTCATATTTGTTTTTAAGAAGTATCTCATGTAGTAAATAAAAAAGGATTTACCTATTACGGCATTCAACCGGTTAAATGTTTAAGACGACGACTGTCGCCAACAATCTTGAGGGAACAAAACGAGCAATCGTTTTACACCCGCGCGACCCAAAATTGTTTTTTTTTTGTACTTTCCCTATTATTCTATGACTTTAAAAAAAGAAGCCTCAGAATAAAATTTAGATGATTAAATTGTCTTTGAGATGGTGACAATTTTATTAAAATGCGCCCGGCGGTTCTGGTGCGATCGGGTGCGATTGTCGTTTTTTTGTCCGTGTTAGACATAATTTTACAAATTAATTACGCAATTTTTTTTTTTTTTTTTTTTATTCTTTTTGATAGGCTTGCGTTTGACTACTATCTCACCTGATGGTAAGCGACGATGTGGTCGACGATGAAGCACGCTTTCCTAGAAGAAACCTATTCACTCTTGACTTAAAGACTCCCAGGTTGTAGCCAACAGGAAATTATTTTATACTATAAAAACTCAAAATTTTCTTAGATCAAATTATTAAGAAAATGATCTCATATAACAAATATGTATTCCTAAAAATTACGACTACCCGTTTAGACGCGTTCTCATTTTAAAATCAGCTACTGAGGGATATCTGCGCCTTAATAAGCTTTTAGGTACCTATATTATTATAATCTTTTAAATAAGCTTATAAGTATATTAAAATAAAATGTTTCTATAAACAAAGGTGTGTGCAAATTTTCAGCTCAATCGGACACTGGGAAGTGGATCAAATGTTTTTTTTTTAATTTTGGGTAAAAATGAAGAAGAAAGTTAAGAAATTGGGCAGACGTAAACAATACTTCTATATCTATTACCTACGAAAGAACTAACTAAAACATAGGTACCTACTTATTATCTGACGCCCAATAAAGGTATTCTTAAATGCTGCCTGTGAATTATCAAAAACTGGCCAAGTGCGAGTCGGACTCGCGCAAGAAGGGTTCCGTACCACTATCGCAAGAAACGGCAAAGAAAAACGTTTGTTGTATGGGAGCCCCTCTTAAATATTAATTTTATTCTGTTTTTAGTATTTGTTGTTGTAGCGGCAACAGAAATACATCATCTGTGAAAATTTCAACTGTCTAGCTATCACGGTTCATGAGATGCAGCCTGGTGACAGACGGACAGACAGACAGACGGATCGCGGAGTCTTAAGTAATAGGGACCCGTTTTTACCCTTTGGGTACGGAACCCTAAAAAAACATCCAAAACTAGCTGCATCTAGCACTTTACCAGAAAACTGAAAAGAATAGCTATAGGAATCCTAGAACAATGGACCTAATCCTCGGCCGACTGATAGCAGATCTCGCTTAACATGTTGTCTCTTTCCCTATTTGTTAGTATTTCTGCGTACACACAGATAAGTAGGTACTTGTATAAACTCGAGTCAAAAAGTGTTGGTCTTACTGGTCTTACTTCTTTGGTGGCAATATGGTGGAGTTTAACTTGAAGTGGAGTGCTAAAATAAAACAATATTAAATATTTATTTATATTAACTATTACAGTTAAAAGACGAAATTGGTAATGGTAAACGACAAGATATTAATGTATTGCTAATTGGAAATTAATAATACTAATGTGCGTCTGTAATCTTCTTTTGCCAACATTTCTATAAAATTGTAGGTATTCTGAATTTTGTTGTTGTGCTTTGTTATTTTTATTTTAGTTCTTCCATCATAGCAGCAATTTCTTTACAGGGACAATAACTTGTCTATCAAACCTCAGCGCACTTGCTTGTGGGACTATCGCACAAAATGGACGGCTCTAGAAGCAAAATGCGAGCCGCAGGTGTCAGAGGTAAACGCAAGAACAAGACGAAAGCGCACAATAGGACAACCAAACATAGTGAACTGAATGATGTGTCTCAGGATGGTAAGTTGTTTTGCGTGGTCTGCGAACAGAAAGAAAATCCGCGAGCCATTGCCCACATACCTAAGTAGGAACCTAATTTGTTACTAAATGAATTAACATATCATTTAGTAAGGAGAATGGGCTATTTCGGAATCTGGTCCAACCAAAATCAAAATCAATTTTATTTTATTTTACTTAGGCCTACATGGGCACATATAAAACGTCGACAAAAGGTGCACGGTTCGGGTTAGTCGTTTCATATGGAGAAAAACCGGCAAGAAACTCCATGGTTTCTCTTTTAAAAAAATTGTGTTTACAATATTTTCATGTTAGAGCTCATTCACACGAAGACGAATCGTGATTTTTCACGAATCGTGTTTTTTCACGATTCGTTAACGTTAAGTTAAGTTTTTTTGACGGGAGCAATGCTTTTTATATACCCATGTTCACACGCTTCACGAATCGTCAGAAAGCAGAGTCAGAATTGATACTGTACTGAGTCTGAATCGTGTTTTATACCGAATCGTCAAAGACGTATCCCGTGTGAATGCGCCCTAACAGCATTAGTACTATATGGGGGGACAACGTAGGCCCGACAATAGGCAACATTACTGCCAATTGCTCCCGCCAGATGGCGCTTGACGGCTCTGAGTAAACAAAAACATAACAACATGGCGTCTACTACTGTTTGTGGTTACCGAACTCTTTTTTACTGTTTTTAAGATAACTTGTGTTCATAAACCAAATAATAATATTGGGTAAGTTAGTTAGCTTCATTTTTCTTTCACTATTTGTTTTATATTTTGTATACATAAACCGCGAAATTTTGTCGCTGGACTTTGACAGTTTGGTTTTTTTTAGGGATGTGTCCGATATATCTAAACGTAATTTATATCGGATATGTGTTAGATATCATATCATATCGATATCAAAATACCTAACCGATATTACAAAAGCTGTATCTAATAAAAACCTTACTAGCGTGTGAGAACGAATAATTAAAAACTTAAAACCGTAACAATGCGAAAACGTACGAACTACGAACAAAACGCAAACTTCACAAACGTTAGGAACCTTAAGCGCTACCTATCTTTCTAAGTATTATTTCTTGTTCGTTGTTAGTTTGCTCATCTAAATAACATTTTAACTTTTGCAAACTGTACTACTGATATCGATATCTGAAAACCGTTTTCGATATCGATATGAAAACACATACATAACCGTTTGCGCAAAAAACCGATAACGCCCTTCTCTAGTTTGTTTACGCAGAAACCTGTGGCGCCATCTGAGTGCAGCTTTGCGGATAGTTCCCTATAAGTCGTACGAAAAAAAAAAACAAAAAAAAAAAAATGTTTAACGAAATAAAAAGTTAACAAATGTTAACAATCATTTAGAAATCTAGAAAGCCTACAATGTTCACATATTCACAATCGGTAAAAGAATCTATACAAAGGTAAAATAAAAAAATAAACAAATTAAAAAAATAAATAAAAAAACAACACTAAATTTAACATGTGGCACAAATACTGTTATCAGTGCTGTAACTATTTAACTTTAATTAACCAACCAACAGTGTTGATATTAGTGTTCACGGAATCGTTATCTCCATAGAAATATATAAAAAACTTGTTTATTGTACCTATCTATTGGCAGGTATAGGTACAAAATAAACAAAAAAAAAATTGTATACTCAAGTAAAACTAATAACACGAATTTGAATAGTTTACATAAACAATGTCAGAATAGCTCGTCATTTGGAAGTCCCTTTATTTATTTTTTCAAAGATATTAAGTAGCAACAATTTATTAACATTTATACAATTGAATATACCTACTAAAAAACAAAACCTATACAAATACAAAAGGGAGACGGAAAAGAACTCATTGTGCATCAAAAAATTCGCCCACATCGATGTCAATGGGAAACGTGCCAGTAGGGTACTTACAGTAGGTAGTGAAAAATAAATTATGAAATGTGATAAAATTTTAAATTTATTTAGAAATATACTTAAATGTTCTGATTTTGAGTCATAAAACCACATTGTTTTATTATATTAAAATTAAAAAACGATATTTTCAATCTATATGTCACGTGACCTAAAACACGAGCTGCCATCTGCCATGGCGTGACGTCAAAGAGGCAACAAACAACTTTATTTTACTCTTTGCAACAATGAGGTAGGAAAACTATGGAGACGGCATATTCTACTATATGAAGAATAGTTATACAAATATCGACACACGCATGTCAAAAAGCGTTTTGTCTCTTTTTAACTAACCAAGAGCTGCATATGAAAAGAGACACATCTAAATGTTTGTTAAGGACTAAACTTGGTAACACTTTTGAGTGACGTCAAAATCATGTCTATGCGTGACCGGTCGCCATGTTGATTGCCGAGTAAAATTGGTAGTTGTGTGCCGTATAAGTACGTTTATCTGTCTTGTTGTGCTGTCAAACAGTTGCAAATGGCCTACCTCATTGGCTAATGGGCAGCCATCTTAATTGGCCGATTTATGTAGTTATGCACACTAATTTCGTAGGTATGGCAAGTCCATAGGTTTATAAGTCAGTGCTTTGCAACAACTGTTATCAGTTCAGTCATAACAGATATCAACAATCAAAAATGATGTCCGTGTCTACCGCTGGACCACCAACGCAAGTCGGATCCTTATTTAGTAGATAATTACTAATAAAAATAGTTAAGTTAGTTTTCGAGAAAATTTACTTTGTGTGTGACTTGAAAAATCTTTTGGAACATAATAAACAACATAAAATGAGAATCCTTTTGTATCTACTTACATTATTAGCAATATATTGTTACTGCAGTAAATTACGTTTTGAATCAGATTCAGATATATTTACTGTAAAACTTAGGTACTTAATTTATTGTTGCTTGCAGCAACAGTAATAGGGAAATCTTGAAATGAAAATGTAACACCGGCGGTAGTCACGGTGTTACATTTGATTGATTACACCTTGATTGATGTAGGATAGCATAGATGGACCTCTTTTCGGCACTTAGACTCGCGTTTGGTCCGTTGTACCTGCAGACCTTATCTCTGTGAGAGGGAATGGGCCGTAATCTACCACCTGGCCCAGTGCATGTTGGTGGATGTCACATATCTTCGAATTTTTGGTTCTAAGACATGCCACGGGCCACCACTGCTCTCGATTGATTGATGTAGGTTTGAATAAAACGACAAGCTCCTCGCGGCCGCGACTTACAAGTTGTTGGTCGTGAGTTTGAACCCAGGCAGGCGCTTTACTTTGTGTAAATTATTTAATCACTGCTCTCAAAACGGTGAAAGAAAACATCGAGAAGAAACCGGCATGTCCTAGAACCAAACATTCGAAAACACATGACATCCACCAACCCGCACTGGCCCTGCGTGGTGGATTACGGCCCATTGATCGCCTGGGGTGCCTGTGTCCCAGCAGTAGGAAGATTAAAAAGGCTGATGATGATGATAATGATGATTAACTACCAAATATGGAAGCGTTGGTGGTCCGGTGGTGCGGCGGTAGTCACGGACATCTTCCCCAATGCTGGGGATCGTGACCACATCATTGTTTTAAGACTTTTTTCCTGATTATGTTTCTCCACTTGCGACTACTTTCATCATGCAAGGATTCTGAAGCTTTAAAGGTGAACATATTATTATACAAGAGCATTTTCACGTCATCGTTTTTACGAATGGTACAATACAGTCAAATGCTCAGTTTCCTAAAGCATTTCCATGTAATGAAACGGTCTTGCGAATGTTCGACGCTGTGTTCGATGTAATAGTGTTAACTCACGTCCGGATTTGGTACGGCCCGACCACGGATTTGTGGGCGGGGTTAGTCCGGCCCCGACCATAACCGAGCGTGTGTAGAGTGGTCCGCGGACATTATTATTATTAAATTGATCCCGTCTCGGTCCAAATAAGCGTGTGTAACCGAGAAAGCATTTGTGGGTGGAGTCCGTCCAGCCGTACCAAATTCGAGGGTGTGTTAACACTATTACGCTAACGGTGAGGTGTACGTTACCCCAACTGGAAAGTGGCTCCTAGAGTTATATGAGTGCGTTATCTGCTGTGAATGTGCGCCACATAAAAAATTAGTGCCTGTCGCTGTTTTTGAAAACAACGGAAGAAACGATTCTGCTGGAGTACCTAGAGTCTGGCAAATGAAAGTAGAGACTGAAAAAGCGCGCCAAATTTAAAAAATATCAGATATTTTTTAATTTTGCCGCGCTTTTTCAGTCTCTACTTTCGTTTGTCAGACTCTAGTGTAGTGTAGGTCAGCAGTATTATTGTTTGAGTAAGCAGCGTGTAGACTGTTGTCTTTTTAGAAATTCCCTCATTTTTCATAAGCAGTCGGTCGGACGGCTTATATTCTACATTACGACAGGCACTTGGCCGGTTTTCTTTTTTAAATTTAAGTTGGACAATATAAATGTGGAATCATTGAAACGGGCCGAATTTCGGTCTATTGGTGCTGAGAATTTATTTATTTGACATAAGCACGCGAAGTACCGTAATTTAGCAACCGCCAACCATAGACAATAAAATGCAATACTTCATGGACGCTAACAATAGTGAAGCGACGTACTCTTTAGCCCCACCCCGATATGCCAGTGAATTAAAATTTATAAATGAATCGAACTATGTATTAGTAAATATAGCAGTGTGAATTAAATATTTTCACTTTATTATCATAAAAAACAAAGAAAGAAAATATATTTTTTAAGAGTGCACAGGCGAGCACGGCCTACTGTGAGTACGGCTTGAGTCACACATTTGTTTCACAGTTTGGGAGCAAAAACCGTGATAAAATGCGTAACTCAAGCCTATCACAGAGGTCGTGCTCGAACGGCTGGAATAAGGAAGAAACACAAGATCTTATTATCACTATAATATCTATGTAAGTAAGAGTAAATAATGAAAACAGTAGAGCAAAATATATAGAATGTACATTTATATAGAAAAAAGTTATTCAAAGTGTAACGGTTCATTTTTCACGGACGCCTCGTGGTTTCACCCGCGTAGTTCCTGTTTCCGTGGGTATACAGGGATAAAAAGTAGCCTATGTCATTGTCACCCGGGCATAGTGTAGCTTCCCAACGGTGAAAGAATTTTTGAAATCGGTCCAGTAGTTTTTAAGTTTATTCGTTACACACAAAAATAAAAATGTTTCCTCTATAAATAATATTATTATAGAATACAATACAATACAATTATTAAGCAAAAATAAAATATTACTGTTAAATCGATAAAAAATTCTTCGTAAATAAAGTCGATTATTGTAAGAAATCGCAATGAACGAAATGTTTTTAATTTTTTGAGCTTTCGAATTTAAAATAAATGGCTGGACCATAATGAAGCTTACCGAAAGTACTGAATTGAAATATTTGCTGCTACTACTCCGAAATACATAAGAATGTGTTATTTCTTGCCTCTTAATCGAACTAGAACGAAAAATTCAAATTGAACAAAGACTTATTAAAACCGATGTAAAAGCCTAGTAGCCAAATCATTAAATAAAAATAAAAAATTGTCCATGACGAGAGCAGGCAGCCCAGCAACTGTCAAAAAAAATGGCTGGTGAGTGAGTAGCAAGCTAGCTCTGCCAACGTTCTAAATAAGTTATTTGTTTTATTGTATTTATTATCATGTCATTTTCAGATTTATTCGCAAAGTATAATTGTACTTATTGTCAAGAAGAAATAAATGGTGTACGCGTCAAATGCGCGGAATGTATCGACTTTGATATTTGTTTGCAGGTAAAGTAGCTTCGCTGCCATTTTTGTTTATAGTTTTGGCGCAAAATTTTAAATTGTCAGGACATAGTTTTTACAATAACGTTTGTATTTCAGTGTTTTTCTCTTGGCGCAGAAATTGGATCACACAAAAATGACCACTCATATCAGTACATGGTAAGTTTTACGGACATATAAGTATTTTGCCTAAATTCATTCCAATATTTTTTTTCTGTACAAGAATATTTTTTTATTGAATTCCAGGACTCTGGAGCGTTTGGGATATTTTTAGGACGAAGTAGTTGGTCTGCAAATGAAGAAGTTAGATTACTAGATGCAATAGAACAATTTGGCTTTGGAAATTGGGAAGATATAGCCAAACACATAGAAACACGAACACCTGAAGGTATGCCATCACAAATTAACTTGTTGTAACCAACCAAATAAATTGCTGTTGAAAATAATTACTATAAGAATATATTTATTTTTGCAGAGGCCAAAGATGAGTATATCACAAGGTACTTGGAAGGTAGTATTGGTCGGGCAACATGGGGCAACTTAGAAAGTTCAAGCCGCCCTACATTGAATTCTGCAGACAAAGATGAAGGACCCTTGGGGCCCAGTGCTGTATCCCGTCTACCACACCTTGCAGTTACCTCAGATGAAGCCGCTCAACTTGGATATATGCCAAACAGGGATGATTTTGAAAGGGTATGGCCAATTTTCTACTAGTACCAAATCGGTTGTGCAAACATTATGATGATTCTTAACGCTACATTTCCGAGCGATGAGGAGGAACCAACTAATCGCATTGATTAAAATCCTCATTGGTTCTCTCATCACATTTATGATTTGTTGATTTCAGTCCTCGTCCACATCCTCGCTATACCGTATGCTGCCTTAGTAAAAAACACTTAACTTTCTTAACTCTAAAAAGATAGTCTGCGTAAAATTTAAGCATGTTTTTATGAAATATTGTTCTATCTTTCTAAATATGGCAAAACACACATACTGCATTTAAGACACTCCTAAGTGGTGACCCAGGGCATCCTTGTTACTATGACTTACCAATTTTAAGATACTATGACCATGGGAGTCAAAATGATGCATCTTTGGAGTGACTTTTAAAACTTAAGTACAATTAAAAAGGAAACTTTTATGAGGAGAAAAAAAATGATGCAAATGCTTATGGAGCGAGCCATGATGAAATTGTTTGTTAATACAATATAGTAGAATGCATCGTCCTCCATTTCATGGTCTTGTACACCACAAGACCATGAAATGGAGGACGATGCATTCTGACACGGAAGATTCCTTCATAGTGGAGCTAGTAACTAAAGACAGTACTTTCTATGCACATTGCTGCACCAAAATAATAACAAGGAATTTGTAGTACTTCCTCAATTTCCAAATAAGACAACAAAATTAGTTTAATTATTTGTTATTTTTATTGTATGTGTCATACCTTGCGCAAATAAACAAATTTTTCTTTCATTCTTGCATACATAAAAATATGATTATCTTTTTAGAGTTAATTGTCTCTTAAAAGATAAACATTAAAGTACAACATGAAAATATATTCATTCCCTGTATTCTTTTCAGGAACATGACCATGAAGCAGAACAGTTAATATCAACTCTATCTCTAAATCCTGAAGACGATGAGTTGGATGTTGGTAAGTACACACTAAATTCAAGCTTACTTAAATCATGGTAACTCATCCCCGATTTCTGAATAAAGAATTTGAAGTTGAGTTTTTATGAAGCTTCATAAACCTGATAATGTGTTAAACTGGCATTAACATAGGGTTCTTAACACCAAATTCGGAATTCAGAAACCGGCTCTCAGTCCCAAACTAAAAGTTCTCTGCTGTATGTATCTTTTGGATATGAAGTTGAGAAACAGGTGCACAAAATTCTTTTCTCTGACAGAAATGTAGGTCAACTGTATTTCACGAGTGCGGAATTGCGGATTTCTGCACAGGTAGCTAAAGTTTAGTGCGGCATTGTTTATGTATAAGACTGATGTAATTTGTATAAGAAAAAGGGAATAAAATAAATTTATTTGGCACAAAACAGAGGCAAAAACAAGTATTTTTTATAAATAGCGAAACAAACATGATACTTCATTGTTGACTTAGTTTCCCGATGAATTATGCTTTTAACAAAATTTCCAATTTCCAGCATTAAAGTTATCACAAGTGGACATTTACACACGGCGACTTAGAGAGAGAACGAGACGAAAGCGCTTAGTTAGAGACTACCAACTTGTGTCCGTGTTCTTCAACAACCAGAGAAATAAACAGAAAACTCTCGGAAAACTTGCCAAAGAGAAAAAGTAAGTGTTATTGCTATTCTATTAAGTATGACTTTGATACTCCTTGGTTTGATTCCCCAGTTGGGTAAAGCATTATTGGGTTTTTTCATCTGCAATTTATCAGTAGCATTAAAATCGGTTGAGTGGTTTAGAAGAAGTGTGGAGAAACAAACAGACAGACAGCATTTTTGTTTTACTATTTAGAGTAATACTTCTACTAATACTTCTTCTACTCGAGTTGATAAAAAAAGTCTTTAAATAGTTTGGGCTCAGCAGGAGGTGGCCACGCCGATTGCGGCATCAGTGGTGAGCATAAGATTTTTCTTCCAAAGTGCAGGCGTATGAACATTTGGGACACTCCAGCATGTGTGTTGTGTGCCGCAATCACACTATCAAGATGGGTTTATAAAACCACATTTTTCCAAAAAGTGTTTGCAGCGGCCCACCTGGGTACCTCGCAATTGGTCGGCAAAATTTCCATACTACCAGATTAATACTAACAAAAACAACTTGACCACCCACAGAGAATTCACCGACCGCGTCCGCTGGACAGCTCAGTTCTACGGGCGGGGGGAGCAGGCCGGCGCAGTGGCCGGGCTGTGGCGCGAGCGCGAGCTGCGCGTGCGCCTGGCAGAGCTGCACCGCTACCGCCTGGCCGGCGTCACGCGCACCGAGGAGTGCGCGCACTACGACCAGCACGCCGCCGTGCGCAGGCACGCGCCCCTGCACGCGGCCAGTAACGACGTGAGAACACGACTCCTGGTACTGCCTGAAGCATCCCTAGTGCAAGCTTTTTGTAGCTCAGTCAAATAAGCCGAATGATTAATAACCTAAATTATGTTGATTAATAAGAATGTTGTGGTTTAAAAGATGTAGTGACAAAAATTTAAAAGATTGCTAAGATGGTTTGGCCATGTTGAGAGGATAAATGAAAGGCGACTAACTAAAGGTATTTTCAACACGGGGCGGGACACCCTAGAAAGACATACCTAGACCTCATTGATGATCTTCTTTTTAAAGGCCAGGTGCTCAGTACTCATAACCGGCGTGCGTGTGTAACTAGATTTATGAATGTGAGTGAAGCAAAAGAAGTATGTAAGGATTATAGCATGTGTCGTTCTGTAGTTTCTGCCTACCCCCATGGGAAAAAGGCGTGAGTTTATGTATGTATAGGCACCCCTGGCTGATGGTATGTTTTTCTTACCCCTGCGCTTCTCTTTTGTGATTAATTTCCCTGGGACTCGTCGACCTTCATTCACTGAATCGGCGCTTTTATGGTGGTAGCCAGTGTTGATCTGGCTTGCAGGAGATGGAAATAGTGTGGCAAGCTTGTCCCAATCTTACTATATCCTTCTTATATTATAAAGGCGAAAGGTTTTTAGTTTGTATGTTTGTTACCCAATCACGTCAGAACGGCTGAATGGATCTGGATGAAATTTGGCAGAGAGATAGATTATAGTCAGGCATAGCAACTGCGTTAAATGGGTAGTAACAAATAAAATATAGCCTATAGACATAGTGCCCTAAAGTGTTGATATTTGGAGGTAAATATCGTTATACTGATGTTATCGACATATCGTTATTTGACTGAGCTATGAACACATAAACATATTCATAGTAATACTAGACTACGCGGCGTTAATATGGCACATGGAGTTAGAAAAAGTTTAACTTGTGTATTTTGCACACAACTCAATATGCCATGTTGATGTGATGATAATTTAATAAATTACATTTCATTTAAACCCCAAGGAAGGATTTGTATCGCAAGTTGATGGTAATAGAATTACACAGAAAATTATTAATAGCACCGTCATTATATTTCATCATCATCTCAGCCAAAAGCTGTTGATTTCATAGTACTTATTCCTAAGACACAACAAGGGAGATTTGATCAAATAGGATATTTTCTTTTCGCATTTGCGTCAAACCAACTCTATTCCACTATGTACAACATCATTTTATAATCAACCCACATTTTTGGATATTCTTCATAGACATATTCATATTGTACAGTCAACCTCACGTCCATGTAATAATTTGTGCCTTTATACAGGGTGCAAAGGAAAAGCTTCTTTTTGCCCATATAAATGAGCAACTTTCCCTATGGAAGTAAATTCTCAAAAGACGCTCCTATACAAATTTTGGTCAGCTGACGACAACTTTGTATGGAAAATACAATTTTTGACGTGACAACGTCTAATAAATCGATGAATGCCGGCTGCACGCACGAAAAAGGACGACTCGTTGTCCCGTTACGCTCGTTGTAACGTTACGATCGGAGCGAGAGCGCTACACGAGCGAGCGAAAGGCACGATCGGCTTGAGCGTTCAGCATGCGCCGCAACATGACGTTGTCACGTTAAACTATCGTTCGCAAACCGACTTTATAGACAATTTTTGTTGGGAATTTCTTATGGCTTCTTTGGACAAAGTTGTTCATTTACATAAGCAGAAGCAGTTTTTAAAACATGATGACACTTTTCCGTTATACCCTGTACATATGTGGTTTTCGCTTTTTCAAGTGTTAACCAGTACAATTATGTGGTTGACTATACCATTGTTCTGCATGGCATACACATTATTGATGCTTATGCCTTGTGCTTAGAGCATTTATGTTGTGTAGTGTACTGTTGTGCATGACTTATAGTCAGTGTGTGTTGTCAATTATTGTATGGCTGTCTGGCCGTGTTAGTTCGTCCATGGGTGGGTTAAAAATCTATGCCGTTATCTATAGATGATTATGTATTTGTGTCTAGACTGGCCTATGAAAACCTGGTTTTCTTTCGTATAAAACAGAAAAGAACCTCGGTTTAAAAGGCGGCTAAAGGCCGATTTCACCAATGGAACTAATCGCGATTAGTTCAACTAAACTCAGTTTATGCAAATACAGCGTTCGGTTGGTAGTTTCTCAGCAGTCTCAACCAATCAGAACGCTGTATTTGCATAAACTGAATTTAGTTCAACAAATGCGATTAGTTTCAATGGTTAAATTGGCCCTAAGGAATAGTTTTGTATTGATGAGTATGCCTAAGTGCAAATAGCAATACACTCACTGCTATAACTTAGTAATTCGCTCTGAATTACAATCCCTTCATGATGACAATTATTTTTCATTGACTACGGTTTTGTATTTTGTTGCACTGGATAAGTACAACCCGGGCGCAATAACTTGACACCTGGCTCGACGATAGCAAAAACTCAATAAAAATAATTATAACAGCAAACGAATGACTCCGAAACTCAAGAAAGATTACGAGCATCGCTGTTACCGTTGCACGTAATCTTTATTGAGTTTCGGAGTCACTCGTTTGCTGTTTTCTTTTCTTGTTGAGTTTTTGTTAACGCTACGTTACGAGCCAGGTGTCAAGTTATTGCGCCCGGGTTGTATTGTTGTTTTTTTATTAATCTTAGTTTTATTAACTGGTAAAACAAATATTTCAAACATGATTTTCATGGGTAGTAATTCTGAGTGTTTTACGCACAGACATAAATCTAACTAGATGACGCGATTGTATGTACTTTGCGTGCCAAAAAACGGAGTAAATTTACTACGATCAATGATCGTAATCTGAGCTTTTCATTTAGCATTATCGACACCGGAAATCCACCGAAATCTAGAAAAATGCCTTTTTATGCCATATTGAGCTGTAAAGAATGTATAGAAAAAGTTGGCCGAGGCATTGAAAAAGTTTTCTTTCATTGGTAAGTAAATTTGTTTTTAAATTGTTGTGAAAAAGTGGCTCGCTTGGTTCTCATACAGATGGAGGGACTTGTCTTATCTAGTTAGATTTATGTCTGTGGTTTTACTTACGCAATAAGGAAGCTAGTGCTGTACGATGAGTCAGAGACTATGGTTAAAATAAATGTGCGGTAGTTGCTGTACTGTGTGGTTTTGGGTTTGATCTCGTATAACTATTGTATTCGCCAGGGCAGCAGTGGGTGCCTGGACACCAACCAGACAAAAGATCTAACGCAGAACAGCTCGCAGCCGCCAAGAAAAAGGTCAGTTTATTATTGTTATTATTTTTTCGCATTTTCAGTTCAGATTTAGAATAGATTCAGTACACAAGACAAGGAGCTATTATCCTGTGAAACGTAGTAGGTGGCTGCTTGACCGGTTTTTCGATTTTATATTTTGTTTTTGGACCCTTCCAACATGTTCTAGAACCCAATTTAAAAATCCCTATCAGTTTAAAATCAACTAAACACAATGTTTTAAATTCTATTAGCGCTAAATGTATTTTAATGTCACACATCTTCAAAGCTTACGAAATGGCACCGTGTTCATGATGTTTGTGTACGTGGCACAGAGACGGCGAAAGCGGCTCAAGTTCCACCAGCCCAAGGTGCACACGGGACGGAAGTACCGCATGTGGATGCTCCAAAAAGAGCTCATGCAGCAACAGCAGCGGCGCCTGCTCGAGGCATCTGCTGACCAATAACGAGATACAGGTAACTATACATTTTTAAATAAATACAAATAACTATTTTCAGCTTCACAATATAATTTCAAATATAATTTCAATGTCAATATGTAGTTCAACAAAACGAAGATTTTCGTCCAGAATTGTACTCAACACAGAGTTACACAGGGTGAGTTTTTTTACAAATCCGAAACTATGAGAAAAGCACTCAAAATAGGTACGAGCCCGATTTTGATGAAAACTAAAACTGTATCATTGGATTTTTGACAAATCAATATTCCTAGCCAGGTAACAAATCCGTTGATTTTGAAACAAAAAGAGATCGCTTTGAAGAGTGCCAGAGCCGCGAAGGATGACATTTGAATAATGTTATTTTCAAAAAGTAATTTGCCTGTCTTCAGTTTCTGATTTTGTATATATGTATAAATGTATTTGTAATATTTTTATGCATCTACAAAAAAGTTTTTTCTGAGCCAGCTTAGTGGCTATCGTTGTCAATTCACATCTGCTATTGCAGATGTCCATATACGCCATCCGTGTCCAATTTTAGAATAACATCGAAAAACTCGGACGTCATGGGGAGAGGATTTTGCCCAGCTGTGGGATGATGCTGGCTAAGAGGCCTTTGTCCAGCTATGGGATGATGCTGGCTAAGAGGCCTCTGCCCAGCTGTGGGATGATGCTGGCTAAGAAGCCTTTGCCCCGTTGTGGGATGATGCTGGCTAAAAGGCCTTTGCCCAGATGATGCTGGTTATTTACAGTAATCAGTACCTACCCTGTATGAAATTTGATTGTCTATTTCTAAAGTTCATATTATACGCGACTACTGAACTCGCTTAAAGGTACGCTCTTGGCTTTCCTCAATTTTGTTATGAATCATTTTATGTCTGTTATTTATGCTACACTAGATAAGTGTCAACAATGAGTGATATTTGTTATTGCTGTGTAAGTCATGTATATTTGCATAAGGACGATATTTATACCTAAAGTTGAAGGTGAAAAACATCGCAAAACAGAATTATGTAACTTCATATGGAATTGCGCGACACGAAGCAATGTGTTGTTCGTTCAGTTTTTTTTACGACCGTCGCGAAGTGATAATGTCCATGCAAGACTTGAATTGGCACTCGTGTGTACTTATTGCAGTCATGTGCCCTAAATTCTTTCTTGTAAACGCGGCTTTACAGCGCTGTCGTAAAAGTGTTATAAAGAAAATTAAACTAAAGTTTAGTTTAAGCAGGCCATCAAAATTGTGTTTCTAAAATAATTCTGATATTGAAATCAGTGGTGGCCCAGTTGTTGCGGCCTCGACTTCGAGTTGTTGCTGATGCACATTTTTCACATTCACTGATGCTGATATTTCGTCATTGACATCAGCGGTTGCTGATGCTGATTTTATTTATTTATTAAAGAACGGGGAAATAGTACTGACCATTTTGAATTTATATCCAAAAGTGGCACATTTTTCGTTGGTTTTGAAATAAAAGATTGTTTTATTAATTATGTGAGTTTTAATAAACAAAATAATTGGTCAAAACTCGCAACCGAAAAGAACACGTGTCATCAGCTCCGCACCTCTGCAGTCCAACTCGAACTTCAGCATTAGTAATAATCAGTATCGATCATTGCTGATGCTAATATTGAAAATGATGCTGAAGTTTCGGGAATGCTCATGTTCACAACAACCCTGGTTCGAACCGAGGCAGGAGCTTTACTTTGTGTAATTAATTTCATCACCATTGCTCTCAAAACGGTGAAGATGTCAGTTTCCTTACAATGTTTGCCTTCACCGATAATATGAAAATATGTGACATTCCTAGAACCAATAATATGAAAATATGTGACATCAAACATGTAAATTACAAGCCAGTCCCTTTCACAGAGAGGAGGCCTGTGTCCCAGCAGTTTGGAACATTATAGGTTGCTTGATTATGCTAATCTGAAATTATCTTAACATGCTCATGCTTCTTCTTGGCCCGCATGGTGGATAATTCTGGCCCGGGGTGCCAATCGAAAATCAGCGCTGGATGTCTCACTGAGTTGGTAACCCTTTCGGTATGGGCTCGCCCGGCGCCATTCTTAAACCTTATCATCTGTACATTTTTTACTATTCTTTTCTGTTACTGATTGTTGCCGTTGTGTTGTGTCTGTGTCGAATGTTTTCTATTGTATCGGCCCAATCCCACTCTCACAGAGAGTAGGCCTGTGTCCCAGCAGTGGTCAAAGGCCTAAAGTGATGATGATGAAAGGCCTAAAGTTGATAATTGCTTAACACGTTCACTTCTCCCTCTCCAGCTATGCAGCACACTCAGCCTGCCACCGGCGCAGTACGTGACGATGAAGGGCGTCCTGCTCCGTCGCCCCGCCGCGCCGGACGCAGACGTGGACATGGCCGTGCGACACTACCTCCACTCCGCCGGCTGGATACGTAACTAAACCACCATACTGTTTCTCAACTGTAATACTGGCTGTACACATTCGTCGTGACATACGGAGACAAGCTAAGGCCGCTTGTACACTCTAAGAAGATCGGGATGATGACGGGGTACGAAAAAGCAAATTCTATTTAGTCCGTCAGTTAAAAAATTTTGGATACGTTTTGCTTTATCAAATCAATAAAAATCAAATAGATAAAGCGCATCAAAGATCGCGAGTGAACGAGCTTGAGACGTAACTCATCATTAAAAACGTATCCAATATTTCTAGGTAATCTAACTAACGGACTATAGTACATTATGGTACAAGTGTGCAATGTTGGTGATTACCGCTGAGGCGCCATTGAGACCTGAGCCGTAGGTGAGGGTCTTAAGAGAGCCGAGGACGGTAATCATCAATACACACGTGTATCATACGACGTTTTTCAACACACTTGTGAAGTAAATAATACAAAAAAATCATATTCAACAGTAAAAACGAGTTGTGATTTTTTATTCACAATGGCGGCCAAAATTAATCATTTTTCCTATGCGCGCGCATTTAACAATGGCGATCGGCCATAGACTATAAGAATGAGGTTTCTTTTTTTTTGGCTTTTCGTGGATAGTGTTTTAGCCATGTACAAATTAGGGAATTTCAATTTTTCTTAATTACAGAGTAAATAAAATTTATATTTGAGTGAAAGTTTTAATTATTAAGCACGTACAAGTTGAAATTATCTATTTAAATACGAAGTTGCATGAAATGAGCAAGCAATAGGTAAATTAATTTATTTGTACTATTGAGCACGATCTTTTTTGTATCGAAACTTTTTAGAACAAAGCAACCCAACCAATAAATTAAAAAAAACTCTATAACTCACTTGTGAATAATAGCAATGAAAAAGTCACAGTTTGATAACAGTTATCATTATGTGCCTAATTGCGGTGAAATTAGAGCCACTTTATGAGCAAGTGTGTTGAAAAATATTTTTTTCGTGATCATCCCAAAACACCGTGTCTGCTGCAGACAGGACCAATACATCATGTACACGACAAGAACTTTGTCAGACAGACACGAAAACTTTTCGTGTCTGCAGCAGACAGCAGCAACACAGAAAGCGTTATGGCTAGCGCAGATAAGATTTGTTGAATGGATGAATTTTCTTAGCGTGAACAAGCCGTCTTAAGCTTCACTTTCGAGCAGAGCGGCTACGGTGATACTGACTCCTCGTTTCTGGCAATTCGCGGCATGTATGTCTAAAGCGTTCCAGTCAAACCACTCCACCACTGCCGCGGAGTGGTTTGACTAGAACGCGTGAATTTGTCGCCGGAGCTGCTCTGCTCGGAATTAAGCCTTAAAAGCGAGTGTGTGGATAAAGTCCTCGTGTTCTGTCTCATCTCACCCATCGATTCGCGTGTCGGTTTTTGCGCCTCAGTCAAAGGGTCTCGCTCTAGATCGCCACAGTTCAACTGTACACGCGTACTCTCTCTCGAGTGTGTACAGCCACCATAAGAAAATTAGGGACGTGTCGTAACGATAATGATGTATGTGAGTTTTGTGATCAAAGTGAAAATTGGTTTTTCAAATAAGGAGAAGAAAGATTCCGTTTTGAATGTTACAAAATCAAGTCCCAAATATTACTTTCATCACTAAGTTGTAAGAAGTATTTATTTCATAAATTATTATTATTTATTTTAAACTGATGACTGTATTCGTACCTATGTTTAAACAACATTTATTGCTCATGTTGCAATTACAATTACATTCATTTAATAGGGCTGATGAATTTGCGATTTAAAGTTCATTGACGTTAACGTTACGATGCGTCTCAAAATGATTCGTGTTATTGCACTTTTGACTGTTTTGTCATCAGCAACAAATGTATTAAATCATTTAATCTACGGTTGTGAAACAGGTCCTTCGAACGTGTTTAAAGCTATACCTATCGTTTCAAAATTATAAATCTAAGTACTTGTTATCACTTTCATAGGAGAATCTTAGCAATGTTGCGAATTGTCCGATTTGTCAGTCTTTAGGTGCTTGTCATGTTCCCATAAGCACGATGTTCTACAGCAAGTTTTGTATCGGATTTTTGGCTTTAGCCTGTAGGGCTTAGCTAAAATCATTCCAAGTATAATCCGTCTTAAGACGTATATATTTCCCAATGCTAACGCAGTACTGGCCGTGCACCCTCTCGAAAAGAGAAGATATCATAAAGACGCCAGAATATCAATATTGAACCTCGTTTTGAACAGTTTTGTATGCAAAATATTATTTGATTTACATATGCGTTCTGTTCAAGAGACCAAAAGTTTATTAAGTACTTATTGCACCAGATGAGTGAGTTGAGCCAATTTCGTGTACAGTAATCCTCAATCTTTTTAGCCGGTCTGAAGTTGGCTCAATGGCTGCGCAGTAGTAAATCTCATACTAAAACAGCAACACGCCATGCCGTCGTCGTCATCATGTATGCAGCCCGGCCCAAAAGATTGGGGGATTACTGTACTGCGATAGACCATCACATGCAGGGTTTATCTTCATTTTTCGGTCAATCGTTTAAAATACCAGAAACATGATGGTATTAATATATTTTTGAAGAGTGGTGCAAGGGGACCTGCAAATTTGATTTGCAGATAGCAACATCCGCAACAAAACTTGCTACAGTCCATTCGCGTTAAGAAAATAGTGAGTCATATCGGGTTCGCAAGCTTTCTAATTTGTTGGGAGCCGATTGGTTGAGAGGGCGGCTAACAACGATGACGCACTATTTTCTTAACGCGTATGGACTATAGTAGATATTCGTCTTTATGACATTGATTCTTCTTTAGTTAATCTTTGACAGACAAGTCAATGTATGATTTTGCACGATGTTAACCTTATGATGTAAGACTGCTCTTATAGAGCATTGTAAATATTGTACGCCGATGTAAATATGTATTGCGTTTTTATTTTTAAGGCCCGATTGTGCTTGTCTTACAAAAAGTTAATTATGTAAATAATAACGCATAGAAATCTTCTCTATTGTCTGAACTAAAAACGCGAAGTGCGTCCCCTAAAAATAAAAAAATCGGACACATGGACTTTTTAGATTCCAAACAGAGATAATGAAATGCTTTGCAAATAATAACTTTTGCATTAATTTATTAACTTATTTTTTCATCTGCAAAATCGATAAATCGTTCTACTCTATCCTTTAAAGTCCTAATGTACAGTCAAGGCAATTAATTGTTTATCAACTTAAGATTGAATGTCACTTAGCACATTACAAAACGACAAGTTCATTTGTCTATGGAAAATAAAGTTTCAGTTTATTGTGTTGTTGTCAAAAATGATAAACAATTATTTCCTTGACTTTATTTTGTTAATAAGCTTCTCAAGTTGGACAGCGCACAGTCGGGTATTATTCTTATTATATTTTATCGAATTTCTGTTACTTTTTAGTGCTCGATGCCTTTTAAATAATTATAGCAATGAAGAGCATCTAAGTGTTTTTGATAGCCATTACTGTTTTTGGGCTTATTCAGAAGAGTGACGTACAAATTATGCTGAAGGTATATTAAGCAATCTCAAGTTTTTTGATGTTGTGGATAGTGCAAAGATTTCGTACATACAAGTTACAATTTGATAAGATGTTAGTGTCAAAGACGGCTTGACTACAACAATTAAGGTTTACAGATTTTGTTCCTCTATTTCGTTTAAGTAGTTATAAAGAAAACTAACATCAGTATCGAAAATGTACGTGATCTTTGCTAATTGGTGTCTTAATTCTTAGGGCAGAAGGCGCATTCTTGCACCGCCAATGTATACGCAAGTTAGTAAACGTTGCTTCGCAACTGTTAATATTATTTTGTTCGTATGGGACCTAAGGCTCCATACTGTTAGCTAATTCCTAGTTATAGTAGCTAAATGACTACAGTTTATTATACAGCACAATACGAGTTAGTATTGCGTTATGGTACAGATGTAAAATGGAGAACCGACACTGAACCAAAGTAGTGGTAAGATAATAAATAATTCTAGTTAATATCTCAGGCTGGCACCACTGGCATATTGGATCAAATATTTGCTTTATAACGCTAATAGAAAATTTACTTTATGTGTAATAGAATAGGGTATCTTTTGTATTGGTTTATATCGCAAATATTTTGACGAATACGCCAACTGAGGTGTCACCTTGACAGTTTGGACTTTTCAAAGTAAGGCCAAAGCACACAGTACACTTCCACTAAACGAGGTCCATATTAAAGTTTTGCTTATAAAGATAGCGGCTAGTAAATGTTAGATCTTTGTTCGATATTTACTAGGCTAATTGCACGATATTGTGGTAGTTGCAATTTAGTGTGTTTTGACTCTTATAGCGTAAGGTGCGCGCTATGATATATATGTTATGGACCAAGTGACCGGGCTTACTAAATAATGCCCATTACTTATTTAGCAGGGTAATGAAAAGATGTGTTTTTATTAAAATACGTTTAATATACATTTAATTATTTAATGTTTACACATCACATCGCATCATCAGCCTATTAATGTTCCCACTGCTGGGACACAGGCCTCCTCTCTATGAGAGGGGATGGGCCGTAATCCACCACGCGGGTCCAGTGCGGGTTGGTGGATGTCACATGTCTTCGAATTTTTGGGTCTAAGACATGCCGGTTTCCTCACGATGTTTTCCTTCACGGTTTTGAGAGCAGTGGTGATGAAATAATTTACACAAAGTAAAGAGCCTGCCTGGGTTCGAACCCACGACCTACAACTTGTAAGTCTTGGCCGATACTATGGGCCACCACTGCTCTCAATGAAAAATAATGTTGACATTGATTTTTATATAGAGTCTCGGGTACCCGGATACGGAGCCCCGCTGTGCGGGGCTCCTACTCTGTCTACAGAGTCTGAAGTAATCTAACATGAAGGAGATGACGTGAGCTCGCACTAATTCGTTGAAAATAGCGGCACCGCTTACAAATATTATTTTATGCTAACTGATTCTATAATCCTGAATGTGAAAATAACTTTTTCGCAGATATTTGTTGCTGACCGAATATTTAAAATAAAAGCCATCTTAATGTTAACTTATGAGGGGCCGCGACATAACTCGGACACTTCGAGCCAGTGGGATCTTTTGTGGTCCCCTAGATAACTTACTTGTCCCCAATCTCTTTGAAAACCTTCATGAGTTTTACAACGAGATTAGGAGATATGAGCCTATGGTCTTCTGGTCTTGGATATCCTATCCGCTTACTAGCCAGTGCATTGCATGTGCACAGGTGCTCCATGCGTTCCGTATGTTCCCCGCACAACCCGCACATGGCTGTCGCGGTTAGACCCATCTTCATGAGCATGTCGTTGGTTCCAAAGTGGCCAGTGAAGGCCCCAAGCAAGTTGCCGCCTGCTCATATATCCGTGCTTTGAACGTAGAGCCCAGGAATTTCTTAAGAGTGTTCCAGACCGGTATTAGACAGCCAATGTGTTTGTTGATTGTGGTCTGCAGATTTCCAAATAAAAACCATACCAATGTGTTTGTTGATTGTGGTCTGCAGATTTCCAAATAAAAACCATACTAATGTACCATAATTATAAAATTACCCAACAGTAATGTAGCAATATCCATAATGACCAGACAATGTTATAAATAACGGAGATTAAATCAGTATTCATTACATTGCCCGATTTGACTTTATTCGATTCATATTGCCCGGGCATTATACATAGTGCCTTGATTAATGACTTGGTCCATGACATATACATAGCTTGAAGTTAACAATATTGGCACTTTGAATACTAATTTTGACCGCAAAATGTTTTTTCATGGTTTAAATAGTTTTTTAGCTAAAAGCCATCAACTTCTAACGACGACATGTTTATAATATTAGCTTAAAAAGTTTTACATCGAAACTCCAATGTTACTAAACTTTTTATTAGTTGTAACAATGGCTGTGGTAGATTATATTTATAACAATTTACAGTCACTAAGGGCGGTTACGCACTACATCCGATCCGTGTCCGCCAAATTTCGGTTCCGAAGTAGCCGTAGTACTTCTTGTAGGAAACCTTACGCACTATATTCGAACTCTATCCGTCATAATCAATATCATCATGAATACATATAATAAATCTGTAGAAAATAATATTTTGTATATCGATAATATTTCCAAAAAAAATAGCCAGGGTGTTAAAGGATAACCAACAGAACCAATTTCCGGAATTTTGTCTGTTTGTCTGTTTATTTGTGCACGCATCACGTGAAATGTACGAAACCAATGTAAATAACTTTTATACATAAAATTGTGCGTAACTTGAAGAATTACTTAGTTTTTGTTTCATCGCAATCGGTTCACTCTATCAAAAGTTAGATGAATTTAAAGTGTTCAAGAAGTAAAATTATCACAACACACGCAATTCAGATACTCGGACAGTTGAACTCGCTATTCGATAGATGGCGTTGTGCATTTGAAGTCATTTTCTGAATGGCGGTGTTAAGATTCTCCGCGAAAAAGACTAGAAACAAAAATGGTAGGTAGGTCAAAAATGTTGCCTACCCTACTTGGTAGGCAGGATGGTAAGTATAGTAGGGTTGGCTGACAGATAACGGGAGCGAAGCCGCGGGCACAGCTAGTCGGTCATAATTCAGAACATTTTGAACTCGGAACTCAAATTACGGACACGGACGTGTATGGCGTAACTGCCCTAAGGCTGAAGTTTCCCCTCATAGTTACGGTAATAAAGACAAAATTGTGAAGGTAGTTTATAAATCTTTGGTTTTTTTTTTAAAGTTGAATGGATGGGACGGTATATCATTTGATCTCTCTTAATGTAAATGTTTATCTGCATTTTATTATGATTATTATTTAAAATAGAGTTTATTTATTAACGGAACTAGGTTTCTCCGAATGATTCCAAAAAGTAAGGTAGTTTTAAATAATAACATTTCCGATTCTAGAGTGTTTGAGCGTCATACTTGTTACACGACTAAGTAAAAAAACAATGAAGTATTTTTATTATTTAAGAAGATTTTCAATTCTTGCAATAAAAATTCTTAAATTAGGTGAATGTGGACAATTTTACCATTTTTTGTCATATATGGGTAGTTTTTACGTTTTGTGGTAATGTATTGGGAGAGTATGAGATCAGTATAATTGGTCATTTTATCTACCTGTCGCCTTGTTTAGGATATTTTATTTAGCTGTTATATTAAGGGTTTCTCTGTGCATTCACTGTTTGGCTCAAATGTACATAAGATTTAAAGTACAACTTGATATTGTAATTATTACTGATTTATAATTTAATTAATAATAAATGAGAAATACATTTTAAAATTCTTTGTTTAATTTATTATTTTCGTACAATAATTTATTTTAGCTTGTTCATCTGTGGTTTTGGCATGTCTTCTAATGGAGCGGGCTGGGGCCTGTTGTGGAACCATTGATGTCTCAATGCCTGAAAACCAAACCATTTTATGTGAGTTTATCTTACATCTCATATCAATTGAACAAATACCGGTAAATAATGGTGAAACTGAAAGTAGTCAGTCCTGATAATCATTTAATATTTCAGGTTGAAATGTATTTAAGTACCTAGTAAAAAAGCTGAATACATGTAAAATTATAATAAAGTTTTAGGCTACCATTAGCCAGAGTTAATCAACTTTCGTTGCTGACTGTACGTTGCTACAATATTTTTTCGACTAGTTCACTTACTCTTTATGCCGGCTGTACACATACGCGCGAGAGCCCGATGAAACGCTGTACATTAATTTTTAAACATCAGTACTGAGAGCAATGTACATCATCCTCGCGGGCTCTCGCTCGAGAGTACAGCCGGCAATATAATAGAACTCACCTCCTTGGCCGAAATCCTTTTATTGGTATCGTACATAATGAACGACTTGACGAGATGTACGGCATCTGGCTCCACTCCTGGCAGGAGTTCCGGCCAAGGTGTGGGAGCGGACTCTGGGAACGTGATCTTGTGGAAGTCTGGCAACTCCGCATGACCTGGCCACGTCTCTTCGTTGGGTGTGCCAAGGTGTTGCAGCACTATGGCTAGCTGCTCGATGTCTGACTCTCCCTGGGAAGCAACGAAGGTACTGGGTAAGTAGCAGTTTTGGCACAATGAGGCACTGGGGTTTGATAGGATTTACATTATAGACACTTCAAAAGTCAGTTTTTAAACTGTCATGGTCACTAACATTAAAAGCGGGATATTTACCATGTTTACTGTTTAAAACTGTTAATGTTAGTACTTCAAAAGTCGATAATAATCAGGGTCCATGAGAGGAAAGTAAGTTCCATTGCTAACTAGATGTAGCTATACTGAACGTGGTCAAAAGGTATAGGTAAAACAGACCTACCAAAGAACAGGAAAATAAAGAAATACTGAAACATGCAAAGATATCTTAGTTAAGGTATACTAACGGCGAAAAGTGGTTGCTTCGTAATCAACTCCGCTAATATACAACCGACGGACCATAGGTCCACTTTCTCGGTATAGAATCTAGCGCCATACAGCAGTTCAGGAGCTCTGTACCACCTGAAAATAACCAGAAATAAATATATATAGTCAAATAGGTATTAAAATAACATTAGCAAACATACTAACCATTAACTTGACCACAAAAGATCCCAATGGGTCGAAGTGTCCGAGTTATTTCTCGGCCCCTCCATAAGATAACCATTAACTTTACGAGTTCTCTTAATATTAGCCTTGAATGAAGTAAAGAGCCCCTGATATCCATTACCTGTACAGATGCTGATCTGATTCCTTAATATCAGTAGCACACGTACAGATTCAACAGGCAACACAAGCGTATCCATCAGCTGGGATCTGACACCAAAATTTGGCTGATGTACCAAATAAGGGCGGTTACGCACTACAGTCTACATCCGATCCGAGTCCGTGAAATTTCGGTTCCGCAAAGCTTACGCACTACATCCGACCTCTATCTGTCATAATTCAGATCATTTTGAACTCTGAACTCAAATCACGGACACGGACGTGTAGTGCGTTACCGCCCTATATCTGTTTCCTGGCTGGGTGTTCTCGGTCAGTAGGTATATTTTTTTTAATTTTGTCTATGTCCACAAAACCTACTTTCTGCAGTGATACTATCCCTTCGCAACTTAGGATAATCAAGTGGATTGCGTACCGTGTAGCTACTTGATGTGAATAAGGTCTGCCGCCATCAGGCCAGTAAAGACGCGCCAGACCCAAGTCTGCGATCTTCAATATGCCTTCGTGATTTATGAGCAGATTCGCCGGTTTCAGATCCTGATGAAAAGGATAAAACTAAATAGATAACATAGTGCCTCAAAAAGTCAAAACTCAACGTAAAGGCAGGACCAGAACTTGAGGACACAGACTATTATAGTTTGCCTAGCTTCGCTCCCGTGGTCCAACTCACAAGAGCCGTGTATTTTTCCAGGATGAAAACGCAAGCCTATATCACTTTCAGGCTCATAAGCTTTTTCTACGCAAAAAATCATGTTTGTTGTCCCGTTGCTGCGTGAATGCTGTACAAATTAACAAACAATTTCGCATTCGTAATCGATATTAGTAGGAAAGTGTTGCGAGGAGCCCAGGTAACAAGATAAGGCCAGGATCATCATAAAGATGATGAATAGATATTAGTACCTACGATAAACTCACCCTATGCATTACATAGTGCGCATGCATATACCGCGTGCCTTTCAGCAGCATCTGTGCATAAGTCTTGACCCTGGGCATGGTAAGTTCCTGCGGTGTGTGATGCAGCATGTCCCAAAGTCCTGAGCACATGTACTCTAGGACAAGCACCAGGCTCATACCGCGAGGAAACATGTCGTACAGTTTGATTATCTGTTGGATAAGTTAAGTCTCGTCATGGCAGATGAAAAGTTGGCATTTGGCAATATACCTACAGGTTGACTTAAAATTTATTGGCCATGTTTCAGCGCACTAAGGGGTATTTGAGGAAAAAAGTCGGTCAAAACTATATTAGTGCCTATATCATGTCAGTGTTTAATAAAAACATAATTTTATTTAAAAAAAATGATTTATTTGTGAAAATACAATAAAAAAAAATCATTAGAAATCATTCAGAATCGCTATTTTCACATTCACTAATAAAATCGTCGCCATCTTCGACACTATTTTCATTTAAGATGTTGAGCTTCGGTGTTGCCGCAATTAAAATATTCTTTGCCTCATCAGAAAATGGTAAGCTTTTCTTTGTATTTTTTGGACGACTACAACTGATAAAAGGGTCAGATGTTAGTAACAATCTATTTAATACATCTCTGTGGCATTCAGTTCTTGAAAATTTTCTTGCAATGTCCACCCGATATTTTCTAAAATGTTTATTTCGTGCCTCAGAGGCCGCCTCAGATAATTGCCCAATTGGCAGAATGGCCTCTGCCATCACCTGCGCACCGTGCACCAGTATTTTATGCACTGTAGGCAACATAGGATGCCAGCCGTATAATTCTACATACAGTTTGGCAGTGTCTTGGGCATAATCATCGAATTTCTGGTGATCAATCTCATGGCCACTTGATATCACCTCAAGTATCACTTTAAATCTATTAATCAAATTTATGTCGATGCCGGTAATACGGGAAGAGCATTCAGCATTTTGGAAAAATCTCCTGGATGTATTCCCATCATTTGTATTTCCGAAGCCAGCTTTAGGTACATCAAAAAGCAGGCCCATTTCTTCTTTGAAACGTTTTTGTATTTTCTCTTTCGTTTCTTGGACTACTTTTTTCTGTTCTGGCGTACGGGCTTGCCACTTCTTCAATGGTTCTTTATATGCCACATGCAACAGTGACTCAAAAAAACGTATTCTGGCATGGAGTACTGAAAGCCCAAACTTTAGGGCTTCGGTTTTTATGTCACTTTTTTTTAATCTATTAAAATCTTTTGAAGTCTGTCCGCATATATAACAACGCATGGTTGATGCAGTATCAGTCGCGGAGTTGCAGACCTTCCCGTCTACCATTGTGAGTAAGATGGTATGTTTGATTTTCACTGATATTTCGCTCTCTTCAGTTTCTTTCAGATTCTTTGCTTGATTTTCAATATAAGCGATTTCTTCCTTCGTGATATCTTTCGTTTCGTGAACGAAACGAGCTCTGATAGGTCTGCAAAACCTCACCGAAGAAGGAACTGGGTTCTGCCATATGATTTTAATTGTATCACCATCAAATGAAACAACCAATCTAACGGGAACAAGCGAGCTCACAAATATATTGCAATCATTGTCTGTGGTATTTTCAAATTTTTGTTTAAATGGAGTTTGGTGGGATCCATCACATCCCCATTTTGATATCAAAAGCAGGTGCTGCTTTTCAAAGTCAGTTAACGTATCCGTCACTTCCTTCAAATATTGTATGAGGCGCAAAGCCGTATGATCGAGCAAAGCTTGAAGATCCACATTAAAGCCAGTCTCTGTAACAGTTATTTTTTGTTCATCTGGGTAACACTCCTTTTTTGCTTTTTGCAATAGAGAATAACAAGGGTAAATTTCTTTGCGTCCACCTTGTAATAATGACCACTGGCTTCTTGTAAAATTACCTTCCACAAATAAAGACAATGCTTCTTGTGGTGTGTATTTTATCAATACAGGTTCCTTTTTAGAAAAACTTATTTTTCGGTACTTCTTCGCTCTAGTTGGTGTTGAAGTAATTTCTTTTATCATCTTCGATGTGTCTTTATTCCCAGAAGTACCCTGACTCACACGTGCAGCAAAAGTCAACTCATCGACAGGTACCTGAGCCCGTAATTCTTTTGTTCTCCGTCGCTTGCTCCTTTCATTTAATTCATGGAATTGTTTAACTGGGCGACCGGGCTTGTGTGACCATGAAGGGAGCTCCAGTGATGTTTTAAGCCATTTTTCATTGCTTTTCAAAAATCTTTTATCTGTGTTACGAGCTGCTGTCCATTTCTGCTTAAAACTCGTCTTGAAATGCCTCAATGAACGAGACAAAACATTCCTGTCTTCTGCTGGACATGAAGTCAATTGAACAAGACTATCTTCCATTAAGGTAAATTTTTCATCCACTTTTTTCCCTTTGAACCCCTTCAGAATATCGTATAATTCCATTCGGGTTATAGTTTTCACCTTTTCCGAAGTACCTACACAAAAAGAAACAAAAATTATTTCTTGTAAAATTATACCTTCAAAGTTAAAAACTAAAAAAAAAAATAGTTGTGGTATGTTGGGGGACCATTTTATTTCAGTTTCTGCAAGACAAAGGATCAAACTTTATTACTATGTCTAAAATGTAGGGCGACAAAGACCGACACATAAACAAAAACACTAATGTTATAAAAAATTTACTTTTTTAAATGATATTAAAAAGGGACTTAGCAAATTAACTCTACATGGTAAAACTTGAGGAGAAATTAATTGTAATATATTTTATTACAAAGAACATACCTTCAACTTCCATATTCAACGTGGTATTTTGACGTAATTCACCCCACGAAGACAAATTATCACGAGAAATATTTAAAATAATCGAGAACGCCAAGAACAAAGACAACCGTAACACTCAATGACTGGGTTTCGACTGACAGTGCGGCCAGACCGCGCAGGTAGAGTGGGTTTGGGGGCAACCCTTTGATAAACCGGTTATTGTACTTCATGAAACACGCATTGTTTGTATCATTTAGTTAATTTTAGAAATACCACTTATAACCGACTTTTTACCTCGAATACCCCTCCGTGCAGCGGTTAAAAAACTCATCTAAGTAGATGAAAAACTTTCACTGTGGAACCCATTAGTCAGAAATATACAAAAAAATTAAAAATTTACAAAAAAATCAGTTGTAGGTCATGGGGTCGAACCCAGGCAGGCGCTTAACTTTGTGTAAATTATTTCATTACCACTGCTCTCAAAAACGGTGAAGGAAAACATGTCCTGACATGCCGGTTTCCTCACGATGTTTTTCTTCCTAGAACCAAAAATTCGAAGACATGTGACATCCACCAACCCGCACTGGGCCCGTGTGGTGGATTACGGCCCATCCCCTCTCAAAGAGAGGAGGGCTGTGTCCCAGCAATGGGAACATTAATAGGCTGATGATGATGATGATACAAAAAATTTGCTGGTCCCTGCATGCGAACATAAATTAGATAGGCCTGGCCGTTTCCGTTATGAAAGGATTACTCATAATATCTGTGTATCTTTAGCGACGCCGAATCACTAAGCTCACATTGCTCTAAATTAGATTTTCGTACGAAAACTCACATATTTACACCGCAGCAACTGCAGCGCCTTTATCTCCCTCATTACGTTGACTGGTATACCATCCTCAAGGTTTTTTATAAGGATCTTCTTTAATGCCACTTCTCGTCCAGTAGGATTGTGCTTAGCTTTAAACACCAAGCCATGAGCCCCCTCACCAATGCGGCCTATCACCGAATAGTTAGCTACGTCGTTGTCCATTCTGAATTTTATAATATCATATTCAATAAATTACCATAAAATGGTAAAAGTCCCAATTGGCTTTAAAAAGTAAATGTCGTACACGACAACAAACCGCAACAAATACAGGATTGCGTTGCTATGGTTACACGATTTGACAGCATAACTACCACAGAACAGATGCTCGAGCGTAGACAGAGAAAACTATTCTCTGTCTACGTGCTCGAGGGTGTAGAAAACCTTCAGACCTTCATCATGACTAGAGAGTCACACACACAGAGTACCTACTTTTATTATATGGTCACACTGCACACACTCTAGAAAATAAATTGAATATCTACAGGTTAAACAGTGAGGTTCAATTATACATATATTGTAATATTGTCTGTAGGGGCGGGGCAGGCAGGCTGAAAAGTGTTTGCTTATCAATCTACCTAAACATTACGCCACATTATATGTGTATCTACAATAGTACAATACAGTACAATTGTACGTCCTAAGATGGCGAGCCTAATTACCTAAGTTGCAAGCCTAAGATAGATCTCGGGCTGCTATTGAAAAATTCCTCAAGGCAAATTCCATTAATTCTGCTTGACCTGGGTATCGTACCCAGGATGTTTTGAAAACACTCAGAAGTTTTACCCATAGGAATTTAATACATCTGAATTAATTATTATGTCGTTCAACTTATGAAACAGTGAAGTAAACATTATTACGTAGCTAAATAACTTACCTAACCTGTAAGTTATTTAGCTACGTAATAATGTTTACTTTCAGGTCGCTACAACAATGTCGTTTGTACAATTATAACTTACACATCACATCGGCATAAGTGTTTGCACAGCCGTTGGCTCGGTTCATTATGACCATTGTATTTTCTTTCATGTGTTTTATTAATCTACAGTATCTATTAGTGAACGGTTATATTCACGTGGCGTATCTCTGCAAACCAGGCACGCAGACATGGGGCTAAAATTGTTTTGTGCAGTGTTTATATTAGCATATCTATCCCATGCAGTGAACAGTGCATCGATCCTCGCCCTTTTCTCTTCACTATCATACACCGATCACTTAGTTTACAGAGGATATCTGTCACGACTCGCTCACAGAGGACATACTGTCGTTCTCATGACACCCTACCCAGGACACTTTCAATTTCCCGTGAAAGAGAAAATTGTGGAGCTCGATGTCAGTCAAGAATCGGGACCGTTCTGGGATGAGTTTACAAAGTTGATGACGAATACTGACGATTACCATCCTAGGCAGAGGGCTATGAATGAATTTACAGTAAAACTAGCCATAGCGCAGTTAAAGTCTAAACCGATGATGGCTCTTCTCATCAACCCGACCATAAGCTTTGACCTGGTTATTACAGAAGCGGATGTACCGCTGTTTTACGCGGTTGCAGAAAAATATAAAGCTCCCCACATAGCCATCACGACAACCAGTGGCAGAATTCATCAGTACGAATCAAAAGGAAATCCCATCCATCCGATTTTGTACCCTGATGTCAACTCTCTGAACTACAGAAATTTAGGTCGCTGGGAAAAAATCTCAGAGATCTATCGTCACATCCAAACAAGGAACGAATACTACAATAATTATCTTCCACTTTGTGAATTGGCTGCCAAGAAATTGCTGGGATTGAAACGAAGTCTTCTGGAAGTGGAATATGATATTGATTTACTGTTCGTGGCCAGTAATCCTGCTTTGATAGGCAGCAGACCGAGTGTACCAGCTGTTGTTTACGTCGATCGTATGCACATAAAGACAGGTCTAAGTTTGCCACAGGTAAGATATCAAGCAATACCTAGACAAAATGATTGATGATTGATTCCTGAATTCTGTACCTACCTTCCTATACTATCCTGTTGATGTATGAATGTATTTTGCAGGAATTGATAACTCTCTTAGACTCCTCAACAAAGGGGGTCGTGTACTTCAGTTTAGGGGCAATCCAAGAGGCTGAGCAGCTTGCCACTTCCATGCTACAAACGTTAGCAGAAGCATTCGGAGAGCTTCCATTCACAGTATTGTGGAAGATCGGTAACACATCGATGATAAATAAACCTGATAATGTCATTACTCAGTCTTGGTTCCCTCAGCAACAGGTTTTGGGTAAGTAAAGTTAGTAGCTAAATAGGTACTGGAAAAGAGGTACCTAGGTATCTTAATTTTCATACTATTTATCAATAACATTCCGAAGCGCAAAATATAATTATAAATTTAAAACAAACCTTTGGGACTCATTGGGTCTCAGAAGTCACAGGCCAGAGCATAACTGCATAAGTGAATTCGGCAAGGCAAATGGTTTGACCGCCTTCAATCGACCTATCAAATGCGAGATGAAAGACGCGATGTGGATTTCCGTCTATGTGTTTGGTCGATTGATGGCGGTCAAACCATTTGCCTTGCCGAATTCACTTGCGCAATTAGGCTGCTGAATATAGCTGATATCAATCGAAGTAAACCTACCATGTAGGTATCTAGGCAATCTAAAAAAATTATGGCTATGATATTTCTACCTTTCAGCTCATCCCAATCTCAAAGCCTTCATAACGCATGGTGGTGCTCGGTCCCTAGAAGAAGCAGTCTTCTACTCCGTTCCAATCATTGGATTACCACTCGTCAAGTCTAGAAGAGTTTTCATTAATGAGATTACGAGATACGGAGCTGGCGAGATTCTGGATCCTTACTATTTGGATAAGGAAGCTGTGAAGGCTACGATTAATGATGTGGCTTCTAATGAAAAGTGAGTTATAAAATAATTAATAATATTATTCTATCTTTGGTAGATTTGGCACCGTTGGAGAAACTGCAGTACCTACAGGCTATAGCCCAAGTCTCGATCGAATCGAAGGCGTTCTCGTAGTCCACAGACGCTAAGCATAGAGGCAGGTTATAACCCGTTTATGCCTTTTCGGAATCCGGCTTGTTCGGGAGGCTGGATATCGTCAAATTGCCCGAGACTTCGTGATCTGATGACTCTTGAAAAAACTTGTAGACATGGCTAAGAAGTGAGATGGGCCTATAATTCTTCAGCCGGGCATTGTCGCCCTTTTTACCCGAGGCGAAGCCAAAAGGACGGGTTATGATTTTAGCAGTCTATGTATGTTTGCATTTATGTATGTTTTTCCGTAGCGCCTAAAGTATTCATTCGATTTTGATTTTAAACATTTTGCTTGTATTATCACGTCTCAATTGCAAAATAATATATTTGCACGAGGAGAATGTTGGCATCAGAGGGATTGCTAGGAGACTTAGTAATAATATAGCAGTACAAAGTTGTAAGTGTATTTTTCTTATTGAAGAAGAGTACCTCCACACCTCGGTAACATGCTTGTGGCGTTTTTCCCTCGAGTATGACGGAATCGAACAGCTTCTGCAGGGCCTTAAGTACCGGTTTTCCACCCGCCTTCAAGAGTTCGGCCGTAATGCCGTCATCACCCAGCGGCGCCTTGTTGTTCTAGCCATCCTAATCTCGTACAGGCTGACGACCGGGATGTCTTCGGTATAGTTCCGGGTCAATCTAGCTCTTGGGTCGTTTCCTAGATTCGTAACGGATTTACTGATTGACGTGTACAACAGAACCTCTCGATCTCCCTCAGAAGCTCCGGTTTGGCGGATACGATCCTACCATCGTCGGTATCTCCAACTGAAATCTCTCTAACGGTACCAAATCGACTACCGGTACATCGAGGTGCTGAAGTGTTTGTACAAAAACACCACCATGTCAGTCCGACTTCAGGATCACCTTGAGTAAATCACTCACCTTTGGTTTGCCGACGATATAGTGGTCGTGGCTGAGACTATGGAGGACCTCAGTACAATGCTCATGCGTGATGAAAGACGCGATGTGGATTTCCGTCTATGTAATTGGTCGATTTGCCATACACTTTGCCTTTTGCCTTGCCGAATTCATTCCGCAATAAGACTGCTGCTCAAGGCTGTGGGTATCCGGCAGATGCGAATAGCACAGGACCAGTCTGGCGACGCTTGGGAGAGGCCTATGGCCAACAGTGTGGGTCTTTTGGCTGAGATGATGATGATGATCTTTGGTAGATGGTGCTTACCTTTAGAAGTGAATTTCTATGAGAATGACTGCTTAGTTGGTAAAATATTCACAACAGCTGCTGCTGAGCTTGAGGATCCCCTTGTCTGGTAAAGTTTTATTGGGTTTGTTCCGTTTAAAGGCATGTTCTATCACCCATGGCACTTAAAAATAACTGGTAAAATGTATCGGTATACCTCTGCTTAAATCTTCGGGGATAGCAAGCGTAATATTATGTTATTTTTACAGATACAAAATATCCATGTCAACATTGAAGAGTACAGTTTTCGAACGTCTCATTTCTGGGCCTGATAATGCAGTGTGGTGGACTGAGTATCTCCTGCGCCATGGCGACGCCCGTCACCTACGCTCTCCAGTAGTTGGCATGTCCTCCTTCAACTACTACCTCTTGGATGTCTTCTCTTTTGTGTTAATAGCATTTTCTATAGCGCTTTATTTAGCGTTTGTGCTGATACGAGCTATTGTAAGACGTTGGCGGCCAGCATTCTGGCGCAGTGGTGGTTTAGACGCGACTGGGAAGTTTAAGGCACTGTAATATTTTTCTTTTTATTCCCCTACGTAAATTATGTTTCTGCTAAAATGTAAGTTAGGTACTCATTCATTTTAATTACAATTAAAACTTATTTATTATGTTTATTTTTTTTAACCGACTTTTCTTATTCTGTTACGAGTACAATAGAAGAAATAAAATACCTACTTCATGTTATGAAAAATGTGTAGTATTGAAAAAAGATACACAAAGGAACAGAAAATGGTTAGATATGTTTTAATCTTTAGGTATTAAAGTAAAAACATACAGCTGAAGCAAGCTTTGAAATAATAAAGGTTTATTCCAACAAGGTATCTATACCTTATACCTGTATGGCTTTAGGAATCACGGAATCACTTGTCCTAATTCGGAAAGCGCGTGATGATGTATGGCATTATTATTTAATCGTCCATGCATTATGAGCGTTTCCGCCATGGACTTAATATATTTATATTAAGTCCATGGTTTCCGCTAAAACTGCTATTTTATAATCTGTTGTTGAAATCATAAACTACCATAGACATAATATCCGCATCTGCATAATATTTGTATCTCAATGTAGACTAAATACTAGCTATGAGATGTGAAAAGAGATTTTAGTGATGTGAAAAGTCGAACTTCACATAACTCGAATTGAACTTGAGTTACGCAACTCGAGTTAGACGAACAAAGCTCAGTTAAAATAAATAATTTATATGTATTTGTACAAAACACTTTTTATCTATTTGTTTTTCCTAAAAACTTCAAACTGCTAATTTCGTTTCGTCGTGGCAGGAATCAGGAACACAAGGCTACTACGAACAAATCGCGCTCTTGCTCACTTGTTTGCTAGAGTCTGGCAAATGAAAGTAGAGACTGAAAAAGCGCGGCAAATTTAAAAAATATCAGTATAGCAACCCCAACAACTAGTATGCAATACCTGGAATAACCTAATTTGACACTTTAGAATTATTTATATTACTTTGTCTGAATAAAATTACTACGTACATTTAGGTAGGTAATACTTTAGATATATCAATCTGAATAAAAAAAAGCAACAAAATCCGCGATTTTTTTTGTCCGCGTACTGTATCTAACTAACACGCACTGCTGATAAAATTCCTCGCCATTTTTGTTTCTTTCTACCTGTTCAAAGAGTTCAAAATGTTCGCGCGAATTTAATCTGCGCCGCGGTGCGGTGGATTCGGTGCCAAAAACGGATTTCTTGCGGTATTATTGCCGCGTGAATTTTTACCGTGTTGGGTTAAAAATTTATTAAGTGAAATTGAATTAAAATGTAACAATATAGTTATGTATGAAGACAACCAATCCGCCATTCATATTGCCAAGAACCCAGAGCATCATAAAAGGTTAAAACACATAGATTTAAGGTACCATTTTATACGAAACAAAGTTGAAAAGAAAATTGTGATTTTGAAGTATATTGAAAGTGAGAATCAAGTTGCTGATATATGTACTAAGCCTTTATGTAAAGTTAAATTTGAAAAGTGTAGAAGTGAGTTATTTTGATTAGTAATAAGTAAGTAGAAATAGAGTCAGCAAATGATTGTGTTTTGTAATAAATAAGAGGAAGTTTTTGTGTAAAATTTGGTAGTAGTGATGTGACATTGAGGAAGGGTGTTGGAATAGCAATGTCACAACACTAGTTTTCATTGTAGACTCGGTTGTCTATGTGTTCTTCTTGTCTACGGCCCACTGACGCTGAGAGCGAGTGTCTGTCATGTTGGTTATATTTTATTAAAAGTATTCCACTTCAAACAGTTTTCGTTTCCTCTAACCCACAACCTACAATATACCGCAATGCGTGCAGCCAGCGTGCAGCTTCATACAATGTCATAGGTCGCAGAAAAGGCAGAAAAATTCGCGCGAATAAAAAACGCAGTGCGTGCTAGGCCTAATACGCTCACTTGTTCGCCGGAGTAAGCGGGATGGAAGATTTAAAAATATACGTGAGTGAATAAGCAATACGTCAATTTGTGTGTCACAAAATCAGGTGCGACAACACGACGAACGAAAACTTCCTTAAATGCGTTCTGTTTCACGATTAGTTTTTGTTTACTGGAAAATATTTCGATATTTTGTCCTAAAAGTTACGTAAAAGTTACATTTTGTGTCGTGTTACATGGAGGTTACATGAGAAGGTCGAAAGTTACGTAAAATGTAACAAAAGTTACGTTCTGGCAACGCTGATTGTCATTGTCAAAATGTCAAATAATGACATTAACAATGACTTACACTAACGTCAAAAAAATTGTTTTGCTCTGGTTGTTTATTTCCCATTATTTGCCAGTATTTCCAGTTTTCCTTTAAAAACTTTAAGATTTTTGATAATGTGAAATAGTTCCCTTGTTACGGTACAATGACGGCTGTAAGAACTTGTCCTGGTTTGTACTGCGGGCGTACAGAGTTGGATGATGGGTTATGGAGTGAGTGCGGCGCCTGTCCTCGAGGGTTCCGAACCAATACGACGAGTTACTGTGTGCCATGCACTGACGAACCCACCCTGTATGACGGCCTATATCTTGGGTTCATGGTGATATTGCCCATGGTGTTACACTGGTTTTTTATTGACATGGTTGCTGTAGCGAAAGGGTAAGTGTATTCGCCCAATTGATTATTTATTTTATTTATTATTTAATTAGATGACCTGGTGCACTTCATACCAGCGCTTTTTTTTTTTGTAAAATGCCTTTGTTGGAACATAAGAGTGGTCAAACCGTCTTTTAGTTTTAGCGAGACTAACAATAAGCAATTGGTTTTTATAAAATAAATATTGTTTTAAAACGGCAAAAACCTGGTTTCAATAATGAACCCTTTGGACAATTAATATCACTCTAAATCTAATTCAGTTTGTCATTATCAGCAACAGTAAATATTTTTTAATTCAATTTGTTATTTTAAGGCCATATTTTAGTTTCATAAGGCCATCAAATAGCATAGCATAGTACAATGATGTTGCGCATACAAACATGTTTTATGTTGTTTTCAATATTTTATGCATTTTTAATCGTTATTTCAATATTCTCATACTGTAAAAACAGTCTGATAAATTTAATATAGTTATGGAATGTAGTCATTAAGAATTCATACATTGAAACACAGATTACCTCCCCTTGGGTAATCTGTGCATTGAAAGGTCCATGAAATTTGTTAGGTATATTAATTTTGCTATAACAACATTACTAAAACACCTCAAATTTTGCACATGCAACGATTATAAGTATCTTATTGTGTTCAAATTTACTCTAATATCTCTACATAGCATAATTTAATGTTTCCAGCACGAAAAACATCCTGGTCCAGCACATTTGTGCTTTTGTGGAGGTGGCATCTGGTACACTGGCCGCACTGTTAGTGTTGCCACCTACAGGCACTATAGCGCTGCATGTCTGTTCTCCAAAGGCACTGTCTGACTGGTACACACTGCTGCACAACCCTCAGCCTGATTATAAGGAGTCGTTACATTGCACCCAGGAGGCTGTGTACCCATTGTAAGTAGAAATAGTGCACTATTTTATTACGTACAATAATCAACTTATAATGCACCTGTACAGTCTTAAACTGTACATATTTTGATGATGCGGTGCCATTCACCATATGTGAGTCATTATAGTACTATAAATGCAATAAATGAACGAGTGTGATAACTGCAACGCATTGATGAAGGAATTGATAACAGTTTTACTTGTAAACACATTAAATACGTAATATAGGGGAATACGTAATACTCAATGGGAACTAAATGATCTTTTCTTTTCGTGCTTCAACCACAACAAAAACAAGTGTACGAACTGTACAATACCCAGTACCCTTAGCCTAAGATTCAGGCCTCTGTTTACCATAATCAGTATAAAATAGTGAAATTATTAACCGGGCGAAGGCAGCGCGGGCGTTTGGGTGTATTCATGTTTTCAACGAATTAGTCCAAGAGCAAGCAAAGCGAGCTTGGGAATTTAGGGCACCCCGACACGGATAGGTTAGGTTCGCTCGCTTTGCTCGCTCACTTCAGCTCCCGTCATCTCCTTCATGTTAGGTTTCTTTAGACCCTGCAGACAGAAAAAGGAGCCCTACGCTTGTCAGTCGAGCTTCATTATTTGATCTGTGAGCTCGAATGACAAGCTAAGGCGTAATTACGTTGTACGTGAGTGCGTGTAATTGTGTATTTGTACGGCAAGGCATAGTTTGACTTAGACTTTTTATTTGATCTGAGCATCTACCCTACTAAAAACGCTAATTGATTATTTTGTTTACTTATTATTGTATTTTCTCTATAAGTGATTAATGTAATCTATATATCGCAAATAGAAGGGCTATCTTGGATAAACACTCGATCTTGTGGGCTTCGTGGGTATATGCATGCTACAAAGCAGGTAACTTATGCCGATTTGGAGATAGTCCTTGTTCCAATCTTATCAAAGCAGCGAATTCGGCCACCTATTCGTTTCGCTTTCTCTCAACAAAACACACTTTCAAGTTTATAACGCCACACTTTAGGCTACTTCTCCATTATTTCTCTCACAACTCTGTTTTTCAACTGTTTGCAAACGCGCTCCCGCGCGTTCCTTCTTCTAACCCTTTTTCGACCAAATATGGCGGGCCGACCTCGCTCAGGTCGCCATTATCCTTGGCTACCCTGCTTTCATTGGTTTAAGAACACCTCGGGCAAAGTTCACAGCTTTTAACATCCAATCAAAATCGAGTATTTTGACATAAGCCAAATAAAGTGTTGTCAATCGAATAAAATCGAACTGAGATTGAATCGTAGGCTAAATGTTGCCAATTAAACAAAACTGAATTAATAAGTTTAAATGCGTCATACTTCTTTGTTCTAGATTGTTATTAGTAATTTACCTTCCTCCTACACGGCCATTCTGACAGACAAACGGTCCCACGTTTGAGCGACGAGAGAAATCGTTACTCAATTTTAATTAAAAAAAAACAGACAGAGAGACAGAATAACAATAAAAAAATAAGTAATAGGTTAAGTTCGGCCGCTCCTGACCAAATAAAAAAAATAACGTGGTCGTGACATCTTCCTTCTACGTGAAACCTTCAATCAACACCCTATATTACCAGCCTATAACAAAAATCAAGTACTTCTTTACTCATGAAAACGGAATTCTCATAGCTTTCACACTGTTCATTTGTTTTCTCCATGTAAATCTAGGTCTCCACACCGTACACCGTACACAACCATCTTCGTTCTATCGAAACAGCCACCTCACCGTTTAGACAACCATATTACCACATTCTAAACGGTTACCGAAGCACCAGAGGTACCAGGTTCCCAACAGGCGTCCATTCGGTCTCGAAGCACTAAGTGTGCCAGAAACCATCCAAACGCCCAACACAACATACCATGCCACATACACCAAACAACAGGTCACCGAGGCCCCAGAGGGACCAGGCTCCCCCAGACACACAACAGGTCACCGAAGCCCCAGAGGGACTAGGCTCCCCCCAGACAACAGGTCACCGAAGCCCCAGAGGGACCAGGCTCCCCCAGACAACCGGTCCTCTCGAAGCAACAAGACTGCCAGATACCCATACCACATACACTAAACAACAGGTCACCGAAGCCCCAGAGGGACCAGGCTTCCCCAGACATACAACAGGTCACCGAAGCCCCAGAGGGACCAGGCTCCCCCCCACACATATCCAGCAATGTTTCTTGGTCCCACAGCAATCGCTGTGGCTCCCGATGGTCAACCCTGTGACCATCCTGCAACCATAGTCATCCTGACCAGGCCTCGTAACCCACCTCGGTTACAGCAGTCATCTTTGACCACTCACCACGTAACCCATCTCGGTTACAGCAGTCATCTTTGACCACTCACCTCGTAACCCTCCTCGGTTACAGCAGTCATTTTTGACCACTCACACCTCGTAACCCTCCTTGGTTACAGCAGTCACCGCAGTGACTACTCATCACCGTACAGTCAGTCCTTTGACCGTACACACCTCACCGTACAGTCAGTCTTTTGACCGTACACACCGACCTCACCATTGCTAGATTGATTTGAATCAGTCTTCAACATAGTACATTCAGTTACATCAATGGGTACTTTTTCTTTCAGCTTTTCTCTAACTCATCATAAACCGAACAAAGCCTTTAATTCAACACATAGTTGCCACCATTCAGAACTCCAATAACCATAAACAGCACCTTTAAACCATAACAAAATTTGTTATTTCATACATTATTCTCAGTACAAAATACAACAGCAACCTCACATTCAGGATTTCTTACCCAGCCAAAAGCATTTTCAAGAACTCCATTTTATGTTCATGATTTCATACCAAACCCTCAGTGCGATAGGTATAATCTACCAACTAACTACCATCATCAAACATTACCAATTTTGCAAAATAAAAAGAAAATGAAATCATGCACCTCATGTCACCGACTTTACATCTGTGTTAACATTATCTTATCCAGCTTGGTCAGATAGCAAATAACACAAAATTAAGTTAGGTATGTTCACAATGACCAGCACAGAACATTCAAAAAGTTAGAACACCACAACCATTACTGACACTTTAAATTCCACATTTATTATTCAAGTTAGGTAGGTACTAGACTTCCTACATGACACCACACAATCACACAATTCACAAATTCACACCTTTATTTTAAAGAGATGTTACAATTATTAAAACTTTTGAACAATGTTTAAAATTACCGAGGCCAAGCATCGTTGAACAACGCAGAACAAGAAAACCATTCCAAGTTTCCTCCAAAAAATGACTCCTGTACCAAGTAAATAAAATAAAACCCAAGTGTCCACAATCCACAATAACTTAGTAAATACATTCGCAGAATTAACTCGCTACACAGAATGCACTTTCAACTTAATTGCCGAATCAACTCTTGACACCGTCAGCTCTCTGACCCATGAAACTAAGAAACTGTTCTATGTAAATTAAAATGTTGCCAATTGAACATTTATCTCATCTTCAGCCACAACTTCAACAGTTATTGGCCCTCGGGCATCTCATAATACCTAAATACATCTGCTAGACACCATCTAAATGTCTAGTTGCACTTTCATTCGCCGTAGTCAATTTAAATCATTATTTTTTTGTAGGTATCGTTAGAATGACATGTTATTATTTGGTTAGTTCTCTACAATGCGGTATATAACTACAGACATTAACTTTACCTTTATTCAACCGTTGGTAGCAACAAAACTAAACGCCAACTCTCTAGGCTATAGTCACGTTAATCCTCGTGATATTTTCGGGTTTTAAGGTTGCAAATCGAGTCTAACAACAAACTATTTCACTAAACTTAAACACCGGTTTGAAAATAATCTTGATCACAATATAACTCTTAACTGAAAGTTATCGCAAGTCTTTGGAACAAAACAAAAGTTTAATCCTCACATTAACTCACACCTTGTATCGATTTATTAATAATCTAGTCTATAACTAGTAACTTATAAGTTAAAAATCATATCACAAGTTATTTGTTTTGTTTCGTCAAACTTTTTTTCAATGTTGACACTTAATGTCACTCTCTGATAGAGATGGGCAAGGGATGGCGATCTGTTGAATGACGAATCGATTTAAAGCACAAAAAAAATATAAACAATTTTCCAAACGATGTTTAGTACTGAATCGATTCAGCGAATCGATATTTCACCCTACAAAATCGAGATTAGATTTTGCTGTTATGATATGAACCAAAATATTATTTAAGAATAATTTAATGTATTACACAAACTTAAGTGAATTCAACGTGAACAAATATCTTTCCCTTATACCTGATACTTTAATTTAGTTGTGAAAACAACCCTGATCCGCCAAAGATGTTTAAAGATCGGCTATTATTACGATTTTTCTTTTTGCGTTCCGTAACTGTATTCACACTTGCATTAAAAAAATACCAACGCGAATAGTTAGAAAGTAAGTGAATTTCAAAGAAAAGCATATTCACAAATTCCCTTGGTGATCAAATCAACAACAACCTCAGTGGTAGTAATATTTACGGGAAATCTGAAGTGACACCTATTGATACCAAAAAAATAATGCATGGCTGAAATTGCTAGTCTTCAAACAAGTAAAAGAAAAACGGATTGCTAATATCTTCACTTCTCGATTTTCAGCAAACTAACAACCTATTTAATAATCTGTATGTACGCTTGTGACAGCACAAGTGGTCACAAAACCGTATATTGTTCTAACATCATGCAACATAACATAATGAAATTTGATTTCTTTGCGTTTTGTACTCACGTTTCAATGCTCCGGGTACATTTTAAAGATAATATTGCGAAAATCGTTTCGTTGTTTGTTTTGTTGGTGAACATAACGATTAAAATATTTGTAGCAAAATATTTCAAAGCTCGAACACAACATAGATTTAAATAGATGGCGTGACATGCACCAACTTCTCATTCTGTTTATGTAAAAATAATATGTTCGTTTTTAAATTGATCATTAAAAAATACATGCACCTATTCAATAAGTTCCTCCAAGCAGCATATTACGGCAAAATGGGGTCCCGAAGCTAATTTCGATGATTATTGAAAGAAACACAGTATCAATACCATTACATAGATGGTGCTGTTTGAATTTTCTACTCTTTTCATGTAACTTACCTTACACATTTCCATGAAATAACAGCAATTAGTTATAAAACTTAGGTACTTCCAAACCACAATAGATCCCAATGGGTCGAAGTGTCCCGAGTTATTTCTCGGCCCCTCCATAAGATAAGATAGGTACTTCCAAACCCAATACATACTTCGGCTGCCACAAATGTATGCCGATGCACAGATAGTTGAATGCAGATCAAAGTCACATACCTTTAAGCCTGTACTCACGGGAAGGTCAGGCAGCAGCGCTTAGTACACCAGGCACAAAAGCAAAATTTTGTCACTGACCATGCACTTGTCCAGACTCCTAGCTGCTTTCAGAAAATATCAAATTGATTGATCACCACAGCGGCATGTATAACACCACAAAATTTCCTTATTCATAGCGCTGTAGGTTGCAGTTTGTGTGTTGCCTCTTGAATTGGAACCCGAGCTCCGCACTTGTTTCACCACACGCAGCTGGTCACAACAGGTCTTGTGGTATCCACAGCAATGTTTAAGGGCTCAGACGTCCCTGTTATCTGTTGCATGTTGTGCGAATGGCTGAAAAATTCATGTCTATGAATAAGTGTTCCACAAGCATAATCATAATGATGTTTTGCTAAATCAAGCTGTAGCTTAGGATGTTTGCTATCTTGCATTGTATTTGCACAAGTCGTCTTAATCTCTTGCGAGCTCCGCTGACGGTATGAAACTGACTGAGTTTCATTTAGCATCATAACGAAAATAGAATTTTATTTTAAATTTTAGCCACTTTACACCAAGCTAAACTAACAATATTGCGGCTAAACTTCACAAGACATTAGGTAGGTACTTATTATTATCAGAATACTTAAGTTTATACTTCCCTGAACATCACCACCACAGTTGCGTTTCCTCAGTATCTAGTCAGGATTGGGCATCGATGTCATCATCAACATTATCTGCAGCCCGACTTCGCACATTGTCTAGTATAGGCCACACTATACGGTTGAATTCGGGCAACATGAATTCCTGTCGCCAGTAGCCGACGAGTTGCGAAACGTCTCTATAAGTAGGTAGCTCGAGCTACTTCCATGCCATTTTCTTGCGCACCAAAGAGAGCGCGCCAGCCATTACTCGTCTCATTTGGTCCATTCTCCATCATCGCTTTGTATTTGCACTGATCCCGGACTTCTGATATCGCAAATAGAAGGGCTATCTTGGATAAACACTCGATCTTGTGGGCTTCGTGGGTATATGCATGCTACAAAGCAGGTAACTTATGCCGATTTGGAGATAGTCCTTGTTCCAATCTTATCAAAGCAGCGAATTCGGCCACCTATTCGTTTCGCTTTCTCTCAACAAAACACACTTTCAAGTTTATAACGCCACACTTTAGGCTACTTCTCCATTATTTCTCTCACAACTCTGTTTTTCAACTGTTTGCAAACGCGCTCCCGCGCGTTCCTTCTTCTAACCCTTTTTCGACCAAATATGGCGGGCCGACCTCGCTCAGGTCGCCATTATCCTTGGCTACCCTGCTTTCATTGGTTTAAGAACACCTCGGGCAAAGTTCACAGCTTTTAACATCCAATCAAAATCGAGTATTTTGACATAAGCCAAATAAAGTGTTGTCAATCGAATAAAATCGAACTGAGATTGAATCGTAGGCTAAATGTTGCCAATTAAACAAAACTGAATTAATAAGTTTAAATGCGTCATACTTCTTTGTTCTAGATTGTTATTAGTAATTTACCTTCCTCCTACATATATATAAATAATTTTTTTATTTCTGTAAGTTGGTTTGTACAAACACTTTTAGGTAGGTAGGTAGGGTTGGTTAGGTAGGGTTGGTTAGATAAGATAAGATAAGATAAGATATATTTATTTGCCCAAACATGTGTAAACATACAACAAATCATTACACTTGCATGCAGGATGACAAAGAAAAAATAAAGGTTCAGCCATGTTTGCCATACTATGGCGTGCAAATATTATAAAAAAAAATAAAAGAAATATGATAATAATTAATTACTCCAATGAATTTAAAAAATAAAATAATTCTAAATGTCAACAGTAAAAACAAAAAATTATATAGTAACAATGTCAAAAAAATATTAAGCAAACGTCAAATCAAGGTAAAAATAATTCCAAATGTCAACAGTAAAAGAAAAATAAATAATGACAATATCAAAAATATTATGCAAATGTCAAATCTATGTAAATATAATTTCAAATGTCAAAAAATAAATAGTAACAATGTCAAAATATATCAAGTAATTAAAACATACATTAACAGTAATTTGTGTCTAGTCTATGTAAAATATCAATCACATTTCAAATCTATGGAAAAATATCAAACAATTTTAGAAAAATAAAATAAAAATAATGTATGTCATGTCCTTGTAAAATAAAAATAATCTCAAACAATTAATGTCAAAATATTAATAACAATCTATGTCAAAATGAAAGTTTCTGCCAGAAATTCGCTAATACTATAGTAAGCCCTGGTACTTAGAAACGACTTTAATTGTTTCTTCAGTTGCACATTATTAAGATCCCTCCAAATTTTGGGTAGCTTATTATAAACAATTGGAGCCATGCAAAAAACACTTTTGCGGTAGGTTTTTGCGGTTTGTAGGTAGGGTTTATAGGGTAGGCAGGGAAGACAGGATAGGCAGGACAGGCAGGGTAGGCAGGATAGGCAGGGCAGGCAAGGTAGGCAGGGCAGGCAGGGTAGGCAGCGTTGGCAGGGTAGGCAGTGTAGGATAGGTAGGTAGGAAGCCAGTTGACGGGAGGGAAGCCGCGGGTGTCAGTATAGTGGTTTAATATAAATAAATATTTTGAGATTTCAGAAGTTTTAGAATTTTGATGCAATGCTTATGGCAAGAAATACTTTGTAATCAATAATATATTCCTCTTTTGTTTTCAGATACACGGTAGTCCTTTTAATCTATGCTTTCAGTTTGCTGATGACTATAACCTTGAGGCCGTGGCTTCTGACTTGGGACTCAGCTAACCCTGGCAAGAAGGCAATATACTGTGCGCTGTACTTCTATCCCATACTCGTGCTTATACATACTGTTGCTGCTGGCTTGATTTGTAAGTAATGTATTCAAAGTCAAAATTCTTTATTTCAATTAGGCAATTAAGCGGCACTTTTAACTGTCAAAAATTAAAATTTAAAACTATTAATAATTAATTCTACCCTATTATATTTACATTTAACGTAACTTATTCGTTATTTTATTGAGAAAATCATAGATTATTGCAAACAAAGTTTATAAATCGCACAAGCTTATAAACTATTTCTTCTCTATAGTTCAAGAATATGTACTTTATACTATTGAATTAGGTGATAATGAAAATGATCTGTTCACAATATATTGAGAGTTTATAATCTCGCTAGGTGTATTACAATCTTACAGTGTTTGCAATAAGCCAGTGAAAAATACAGAAAAGATGCAAGATCGATTGCAGCATTCTAGAGGATTATTAAAAAAATTACTACATGTCACTCTAATTAAAATTGCTGTGACTTTGAGACGTCTAATGTCAGAATAAATACAAACGCAAACAGTATAGATGGCCAATTGATGAGATTTAATGTTAATTAAACACGTAGCTCTAGTCTGTTATATTTTCTGTGCCTCTAGTTTTGTTTAAAATTGAGTTAATTTTGTGTTTTTTTTTTTCCAGATTGTTCCTTCCCATACATAATCATAATAATATCAATGATGACATTCCTTCTTTCCAGATTGTTCCTTCCCATACATAATTATAATAATATCAATGATGTCTTCAGCGTCTCACTTCTCAATAAAGATAGAGCAGTCTGCGCCAGCATTACTGTTGTCTTCACTAACCAACCCGAGAAACTTGGTCATACTGCTGGGTCATTGGCTAATACATGCCTATGGGATCATTTCTCTGACAGGGTTCAAGGAACTATGGTACCTGTCCTTGGTGCCTGCACCAGCATTGTTCTACATTCTGACTGCTCAGTTCACAGACCCCATGAAGATTCATAGTGATTGACAGGATGAATCGATCACGAATACCACTGATATGGTAGATTGACTTTGGTAAAGCGTGGGCGCAGAGGAATATGGATTGCGACCGAGATGGCAATATAATTACGTGCGAGCGAAAGAGACAAAAGTGAATGAAGTTTTTGTGTTATGCAACTGCTCTATAAGGGTGTGATGTGACTGTATATAGTTTTTTTTAAGTTATTATTATAACTGTGTGTGAAAATAAAATATCATAAATTATTTATCAAATAAAGAATCTTGTTATGAAATAATTTAGTGTTTTTTTTTTCCATTGATGGTTCAGTTTCAGTTAACCTATTAGGGTGCGTCCACATCAGCCGGTCTATTCTGGCAAAATCTCACGGTGTAAACGTAAGTCGCAGCCTCCAGGCCAGTCCCCCAATGATGGCGTCCTGTCCGCGCGTTTCCGTAGGTTGCCAGCGTGGAACCTTATCTTACTTCCTTCTCCTCTCCTTCTTCACTCACAGCAATAATGCCAAAGAACAAAAGAAAAAAAAAACAGCAGCAGCACTCACTCTCACATAACGTGCACCTCAGCAACATCCGAGGTCTACACTCGAAGTTTGTCGCAGTCCATCACCACCATGAGACTGATAAACAAGCACTTTTGTTCCTTACGGAGACGCAGATCGAATGTCCGTTAGACGTGGCGTAGGTACCTATCGTTCACAGGTTTTACCCTGGAGCAGATTTTCAAGCCACGCGCAGGTGTATGCATATACGCCCGTGACGACATCTGCTATTGGCTTCTCCGTGATCTTGAAGACTCAAATTGCTCAGTGATTTGGGCCCTGCAGCCTAAATTAATACGTAAAGTCGTTTTTGGGAAGGAATCGACTTGTTTGCTTTGCAGAATTCACTTACGCAATTAGGCTGCTGGTGGACACGGGTCTGGATAAGATTATCTATGCCTGTTCTACCGATCGCATAGCGGTGATCTGGACACAACCAGGCTCAGCAGCGGTACCCTTCCACCCAATTAGTGTTACTGGACTTTAATGCCCACCACCAAGAGTGGTTCTTTCCATACCAGTGCTGTGACCATGCTGGACGAGAGATGCGAAATCTCTCGAAAGCGCTAAATTTCACCCAGCTGGTTCAGCAGCCTCATTCCAAAGCGTTTGACCGCCGTCAATCGACCAATCACATGCGAGCTCAGATCAAATAAAAAAAGGTAGATAGCGCACGGCCTATAGTTTAGGTGAAGCCAACAAAACCCAGCCGATTCAATAAACACACGCGCTCACGCACACACAAGCAATAAAACCACGCTGATTTTTGTTAGTATCTCACGGACCGTCGTGCAATAACATTGCCTAAAAAATGCCGTCCTGTGTTGTCAAGTGGTGCAAAAACAACACTATATTGAACAAAAAGTCTTTAGGAGTATCGTTTCCCACGTAATTACACACAAAACTATTTGTTTTTTGGTTTTCCAACATAATTTTGAGGTTATTCGGAACAGATAATGTTATTTTCCCGAAATTGACATATTGGGAGAGTGTTGCCAGTAATTCTTATTTCTAATTACCCAAAATGTGGGTAATTAAATTGTAGGCAAAGTCAAAGAAAAGTAATTGAGTAGAGAGTTGATCTAATTAATGTTTATTTTCTATTAAATCACATGATTTTATGTATGTTACATAAATCAAAGTCAAGGTAAACACTTAGTTCTTAACTAATTTATTTTTGTTTAAATTCATGAGTACCTTCTATTTTGCTATCAAATATTATGGTTTTAGGTTTCCACCGAAAACTTTAATAAGAAACGAATGGGTAAATGCTATAAGACTAAGCCGAAATGAACCATAATGGCAGCCATCGTCGTCTATTGTGGTTAAAAAATTATAATTTTCATTATGTTAAGAATACACAAAAATTACAACCTATTTCTGACATCCGACTGCATGTCAGAAATAGGTCACCTTGTTTCAATCTTTTTTAGGGTTCCGTACCCAAAGGGTAAAAACGGGACCCTATTACTGAGACTCCGCGACCCGTCTGTCTGTCTGTCTGTCCGTCTGTCACCAGGCTGTATCTCATGAACCGTGATAGCTAGACAGTTGAAATTTTCACAGATGATGTATTTCTGTTGCCGCTATAACAACAAATACTAAAAACAGAATAAAATAAATATTTAAGGGGGGCTCCCATACAACAAACGTGATTTTTTGGCCTTTTTTTGCGATAATGGTGCGGAGATCACGGTATGCGATAAGGCCGCCCGTTGTATGTATTTTAGTTTTAAGTTTCCTTTTCTTTGTTTTAACTTGGTGTACCTACAATAAAGCATATATAAATAAATAACCCTTCGTGCGCGAGTCCGACTCGCACTTGGCCGGTTTTTAAAGTTCACTAAGTTTGTTAGCATTCTGTTATAAGTTAATGCTCTATTTTGTACTTACTTAAATACTTATACATTTCATCTGAAAAAGTATATTTTTAATTCCATGGAATGGTTGTATTTGTGATATTTTTGTAATAAACCTGTTTCACATAATCTTTGTTGTATGTTTAAGTAAAATAACTTTTTCTGAGCTGCTCGGTGCTCTTACACACGAGCGACACATGTCAACGACAGGGGCGACTGCACGCGTTTATTAAAAACAAAGAGACAGATTTCCTTTCACATTCGCATAATAAGTACTTACCCATAATTATGAAATTAATATTTAAACCCATTTAAATAAGTTGAGGGACTTTTTTTAAAAAGTGGCAACACCGCAGTGACTCACACATAGTTCAAAAAGTGGTTACATTTTTCTGTTCTAAGTGCGCTATCTACCTTTTTTTATTTGATCTGAGCATGCGAGATGAAAGACGCGATGTGGATTTTCGTCTATGAGATTTGTCGATTGATGGTGGTGAAATATAATGTTGATTCACTTACAGCCAATTGCTTGGACCATCTGCTGACAACGGATCCTGACCGATACTCAGTGTCTATATCATCACCTTTGGATAGTTCCGACTACTGCCTGGTGAAGTCTGTATCCGTCTACGCCCGATCCCAGCCCAAGAGGCAGATTGGGATGGGATGCGATTTTCTTTGCATGCTATCCTTGGCGGCCCACTTGCTTCTCTTCGGACGAGCCATCATCATGCGCTGACGCCGTGACGGATGTGTTGCGCTAGGGGATGGAGTACTATATTCCATTGTCTGACATAACGGGGTCCAGCGTTGACCGACCATGGTTTGATGCTGAGTGTGACCGCGCAAACTCGCTTAAACACAAGGCGTATCTGGCATGGGTCGATGCTGAGTGTGACCGCGCAAACTCGCTTAAACACAAGGCGTATCTGGCATGGGTCGATGCTCGAGTCCGCAAATGACGTGAGTCTGAAGAAGAGAGCCATCAACAGGGCTGCCAAGTCTTGCAAAAAGGCGATGCGAAGGGCACGGATTGACCATATTAGCAAAATCGGGCACAAACTTGCTTCGTACCCAATAGGTAGTAAAGCGTTTTAGTTTGATTCAACTGACTTATCGGTTGAAAAAAAATCTTTTGGCGCCCCTAACTACCACCACTGCTGAGACCCGGCGGGTCACTGGCCCACACTGGTAAGGACAAGGCAAACTTGTTTGCCTCCCTTTTTGCGGAATCTTGGCGTCTGAACTCTGATGGCGCGCGGCCCTCTCCTTCTCCTGTTGGGTGTGAGACGAGTATGTCGGGTATTCGCATCCATCAAAGTAAGGTCAGTAGGGTGCTGCGTAACATTGACGTGAACAAAGCTAGTGGCCCCGACGGGATACCAGCAACTGGACTTAGAACTCCTCGTCTCTATGTGACTGGAAAAACGCTGAAGGGTAGTCGAGCTGATCCGGCCAACTACAGACCCATCTCAGTAACCTCTGAATCTTCGTCATTCGACGTCAATGCCATTCACATCTGGAGTGAGGCCATAGAAGCACTCTCTTCTCATTCATCTTCCCTCCCTTTCCATCCATCCATTATAATATATATTCATAACTCTTTTAGTAACATGCGTTTTATACCTCCTCATCACATGACCATATCAGCTGGACAAACGATTCCATTTCAACTTTTCTGCCACTGTACTTTCAAACTTTCTCTAATAAACTCATATCTCACTTTATCCATTCTTGTGCCTCCGCATAGTTAAGTGTTCTAAAGACCCTAAAAAATTACATTCTCTTTTTATTGAATATTTCTACTGAAGAGTTTATTAAAAATGCACCTGTAGAACTCCCATGTGCCAATTATGGATAATTGATTTCTTTTTAAATGATTGTGATTTTACTTTTAGTCGAGCAAAAAAAAAAAATGAACTTAAAGTCGTTCTATAGTTTTTGTCTTTAAGGGTACACTAGTCGACGGCACGAACTGTTTATGCGCGGGGTTAAAATGCATTTTATATCAACCGACAACACGTGCGTAAGAGATAGATACTGTGATAGTAGGAAGATAAAGTTCGCGTACGAATACACACTTTTGCAAATTTTTTGCGAAATGGATAATGATTTAGGACGAAACCTTTTATAAACAGACCTTTGGCAGTCTAGATATCATGAAAAAACGACTACATCTATCTGTTCAAAATAAAATTATTTGCATTGTTGAACTACTAATCTATCCCTGTATGGAGGCCGTTTTGCAATTTTCTGTCTTCTTATGGTATTTATTTGCGCCCAAAAATGCGTTAAAATTAGTGTCGAAATGTGAAACTTTCGACGCTCATAACTTTCAAATATTTTCTTTTTTTACTTTTTTTGCTTCCATACAGGGCTATATAATGATGAGACAAATTGACATCACTTTTTATTTTGAACGTACATCGTCAAACAGTGGAATAATCGCTAGACTACGTTTGTATGGAAGAATTTTCGACTAGTGTAACCTTAAATGGTTAATACACAGTAACGTGTTAAACTAACCTAGACCACAGTAACCATTCAGTTACTGGGTTTTAGCTTAAAAATATAAAATTATATGAATTATGTTCCTATTTTATAACACGTTACACTAACTGATTTTATAAAATAAAAAACAATAAAATATTAGTTCTATCTACACTAAATTAAAGCTTTGTTCATTTTACAACATAAACGATTTTACAATTAAACTTTAACTGCGTTTTTTACAAAATTTCATTTTCGGAGTTACTGTGTTTTCATTTACGAAGGCAGCACGGGGAATGGTATGGCTCGTTCCTGGATAATTGCGCGCACGCTGCTCGTTTATTTCTCTTTCGAAATTTGAAAAAAATCCTATGTATTTATTATTTATTCACCTCTAATCTGCGGTATTCACTATTTCGTTCTGGAAAGTTTTACGCTAGTCAATTAGTGATGAAGACGGGTCGAATATTGACTTTATAGATGGATATCGACAAAAGAAAATAAGTAATTTGCTTGGAAATCGAATCTAATTTGAATTTAGATTACAAAACGTCGAAAATACTTCTACACTAACACAAAATAGACTCCCTGCGCGCATGCGCCGTATGGACTACGGACCGGTACTGCTAAAGACTCCGGCCACTCCAATGCGTTACTGGAGCTTAAACATTATTAATTTAGAAATCATTATTATTAAGATATGTATGTTATGATTTTATTTTTGTATATTTTTACATGGTTCCTAAGCATATATTTACTATGTGTTTTACACAGCTTAAAACCTTATTTAAGTAATTTTCAATGGCATTTGTACAAAAATTTTACTGTGCCAAGTACATTTTATAAGTTGGTCGTCTATTACTGGTAAACTTGTAAAGCCTGTATGATTTTATTTTTGTTTATTTTTACATGGTTCATAAGCTTATATTTACTCTGTTTTACACAGCTAACAAAGTTATTTAAGTAATTTTTCAATGGCATTCGTACAAAATTTTTACTGTTTCAAGTACATTTTAAAAGTTGGTCGACTATCACTCGTAAACTTGTAAAGCCTACTTATTCGTGATAGTTTTCCTTTTAATTTCGTTATATTTACTACTGCCGTGAATTTTTTCACATAGTCAAGAGCAACCATTTCGCTGGCAGGGGGGAGGGGAAACACTTGACTCTAACATAAATTTGCAATTTAAAGCTTAATTTAACGCAAACGGATCTCTGAATCTAAAAATGGTTTTAACAACCCCATAATATCTTTGAATGGCCTATCCAACGATACCCCACACCATGGGACAGATGACAAAAAAAAATACATGCCCACTTTACGTCTATGGGACGGAACCGAAAAAAACATTTTTTTTCATGATTTTATTTTACCACTTTGTCGGAATTATTAATGTGTATATCCATGCCAAATTATAGCTTTCTAGTACTTTAGATTATCTGAGCCAAGCTGCGGACGGACAGACGGACAGAGCGAAACGATAAGGGTTCCTTGTTGACTTCGGAACCCTAAAAAGGAATAAATAATAGAGATCATACATAAAATGTCAGAATAAACAAAATAAAATCAACATTCAATTATATTAAAATATTTTTTTGTGATATAAAAGTCTTGAAAGTTATAAATTAATACATAATTGTTATTGGAGTGATACATCAAAAGTTCTCTGCCTGAAAGAGCGTATACATTTTTTTAAAGGCGCTAAGAGTGTCGTGATTTGTATCGTTGTCAGCTTTTCGGCGGTCCGCCATTTGGTGACCCCTGCTCTAGACCAACGTAGTTTCGAAATAAACTTGGAGCTAGATTTTATTTACTTTCACCGGTCCGGTGAACTCCGGTGTCTGTAATCAAATCTTGCATGTTAAATTGGACCCACTTTCCAGTGTCCGATTGATTTGAAAATTTGCACACTATTTTGTTTCTCGTGACAATTGTGCAGGATGACGTAGATAAGTTAGATTTAGTAACTTTGATGTGTTACTTGTTTAGAATTTAGATAGATAATTTAGTATTGTAGCTTGAGCCAGTGCCAGATACATTTCGTTTTTAGTTATAATTATGTACATATTATTTCTTGAGTTTCATGGTAATTTTCTAGAATAACGTTCCCACGGTTAAAGTTAATGTTAATGGTTTTAGCCATGTGTTTAGGCACCTGAATGGTTGGGACGGTTTTATGATTCGACCGTAATATAGATCTATTGTATACAATATTGGGAAACTAAGTTTTGTTAATGTTTTATAGTTGTCGGAACGGTCGATATTATAGCGAGCATTGTAAAACCGTACCCTGCTAATGGTTATGTTTTAATAGCAGGCATTTCCTGGACCCAAAAGTGATTGCGTACTGTTCTTTAGATTATGAATAGTGTAGAAAGTTCCCAGAGAAAATGAATATGCCATTGTATACGAACCCAAGCCGTCGGGTCCTATAAAAAGGTCCGTGTGGCTCTGGATAGACACAGTTGGCACTCGGCAACAGTGCTCTCAACAATATATATTCTTCAAGATACAGTAAGCCAAGAAATCAAAGTGTTTCACTCTCTCCACCAATCCCAGTCAACAGTTAATGTACACATAAGCGTGCACATTTAATGGTCCTTCGAGCCGGATACTGTGGATAGAGCGAACGAAGATCGTGAAGAACGTATTATTGAGAAGATAAAATAAATCGGTTTCAAGAATGCCGGTTACACGCTCAGAGGAAAAAGGCCGCAAGCAACTTACAGAACAGACTCCGGAAACAGGCACGGCCTCTACAGTCACAGGGACTATCGCCGCAGAGACGACTGAACATACAGCTACCCCATTCTCCGCGACGACAGCGACCTCCGCCGTGCCCTCCTCCGCGACCTCCGCCAAAGCAACCTCTGTCACTGCTGTGACTTGGAAGCAATCGATGAAGCCGCCTGCCGCTGTCACCGAAAGTAAAATGGGAACCTCTACAGTAATAAGAAGCGTCGCTGGTCTGCCAGAGCCGTGCGGACCACAGAACCCTCGCAGCCCCAGCAAGAGGGGTAGAGGGGAGGTATCCACTTCTAGCAAAGCTAAAGCGTACAAGATAGCTAAGGCTAAGGAAGAATTGCTTTGCCTTCAAGTTGAACTAGCCGCAGCGCGCCTAGCTACACTACAAACAGAAGATACAGAGGAAGAAGAAGATGATGTCTCCGTATACTCGGAAACAGAAACAGAAGCACGAGTAGACACCTGGCTGGACAACCAAGTCCCTCCACCCGTCCTAGCCATCACGGACCACCCGCATCCACCGCCGCCCGCAGCCTTACAACCCAAAATAGCAACCACTACAGAAGGGCTAAAAGATCCTGAAGCTCACCGCCGTAGCCGGGATAACCCTTCGAATCACCAGTCGGGACCGGCGGGAGCCTACTCAAAACCGCAGTCAGACATCGCACAGCTGGCTGAAGCGATCACGCGCGCAGTCAAGGCCGGTCAACGTCCAAAAATCATTGAACTTCCGGTATTTAGCGGCTCTCACCAGGAATGGCTGCCATTTCGTACGGCCTACTACGAAACCGAGAACATGTTCTCATCGATAGAGAACATCAACCGTCTGCGGCAGAACTTGAAAGTTCGCGCCAGAGAAGCTGTAAACAGCCTACTCATTACCACCGCGCACCCAGAAGATATCATGAAGACTTTGGAGACGAGGTTTGGAAGACCGGAGTCAATTGCGATGGCTGAAATGGACACGCTTCGAGCATTGCCGCGCATAAACGAGTCACCCAGAGACATCTGTATATTCTCAACCCGGGTGACTAATGCCGTAGCCACGCTAAGAGCTTTGAATTGCGTCTACTATCTATACAACCCAGAAGTCGCAAAAACAATGATAGAGAAGCTGACTCCAACCCAGCGCTACAGATACTACGATTTTGCAGCAACTCAGCCGAAGGAAGAACCAGACCTTTTGAAGTTCGAGAAGTTCTTAAAGAGAGAAGCAGAACTATGCGGACCGTACGCACAACCGGAACAAATGAACACGCCAGTCCCACAATCTACGAGTCAACAGAGGCGTCCACAAAAAGTGCATACAGCGACAATAGAAAAGACAAATAGGCCAAAATGTCCTGTATGCGAAAACACAGGACATACAGCAGCGGACTGCCAGCAACTCAAAGAAGCCGATGAAAATTCAAGATGGGACATAGCAAAGGCCCGACGTCTGTGTTTTAGGTGCCTTCGATACAGAACCAGAACTCATAGCTGTCGTCCAAAGACGTGTGGCATCAACAGCTGCAAGTACTATCATCATAAAATGCTACACCATGCAAAGAAGACAGAAGAAGCGGAAGACAGCGAAGTTAAAATGGAGTCTGCGGAAACAATTAACTCAGCTTGGACAGCCACGAAGAAGCAGTCCTACCTGAAGATCCTGCCAGTGCAAGTGACTGGCCCGGCGGGAAAAATAGACACATTTGCGCTCCTAGACGACGGGTCGACAGTAACTTTGATTGACGACAGCATAGCCGGCCGAATCGGCCTCCAAGGACCCGTCGACCCACTACACATAGAAGCTATAAATCAAATGAAGACTGCTGAAACCACTTCAAGAAGAGTTACTTTCACCTTAAGAGGACCCAACAAACATGAAGAACGATTCGAAGCTCGAACAGTAAAAAACTTGAAGGTGTCGCCACAACAAATCTCAAGCCATCAGCTGCTAGAGTGCGAGCATCTACGGGATATGAGTGAAATTCTGACGTATGAGAACGCCAAGCCGAGGATCCTGATAGGCCAGGACAACTGGCACCTTCTGCTAGCTTCCAAGATTAAGAAAGGGAACAGAAATCAACCAGTAGCGTCACTTACTCCTCTTGGGTGGGTTTTACACGGAAGCTACACAAGGACATTGGGACGCGCCATCAACCTTGTAAACCACTTGGTGGAGCCAACAGCTGAAGATGAGCTTCATGAAATGATGAAGCGATACTTTGCCATAGACGCGCTGTGTATAAACCCGAAGAAACCGAAGTCTGATCCTGAAGAACAAGCTCTGCGCATCTTAGAAGAGAATACTGTACACACAGAAGAGGGAAGATATGAAACGGCCCTTCTGTGGAAGAAAGAAGATGTCACTTCGCCGTAGTAAATCCCATGAAGCCAGAAAAGCTACGCGTAGTTCACGACGCCGCAGCCAAAACAAGAGGGGTGTCTCTGAATGACTTGCTCCTAAAAGGGCCAGATCTTCTTCAGTCACTACCGGGCGTCGTCATGAGGTTCAGAGAACACGCTATTGCAATAACTGGCGACATCAAGGAAATGTTTATGCAGGTCAAGCTTAGAAAGGAAGACAGGGATGCGCTAAGATATCTCTGGCGCGGGGACCGCCGAGACAATAGTCCACCGGAAGAATACAGGATGACTTCATTAATCTTCGGAGCATCGAGTTCGCCTTCAACAGCCATCTATGTTAAGAACCTGAACGCGAAGAAACATGAAGTAACTCACCCCAAAGCCACGGCTGCGATAGTCAGGAAACACTACGTAGACGACTACTTGGATAGCTTCAGAAGCTATGAAGACGCTGTACGCATCGTCACTGGTGTACGTGAAGTACACAAAACAGCGCGATTCGAACTCAAGCAGTGGAAATCAAACTCAGCAGATCTCCTGAAAGCCCTAGGTGAAGAAGAACAGTCAGAAGAAATGGAGCTCTATAAAGCTGAATCTCAACCTCGTCCGTATACCGAAAGACCTCGTCAATGGGAAAACGCCAACGAAGAGAGAAGCCCTAAGAATAGTCATGTCACTCTTCGACCCGCTTGGCTTTGCCTCTCCAGTGACCATAAGAGCGAAACAGATCCTACAGGAAATATGGCGAAGAGGAACTACATGGGACAACGAGATTGATAGCGACCTCGCGGCGCATTGGCGAGACTGGATGGTGCACTTGAAGAATCTCCGTGACGTCACAATACCGAGAAGATATCTACACTACAGCGACGCCACATCTCTACAGCTACACATTTTCGCTGATGAAAGTGAGGTCAGCTATGCAGCAGTCCTGTACTGGAGAACAGTCACTCCAAACGGCGAGGTCAACGTGTCACTCATACTTGCCAAGGCGAAGGTTACACCCTTGAAGCTCACCTCAATACCAAGACCAGAGCTTCAAGCCGCCGTCATGGGTACACGCCTAGCAGAAGCCGTGATAGAAGAACATGAGAGGAAACCAGACTCCAAGACCTTTTGGACAGATAGCAAGACTGCGCTCACCTGGATAAGAACGGGCTCCAGATCCTATAAACCCTATGTGGCTCACGATGCAACCAGAGATGTTCCAGTAAACTTTGGGTAGGAGCATCGGTGGTACAAGGGGCCTAACTTTCTCTACAAAGACGAAGCGTCCTGGCCAACAGAACAAGCAACGTCAACGCTTGCCGAGCCTACAGGGGAAGAAAAAGTTAATCATGTCGGCGTCAGTGGCAAGCATAGGATAGCTGAGAGTCTGCCAGATGTGTTTCGATTTTCAAACTGGGATCGACTCAGGTACACAGCGAGGGTCCTACAATTCATTCAATATCTGCCTGATCTCCAAAACCGGCGGGAGCCCAATGGAAGAGGAGCTAGAATAGCAACAGGAGATTTGGTCCAGCTCACAGACAGCAATCTACCCCGAAACGTGTGGATCCGCGGTATCGTCACTGCAACGTATCCTGGTCCCGATGGAATCGTGCGCACTGTCGACATCAAGACCAAAGGAGGTGTACTACGAAGGCCGGTGAGGAAGCTGGTGATTCTGCCCTTGGAAGACGTCACTCCAGCACCAGGACAAGCTGTGACATAGTCACACGGCGGGAGTAATGTGCAGGATGACGTAGATAAGTTAGATTTAGTAACTTTGATGTGTTACTTGTTTAGAATTTAGATAGATAATTTAGTATTGTAGCTTGAGCCAGTGCCAGATACATTTCGTTTTTAGTTATAATTATGTACATATTATTTCTTGAGTTTCATGGTAATTTTCTAGAATAACGTTCCCACGGTTAAAGTTAATGTTAATGGTTTTAGCCATGTGTTTAGGCACCTGAATGGTTGGGACGGTTTTATGATTCGACCGTAATATAGATCTATTGTATACAATATTGGGAAACTAAGTTTTGTTAATGTTTTATAGTTGTCGGAACGGTCGATATTATAGCGAGCATTGTAAAACCGTACCCTGCTAATGGTTATGTTTTAATAGCAGGCATTTCCTGGACCCAAAAGTGATTGCGTACTGTTCTTTAGATTATGAATAGTGTAGAAAGTTCCCAGAGAAAATGAATATGCCATTGTATACGAACCCAAGCCGTCGGGTCCTATAAAAAGGTCCGTGTGGCTCTGGATAGACAGACCGCCTTCGATCCGTCCTCGCCGCCGAGGCCCGTCGCGACGTCCCCGCCAAGATATACAAGCCAGCCCGCGCAATGCTGTGCCGTAGTTAAATTCTTGTTAGTTAATTGGAGTTTCTTGTCCGTTCTTCTCCACGTAGGCTTATTCCGAACGGATGGTAGAATCACTTTATTAAGATCCAGCCATAGTTGTCCCCCCAGCGACGCCCTGAGCCGAGGTTCGACCCCACAGGGGGTAGCCCTCAGCGTTGTCGCTTAGGATTAGAAATTTGTGCCTGGCTGGAGGCTATATAGCTTAGTCTCCGCAGGGAAGCCCGGTTAAGTAGTTGTCAGTCACTTTGACCGAACTACGAGACGCCCCATAGAAAAAAAAAAAAAAAAAAAAATGGATAGACACAGTTGGCACTCGGCAACAGTGCTCTCAACAATATATATTCTTCAAGATACAGTAAGCCAAGAAATCAAAGTGTTTCACTCTCTCCACCAATCCCAGTCAACAGTTAATGTACACATAAGCGTGCACAACAATGCATATTTTATTTTATTTATTTAAGGAAAAACAAACAGTAGCACAATAAGCAATAGTCATACTATCTTAAATATTACATTTATGCAATTATATTATATAATGCTTGTTTTAAAAAATCTTTTTAATATCTAAGCTTGTTTACGTTCACCTTTCTCGGTGTCTGTAATCAAATCTTGCAAGTTAAATTTGACTTAGTGTCCTATTGAGCTGAAATGTTGCACACATGTTTGTTTCTCGTGACAATGCATTTATTTATATAAAAGCTTGTTTAAAAAAATCTTTCTAATATGTAAGCTTGTTTTTTTAGTGTCCTATTGAACAGAAATTTTGCACACCTGTTTTTTCCTAGTGACAATGCAATTTTTAACCGACTTATTTATGCAAAAGCTTGTTTTAAAAAAATCTTTTTAATATCTAAGCTTGTATACGTTCACCTTTCTCGGTCTGTAATAATATCTTGCAAGTTAAATTTGACAAATTTCCCAGTGTCCAATTGAGTTGAAATTTTGCGCACACGTTGCTTCTCGTGACAATGGATTTTGTAATAATTATAAAAGCTTGTTTAAAAAAATGTAGGTAACTTGTAAATAATAGCTGTATCAGATACGCATAAACATTCGCGAAGATTAGACATCAAAATTTGTCCATAAATTACCTTTCAAAAGGACATGGCTAAGCAACTGCCCTTAGCATGAATAGAAATAGTTCACTAGCTCGTAACATTCAAATATTCATTAATGAATTATTACAGTTTTATTCTTCTTCTAGAACTTTCGCGAATTAATCAAATAATTAAAAGTTTTTTCATGTTTTTGTTTGACACGTTTTACGAAAAATTGTAGTCAATAAACCTACTTTTAAAGACATTTGCGTAAATTGAAACGAACAGTATTTATTATTATTTATTTTTGTACCTTTCGCTATACACCTCAAAACCTTAGAGATAGAACCTTAGATGTTGATTTCTTTAATTGCATTTATCTGTTTTCTAGAAATTATTGGCAAACACTGGAAAGAAACGGCACTTCTAGATTACACTTGATTCGATTAATACCAAATAAAAAAAAACATGTTGGCTAGCGTTGCTTAACCTTTAAGATCGACCTGTGCGGCTGTTATTATTAAACCACGAGCTCCTCTAAACGCCTTGATAAAGTATCATAGCAAAATCTTATTATTTTACAAGTTTGTATACCTATTAATGTAGGAGTTTCTACGATTTTATTTTCAGGATTGTGACGATGTAAAAAGTTCCTGTAACTTTTTTCATACGAAATACTAATATTCGGCTATTCAGCATTACATATTACTAGTTAAAATGTTTATATATTGCTAGAGCAGGCGTCCATACTTTATTTAGCCATTTCCTTTAAAAGGTAACATTTAAAAATATATTTTACCAACCTACTTAGTGCTATTTCTCTTAAATTATGTAATAGAGCCAAAACCATCGTCAAACGACACTTGGCATCTGAACCGTAAATGCTTAGTGTTGCCAACTTTGTGTCAGATAAAGAGGACATTCCATTTCCTGCCCAAAACTGGTTCGCGGCGAAACAAAGATATAAAAAGTAGGATTGTAGATGCGAAAGATTGTAAAGGTACGGGTCATGTTAAATGCAAAGCCCGAGACAAAGGCCGAGGAGGCAAAATAAAAAGAAACGGCCCCGTTTATAGGCAGACTCATTATTAAACGGTTTCATCCCTCGGCTCGCGAAAAAACCGACAAAACGCCGCATTATTCGCTTATTTGTTTACTTATCTTTTCGTGTATTTCGTTATTAGATCTCATCACTGGTTCGTTTATAAGCGGTGTTTTGTTGAGCCGTCTTTGACTCTTTGCTAGGTGCAAAGAGTCAAAGACGGCTGCATACTTGTATTTTTAGTACCTATTGCTATTAGTGTAATTGCAAAGATGTCATTGAGAATCTCTTAACTGAATAAATCATCATTATATGACTAAGGGACAAGCATGACGGGAAAATAGTCCATTAAAGTGCTTTTTAATGTCCTGCACCCTAATTGCGAAACTTCAAAGAATGGCGTAGGCATGCTTTGCTTGAATTCCTTGCTTCATATTATGTTCAAACATCCGTTTACTCGACACTGTAAAACACATAATCATCATTTTGACAACTCAACAGTATTCACTGTTGAGTTGTCAAAATGAAAGGGAGCGTGCGTGTTTTGAGTTCTCAAAACAGTTACGCAATTAGGGTGCTGGTCAGGGTCATGTTCATTCCTAGGAAAAATATCTAATGTCATGGGAATGATCTACTTTTAGGCTTCAGTTTTGGGAGACCTTTGAATAAATTCCTCAGCGACTTCTGAAACGAATGCACAAAATAAAATGTTTTTTCGTTTAAACTGGTTCACTATGTACATAACTATCCACTTTATAACTCCAGTAGTTTGTCGACAGTAGGTACTATTACACCAATAATTGTAAGTGCACTATTGCACATAACGCGGTCTATTGGTGGAAACCTTGTCGTAAAATTATGTTCTGCACAGCATTAAGTTTATGATCTTTTTCACTTAAAAACATCAACATAATGGTTAATAAAATAGCCATAACTTTACCTACGTCATTTCTTCTGGCACTAGCTTTGTTTCACGACTTTGCTTCCGTGGCCATCCCTCAAAAAACGAGCTATTTCTGGTATAAATACAGTAAATGTAGGACATTTCGTGTCGAGCATAAAAAGTCGAGATTTTAACACGAACGATGTAGCCAATTTCGAAATTTGTCGAAAGCTACATGCGAGTGTTAAAACAAAGCCATTTTATGCGAGATACGAACGATTATTTTCCACTACCTGATGAGCTTACTTAATTAAATGCAAATAAGTTCCAACAACAATTTATTAGAAATTAGACTATATATATTTAGACTATATAATTAGACTATACACACAATCAACGCGCGCTTTTTCGAGAGGTCACAGGTTCAGTATCATTCTGCCGGCTACATAATGGCGCACGGTTGTCGCAGTGGTTGAGCGATTGACTGCTGCGCTGCGTGTCGTGGGTTCGATTCCCGCACGGAACAAATATTTGTATGACCTACAGATAGTTGTTCCGGCTCTGGGTGCTTGTGTATGTGAGTTTATATGTTTGTAAACGCACCCACGATACAGGAAGAAATTCCTAGTGTGGGGCAACGTTTTACAAAAAAAAATTGTTTTGATTTTATAGTCTTGTGTCTAAATGTCCATATTTCGAAAAGAATTTCTTAGGCAATGTTACATAATAGACAAGGTAGTGAAAAAAAGTAGTTTATGGCTTTAATCTAGCTTTCTATTAATAAAATAATTTTGGGAATCGGAGCACAAACTATTGGTGATGACAATTTAAAAAAACCACCTCGACACGATATCTTGCGCTAATACCCTGATTCAAATAGTAAAATTCCCACATATTTTGAACGGTTGGAACGATTTTCATCAACCATAGCTAAGAACTCTCCCGATAATGTCACCTTCCAAACAAAATAAAACTAAATCAAAATTTGTTCATCCGTTTAGGAGTTAAAAAAAAAACAATTTTACATCATTATACCTTTCAAAGGTAGACTGCCGAGCAAAGTGACTTCGGCGTCATTAACGCAGAGATACTAAGAATGATTGGGTCACCAATCGAGCTTAGCGACACTTTTGCGCAGCTGTTACAGTGGTTTGATCCGAACGCGTATTATACGGCGTTTAGGACCTTCATTCCACGAATTTCCAAAGTAGACTTCCGAACAAAGCGGCTCCGGCGCCATCAAGGTCCTAAGCCACTTTGCATGGCAATCTACCTTTATGTATAGGTACATTTGAAAGTCTGTATCTATCTCCAGGTGCTTAATTTTTCCGGCACAAACAAACATTTTGCCACCACATCCTTTGTCCGAATATATTTTCATAAACTCAGCACGGTAAGGGACGTACATATGTTATCAACTTTTAAACCATCTGGTTGCGGGTGGTTCATAACGGGCTCGTCAACAAACTTGTTGCGAATATTTTTGGTTACGTAGCGGCTTGCGGCTCAGAAAATGAGAGCCTCGTTCGGATGAGGCACAGACAATGAAACGTCCGGCCTTTGTAGTCACACCTGTTATTAAAACTCCCGTGAAGCGTAACAAGCCCGCTGTGTGAAATATCTGCCTGTTTACATATGTTTTACATTAGTTGCCTCGTGATTTATAGTCGCCTCAGACAATAATCAATCTGCCTAGTAGCCTATTCCCAACTATGGGGACAGCTTTCAGTCTAACCGGAGGTATTTTAACCCACGACAGCAAAAGAGGGGTGTTAAGTCTGACGTGTGTACCTGTGTGTTTGTGTATCTGTCTGTGGTATCGTAGTTCCAAAATGAATGAACCGATTTTGATTTAGTTAGCTATGTTTCAACCGTTAAAAAGTGATGGGCGTTTTACTGTTTGAATCGGGGTGTTTGCGCAAGATCATCATCATTTCAGCCGAAAGACGTCCACTGCTGGACATAGGCCTCCCCCAGGCGTCACCACATTGACCGATCCCATGCGTCTCGCATCCAGCGCCTTCCCGCAACCTTAACCAGGTCATCGGTCCCCCTAGTGGGAGCCTTCCAACGTAGACTTGCGCAAGATATCGTATCATAATTACGTGTTCAATAGATTGTCGATCGAAGCGTGTCTATTACTAGATAAATTATGTGGCATTAAATAAAAATGTATCGGCGGCTTTTTTTTAATTTTACTTGTACATAGATTGACCGCCCGATCTTCTGACCTCCACAACCCAGTAACTGGGTCGTAGGTGATCATCATCATCAGCCTTATAATGTTCCCACAGCTGGGGCACAGGCCTCCTCTCTGTGAGAGGGAATGGGACGTAATCCACTACGCGGGCCCAGTGCGGGTTGGTGGATGTCACATGTCCTCGAAGTTTTGGTTCTAGGACATGCTGGTTTCGTCACGATGTTTTCCTTCACCGTTTTAAGAGCAGTGGTGATAATAGTTATTTGTTATAAAACCAAATGTAGAATCCTGAGCGTTAGCGAGGGAATCAAAAGAGCACGAGGTGAAAAATCTTTGCACTCGATTGCAACACGTAACTTTTCATCCCACCTCAGCGAGGAAATGACTAAATGCAAAAAAAAAACATTTACAATAATAATAATAATAAAATTGTTTATTGACACAAAATACAGGTGTAACATACTTATTTGAAGCCCTGGCTCCTGTGCTAGGTAGCAACCTGTGTTACAGGAGCCAGTGTCTTCGCCCATTTGTGGTACATTTCATAATACATAAGCTTTGCAATAAATTAATTAAAAAAATAAACATAGTAAAACAAAAGAAATTAAAGATGCGCATGCTCTTTTGGTCTGCAATAACTTTGCATATTTGTGTGTGTGTGTGCGTGAGTAGGTGTATGTGTGCGCGTGTGTGGATGGTGTGTGTGTGTGTAGGTGGGTGTTGGTGTGTGTAAATTTTTATGAGTACTTCTGTTGTACTAGATCTTCCGTCTGGTGATAATCCAATGTTTGAAGCCAAGCGGAGATTTTCTTTTTACTTTCTCTAGATGTTAATGGGTTTATATTATGAGTATTATTTATATTATTGTAAATGTATGTAGCCATGTAAGGGTGTTGTCGTCTAGCGGAAGCGGTTTTACAGATTGCTGGTCTACATATATCAGAACGAGTAACAGTTCTCTTTAGTTTTGTGGTGTGATATACCGGTGTAATTTGATGTTGTTTCATTGTGAGATTAAGAAGGTACAACTGTCTCACGGTAAGTACTTTACAATTTTCATACAGATCTTTCGTGGGAAACCGGTATGGTCTGAATGTCATGACCTTTAGCAGAGATCTTTGAGCTCTTTCGAGGTGAATCATAAAGGTTTTGCAAGCGCCTCCCCAGGCCGTGATACAGTAGCCTATGATTGACTGCGCCAGCGCAAGATACACCGTTCGTAGTAACTTAAACTGAGCCACGTGTCGAAGCTTTTTAAATGCCCATATAAGTTTCCTGACACGGGAAGTGGTCAATTCAATGTGAGGACGCCAGCTAAGTCGATCGTCCAGAAGTACACCTAGGTACTTCACTGACTTTTTTTGTGAGATCGGAAGACATGGGCATTGGAGACCGTTAAAATCATTGCAGGAGTGTACTTTAAGACTTATTTCCATGGGTTTAGTATTGGCGAAAGTAAATTGTAGATAAGAGGTCTTTGAAATATTCAGGGTTAGTAAGTTACTTTCTAGCCATCGGATTATCTCACGTAAGCCCATCTCTGCCGCTTGTTGCGCTGCTTCCCAATTCCCGCCGTGAAATATTAATACGGTGTCGTCCGCATAACTAAATATTTTACCTTTATTAAGAGACTTCTGGCATAGGTCATTTACATAGACTAGGAAGAGGCTTGGGGATAGGCAGCTGCCTTGTGGTACACCATAGTCAATTTTGACTTCATTGCTAATTCGTTCACCAATCTTTACTTTTTGTGTTCGGTCAGTTAGAAAGTCAGTAAATATGCTCAGAGCCTTTCCCCTGACGCCGACATGTTCCAGCTTTTTTACAAGGGTTGAGATACAGACAGTGTCAAATGCCTTGGCTAGGTCTAGAAAAACACCTAGACATTTCTGTTTCTCATCCACTTTTCCAGTAACGTAACCAACAAGTTCATTTACTGCGTCTACGGTGCTTTTTCCAGACCTGAAACCAAATTGTGAGTCTGATAATATTTTGAAGTGCTCTAGGTATCTTATGAGTCTATGGTTCAGTAGTTTTTCCAATATCTTTGACAGCGCTGAAAGTACTGAAATAGGTCTGTAATTTTTAATATCATCTTGACCCCCTCCCTTGTGAACAGGTGTTATTAGAGACTTTTTGAAGATTCGGGGGAAGATTCCCTGTTCAAAACATATTTCAATGAGTTTTGTAAGAGGTGGAACCAGAATACATTTACCCAGTTTGAGAAGTTTTGCCGGAATTGAGTCCCATCCTGTGGCACAATCAATTTTCAGGTTATTAATCACCGATTCAATTTCGGCCTCGTCCGGAGAAAGCAAAACCATAGATTCACTTTGCGAGGATGTTTCAAATTTATATGGGGCAATTGGTGAAATTTGATTTTGAACAATAGTGTCAGCCAATTGCTTACCAATGTTTGAAAAATAATGATTTATTTCCTCAATGGCATTGGGCGCGTCATTTGCAGTTATGAGTTTGTCCGCTGATATTTTTTCTCTGGTTTGGTTAGTTATACCTTTAATAACACTCCATGTATCTTTGTTGTTATTTGAAGATTCTAAAGCGGATCTGTCGTGATTTAATTTTAGTTTCCTAAGTAACAGATTGCAGAAATTACGATACCGTTTATACGACAGCTCGATAATTCCGTTTTTTGGGTCGGATAGGAATGTTTTATGGAGATTATCCCGATGTCGAATACACCGTAGTAGGCCAGGTGTAATCCAGGGCTTAAGTAATGTTTTACGGTTAGAGACTTTCTTTAATTGGGAGTGCTGAGATATTGTGGACATCAAACATTCTACAAACCTAGTTGCAGCTTCATTTGCATCGCATTTGTCAGATATAAATGAGAAATCGGTATTCTTAAGCTGCTCTACAGCGGCCTCATAGTTTACTTTAGTGACGTATTTACTCATGTGTGTTTTGTTTTTAACGCTCCTATTTAAGCATATCATTACTGAGGCATGGTCGGTGACAGTTGAATCTATTACTATGACAGTTGCAGAACTAGATGTATTAATCATTGCGTGATCGAGGCAGTTCTGCAATCTTGTCGGATGTGTGTGTCCCGGTTAGAGGCCCAATTCGGCGGTCAGATTAAGATAAGGCGAACTATTTCTGTCGGTATTGCTAGATTTTATATCGATATTAATATCGCCTGTTAAAATGATGTTTTTTGCTTTTTGTTTACTTAAAATGTTTCCTAGGGAATTCAGGAAGCTATCGATACAATGTATCGATGGGGATCTATAGGATGCTAGAATACAAGTATCGGAATCAATTTTTAGTAAAAGAAAGTTGGCACCTATCGAATCTGGTTCTTCCACAGTACACTGAATACTGTTTTTAACATATATTGTAATGCCATCATTTTGATTTATTCATTTCTTACTGGAGTATGTCACATAGTTTTCAATAGGAGGAATCGGTTTGTCATCATTAAGCCAGCACTCAGTCAGGATAATAACATCCATTTCACAACATAACCTAGCTAATTGAGCCTGAAAGCCGTCTAAGTTTTTATATATGCTTCTGATGTTCTGAGTAATTATCGCAAGATACTTTTATTCCAGTTAAGGTATTAACTACTACATTATGATAGATAAGTATTACAGAATAAACTTTAAATTATAACAAATAATACTTAGGTTTAATTAAGAAAAATTTAAAGTAACGTTTCTGACTACCCGTAACGACTGTCAAACATCTTCAATTGTCAGCTGGGACCGACGGCTTAACTTGCTTTCCGAGGCACGGAGTAATCTCGGTATGTTGAAATGTTCACCCATCCATGGACCGACCTCGTCAAGCGTTGCTTAACCTTGAAGATCGACCCATGCGGCTGTTATTATTTAGCCACGAGATCCTCCGCGAGACACAATAGCTTTTTAATTGTTTACGTTAATTACGGCATACCAGAGGTTAATTGATATCTATTTATTAATTCATATAAAAACTGGGCAATGTAGTCGGTTGCACAATTGGACGTAGTTTCTGTAATACTTGCTGTAAAATGTACATAATGTGTTACTGTTTGTTTTCCCCAAAAAAATAAAATAAAGCAGCACACATATGTATATTTTTTTTTTTTCAGATTTCAGAGTATGGTAAGGCGCTATCAACTTAAAACGGACAAAAAAAAAACAATATGTTATCGGACGGACATGATAACAAAGAGGTTGCATCATCACGCAGCTATCGTTACATAGCTTACAGGTGGGTAACTCTACCTATCCTCTTAACAAAATCCCTTATTTTCCTTTACGGCACTCACGGGAATTGATGGTCCACCATTGTTCTTTTTCGATGCAAACGCAAGTAGGTACATATAGATGAGAAAGGATTATTTTCAAAAACAAGCAAAAACTTAAAAAAAAGTAACTCGACTACGGTTTTTTTTATTTAGACGATGTTACCCGGGGCATAATAACGAATCGATTGACACCATTTTCATTAAAATCGGATGAAAAGTTTAGGCTCTACGAAGGAATATACGTAAACACACACATATAGACATACATAGACTGCTAAAATCATAACCATTCCTTTGGTTCGCCCGGTAAAAAATACGCCGTTCAATTTCGAAAGGATGCCAATATTTGCGTTTTACAATTTCAATATTAGCAATACTTACTGCATACCAATATTTCTGGCGTACTTTTTTTTTTTTACTTTGTTTTCATATCATTCGAACAACATACCAGCAGCCTAATTGCGTTAGTGATTTCAGCAGGGCAAAGGCAACATCCTCATCTCCATGAAAGAATATGAGACATTTCCTTTAAATGTGTTCGGTATTGTGTAAATAATTTAGAAAGGGTACGTCCTCCACCCTATGAGTTGCATCAGATATCCTTTCCATGAGTTATCCCCTTTCGAGTATATTACGCAATACGAAAGTCGTTATTTTGAAGGTGTTGTCACCCTTACCTATACGTGTTCTTTGCCGAATTCACTAACGCAATTAGGCTGCTGTACGCAGAAAAAAAAAACAATCACAATCAAAACAAAATTCATTCTAGTTCGCACTTCGCAGTAACAGGTGTATCTATCCGAATATTTATATCACAAAAATGCTTCGCAGTACAGCACAGTGAAAACGTTGCATAAAATGAGATGATGCAGCGCTTTGAAAGCAAAATTGTGAAGTGGAAACCTGTGAATATTCTGGAGCATTGAATGGGAGAAATAACTGAGTGGGCACCAGCTGTCGGTGAGGCATAGCGGCTCGGGCTTTACGAATACAGTACGATGATTGCACGCATATAACACGATTTGAAAGTCTATTCAGATCGTATTGCGGAGTGCTTATATTTATTTTTGAACCAGCTAAATGTAGGTACTTCACGTCGTAATACGCGTGTTGAAACAATATAAGTATGATTGTGAGTGAAGTAGATATCTGCAAAAAACTCTGCGCTTACAAAAATAAATTTTGTGATGAAAGCATAAGACTAAGAGACAGAATTCACGTAAGTTTCTTAGATAATTTAAACACGCTTGTTAAAATCTCGAAGATTTCGACCAAGGTTAGTCAGTTCTAGAGTAAGCAAAAAGGCATCAATCGATCCAAAGCGCTAATTCCTGGCTATAAATCGAAGGTCGCCAGACGAAGCGGTAACTTGGCGCGAATAATTCATGTATCTGGTTCTGTGTTCGCTTTAGGAAGCCTATAAATAGCACTAGACCGTCGAGATTCTGCCAAGAAGCAGATGAAAACTTTTGTGACCCGGATTTCATCGCCGAATATAAAGTTCAACTTCTTATCGGCGCAAACTTCTATATTTCTTGGGTCTTATAGCAAGTCGCAATAGAAATTTCTTTACACGAAACTTTTCATACGCGAAAATATCACGCTTGAAAAAATAAAATGGAGCGAGTTAGTGCAAGTGTAAAACCATGTTCGCTTTACAATTTTGTTCCCAAAAGATTGCTAAAGTTTTCCGTCACAGTAAGCAAATGTGCATACAATCGCACGGACTTGCGACAAGTCGTACGTGCGACAAGTCTTACGTCCGACACGTCGTTAACTCGCAAGTTTTTCCAACGGAATACTTGATGCGATAGATATGCAAGTACTGAAGTATTTCAAACGACTTGGACCGCAAGCCTGCCTGATTTTTAACCCACTTTTTAAACTATTGAAGTTTTGACGTCGGAGTCGAATTTAAAAGAGGCATTGCGGTATGTTTGTGATTTAAAGTGCAGAGCTGGTTGGCTCACTAAACTATTAAGTGCGGCTCACACAAAAACTTTTCAAACTGACTTATTTGCTTGTATTTTTGCAGATCTGTGTTCTAGATTTCTGGAATTCTGTCTCAAAGAAGGCATTGGTTTAGTCAAGGTCGTGAAGGAAGGCTGTATTTTATCTTTAGACTTTAGGCTTCATTTACTTAGGGTCTTATAGACCGTAGTCTTTTTGTGTAAGCAGAAAAAAAGATCTTTATACAATCTACTGAATTAAAGTTGTCTAGTTTTTTATAGTCCCAGCTTGGCGGAGCGAACACACCAATTTTGAAAACTTTTTCAGTTTGTCTGCTTCGTTGGTCTGGATGGCTACTGTTGAGTATGAGGTCCTGAGTTCCATTCCCGGGTCGGCAAAGTGTTGTTCTGTTTTCCATCTGCAATTTCTCGTATGCAGCCTGGAGTGTGGATCAGGGTTATAGCTGATGCACATTTTATCATATCCGCTGACGTTGATACTGATAATTTGTCATCAACGTAAGCGGATGCTGCTTTTAATTATGTATTTTAGAAAGAAAGTAAATTACTTTGTATTTTTTTTATTTAAACTGGTAAAAAGCTTTGTTGTTTTTCGTTTTCAGTGGTTAAAAACATTTCAAACTCATCAGGATGTTTGCTCTTCAAGTGATTTTTAAGTGAAGTATTGGTAGTTACGCCCTTTGCGTGTATAATCATTTTTACATAATATGTGATAGTTAGCGGTTTCTTGATTCACTCATTTAAAATATGTACGTATTTCACTTTATAATAGCGGCGCCATTGTTTATAAAATTTCACAAGAGTTTACGAAAAATAAACAATATCTGCACTTTTATCCGCAATGACGTATTATAACGTAATGAATAGTGATTTTATGAGACCAGGGGGGTGACCATAAGCTCATAGAGCGGTATCAATTTGATATCGAGTAAGTGACAGATGTATACACCGTGAAATTTAAGTGGTTGTTTTCCCGCAGCAGAACGACTTGCCTTTAGGAGTACTTTCGAAGCATAGAGTTAAAGTAAAAAAATAACGATGTTTTTATTTTAAAATAATTTAAAAAATATTCATCAACTCGAAAAAGTGAGTAACAATAGTAACTTGTAGGTACTAGGTACTACTCGCGTCACCACCGTATTATTCACCGTAGTACCTAGTACCTACAAGTTACTATCGTTACTCACTTTTTCGAGTTAATGTTTTTTTTTAAATTATTTTAAAACAAAAACATCGTTATTTTTTTATTTTAACTCTATGCTTCGAAAGTACTCCTTAAGGCAAGTCGTTCTGCCGCGGGAAAACAACCACTTAAATTTCACGGTGTATACGTCAGATACATCTGTCCCTTATTCGACCTCAAATTGATAACGCTCTAAGAGCTTATGGTCACCCACCAGCTCAGATAGAGACAAGTTTGTGTTTGTTTAAAATAGCAATCGGTGCGGTCGACCTCACGATTGGTTAAAACTCGCAACCAAAAAGAACACGTGCCGTAGCCCCGCGCCCTCTGCTGTCATGTCACGACTCGAACTTCAGCATTAATAATTAGCATCTATCAATGCGCAGGCTGATGCTGATATTGAAAAGCCCGCTGATTATCCGTGGATGCTGATGCTGATATTGAAAATGACGCTGATAATCCGTGGATGCTGATGCTGATGTTTGCAACAATCCTGGTCTGGGTTTGTGCCCGAATGGTGGCAATAGGATCGTCCATTTTACATGGCACTTAAACATTACTGGTGATATGTGGGTGTGCTCTAGGTTCACCCCTGCCTATGCCTTTAGTATTCCCCATACAGGCGTGATGTTATGATGTGTCTGGCAGAGCAAACACACGAATTTTGTAAACTTTTCCAGTTTAATTTCTCGTTATTAATATCACAGTTGATGATTGATATTACCTCGTTACCGTTTAATTGGACGTCCTGTTACGCCAAATTGATTGCGATGGGCAATTAGGTTTTCGAATAAATTAATTAAGGGCAACATTCAATTATAACGGCTGGTAAATTGATGCGGGTAAGTATTACTTAGTTTGAAAGGATTTGAAATGAGTGTGTTTTTTTTTCACAAACTATCGTAGTAATCAGTCCAGTCAACTCAGTCAGTAGTAACAATTCAACTACGAATATCGCCCTTACTGATACGAAATAAAGATGGTCTCAATGCCAAATTAACAACACTGATTTGTGGTTGACTGTACCTACTGAATGGCTGGTAATATGGCCGCACGTGCGTGATAAGGGTTAATATACAATTCTGCTATATCTAACCCCACATTACCTGTGAATAGGTGTATTAATTACGAAAGAATTGCTCTTGTCATGATATTTTTTCCTCTCTTCCTCAACACGAAAAAATATGTACATGTTTTTTTATCTATAGACAAAGACAAAGACAAAGATATTTTATTTCAAGTAGGCCACCAAGCGGCACTTTTGAACGTTAGGTACATTAAAATTTACAAGATATAAAGGTTGATTCTACCGTGCATTCGGAAATATATAGAGCTGTTGAGTGATTGTAGTATATTTAATTCTCATGCCGTGAATTCCAGTGCGTTCATGTGTGTACACAGATAATCTTTGATTTGATATCCTCTGAGCCATAGGCTGAAAATGTTGTTGTTTTTTATAGTTGCTTAATGGTATGGAAAACAAATAATGGCTGATTTAGGTTTATGTTTCAGTTACATTGGCAAGTCTAATTTATTAAATTTATATAGTACCCATGTTTATTTACCAAACTAGCTTCTCCCTCGCTTAAATTACTGAAGAAGCTCATCGGTAATGAGGTACTGGTCGTGTCAAAGCTCCAGAGCCTTGAACATCGATGCCGAGTTGCCAGCTTGGTGGTTTTTTATCGGTTACATTTCGGGGAGTGTGCGATGGAATTACATGATCTAATGCCGCCGTTCCCGCCCGTTCTATCATCGGACAAGACGTTCGGCGATGCGCCATCGGTACATGGTGGACATAATACCGCTTTGAGAATAATTTCATTGTGCGTACAGCTACAGAGTGCAATTCCCTGTAGGAGTCTGTGTGCCCCGATAGCCACAACCTAGGGGTCTTTAAGTCAAGAGTGAATAGGTAAGGTACTAGGCAAGTGTTCTTCACCGTCGCTTACCATCAGCTGAGACAGTGGTCAAGTGCGAGCCTATTAATAATAATAAAAAAACAGCATAAAATTTATCATAGACATTTATTTGTTATTGTATTTTTTTATTTATGAGAGCTCTGTGTCAAAAATAATCCAAATTATTTCACCTATTTACCCGTCATTAACCAGCAAAGTTTGCTGGTTAAGGACGGGTAAATACAAACTTTCATTCAATACAAGTAAAGAAATAAAAAATATTAAGGATAAGGGTAGAACCCAAGCCAGCAAAAAGAGTGTTAAAACAACACATCTACACAAAACTTGTACAGTAGAAACCTACATAACACTTCTAAGTAATATCCCCAAACTGAAAGCAAGTGTTATTGTTACAGCTGTAAGGACTCTATAATGGAGCTTCGTTTACTTAACCCAGCTCTCTGCCTACCCCGCTCCAAGACGGCGTTGTTATGGTTCGAGAGAAAATCGCTAAAAACCCTGTCATGTACACGTATTGGTGGAGGGATGTTTGTGAATGTTTCAGTTGTGTTCTGTGTTTATTTATTTTATGGAATTCTTTTTGAGATTTTTTGACGTAGATAAATACTTAGTTAATGCATTATGTATTATTTGTGTGATTTCTGGGATGCTTCCATAATGAAGGTTGTTCATATTTATGAGTACCCCATCCCTTGAAAGATTGTCGTCAAAATAAAAGTCAGCCTGTATATAAGCAAATCATGGGTTGTTTTTCCGTGAATAAAATCATTTAGGACCGATTTCACCAATGAAACTAATCGCGGTTAGTTCAACTAAACTCAGTTTATGCAAATACAGCGTTCTGATTGGTAAGACCGCTGAGAAAGTACCAATCAGAACGCTGTATTTGCATAAACTGAGTTTAGTTGGACTAATAGAGGTTAGTTTCATTGGTGAAATGGGCACTTAGTTGCAAAATATGAGTAAATAAACCAGTGGCCCATTCAATAAAACTAATGATTTTTTTCTTGACTTTTATTTCGCGTTAAAAACACCATTCAAAACAGCTTTAAAAATTCGTCGAATACAGTCGTATTATGTAAAGTGTTCGGTAATAAACAGTCGTACATCACGGCACACTGATTAGTGGTTACCCGAGCGTAGCCTAGCTCACAACACGGCAAAAATATTCAATATTCGCAGCCAATACAGGCGGCCGAGGGAGCCCCCTCCCTCGGGCGCTGGCCCCTACCGGTCCATTACCCCCCTTTCCCCCCGCCACGTTTATACGCCGGAATAGTGTGCAATAAAACGGTACCGCCGGCCACTGCCCACAGCAAAAAATACACTCCCTAAAAATTATTCTTCTGAAAACCAAACTAGTGGAGATACTACACCCGTGCAGCCGTACCATACACCACACACGTCGTTTTCATACCTCGATGAAAAAACCCCGTTGAAAAGTTGGATTTCCATCCTGAATTTAGCGTGCTTTCATGACTCTCAATAGCCTACGTTTTGATAGCAACCCCTCGAAATTAGTTCTCAAAATACTTCGCGTTCGTTTGCGGAATAAAAACCAACCAGTCTAATTTAATATTTTGTGAAAAGAAAATCGACTACTATGCAGAATTTTTAATTATGAAGCAAAAGTAGATCCTGTTACTCAAAAAAAGAAGCCAATAAAAACAACGAATTAACTAAATTGTTTCCAGGGAACGTTTAGTTCGTTCTATTTTATTTGGTTCTAAAAAGTTGCGTTAGTTTGTTTTAGGGCTTTTTGTGAAAAAAGTGTTCGTTGGAGCGCGTCGGCGGGCTTGTCACACACATGCAGTAAATGGGGCCGTCATACAAAGTAAATATAACGTGAACCAACAAACTGCAATATGAACTTCGCGGATTTATCTATTTTATTTAATAAAATACCTTTCAGTACTTCAAACGGGTTTGGCACTTTTTTCATCAAATATTTTACTGTTCGAAAATTTCATATTTTCTCATATGTTGTGAGCAAAAATCTGGATGTGTGCCGTCCAAAAATGTTTTCCATGTAGGAAAGGCTTGTGAAGAATTTACGCGTAGTCGGTTAGTAATTTGCGATGGTGTAGCCGCAATCAACGTAGCCGTGTAGCCGCGTAGCGCTAGCTACGGCGTAGTAACAACGCTACGACGAATGATGCTGAGTTTATCGTACTTTTTGTGACTAGTGATTGCAGTATGAAACCTTGAGTTCATGGCATAAGTTTACTGCCTACTTTTATTTTCTATTACTTTTCCTCTTTTTAATCGATGTTGCGAGTATTTGAGATGGCTCTAAAGATTTGTTTAGAACTAAATCATTACATAGTATAAAAGAAAGTCCCCCGCCGCGTTTGTACGCGATAAACTCAAAAACTACTGGACGGATTTTCATACAGTTTTCACCAATAGAAAGAATGAAAAACGAGAAAGGTTTTTGCATATAATTTGTCACGGGCAACTTTATACGGGCAAATTTACCACAATTAATAAAGAAGATTAACAATATCCAATCCACAGTAAAGCAGGTATAAAACACAGAACACTTATGAAACGATTTGCGAGTCATTAATTCATCTTTTTACTCATTTTGCGGGATTGCAATGCGCGGTAGTAATTTCGCCGCGTTACCAAGTCAAATTAAAACAGTGAGAATTAAATTAAATGTGGTAATGGGTGCTCTTGTAAAAACCGCGCAGGCCGACCAGCAGGAGTGCTTGCTGCATCTGACTTGATCCCTTATAGACAGAACTAGTTTTTGTCAGCGACATCACCCGCGTTAAAGTCGGAAATGATCCCGAGGGAACGTGCTCCCGAAATAAAAAAGTATTGTAGGTCCTTCTCAAAGGTACAATCTGTCTATATACCAAAATTCAGTAAAGGTCACTGGGCATAATCTGACCCGCTTTGCGAAGACTGGCGGACATTAACCAAAATAGTTTTAAACTAAAGAGAATAATGTGACCTTTCATTGCATATATTTATTTGATTTAAAATCGATGGAGAAAAATGTACCGAATCATTATAAAAATCAGACAGTTTCAGAAGACTTTTATTTTGTCTGTACATTTAGTTAAAAATGAGCTTTTGCCTTAAGTTTTCCATGTATCATTACTTTACAAAATTTGATCGTTATTAGCGACACTATCGGATCGTGTAACAATCAGCGTGTTCATTTTTTCAAAATCAACAGGTCCGATTCCTGGCTAAGAATATTGAGCTTTCAAAAATCCCAAAATATTGTTTTAGTTTTCATCAAAACGGCCCCGAGACTCCTTTCAGTATTTATAGCTTTTCCTCATAGTTTAGAATTTGGCCTACTTAAAAAACTCATCCTGTATAAATTTTATGTTTTTTTTCGACATTCCCGTGACATTCCACATTAATGCGATTATTGCCATAGTAAACTAGAACCATAATATTAATACATTCTACTATATTTCTTTTGTGTACGTACGCCTTGGGTATGGTGTTCAGACTAAGATGGCCAATGACCTTTGGTTCATTGGTTTAAGAGTAAAAACGTAACAACTGTGTCTGTCTGTTTGTTACGTATAGACAGGCGGAGTTAAGCATTTATAGAATTATTACTAGCTTCTGACCACAGCTTCGCCTGCATACTGGAAACATGTATGTTTACCGGGATAAAAAGTTCTAATCTAGACCATGATCCCAATTTCATCCACATACCTTCAGACGTTAAAACGTGCCAACAAACATACACACAAACAGACGGAGTTACTTTCGCCTTTACATTATTATAGTATGGATTTAATGTTCGGGACGTATACCTAGATGTAAATTGCCTTAGTGAATTTAAAATGCGAACACTTATTTACGTTCCCTCTTTGTTTTGGACAAAGAATGAGTCTGAGCCGTAAATGGAATGGTCCAGCGGTTTTAGGTTTCTCAATTGGGAGAATTTTTGCCTGTGAAGGTTTTTCAAATCGGAAAACTCTAGAAAATAAATCCAGCTCTATGCTGTGCAGTTGGTGTTGATTTATGCTGAACTTAAAACTAGAGATCGTATTATTTTAGCTGATTAAATAAAAAAAAAAGTACTTTATAAAGTGGACAACTACGTAGACAGAGTCAAATTAACTTATCGAGACCCCACAGTCAACTTATCGAGACCCCACAGTCAATAGTTCTTTAGATACCCATGTATAAGTATCTGCAAAGACTACTTAAATTTATAAGGCATAGCACTGCTGGCACTGCGAATTTTATTCGCGCGAATTTTTTTCAGCACATTCTGTGACCTATGGAAATGTATGAAGCTGCACGCAGTGCGGAAAAAAAATCGCGTTCAAATAATACTAAAAAATTCTTTTCTTTTTCAAAAAGTAATTAAAATCGCAGTGCGTGCTATGCCTTACTTCAATTAACAACAGATGTGACTTTTACGGAAGATTGACAGGAGAAGGCAAACCCAAGGAGAGTCGAAGGCTATGGGAGAGAAATTTGACCAGCAGTGGAACAAAAACTTGAAAAAACGACAACGGAAAAGAAAAAGATTTAAAAAAAGAAAAAGATTACGGGGTCAATGGCCGCTGGTGAAACTTTAGTGGTGAATAAATGATATTTCTTTTTTCTTTCAAATTAAGAGTTAAGATTTTTTCCTCTTTATCGTAAGTAGATACCGATCTACCGTCTGCAAAGTTTCTTAATTTGACGCCGTATCAGTAAAGGTTCCGTCAGATTTTCAAGCACAACATTTTTCTACATAGTTAGAAAAAGGCTTGTCCTATAAAAGCGGACGTCCAAAGTTCTAGGAAAGATTGTATTTATTCGCAAAATAAAGCCCCAGTTCAGAACATACAAGTCAGATTCTCTTTGTGTTCTGTCGGACAAAGAATACTGTATGGACAAAGAATCGAATGTAGCTTTTAATCATACTAGCTGTTGCCCGCGGCTTCGCTCCCGTGGACCACCCCAAAGGACCCATTTTCGGGATTAAAAAATTGCCTATGTCACTCAGGAATAATGTAGCTTTCTATTGGTGAAATAATTTTTCAAATCGGTCCAGTAGTTTCGGAGCCTATTCGGTACAAACAAACAAAAAATCTTTCCTCTTTATAATATTAAGTATAGAAGTATAGATTATTTGGTTTCCTTATGGTTGAGAAAAGTTTTAACACAACATTGTGTCAATATGCCCTGCCTTAATAACAACTTACGGAAAAAGAGGGGTACCTGTGTGTTTGTGTAACTGTCTGTGGCATCAAAGCTCCTAAACGGATGAACCCATCGTAATTTTGTTTTTTTTTGTTTTTAAAAGTGACTTTATCGAGAGTTTTCTTTAAATTTTAGCTGTTTCATTAAAATCGGTTCAGCCGTTCTAAAGTTATGGGCGTTTTACTGTTTAAATCGGGGTGTTTTCGCAAGATATTGTGTCATAATTACCTGTTTAATAGATTGTCGATCGAAGCGTGTCTACCACTAGATAAATTATGTAGTGTGAATAAAAATGTGTGGGGTTTTTTTAAATTTTACTTGTTATAATTTATTTTGGGATCGGCTTTTAATCGATAATATTTTCTGTGTCAAAATTGTTTTGAACATCCAAGTCGTTTAGGAGGAGTAGGGGAAAGAAGCGAAAATAATAAAGCGTTGTTGATTACATTAGTTTTTTTTTACAATCTTTTTTAAGCCCAAAAGTGGTAGCAGAAATATTCTATCAAGTCACTGTTTTTTTTTTCTACAGTCACACCTTTGTTTTCAAGTTCACTAAATTGTGGCTGTAGTTTGATGTTTATTAACCGACTTCAAATAAAGGAAGAGGTTCTCAATTCGTCCGAAACATTTATTTTTTTATTTATGTTCCTCGATTACTCAAAGGCGCCTGCACCGATATAGAAAATTCTTTTTTGTCTGAAAGTGTATACTTTCCAGGTGGTCCCATAGTCATCAGGTCAGGATCTGGTGATGGGATCCTGGAAGAATCGATGTAACTCCTCAAATGATATAGGCATACGTATAACAATTTTGGTATTTTTATCAACAATACAAGCATTTGCACTCAGAAAGTATCATTCGGTGAAGTGGAAATGATGCAGAAGACCACAGAAGGTCATTGGAACTCCTTAGTGATAAGTATGTCACGGGTATAAGGGTAGGCAGGGTAGGCAGGGTAGGCAGGGTAGGCAGGGTAGGCAGGGTAGGCAGGGTAGGCAGGGTAGGCAGGGTAGGTAGGTTAGGTATGGTAGATGAATGTTTGGAGTTTTTATGGCACAGCAAAGTTTGCCGGGTCAGCCGGGTCGGGTAAATATAAATAAGACTTGCAATTAAGGTCCACCGAGGAGCTTGTGGCTAAATAAAAACAGCCGCACGGGTTGATCAAGGTTAAGCAACGCTTGACGAGGTTGGTCAGTGGATGGGTGACCATTTCAACATACCGAGTTTCCTCCGTGCCTCGGAAAGCACGTTAAGCCGTTGGTCCCGGCTGTCATTTGAAGATCTTTGACAGTCGTTACAGGTAGTCAGAAGCTTGAGATCTGACAGCAGTCTTGCCAAGGGGTACCGTGTTACCCAGTTACTGGGTTGTGGGGATGAGATAGGCAGTCGCTCCATGTAAAACACTGGTACTTAGCTGAATCCGGTAAGACTGGAAGCCGACCCCAATATAGTTGGGAAAAGGCTAGGCAGATGACGCAATTAAGGTTCACCCTTCCAATGAAGGTTAAATTTTGAAAAAAAGTAATAAGGGATATATAAATATAGAAAATAAGCATATAAAATACTTGTGATTTTATTATGATAAATCGTTGGATTCTTCTCCATATAAACTGGAATATTCACTTTAATAAAATCATGTGTTATATCGGTCAAAATTTCTTCATTAATAAAGTCGATTGTTATAAGAAATCGAAACGGTACCGCATGAGTTCATCACTAAATCATTACTTTTTGAGCTGTCAAATACTGGATGTTACCAAAAACATTATACATGAACGATGAAATACAAGAATACAGACCAAAGAATTTTTTGTAGATTTTGTTGTATTTTAGAAGATTTTTTCTACAATATTAGCCTTTTTTACAAATAAAAACCTTGAACCTATTTCTTGTACAAAATTTTTAAGCTTCACAACGGCAGGCTTATTACATATTTTGCAAGAGTAAAAAGATGGCGATTTTTGCGCAATAATTGCTCTTCAATATAGAAGTTTTAGGGTCTTTTCCGGTTTTTTTTTTAAATAAGTGCATTTAAAAAAAACGCGCAAAGGCCAATTGTGCACAAACAGCGAGCGATTAGCAATCGATTGTGTAGGACGTAGGACCTACCATACCTATACTGTGGGTACTTCCGACTTTTATCGCGCGATGATTGCTGATTGCTGTTTCTTACGTAATAAGCCTACGGGTTTGAACGGTTACTTTTCTGATCCTAGATAATACAGTACCTTTTATATTCTAGTTTTTCAAAGTGGCTTATCGGAAATGAAACCTTTACAACTATCCATTACGCGACAGCCTTTATTCTGACGGTCAAAGGACAGAATGATAAGAATAGCCGTAGTGATGTTAAAAAAGGTTATTAAAGACTAGCTATGCCTTACGATTTCACCTGCGCTATTTATTAATTCGCTATCACTTAGCTTTCTTTTTCTATTTGATCGCCTCCTAACAATCGTAGCGTGATGATGCCTCAGGAAATGGGCTATTTAATGGACACAAAATCAAATACAGACTGGTTTTAACCGACTTTCCAAAAAGTAGGAGGTTCTATGTATGACTTTTTTTTTGTTTGTGTATTTTTACCGATTTCTCTGTCAATTGTTGACCGATTTTGACGGGGACGGCCACGTTTTTTATGCATTTCAATCCGGCGCTTTCTTGGGTATATGATCAGAATACACTCTCAGCGTGTGGCTGATCCAACTCCACTTGCGACGCTTGATCTAGCGGTCGATCAGGCTCTCGTGGCATTTCTCCAACAGCTCTACGTTGGTGATCGTCTCGGGCCAGTAAATTCCGAGTATGCGACGAAGACAGCGGTTGACGAAGACTTGGATCTGGCGTGATTTTCCTACGGGAACGAAATACTGGGATGAAAAGTATCTATTGTCCTATCGTTGGTGATCTACCCACTTGCGAAGTTTCATCCAAATTCTTTATACTTTCACATTTTATCAAATTGAAATTGTCGTTATAAAATGGGTCACTTTGAATGGGGCGCGTATGAATTCGCCGCTAGAGGCACTGGTGCGGCTTGAGGTCTCCGATATGTAAAATTTCATAGTTTATTGCCTTTTAGCACGAGTTTATTTACATTGTTTTTTATTGTTGTGAATATTTACCAAATATGGCAGATTAACATTGGTACGGGATTTACCACAAACACTGCTTTAATAGTTTTATTTTTTGGAAAATCTTATTCTTCTTTTGGTTAAAAAAAAGAAAGAAAGAAAGAAAGAAAGAAAACATTTATTACCAAACACTATATGTGTACGATCTTAATACTAAATAGTGTCAAACACAGATGTGGCAATATGAGCACATTCAGTGTGGTAAAAGGAGCGGGCTCAGCATATGCTGATCAGTGTGCAGCATAGCCACAACGCTGGTCAACGCTGATTTACAGCCCACCCCTTTCTCTTATCACTTAACACAAAAATATAAACAGTAAAATATTATACATATGGATGCCCCAAAAATTAAATACAAACAAAATACTCGTAATAACTATAGATATTTTGATTAAATAACAATTAAAAACCAACCAAATGCATTCAATCATAATGCCTAGTTTGTATACATAGAGGTAGTGGCAGTACAACATTACTCATTACATTTCTGTTTGAGAAACAATAACCTTTTAACTCTTGCCTTGAATACGGGCTGAGACATGTTCTGTCTGAGAGGCGGAGGCAGATCGTTCCAAATTTTAGCTGCACTGTACTTGAAACTACCTCTATAAGAGGACGTTTTGTGTTGACAGACAACCAACCTGTTTAACAAATGACTACGAGTGGGTCGGTTTCGCTGATCAAATGTTATTTTGTCAGAAAGGTATCCTGGCCTTCTCGTTTTTATTACTTTTTGCACTAGACACGCCAAGTGCAATTCCCTTCGTCCAACCATTTTTAATATTCGCTTATCATTCAGGTACGGTGTGATATGCGCCCGTTTGGGTATATTAAAACAGAACCGCGCACACGCGTTTTGAACTCGCTGAATGGCGTCGGACGTCTTAGCAAATAATCTCGGACCATACACCGTATCACAGTAATTAAACTGCGACAACACTAAAGAGTCAACGAGAGTAATCCTGACCTTTTCAGAGAGACACTCTCTTAGGCCATAGAGTACTTTAAGCCTGTAAAAGGCATTTCTGATCTTTGTGTTTATATGGTCAATGTAACGTAGATCGCTGTCCAAAAGAAGACCAAGATTCCTCACCTTTGCAACTCTTTCAATCATCGCTCCATCGATAAGTATCTCCGGCCCATGGCCAATCACCAGTTCGCGCTGGTGTTTACTTCCCAGTACAATATATTTCGATTTATTAGGATTAAGGACCAAATTGTTATTTTGCGCCCATTCAGAAACCGCAGCCAAATCCTGATTTATTAACTCCACGGCATTTTTAATGTCATTCGGGTAAAAGGAGTAATAGATTTGAGTATCATCAGCGTACAGATGCACTTTACAGAATTTTATTTGTTTGCAAAGATCAGCGGTATACAGAATAAACAGTAACGGACTCAAAACTGAACCCTGGGGCGTTCCCCGTTTAACATCTCCCACTACGGAGGAGGTTTCCCCGCCGTCAACGTTTTGAGTAACCACGTACTGCTTTCGATGCATCAAAAAAGACGCAAACCACTCTCGTGCTGACGGTGAGATTCCGTAGTAAGCCATCTTTGCCAACAGCAATTCAACATTTATACAGTCGAATGCTCTGGAAAAATCCAACAAAACGAGAATGGTACTTTTGCCAGCATCGGACTCTGAGAGTATACAGTCTGTCACATGGGCCAGTGCCGTGTCAGTACCATGACCGCTACGAAAGCCCGACTGGACACTAGGTAATATATCATTACTTTCCAAGTAAGACGTTAACTGTGCGCATACTGCTCTTTCCACTAATTTTGATGCAACCGGAAGAATGCTGATCGGGCGGAGATCTTTGTAGTTTTCAATCGTGCTACTCTTTGGTAAGGGCTTTACTTTTGCCATTTTCCAAGCTTCGGGGAAAACACTAGATGTTAGCGATTCATTAATAATGTTGCATATCATAGGTAAAGTATGTGGTAACGTCATACGTAGCATCTGTATCGTTATAGTGTCATGACCCGCAGCATTAGTACTTATGTCTCGAAGAATTTTAAGTACCTGTTCTTCACTAAGTTCCTCAAATTTAAAATCACGATCATTAAACCTGTTCTGGATGAAATAATTATATGTATCAATGTCTAAGCTAGAATTACCCGGTACGTCCAGAAAAAAGTTGTTTATATTATCTGGGTCATTTATGTTATCCGGTATTTGCGGAAGCGATGGACTGCCATTAACCGAGGTGCGTTTTAAATAAGTCCACATTTTATAAGGTTGTTTGACATTCTCATTGACATAGAACGCGAAGAAGGCTTTTTTTTCTCGCTTAACCGAAACGTTTGCGAGATTACGGAGACTTCTGTAGTAGTCCCAGTGGACATCGAGCTTAGTCTTGCGTGCCTTTTTCAATGCAGCGTCCCTTAGCGACATCATTTTTTTAATTACTTCTGTGAGCCACGGCTGAGGTTGCCTTTTTAAAAAAAAGGGGCTAGACTGATTTTATATTTAATCACACTTCTACGGCATTAGAAATGATTTTAAGTCAAACTTTGCTTCCAAGTTCCGTGCGCGTTAAAACAACGTTTATTTATGAACCTTATTCAACGTTCCAAGTTTAAGCTAACGTTAATTAGTTCATCCTCATTGTCATAAATAACTTCGGTTTGACTTTGAAGTTCAAATAAACTTTTTAGGTGTACTTCCTTTACAACTTATATAGCATATATTAGTTGTATTGGAATATCACCTATAGCATAATAGTCTATCTTTATCTTCAATTCAGCTCTACCAGTTATTCTGTTGAACTATAACTTGGTCTGCTCTAAGTAACTTCGTCCCCTTTCAACTTTATTGAGAACAACAGCGAATGAGTTGATAACTTACGTAATTGTTCTGTTTTCTTGTTTTGCAAACTGTGTGTACGGAACCTTACCTTAACTGGGTTTTCACTAGAATTTATTGAATTCTTTTTTCAATTTTTCTATCTGGAACTGGAGTATCAGCCCGGAGTGTGGAGTAGCAGGCCAGTTAATGGCAATAGGTTCGTCGCCTATTATATGGGACTTAAGGCTTAAAGAGGCTCCATCAGTGCGTTGTGTTGCGTCGTTTTACATATAAGTATTAGGGGCATGCCACATTATGCGTTACATCGTCGCATGCGACGTTTCGACGGATCAACGGACTAGCGACGAAGCGAGGGGAGGGTGATGAGCTGCGCTGTCGGAGTTCCGGTGCGACGACGGACAGTGTTGCACTATAAAAGGGGCAAACTATGACAATATACATTTATTTTAGAGTATCGAATTTGTATCAATTTTCATATATTTTTAACGCAAGTCTGGTTTCGTTTTTAATGTTACTATAGATACTGCTTGAACGTTCCTCAGGTCCCTTCACAATTTCCATCAAATCGAATATAACCAATTAAGACAAAAAACAACATGAAAAAGCTGGCCAAGTGCGAGTCGGACTCGCGCACGAAGGGTTCCGTACCATTATCGCAAAAAACGGCAAAAAAATCACGTTTGTTGTATGGGAACCCCCCTTAGTTTATTTTATTTAAATTTAATAATTATTATTTTTTGAAGTGAATATACAACTAAATATTCTGTGAATGTTTCAAGCGTCTACCTGTTGCCGTTATTAATATAGAGCAAAAAACGGCAAAAAAAAACACGTTTGTTGTATGGGAGCCCCCCTTAAATATTAATTTTATTCTGTTTTTAGTATTTGTTGTTATAGCGGCAATAGAAATACATCATCTGTGAAAATTTCAACTGTCTAGCTATCACGGTTCATGAGATAAAGCCTGGTGACAGACGGACAGACAGACAGACAGACAGACATCGGATCGTGAAGTCTTAGTAATAGGGACCCATTTTTACCCTTTGGGTCGCAACCCTAAAAAGTAATTTTGAAATTTTCAGTTTTTTTTTCAGAATATTTTTTGGTCGATTTCTCTAAAAATCTCGAAATAACGTTATTTTTTACCGATTATTATCGATACTGTCTGTAAATATGGATTCGATATTTATCAATATATTTTTTCCATTTGCCCATTCCTAATCCTCGCGGAGACGCTGCGCTGCGACTTCGCCGCGTCGTGCGTCGGCGTCGTCGCAACGAAGCACACTTATGAGGCGTCACACTAAAACTGGTAAAATTCAGGTGTACTAGATAATACATAGGTACATCTCTATCTAATCTGTCGGAGAATAAAGGCAAGATAATAAAGGCATTATGTTGTGTTCAATCTTTATAAAACTAGATATACTTAAGTCGTTTCTAGTTTTTTTTTGACGATTGCGTGAGGTCTATGTCCAGCAGTGTACGTCTTTCGGATGATATGGTGATGATAATGATGAATTTATACAAATATTTACATGTGACTACTGCTTATTCAATCGCAAAAGTAGGTAATAACATAATAACTCTTCTGAGTTTGACTTGTCGAGAAGATTGTAGGAGACATACGTTTTCCCTTTGTCATATCTCACGGGATCCCAATAATACGTTTCACGAATTATAGATATTGTTTTCAGAAATCTTTGTAATATTATATTAACAGACAAAAGCCATTAGGACAAAGTGCCATTCTGACAGCGCGATAACGATGTACAAAAAGTCCGAAATGAATGGGATTGACATGTCACGTGCTCAAACTTATACCTACATATACTAGATGTGCCCGCGGCATCGCTCCCGTCAACTGCCTACCCTACCTTACCTACCCTACCTACATACCTATTCCACCTACCCTACCTACCTACTATTTTTTTTTCTATTTTTTTCTATCTACCTTCTCCTAACAATAACAAACACAACAATATAAGAATTAGCGAAATCGGTAAAGCCGTTTTCAAATTATAGCGTGACCAGGAAAAATTGGGGTTCATTTTTATATATATAGATTAAAAAAAAAACTCACTAGCTGATCGAATTTCACTTTATCTAGAGCCCAAGGGCATTCTAGATGCAAAGTAGCTATGTCATAGCCATTTGGTTAAATTAGCCAGCCAAATAGATACCAAGGCCGATATTTTATTGAACTAGAATCATTCATCGTTTAACCACTTGGCTTATTGAAAGTCATCAATTTGAAGATGACTAACCAAGACTCAGCCAAGTGATTCCAATTTAGTTCAGATTTTGGAGTTTCGCTCAAAAGTTCAAACGTGAATGACTTGGCTAGTTGTCATTCAGCCGTTTAATTGGATGCTGGCGTTTAATGTACGGCCTAGGCGTCCAATTACCTAGCCAATTTAACCAGATGGCTGCGACAGCTATACTACTTATAGATAATATATAGATTTTACAACGCCTGGGCTGCGATGCCGATGCATCGCAAACATTGGAGATAGAGCACAAACGTCCCATGTGCATATCTAAATGCAGCCTCTTTTCCGTTATTTACAGTTTCCACACAAAATTTATTTTAAAAGTCATCGTTTATTGCCTTCAGCGGACAGGTCCAAAGATTACAAGGAAAAATATTAAAGTTGGTAAAGAATAAGGTGTCGCGTAAACCGTGTCTGCCTCTCAGGGGAAATGAAATTGCAAAATATGTCCCCGGGATGGAGTGAACGTGTCTGCGACAGATACCCGGCAGCCAGCCTATAATACTTATGACGTAGACTATCTTGTTATTATAATACAGTATAGAATATCACATTTCATATTGAGATTGAGATCGCTGTTCATTTCATGGAAAATATTTACTTTTTTGACGAGAAATGTGAGTGGATTCCATTAAAAGTGGCCGAATGGTGCTCGACGGAAGATAAAATCTATCAAAATTACGACAGACAGTAATGTGTGTATTGTTTTGTGATGTTATTACAGTAATTTGTAGATGATATATATACCTACCCGGTTTCTGAAAACTAATTTGCGAAACTAAAAACAGGAAAAGGTAGACCAAAACGAATTGTAAAGAATAGACTTATATGAAGAAACTAGTGGTTTAATGAAACATTACGAGTCATATGATCATGCATGAGACATAAAACTATATATAATGAATTTACTCTAGCGAATCGACTTCCGCATCAGGGTCGGATTGATTACGAATGAGGTCGGAAAAGCACCAAATTAATACGTGGTTATTCAATTTCATTAATATTCTTCATGTAATCTAGAAGATCTACCTACCTACAGGTCCATATAGTGAGTGAGTGAGTAGGTAGGTAGGTAGGGTATATTTTTTCACGTGACGGCAGAGGTGATCCGTCGCGTCGGCTCACGTACAGAATTTATTGGCCTCTCTAATAAAACAGAACACATTTTCTGCATTCTCGTGTAACGTGCTCCGCCCGAGGCGTTCGGGTCGTACGGGCGGCGTACGGGTCCGGGCGTACGGGGCGCACGGGCGTCCGGAGCGTACGGATCCCTCGTCCCCGTAATCACGGCCGGCTTAAGGTGTTTACTCTGAGACACAATCATGACTCTTCCAATCAGTTATTACAGATTAAGTACCGTATTGTGCTCGTTTACTTTAATTAAACTTTATTTTACCGACTACTTTGGTTTTAAGACTTGTTTATAAATCAGCGTTAGTATTCCATATGAAATGGTTTTAAGGCTTCGCAAAATAAAAAGGAATTTAGAAAAACGCCTTTTTGAAGAGTCAGGGAGTAATTAATTAGGCCGTTTTCGTTCTCTAGTTGGAATTGTAAAAGAAAACACAAAATGAATGATAAAATATAAAATTTTTGTGTTTTCATTTCGACTGTAAAAATAGAACCTCAACAGAAACTAAACGTTGGTAAAATTTTGATATAAAGAGTTTTGCTGTAATATCTATATATATATAAATGAATCCCTATTTCCCTTGGTCACGGCATCACGCGTGGACGTCTGGACCGATTACGCTTATTCTTTTTTGTTGTGTTTGTTATTGTTAGGAGAAGAAAAAAATTGGACCTTACCTATATTATAGGTAGGGTAGGTAGTGTAGGTAGGGTAGGGTAGGTAGGTAGAGTAGGTAGGGTAGGGTAGGTTGGATAGGGTAGGTAAAGTAGGGTAGGTAGGGTAGGGTAGGTATAGTAGGTAGGGTAGGTAGGTAGGATAGGGTAGGGTAGGTAGGGTAGGGTCGGTAGGGTAGATGAATGTTTGGTGTTTTTATGGCAAAACAAAGTTTGCCGGGTCAGCTAGTTATTTATAGTTTTAATTTCTGGAGTTACTTGGACCTTTACCATATATTTTCAGGTCAATTTTATGTCCGAATTCGGAGTCTGTAATAACTTCAAATGTCCTACAAATGGCCACAAGGTTTCGCTCTGTATTGGCAATTTATTTGATTTATGAAAACATTTGAAATACACCCGTTAACAACATAAAATAAACGTTTAAACGTTATTTAAAGAAACAGATTTATATAGAATCGAAGTATGATTCTGCGGGTGTCGGTAGAAATTCGATTTGGAGTGTTCGGTAAACGATTTATCTCAATAAGTCATTTCACTTTGCCACGAGTCACAAGATACGCTGCGGATTATTTTCTCTGGTTTCCTTCAACCGTGTTGTCGATGATATTGTTATCCTTATATGTCGATTTTTTTTTAAATTTGGTGAATGTATTGGAGAGAGTGAGCTTCCGAACTGATAATTTGGCGTTAAGAACGTGTGAAATCATACTTCAATGCCTGACAGGTTTTCAAGAGAGTTTATTAAATACATCCTCAACTTCAAATTCCTAATTCAGAAATTTGGAGTTAGTGTTTAATCTTGGTTACTATAAAACATATCCGAGGTAAAAATATGAAAGGAAAATTTCACTTGAAAAGAAAGAGACAATAATATTTTGTTGCAATCACCCTAATGGACGTTTCCTTTCCATCCCTTTCACTCACGTCTGGAATGTTGAATTATTCAGAAAAAGGAGCAAGAGAAATGTAGGTAATGGAAATGTTTCGAAGTTACCCCAAAAAATGTATTAATGCCAGATTTTGTTTGCCATATCACTATTAAAATATTTGTGATATAAGCTCTGCGGTGGGTGGTGCGGTCTGGCCAACAGATAGAGCCACTTGGCAATACTCCAAACAATATGGCGTATATAAAAAGTGACAGCTTTTTTCGCAATTCGCTTTATTTTTGGCCATTACATCGTAATTATTCCGTTGAATGGGAATTAAATGCAAGTAAAATGATAGTGGTTTATCAATCGCTTCACTGTAACAATAAAGCATTTATCCTGGTTGGAAATAATTGTTTGTTCGGATCGAATTGCTCGTTACCGATATCAGAGGATTTATTTGTTGCCCTATAGAATTTAAGTTGGAATATAATATGTAGATTCATTCGATAATATATGAGTCTTGTTGTTTTGTAGTGTGTTGTCTCTTTTATTCTTGTGTTACCTCTTCTATTTCTTTCTCGATGTTTCTTATTTAGGGATGGGTTCTGTAGGCAAACTTATTTAAAACTATAAAGCCGTTCGCAACACTTCAGTCACGAATGGCCTGTGACATATCAGTATTAGTAGTTAGGATTAAGAAGAACGTAGAAAAAATAAGACAGAAAACTTTAAGTGCATTTACACAGTATTACTTAAGCAACGGAATCACATTACATTCTCATTCCGGTATTGCTTTATGTTGATAAGTTCAACAAAGAAGGCGGTGAAATACGAATAAATTTATTCAGCGTCGCAAAATTGAAATCTCAGGTGGTCGCCTGCTCGCCTGGTGTGCGTCCAGCAATACGAGACCTTCCTCGGCCCCGTAACTTAATGTTATTCGGATTGTATGAGGGTATTTTTAAAAGACACGAGAGGTCTAGCTGCAGTGGTCAGGTATCACCTTGGATTTGTATTCTGCAGACAAGCCTCCAGCCAACCTGCGATCCAGTGTGATTTCGTAAAATCCTCGCTGTGTTTCATGGATTTTAGTGTTCTGAGAAACGGTACATTTTTGAATTTGTTGTTATCAGCCTGTAAGCCGGGCGTAGTGTGGAAATAGGAGATTCTGCCAGCTTCTGCAAATACCACCAGGCAGGTACTTGTGTAGAGTTATTTCTGTAATCACCATGTTTGGTTAAGTACCTATTGGGAGTCTTAGGCAGTTGATAGCAAAAATGCATCCGCGCCATAGCAAGAATACGCCCATGGGAATCTAGCAAACCCTTTTTCAAAAAGTTCAACATAATTACCCTTCCAAGTCTGTATGTCTTTGAACGCGCTAAATTTGTAATTATTTAAAAAAGGAGTTCGGAGTTATTTAAAAAAGGTCATGAAATGTATCCAAAATGTAATAGGCACAAGAATAGAATTGTTTTGCCAATAATTTCTAGGACAGCTGCACTATATACTAAAATAGCTATGCAATGTGTGAACGCATATTTAATGCAATACCTGACACTATTAAAATCTAACCAATTAATAAGTTTTCAAGGTATCTTAAATTATGGTTATTGGAAAAGAATTTATACTCAGTAAGCGACATATTTAATAAGATGTTGAAAAATTTATAACAATCAACCATTTTCCCTCGGACATCGATGGTATATATTTTTTTTAAATTAATCTCATAATTTGATCAATTTCTCAATTGTCACGTTTATTAATTATAACTATAATAATATTGTGTAATTCGACACGTATGTATGTAATATTGTTGGAACTGCACAATATTCACATATGTTGTTCTATGTAAGCTTCTATACACGTGTGCCAAATTTCATAAGTGTATGTATGTTTGTCCACGCATTTCGCCAAAACTACTTATCGGATCGTGATCATTCTTTTTGTGTCAAATTGAGTATCTTTCAACTTGGAAAATAATGCAAGTTTCATCAAAATCGGTTCAGCAGTTTTTAAGATATGGAGCATACAACCGAACTCCTTAGCGAAAAACAGCACGAATGTGTAAATTGAGTTACTCGTATTATGGGTATTTTGTCAATCCTTTAAGTACCGTACTATAAAAATTTATCATTTTTAGTGATGGCGTACTAAAACTAAAAAGAGAGAAATAAAAGCATTTTTTTAACAAAAAATAAACCGACTTAAGAATAAGAAATTTTATTTGCTGAAATATGTGTATACATACAAAATTAAAATAATACATGCATGCAAGATCTTAAATAAGGGGTGGCTCACGACTTGTCTGCCATTTCTGCAAATATTTTAGGTACAATTATTATTATTGAATCAATGATTTAAAATTTTACAAATATACATTAAATATCATTCACAGTTAAAACAGATTTTTTATACTCTATATTATTTACGGTATCCAATGATTTATTATTTATTTTCCTTGTCCAATATTACAGATTACAATTATCACTGTTTGCATGTACATTAAAACTTAACATCTGTAACTTGTACCGACTTTCTGTGCAAATAAAGTACTATTCTATTCTATCACAATGAAGATTTACATCACTTTAATAGGCATTCAATTATAATGAAATTGATAACATAGGCATATCTAAGTTCGCCACTACTACATGACCATAATTACTACAATGTTAGTTATATTTATAATTAGGGACCGGACTCGAAATATGCATGCAAATATGCACGAAAATCACGTAAAATATGCATGAAAAATTATACAACATCAAATAATAATAAAACAAAGTTATTATTAGTTGTTTTATTTAAAAACCCACATACAATATGTGCATTTTATTTGATTTTTTATTTAATTCATAAATCCATGTTATAAATAATATTTAATTCATAAATCCATATTATAAATAAAAAAGATTTGCTACTAAGTATTGTAAACATGAAGGACAGGGACTGTTCCAAATGTTCGGTAGAAAGATTGTGTCTGTGATCTTGAAAACATTATTATAAGAAGAAAAAAGAAAATAATGGTTGACTCTACGTCGATATTTGTATGAAAATATGCATCATCACTAGTTTTTAGTTAAAATATGCAATAACCGGTAAAAAGGGGTCGAATAAGCAAATGCATATGCAAACATGCAAATGCATATAATCCGGTCTCTATTTATAATATATATCACCATGAGTCGTTTAAAATTCTGTTAAACTATATTATGATTTTTGTGCCAAAATCAATTTCTTTGTTTGTTCAAGTTTAGGTACAGTTTGCTCTTTTCAACTTTTGGGCAATTTATTGTAGATAATTGGTGCCATTCAAAAAACACTCTTGCGCATAGGTGCAGTTTTTGATGTATGTAAATTATTATATGTTTATTTCTTGGAAATTTGTCTGCCATACGAGGAAACAAATGTGGATTTGTTTTTACGAACATTGCCATTTCTAATATATACAGTGAAGGTAATGTTAATATATGATATTTGGTGAAATATTTTTACAGCCATCGGTAGTTTTGAGATTAAAGATGATATCCCTTTCGGTTGAGGTACTCCAGAAGATAACACCATATCTAATGACGGATTTAACTAAACCATAGTAGGCCGTTAATAGCGCCTCTATATTAAGAGTACGTGATAATTTATAAAACGCATATGCACCACTGCTTATTTTTTTGGGTAGAGCTGCGCTTTCCAATTTAAGCTTCTGCCGATTGTTAGGCTTAAAAAAAAATTACTATTAGCTATCTGTATTTTAATATATTTGATGTCAAGACTAGAGAATAATGATGATCGTTGGCTAAAGTGCATAATCTAAGTTTTATTTATATTAATTTTTTGTATTTTTTACGTCCGTTTCATTTGTATTCTTATTATGGCAACGTATAGTTATCGTACTGTCATCCGCAAACAGTGTCATGGGATGTTTAATGGATTTAGGGCAGTCATTAATTTAGAGTGTAAACAGGGGTGGTCCGAGTACACTGCCTTGCGGAACTTCATGAAGGACGGTACGCTCTCATGACGTGAAAATCTCTTCACGTTTGGAGCTCATATTTATTCTATTAATTTGCATTACTTGTTATCTGTAATGTAGGTATGATTGTATTAGATTAAATATGTTTCCTGTTATACCATATGCATTAAGTTTATTTAGTAAGACTTCAAAACCAAAACACTAAAAAGTGCAAAATACCTTTCATTTCGGAAGTTGGTGTCAAAAAATGATAAATGCAAGATTTTTGCGTTTTAGTGTTGTTTTTGAAGTCTAGTCAAAGTTTTTTTATTTTTGATCACTATCTCACCTGATGGTAAGTGATGATGTGGTCGACGGTGATATTGGATGCCGTAGCCGATATTCGGTCTGGAGGACGTTACTGACTGTTCAATACTGATAAAAGCTCGCATTTCTTCTTTATCATTATATTTAGCATTTATTATCGTCACACCTCAGGGCACTTTATAACAAGAGCTTTCCGTGGCATAATTGAATTGGTGTAGCATCTATATAAACGTGTTTCTCACCAAAAGGAAACGTTTTTCATTTGATCACCGTAACCATTCGCTTTCGTAACAGGAGACAATACATTTTGTACTGGTTTAATTTAACCTGAAACGTTCTAATATCGAGATATTCAGTGGAATATCCAGGCCAATACTACAGTATTGTCTGTATCCATCTGTAGGTATCCGTGTGTATCTAGTCGGTAGCAAAGTAATAAAAGTAGCGATGGTGACACGAGACGAATTTCGCTCGAAACGAGCACAAATAAGATTTGTAAGCGTGGGTAAGTGCAAAGGTAGCTCAGATTTTTTTACATATGTTGCGTCGCCAAGATTTACGAAATGAAGGATTTTGATACGATGCGAAGAGGGTCTAACTCGATTTCGCGTCGGATACCTGTATAGAATGTTGAAGACTGAAGATATACATGCTTTTACGTTTTACTTGCACATATTAGATTCTAGTATAGTACTTCTTTACTCTTTACATTATTATAATTAAAGTGAAATGTTTGCTTTTAGATTTTAAGTGCAAATTCATAACTATTTTGGTGTCTACAGGATCCTGAATCTTCTCCTCTATGTTCGACCAAAACTTAATCTTTACCTGACTTGAATTAAATATTTATATCAGAGGTTACCGACATAGCCCGAAGAACTGCCAAACTTAAGCGGCAGTGGGCAGTAACATTGCTCGCGGAACGGATGGCCGTTGGGGCCGTAAAGATCAGGGGGGTGACCATAAGCTCTTAGAGTAAGGTTATTTTGAGTGTGTGTAAGGGACAGATGTATATGACTTGTATACATCTGTCACTTACGCGATCTCAAAATAACCTTACTCTAAGAGCTTATGGTCACCCCCCTGGAGTGGCGACCGCGTACCGGAAGACGCTGCGTTGGAAGGCTTCCCGCTTGTGGGAGGACTATGTCCAGCAGTGGGCGTCTTTCGGTTGAAATGTTGATGATGATGATGACTAGAAAATGAGCTAAAATATTGTCGTGCATGATTGGGATGATTTGATATGATATGTTAACTGCACGGTTTATGGGTCTCTGGTCCAATAACGACTATCTATCAATCTGCCTAACCTTACCCAACTGTGTATCTATACTATAATATTATAAAGAGGCAAGATTTTTTTGTTTGTTTGTACCGAATAGGCTCCGAAACTATTGGACCGATTCAAAAAATTCTTTCACCAATAAAAAGCCACATTATTCCTGAGTGACATAGGCTATTTTTTTACCCCGAAAACTGGTCCTGTGGTGTGGCTCACGGGAGCGAAGCCCCGGGGAACAGCTAATTTTACATATAGGGTAAAAGCCAGATGATTGCTACACTTTTTAAAAAACACTATATCTCTCAATGCAAAAAGCAAAATACTTGATTTGTATAACAGGCCGGTACTTTAGTTTTTATCTAGAAATTTATAAAAAGTAAAAATACACTATCTCAAATATTTCCAGGTATTAGCAATTCTTGCGGAATTCTATATTTTGGAACATCTATTAATCATAATATTATCATCACACACAATCATCCACAAAGAGGATAGTTGCCTAATCCATGTAAATTACGTTTAGGATATATACCAAGAAACAAGACATCTATCCCGCAAAAACTTTGATCGCATTTTGTCTTCCCATGCAATCGCACAGAGACATGAGATACGGTCAACGTAGTGGTAGTTGGAGAATCTTTGGATAGATTAATAAAATAGCATGCGACTTACCCGTGAAACTAGAGTAATTACAATCGGGGCAACTTTATCCCTGGGGCAAGTAACTATCCTAGTATTACCCTAGAGGCTATGTAAATACAATTTCAGTAAAATAAACTTTTGTTGCTTAAGTATGAACTTATGGAAATCGCTAAATAGCTTGCTTCAACATTATCATCCACAGTTCGACTTCGCCCAAGGCATAGGCCTCTCTCTTCTTGGGCCATTTTGTCCCACGTTTCCATGCCATTCAACTTTCCAATCGTGGTTTTTTTACCCGCGATGCCAATATTGTAGTCTGGGCTTCTCGCCGCCTAGCTTGCTTACCTACAGGAAAATATTATTGTAACTTTTCAAAGTAAACTAACATTTCTTAGCTCTTGGTGGCTGGCAGAATATTTTATGACTGCAGCATGTATCCGTAGTGTGATATACGCGGCGCTGTGTCTCCGGATATTGGGAATAACTTGCGGATTTGACGCGGAACCCGCGCCCACCCTGCGCTAAAATGCCACTATCTGACATTTGGCCGATTTTAGTTTTTGATGCCATCGTAACCAACATAAATGGGCACGCCATAATGGCGGCGTTAAGGCCCTTCTTTGAGGAGTGGCTTGAGAGGCGTCACGGCGTGTGGACCGCTCGGAGGACACGGTGGAGCATACGGTGGAGATCTGACCTGCTTGGGTGGAGCACCGCCGTGTCCTCATGGAGGCGATCGGCGGTGGCGACCTCTCGCGTCCGGCCCTGGTCCAGGCCATGGTACGGAGCGAGAGGGCATAGGAAGCTGTCTCCTCCTTCTGCGAAGCAGTAATGCTCGCAAAGGAGGAGGCGGAACGCTTGAGGCAGACGCAAAGGAGACGCCCTCATGCCCCTAGGCACCGCAGGAGACGCCCCGGGCGTCGGGAGTCGCGAGCCGATTCCCGGCCACCGTAGGCGCGGGCTTGCGGACGGAGAGTAATGGGTAGCTCGCCGTCCGATAAGGACCAAGCCCGAGTTTACGGCGCGTAGTGTTCCACGCGCGCCTCAAAGAGATGTCAGCAAAAGTGACGGGGTCCGCCGGGCCGATGCCTGTCTGGGTCGCGGATAAATTTGAAAGAGAGTTACCGCGGCCCTGGCAAAAGCAACTGAAGGAACACGGGTGGGTTTTAGTCAGTAAAAGTCTGACTGCTCCCGCTTCACCTAGAGCGGGAGAAGTCATTGGATGACTTCAAACCCAAAAAAAAAAATAACCAGCATAAAACTACCCATCGATCTGTCTTAGCAGTATTTTTCTACTATCCGGTACTATGCCGGTAAAAAAATAAAAACGCCGTTAAATTCCCTAAATTGCAATGTGATACAATTGAGTTTGAGTCATTGATATAAACTAACAATGTTCGAAAGTGCGTAATTAGATCTATTTTTGACATTAGAAATTCCCGCATATGGTTTATAGTTAAAAGCTTCTGTCTGCGGCTTCACCCGCGTAAAAAGTGTTTTATCATCCCAAGGGAACACCACTAGGATAAAAACTATTCATTAGTCCTTCCCAGAGTCTCAAACTATCTCCATACCAAATTTCATCTAAATCAGTTAAGCCGTTTACTGTAAAATGTAACAAACGAACAGAGTTACTTTTGTAATTCTAATATTAGTATGAATACGGATAAGCGGCGTCGATTTTTAATAATTTCACGAGTTTTTTGTTTTTTATCAGTAACACTATATAAGATTTGGTCAGTTAGTGGCATTCTAGCTTACGGACGGCAGCCTGGTACCTACCTACATTCTTTACAACCTACTTATACGGACCTGCTTTTACGGAAGGGTTTGGTGTATCTTTACTTATGAGTTTTGCTCAGAATGGATATTGCGGTATTTGTATCATGGTTATTGTTATTAGCTGTTGGCCTTTTTTTCGAAATTCTTTCACGAGATATTTACGGTGCTCGATAGTGTGTGTTATGGGCCCCTATTTTAGGAATGGATGGTTTTCTATAATGTATCTTGAAAATGAAATCGACTGACTACTAGATCCTAATGAATAATAGTTTTCAGTATGAAGGACGGCGGTATTCATTTAGCTGCCACAGACCTTATTTTTTTAATGTTGCAAGCGCGGCGCATAGTGTTGTATGTTAAGGCTCCGTCATAAACACAGAGTACTTTTTCATATATGTAGTCATAAATTATTCATCAAATCGATGTGACATGTGTCACTCCTCAATCAAATTTTATTTGAGTAAATACTTAAATGTCTTATGAATATAAACGTAACATATTTAATATAACAGTATTAATACACATAGTACTTAAACTTTTATTGTAATAAATAAGAAGTCAACAATAAAATAAATGCTATCGATAGAATGAAGTCTAATATAAATGAGTAGAAATTAAATAAGGGCCGCTAGTTTCTTGTCAAATGTTTTTTTTTTGCCCTGAAATAGTTCCATTTTCGATTTACTTCGATTTTCGATCAACATTCGATCACTCAGGATACCACACTATTTTTATGTAACGATTAAGTGTTACCCCCTAAATATCAGAGATTAATTGAGTACTCATTTATCTTCTAACTATATATGTCCAAAAAAAAAAAGATTTCCTCACAATTGTCACCGTTGTCAGCGATGTCCAAGATAAACATAGAAAGTACATAAATTATGAATTGAAAAAGTCACATTGGTACGAGCACGAGAAACACGAGAGGCGAGGTATTAGCCACGACATAAATGATATCTACTGCTAGTTTTATTTATTGTAATTACTGACCTGTGAGTGAAAATGTTATTCCTTAAACTGAAAAAAATATTTACAGGTTAATATTTTGCTACCGTAAAATTTCACAATATTCAACATTCATTTTCGAGCGAATATCCATATCGGCAATCATCGTTATTTTATCTATCAGGATCTTTCAGCTGTCCGTTTATAGAGAAGACTCAATGGGCAAGACTGGCGATAAGAGATAAGTATTAAAAATAATTGCAGTAATAGTAGGTTATGATGTAAATGAAACAGTATCAAGAAGTGTACATTAGCTGTTGCCTGCGACTTCAAATTCAAATGAAATTTATTGCATCCGTAATGTACATACAGGTGGTAAATATAAGTTACAGAAATAATTATGGACCCTGTCGGGCACAGCAACATTCTAGATACAGTCAGTGTCTAGGAGAGTGGAAGCACTTAATCTATAGTAATATTATAAAGAGAAAAGATGTTATTGTTTGTTTGTACCGAATAGGCTCCGAAACTACTGGACCGATTTAAAAAATTCTTTCACCAATAGAAAGCTACATTATTCCTGAGTGACATAGGCTATTTTTATCACGGAAACGGGTCCTGTGGGGTGGTCCACGGGAGCGAAGCCGCGAGGAACAGCTAGTATTTTATATTTTCCTTATTAACATTTCAGTTATCTATTTTATATATGTCTGTTTTTATTCGGTTTGATATAAGTACCTACTAATAATTATGCGTATGTCTTTCTATTTTATGTTTCATTATAATTATATGAGTTTGAAAATCTCGGGACCCTGGGGTACCAGTACTTTGAAAGTTGTGCGAAAAATTCATGACTAGAAATTCTTCATAACTGAAATAGCTTAAGTAAATCAAAGAAAATTTTGCAAACAAAATTGTCCAAAACGAGGTTCAATATTTGTATTCTGGCTCCAAGCGGGCGCATGGCCAGTACTGCGTTAACATTGGGGATTATAAACGCCTTAACGTGTAGATGACAAAACAATATCCAGGATAAAAAGCAAACCATGTTATTTTCCAGGAAAGTGCCAGACCATCTACCTTATCTATTTTAGGATAATCAGGCATTTATTTAGTACATACCTATGCATTTGCTAAAAAGTAAAACACCTTCCTAAAGTCATGGTCACCTTTTCAAAGGTACCAAAACAATTCTACTGACCTCCCCTATGCGCTAGCAAATTAAGCTTATCTCCATCATAACACCCCGTAACAACGGACAAGTTTATTTTGGAAGCTCGCTGTATCGATATTGTCGACACAAGTTTACTTCGAAACATCGTGTTCACTCGCTTCAGACACAGTTCATGTCACCGGAAAACTTAACATACAGGTCAAACTGCAGAAAGCTTTAAAAATACAACGGAATTTACATATGTCAGTCGGAAACTCGAATGTAAAAATACATTATGAATGTGTATGAACGGCTGGCGCTTCTGAAATATGCTTGCACAAAGGACGATAAACCGCAAATAACGAGCGAAATAAATTGCATTTCAATGTTCGCGATATTTACTAAAAAGCAAAAAGATAACGTTGATTCGACATATAAATAAAGTAGCTTCGTCTGCAATTTAATATCTTGCATACTACCCACAGCATTTTTTAATATCAACATTAAGAAAAAGTCATAAAGCTTCGCTCCCTACCGGCCGCTCGCATTGCAAAAGCGACCGACATAATTGCAAATGGCGCGGACAACATTTTCTGTTGAACACACGGAGAAACTAATTCATTTTCAGCAATTGGATCCCGCCGCAATATGAGCCCACCCGCAACGAGATAAAATTAACCGTTTACCGACGCACGAACAAACTATTCCATATTTAACTGCGGTTAGCTGTACTTTAGCTAGCGTTATATGGTTTGTGACACGCGCCCGCGCTGCCAGGCGGTGAACGTCGCCTTATATAAAATGATAATAATGGAAGTTTCCGCTTACCCGCAGAGGGCAGTGAAAGATTTATTTACGCTTAGAAACTCATTTGCCGCGAACCACGAAATAAAAAGCAACTCAACAGCTTGAAAAATATTATTTCAGCGAGCGTGGGTGGGGCAGGCGTATCGCGTAATGTCCCCTAATGTGCGCGCATAAAAAATCCCGCGCCGGCCGCGAATTCTCTTCGAATGGACTAAATTTTATGCAAATTCTCTTTATGATCTTTCGGCGTTTGACGGGGATTAACGCGACGAGGATATTCGACAGTTTTATCTTTTTGACGAGCGCCGGCGTAAAAGGGTTCAGTTTATATGCCTCTTCACAAAGATAATATTTGAAATGTTCCTCCATATACGCGGCCTTTTACAAATTATTAAATTAGGTTAATTAGTTCGTTACGCGAGATTTACTCCACACCGACAGATTTAATTTTCAGCCAGTTTGGTCGATGAGACTGTCATAAACACAAAGGACAGGTTAAGTTGATAGCTTTAATTATGTTTTAAAAAGCCTCGCATACCGTATGTATATCATATCTGAAGGATACGATCAGAAGTCTACTGCATGTGTGAGAACCTGAGAATGAAATGTCTAAAACTCGTATCCTGTGCTAAAGTCAAACTCTTAGGAACCTGCTCATTCCTACCTTTATAGGTTTATGAGTTCTGTTACAACATAAATACCTTTATTTTATTCGCATGCCCTTATAATCCGTTCAAGAAACCACTACACCCTCGATCACCGTCACACAACTCAAACAAGAACCCATGTGGCTTCTCTATCATAACGTTGTTAACACAGAGGTAACTGAAACTCTCGCCGTCGCATACGCGGAGGGAATCCATTTAAAAACTAATTTCTCAGAGTCACGTAAGCAACGTTATAAGTCTTATAAGCTGTCGATCTTGCTGCGCTGCACTAGCTCCCAGACTATAAGTAAAGGTACCTTTGACTGGTAATCTCGTATTGCGGTTGCTGCTATGCTTAACAATGAGAACAGGAAAAATGCAGGAATGTAACTTGTTAGATTTGTTTTTAATGAGATTTTCTGTTCTATTTGGAATGTAAATTTATTTTTTTAAGTTATTCCATTTGTAATTTATTAAAAAAAACCGGCCGAGTGCGAGTCAGACTCGCGCACGAAGGGTTCCGTACCATTATCGCAAAACACGGCAAAAAAATCACGTTTGTTGTATGGGAGCCCCACTTAAATATTAATTTTATGCTGTTTTTATAGCGGAAACAGAAATACATCAACTGTGAAAATTTCAACTGTCTAGCTATCACGGTTCATGAGATACAGCCTGGTGACAGACGGACAGACAGACAGACAGACAGACGGAACGCGGAGTCTTAGTAATAGGGACCCGTTTTTACCCTTTGGGTGCGGAACCCTAAAAATTAACTAAACATGAACTAACTCTATTTACAGAAGAATATGTATAGCAACGAATTTCAGCTACTAGGTTAGTTTACGGAATGGAGGGGAAGGAGGGCATCAGATATAATCGGCCGGTACCATAGTAATTAGTGATTCATTAATAGAACTCGTATATACGAAGTTTCAACCACATTGTATCATTAGTTTACAAATAATGAATCGAAGAACAAGTCAATCCGGAAGAAAATTGGACTACCGAGAAAATTGAATTGCTAGTATTAGGTTAGCTTAATAACTTTTTTGAGTGACCTTCAATAACTGCCCCTTTATCTAACAAGTAATATTAAAAAAGCCCCCGACACATTTTTATTTTATGCTTCATAATTTATCTAGTAGTATCGCTTCGATCGACAATCTATTGAACACGTAATTATACACGATATCTTGCGATAACAGCTCGTTTCAAACAGTAATACGCCCAAAGCTTTAGAACGGCTGAACCGATTTTCATCAAATATAACTAAGAACACTCGATAAAGTCACCTTTCAAACAAACACAAAAGCTGGCCAAACGCGAGTCGGACTCGCGGACTGAGGGTTTCGTACAAACAGCTACATGCATCACATCACACATCACATCATCAGCCTATTAATGTTCCCACTGCTGGGACACAGGCCTCCTCTCTGTGAGAGGGAATGGGCCGTAATCCACCACGCGGGCCCAGTGCGGGTTGGTGGATTTCACATGTCCTCGAATTTTTGGTTCCGGTTTCCTCACGATGTTGTCCTTCACCGTTTTGAGAGCAGTGGTGATGAAATAATATACACAAAGCAAAGCGCCTACCTGGGCTCGAACCCACGACCTACAACTTGTAAGTCGCGGCCGATACCACTGGGCTACCACTGCTGTCTACATTCACCAAAATAATTAAATAACATTACTGAAGTTCATAAACTACTTGGGCACCGAACATTGCTCTAACGATAAGATAAGCAGAATTGAGGGACAAAATTAACTTTGCCGTTGGAAAACTCTAGTCCCCATACAACGACATAAGTGGCGGTCAGTTAACTAACTGCAAATATGTTAAAATTTTATTTACAGACTAAACACAGATAGAACCACACAAAGACTATGAAAAACATTGCATCGGTGCATAAATATCCAGTATTCCTCGGTTGACATATGTGTGTAAATATTCCATGATATGCTTACGGTTTTATAAACTTCACCAGAGGAGAGCTACATAAAATGTGCAAGTTGAATGTTTGCGGGAAAAACAGGGATCGTAAATCGACACTGAAAATAGGAGTAGCAAAACTAGTGGAGTGCTAATGAGTGTAGTTCATTTTATTGTTCTCGAAATCAGTTTTAAGTGTATAGTGGGGTGGGTATAGCATTCGGAGGCATATATATATTTATTTAAAACTTCATGCACAAAGATACAATGGCGCACTTAATGCCTTCGACATTCTCTACCAGTCAACCAAGGGTGGTGAAGAGATAACGTGGCAGGTGCATTATTTAAATAAAACAAAGAAATACTAATAATATGTAAAAAAAAACACGTACACATATTTACATACATATATGACTGGGTTCCATCTGTAATCGTACACTGTTGTAGTACCTATACTAAAGTGACCGCCTTCCTTTGACGTCTTAACGTAGGTGCTAGAAAATTTACCACCATGTATATTTCCTATCATTATTTTATCAGTTTCCTTCAATATTCTGACACCAATTCATATTAGCAGAACTACAATATACCACAATATATATATGTCGGGTTTAGTCAATAGTACGGACGTAAAGTCAAATCACAAGCACGCCCCTAGCGCCAAACAAGAGCAATTAAGCATTGGCGCGCTTTTATAAGCACTTGCGTAGCGGGGAACAGTTCACAGTTGAGTACTGACAGCTGTAGAGCTAAGACGTCGTAGAATCAGTCGATCCGTAATATTAGTAAGCAAGAATGTAACTTGTGTCTATTTGAATAAACCCAGTGTATCGAATAACTTATGTGATTTCATTTGCACGATTATACCCACCGACCTGCCCACACACGATGTCTTAACCTAAGGGAATACATCCTGACTTCCCGATGGTTTACATCTATCGGCCAGCCTTGATACGACATCAGAATTGGGATTCGATCGTGCTAATGAGATCACACGTAAAAACAAAGCTAGTGAAAATGTCGGTTACATTCTTGCAAAAAATCGTGGTGTCAGTTGCGACTACCCTCGGTATTGAATAATCAAAAATCAGTCCGGAACGGAGCAATAAGGAGGCTAGCAACAACCAAGGAGCTGGACAAGTCAAGGAGGAGCGTGTGGACGAATGGAAAGATCCATACACACGGATCTTTATGCCAATCTGGTGAGTCGTTTTCATTTTGTTATGAGTATGGAAAAGTGTGTTCATTATTCAAAATTCAGATTTTATGTAGGGTATGGCGGTCAGTAGATCGTCGTGGTGGCCCGTGTCAGTTCATGATTTCATTTGAGTTACAATCGACGGTCAAGTTTTGGTGTTGTTGAAGAGTTATTATTCTACTATCACGGGCAATAACCCTTGACTAGCCTTGGCTATCATGACTATCATTGTTTGGAAGTAAGAAAGATATGGTGACAGTGACGTACCTACTTTACGCTTCAGTCTGGAAATTATGATAATTCCAAATGAAACATTTTGTTTACTTTTGTAGTGTGATAGTTTTATGTAGTGAGAATTAACTAAGTTTGAGAAGAAGCATGGTATTCTTCTTTTGTGGTCGTCGGAGGGCCAAACTGTCTAAAAGGTGGTAAACCCTACCAGACCTAGAAATTGCGACTTAAAATGCTATGGCATTCATTGGATTCTATAAAGCCCATATATCTACCTACCTGGGCACATGGGACACTGTAATGTGTGGTTCACGTCCACAATAACCAACTTTGCTGTGCCGGTTTAGTTTATTAAACCGCTGCACCGGTTAATTTCCATCAAAGTTGTTTGGTTAAAATAACTGTGTGAACATATAATCTCGTAATATTTTTCATGTTTCAGATTCCATATTGCGTCGCAGTGGAGCCTCTGCTGCAGGCTAGCGGTTCAAATGCTGAATGCGAAGGTCGACTGTCAACATCTGAGAGATTAATAGGAACAGCAGGCTAGCAGTTTGCATGTGGTAGCCGAACATTACGACCACAGCTGTGAAGTCGGGCGCTCGCAAGTTACGAATGGAATACTCGGTGAGTCGCTTCCATGTTATTTCGATAGTGAGGTCGAAGGTTCTCTAGTGAAGAGATGCTAGTTCGAGCTTTAAGAGTGTTCATGTTTGACCACTGAGTTGGTCGTGATTATACCTAGCACTATCACTAGGTAATTAAGACACACTTGTAAGCAAGTAGTTAATGAGTTTCATAGTGGCGGTAGTTTCATCATTTGGTTCAGTACGAACTTTAGGATTTAATATCCCATAAGAAGATGAGCTATCCAAAGTGACTTAAGAAGATGAGCTATCCAAAGTGACTTAAGAAGATGAGCTATCCAAAGTGACTTAACAACTAGTCATTTTCAGTGGCAAAGCGAGTTAGTAAAGTCGTTGGGCGAAGGCAATTGTATCGAGTTAGTAACGGTACTGGTAATTTGCGTGTATTCCGAACAGATCTTATGTTGCGTAACGATTTACAACCACCGTCTTTAGATCTGAATTCACATGCTTATTTTCAAAGTAATATTATGATAGCAGTGGATCTCGCGATCGTTTTCCTTATCATGTAAGACTGAGTTAGAGAACGATAGTAAAGGGTTACTGTTAATAATAAGATTTTAAGAATATTGATCCGAATTAATTCGTAAAGCTCCTTCACACGAGCTATTAAGACGCAAATAATATCGGGCTTAATTGTTCCCCTGATATGAACAGTCGGTATATTCCGAGATCTTTTAGTAGAAAGCGTGAATCTTGTTGGAAGGATCCCGGATCACCAAGTTCCTCGGGAATTGGATGTCATAGTTGATGACATTGGTAGTGAGACCAAATATGATTGACATGTCTACTCATACTCGAGGCTCCGGACCGCACCTCATGAATAACATGTGGCGATGGGTTTACGAAGAGGTTTGAGTTGAGTATGCATTGCAAGAATTATGGTCAAGAGTAACAGCATTGTTACAATTACTTTGTTTAGTTGTTGAACTTGTTGACCGTCGGACCTTTTTCTAATGAACAGTGTTGTGTGGGAAACTCTAATACGAAAACTAAATAGGCCCTGTATTAAGACCGCGATAGGTGATTACGACAGGATGGTGATTGTTATACACCGAAAGCTTTAAATAGGTACGCTTAGAACCTACAAGTATGCACAAGGTAGGTTAGGGGCAGATGCCAGCGGGTCATGTACCAGTCGATGTTGATGTCAAAAGGATTTTGATAATAATGAGCAATCCAAGCGAGTAATTGAGTCTATCGGCCGTATTATGTTTGACCGTACCAATGGATTCTGGCGGAGGTCGGGGTCTAGAGAGACCGAGAGACCGTTGTGAGAGCAATATAATTGCTGGTCGGCTAGAGAGCCATGGCGTTGGAGGTTTTACTCGAGGGTTTCTATAAGCTTGGCAGTTGTTGCTGCAGTAGAGTTTTAAAGTTTGTTTGGAATGACAGTGGTACATGGCCCAGGGTAGTGATTTAGTTAAAGAGTAGTTCTCAAATTTCCCTATTTTTACGAACCCAATAATCTAGTTTGGTCATGAGTTGCCGAGCGTTGTGTGGCAACTGAGAGCCTGATGGCCTGAGTGGCAACTGATGGCCCTAGTGGCGACTGATGGCCTGAGTGGCAACTGTTGGCCTTTATGGCAACGGTAGGCCTGTATGGCACCTGTAAGTCTGTGTGACACTATGGCTGGTGTGAAAATTCATGTTTGTGTTAGGAACCATACAAAAAATTCCTATTGAGTTATGAGGTTAATAGAAAGTAAACTCGCAGTCACGCGTGTGGTGAGGTCACCATGTTAATGTTGATGACGTTCGAATCGTCAAGCCCTCATTACGTAAATTGAAATAATTTTGGTTTTCTAATTTTGATTACTATGCGTAGATCGTGTTGGTAAGACACACAAAGTTCGAGTACCAATGGAGATTGTAGATGAATTAGATAATGAATTGACGTAACATATGACAGACTAAATCTCTGTGTGAACAGGTTCTGAGTTCAGAGAGTTGAGTTGACTCAACATCGTGGGGATGTGCGAGTACAGCAATTGTGATTGTTGAGAGAGCTATGAAATAGCTAAGAGAGCTGTGATGGCTAAAAATCGTAAATAAGAAACATGGTATATTGTTCTTTAGATAGTTTTAATTTGAGATTTATGACTGTCACTGGTACTTGAACTTTGTAATCACGTAGATTGGGTACTTTTAGGTACCAAATCGATGATTAATTTGCTATTTTCATTAAATTGAAAATAAAATTACTCGTTCCTTGCAATAGTAAACAGAGAGATTTAAATGATCATGTTTGATTGTTTCAAAATGTTTCCACACTCTTAGAGTAGGAATCAGGATTGGACGAGCAAATACTGTTTGAAAATTTTGTATTTTTCCGAAAAACCTACCTTGTATGATGGGAGATTGTCAGGATGGAGTGGACTAAGACGACGTGTGGTGTAACACGAGGTGACCATGAGATGGCTAGGAGCGAGGACAAGATGATGAAGCCTGCGGGTGATGGATTTGGGGATCTGTCACCTGAGAGAGGCTCGAGAAGGCGGCGTGTGTGTTCCACGCTTGCCTCTCAAGAGGAATTACGGCCTAGAGAACACCATGTGGTTTTAGTCAGTAGGAGTCTGACAGACCCCTCAGCTTTCCCCAAGGGCTGAGGACATCCATTGAGGATTTCCACATGATTCGATACACTGTTAAAACACAACACGGAACAGACGAGGACGCCTGTCTCGCAGGGTGGCCGTGTCGGGTTTAGTCAATAGTACGGACGTAAAGTCAAATCACAAGCACGCCCCTAGCGCCAAACAAGAGCAATTATGCATTGGCGCGCTTTTATAAGCATTTGCGTAGCGGGGAACAGTTCACAGTTGAGTACTGACAGCCGTAGGGCTAAGACGTCGTAGAATCAGTGTCGATCCGTAATATTAGTGTCGGCTTTTACTTAAAAGACTAAAATCTTGTGTGGGTATTTTGGCGGGGATGGCGATGTAAATAAAAATGCTTGGAAAGGGTTTACTCACCCAGTGTATTCTCATATCAAATACAGTCACACAGAACACAGTTTATGGAAAATAATTTATAGAACATGGTTTATAGAACATAGTTTATAGAACACAGTTTATAGAATACAGTTTATAAAGCACTTACCCTAATACTTATTAATGTAGCCTCGATCAAAAATAGACTGCCTTTGATGGCAAGAGCTACAATATTTATATTCTCGAAATGGGCGGGAAACGAGAAGTGCAAGCTTGTCGTTTACCAACCTGACAAAAACAGTCCATCTTTGTTGCAAGCATAAAAATATCAAACAAATTATTGCCAACATAGAAAAATCACTTAGTGTGCTCAATTAAATATAAAGATCGCTAACATTAGTAAGCAAGAATGTAACTTATGTCTATTTGAATAAACCCAGTGTATCGAATAACTTATGTGATTTCATTTGCACGATTATACCCACCGACCTGCCCACACACGATGTCTTAACCTAAGGGAATACATCCTGACTTCCCGATGGTTTACATCTATCGGCCAGCCTTGATGCGACATATAATTTAAAGTACCTATCTAAGTTGACCACGCATCGTCAATCTTGGTGTTGGCAGGTTAGTTATGCCATAAGAACAGTGCATTTTTCCTTAAGAGCCCCTACAAGTTACACGAGCCAAAAACAGAAAACAGCTACTTTTTCAGCGAAAATATCTCAATAATTAGTTACAAGAAAAATAAAAAAATATATAATGACAAAAATAAAAACGACACAGGTCCGTCGTCTAATAGCCCTTAAGTGAAACTGAATACCACGCGCGAGTGCAGCGTTTTATAAGGCAATATTTAGACAATTTATTAAAATAAAATAAGTACACAAAAATAAAATATAAAAATTGGATTCGATTGATAAACACCTCTTTCAAATTATTTACCAGTTATTTTTCTATTCAACATATTCTTACACGTAGGCGACGCTTTCGCACATGATATAATTGCCTTTTTTCCGCGTGGACAATATTTTTTTTAAGTACAAATACAAAAAACATTAGAAAACTAAATTGGCTCACTAGTATACTATATATGTCCACACCATTTTTTGCAGATTGTTATTTGCCACCAGTAAGCTGAAAAAGCAATTGAAAAACCTGGTTTTTCGTGATTACGTAAAAACGTGTTAGGAATTTATTTTTGTAATTTAAATTAAGCAGTTATCAAAAATATGTAATGTTCATTTACTAGATAACTATGTGACGCAAAAAGTTGCATTAAAATATCATACCTATATCTTGTAGTTATTGAGAAATTTGCCCAGAAAAAGTAGATGTTTTCTGTTTTTAGCTCGTGAAACTTGTAGGAGAGTCCCTACAAGTTTCACGAGCTCATAGATATAGCATAACACTCAACGATAGTTTAACTTTTTATCATTGAAATATTTTTTATAATCGGACCAATCATTCATACAAACATGAACTAACGCCTTTTCCCATGGGGGTAGGCAGATACTACAGAACGCCACCTGCTACGATCCTTACGTACTTCTTTTGCTTTCTGTCTTTCCTTCCATTTTTAAAATCCATCCAAAGGTTGTCTTGAAAAGATCGCTTTTAGCGATAAGGCCGCCCATTGTGTCACCCAGTGTAATGTTTTTCTTCGTCTATACTTTCTGTAACTGATATGGTGTACATAATAAAGAGTATTTCTATTCTATTCTTACATCTAGTCATACACGCACGCCGGTTATGAGTACTGCTCACCTGGCCTTTCTGAAGAACATAACCAATAAGGTCTTTGTATGTCTTTCTAGGGCATCCTCTCCAGGCGTTTCCATTTGTCTTAAAAACCTTTTGTTAGTCACCTTTCGGTTAATCATCCTCTCCACATGGCCAAACCATCTTAGCATACTCTTTTTAGGGTTCCGTACTCAAAGGGTAAAAACGGGACCCTATTACTAAGACTCCGCGATCCGTCTGTCTGTTTGTCTGTCTGTCTGTCTGTCTGTATATCCGTCTGTCACCAGGCTATATCTCATGAACCGTGATAGCTAGGCAGTTGAAATTTTTACAGATGATGTATTTCTGTTGCCGCTATAACAACAAATACAAAAAATAAAATGAAATACTACATCGTCGACCACATCATCACTTACCATCAGTTGAGATAGTGGTCAAGCGCGAGCCTATCAATAATAATAAAATTAAAAAAAAAACAAAAAAAAATATTTAACTGGGGCTCCCATACAACAAACGTGACTATTTTGCCGTTTTTTGCGATAATAGTACGGAACCCTTCGTGTACAAGTCCGACTCGCGCTTGGCCGGTTTTTAGTTGTTGCTACATCTTCTTTTAAAACACAATGTTGTCTTATTATATTATTTCGGACCAGTCCTTCTAGAGATTCTCTTCCACGAACAAAGAAACAAACAATTTTAACTTTATAAATTAGCACTCCATTCACTCACTGCTCTATGACGTTAGAAGGGGGAGTAGCTCACTAATTTGTTCTGGAAGAACACTAACTTTGTACCTATTTCACGTATTACAAACGTACAACCTTAAACTTGGCCGCGTTAGCACTACGACGAATTATGTATTTAGTTGGCATTCTTTTGAAGTAAATCCTGTTTATCGCTGTTAACTTTTGTTCCTTTGTTGAAAGGAGTAAAGAAAATGTACTGGTGTTTATTAAAGAAATAACTGCTGGTCGCGGCTCCGCCCGCGTGGAATTCGCACTTCCTGCATTAAAGTTATAAATTATAGCCTGTATGTTATATTCTGATATATAAGCTATGTTTTGAATAGTTTCATCAAAATCCGTTCTCTAGTTTGTGCGTGAAAGAGTAACAAACATCCTCACAAAATTTCAAATTAGTATATCTCTTTAATTGTCAACTTTCTCTGTCACTCTAGGGTTTGCTGAGAACTCAGCATTGAGTTAAGCTCGCCTTTGTACATGCACTTTATTTATTTATCCAAAAAAAAGATTGTAAAAAATTACAACTTAAAAAACTAGCAAGCTATTATAAGTTCAATACAATGTAGGAGCATCTGCAACCGAACTAGGTAAAAACCTGTATCTCGGTATACAGCGCCAAACCTCTCAGAAATCTGTTTGCATACAAAAATTTATCTAACGAGTACAGCATTGTTTCGATTTAAGAAGAAAAATAAAATAAAGTAAAATAAGCTAAAAAACTAAACCAAGTGAGTTGGTGTGTATGTATGAAGAATGGTGAGTAATAGTGTAATGGGAGGTGAGTGTTGGAATGTGTGTGTGCGCGTGATGATGTTTGATGTATGTGGAGTAAGCGCGTATGAGAGTTTGAGTTAGAGTAATTCAAATATAAAAAATTGCAAAAGGACCCAAATTACTCTGGTATGGTAAATAATCTCTCTGTGTCATCATAAGTTAAGGTCAATAAGTACTTTTTCACCCTGTCTTTGCAACGAACCCTATTAAGCGAGTAAACATCCAGAATATAGTTAATTTTATTATAGACATAAGGACCCAAAAATACAAAAAATCTTCTAACAAATGTAGTTACAGGTTTATGTTCACGAGTACACACTAATTGTTTCCTACGCCTATGTATATGGTTAGGGTCATAAGCTAATGCACATGTATGTAATGCTGTTTCTTTTGGTGTACATTAAAGAATTAAGAATTAGTATGATAGTATTTCATATTAATATGACGTAGGATTAATAACTTTAGCAAGCGACTTCGTTAATTTAAAAGTCAACAATTATTCCATGGGCACACTATCGGGATAAAAATCCTATGTCCAGGGCCTTGTCCAGTTATTCGTTTTCCCAATTACGTCCATATACGTTCAGCTATTGAGGCGTAATGGCTTAAGGGCCTACATACGCTTTAGTGCCGTAAAACGGCAACTTTCTAAAGCATACTCCTTAGTAACGGCTAGGTTAAAAGGTTTGAAAAAAATATATATTTATTACTGATTCATGTACATAATTTTGAACACAAGGTTTTTACGTGTAACTAATAGTTTTGCTTTAAAAAAATAATTAACAACACGATAATTTTCGCAACTTTTGGAAACTCCTCCAAAACGACTTGGATGTTTAAAAATATTTTTAAACAGAAAATTTTATGGCTGGTATTTCTTCATAACTAACATAGCATATGTAAATCAAATAAAATTTTGCAAACAAAACTGTTCAAAAGGAGGTTCAATTTTGATATTTTGGCATCGAGCGGGCGCACGGCCAGTACTGCGTTAGCATTGGGGTGTATATATCACCTTAAGAAATCTTCCTCTCTCCTAATTGATCTAAGCTGTGCCCGACAGGGTCCGTAATTGTGACTAATATAATGATTTCCCTACCAACTAGATACATTATAGTACGCAATAAAGAATTGAGAAATTGGAATCTAAACACGCAGTTTTTTTTTAAATACGGGGAATATTTACTTATGAAAGGAGACTTATTTTCTCCATTATAATATGGAACGTGTTCTTTATTAATGTATACTTTGCTTGGTTTATTTAAACATTTAATTAATTACTAGCTGGAGGAGCTCGTGGCTAAATAATAACAGCCGCACGGGTCGATCATCAAGGTTAAGCAATGCTTGACGAGTGGTTACGTAGGCAGGACTTTTTGGTGTAGTTAGTTAATAGAAAAACAATATATCACGGGAATTTAACGCGATGATTACGATTATTTATTTACCTATTTCACCCGACGTTTCGGCCGTGTTGCAACGACCGTGGTCCCGGGTAGACTGGTGTCTTAGTGTACTGGCTCCGTTGGGGCAGAAAATTCTTCCTCTACCCTCACATTTTTACAGACAACACTGACCGTGTCCTTATTCTGTAAGTTCGCCGACTGCACAAAACGAGGTAATGTTTTTTGAATCACTGGATTCCACGCCGCGGATAATTTGTAACCGTCATCCCGATTGTTTGTTTTTTTTTATTACAATCGCTTCACGCACAATATTCTTGAATAGAATTGGCGTTCCGTGGAGAGGACTTGTGGACGATGAAATTCTATCCAGTGATTGCTGCCGCCTTCTAGTAGGTGTTCTGCAATCGCCGAATAATCGAAATCATCGCGTTAAATGCCCGTGATATGCTGTTTTTCAATTATGAAACGAGAAAGTTTTAAAGTTAATAGTTAGTTAATAAATTCTTATTTGTATGTAATTTTCCTGTTCTTTATTCGTTATCGTGTTAATAACTTTGAAATGAGTACTTAACTAAATAAAAATTAGTACAATAGTTTTTTAGGGTTCCGTAGACACAAGGCAACGAACGACACATAGGTACAGTAAATGGCAGATTTACAGTTGGTACATAGTACTCACACATGTGCTGTGCAGTTATATAATACTAAAAGATATTGAGTTGCCAACTCAGAAAAAGAAGCCTCTTTTTTTTTTAAGCCTCGGCATTGCCATGTCGATAAGTCTTGAAGCGGAATGCTACAATAGGTATGTCTATAATCGACACACACTTCAAATCAACGAATGTCTGATACAGTAATTACAGTATCACCTCCTCAGGAAACTAGCAATGGTTGCTTGTAGCCGATGAACGTTGGTAGTGCGGAATGAGGTGCGACGTGGTGGTGGCTGAGCAATTTCCGCTATGCGGCGCCTTCCGTCGTGACAGAGGTACTGCCTCGCTCCCAGTGATTGGGGAAAAGTATCGCTGATTATTATCACGATTTACCTTTGATTTTTGGACTTATTAATTTCAAAACTAAGATTTTAATGTATTTTTTTTACAAAATTTTCAGACATCAGAGAGCAGTGGTTTCCCAATGGTAACGGCCCCGAATTACGTGTCTTTTTTTATCTCGTATCGGCTCGCGCTTGACCACCATCTCACCTGATGGTAAGCGATGGCGTAGGTATTTGGTACGACTCCAGGCAGGCGCTTTACCATGTGTAAATTATTTCATCACTACTGCTCTAAAAATGGTGAAAGTATAAATCGTGAGAACCTAGAACCAAAATTTCGAAAACATGTAACATCTACCAACCCGCACTGGGTGAAGTAACTATTTAGTTATCTGTGACTGGGCCCTCGTGATGGATTAAGGCCCATTCCCTCTCACAGAGAGGAGGCCTGTGTCCCAGCAGTAGGAACATTAAAAGGGTGATGATGATGTTGACCAGAAATCATGTTTTCGGTGGATGATAAATGAAACGGTTTAAAGAGTGTAGTACCTTATCTTTATTAAAATATAGTTATGTATTCTACAATGTATTGGAGTGGCGATCGCCTGCCGGAACACGCAGCGGTGGCAGGCTTCCGACGTGGTAACTGATGATCTGGTGAGGGCAGAGAGAGTCCGTTGAATGCGATACGCACAGGACCGGTCAATGTGGCGACGCTTGGGTCGGTGAAGCTTATGTCCAGCAGTGGACTTCTTTCAGCTAGATATTACTTAAAGCTTAGTACAAGAACTCTTTGTGATTTCCATAGAATTATCATATAAATCATACCAAAAAGTGAGTTCATCGGATAAGTTTTAGAACAAAAATCCTTTGTTTACTTGCCTGATTTCAATACATAGATATTCCTTTGAGAATTGAACGCGGATTATCAGCAGCATAGTTTAAAGTGTCCAGCACAGCGTATGCAATACTACTGCAAGCACAAACCATGATTATGTCGACGAGCAGGGATTATCGACCTGTCAGTAAGTGGGATTCATGGAGTTTCCAAAGCGTGTACTAGCAGGGATACCAACACTTTTAATACAAATCACAAAGCTCTTATTTCGACCACGTACAGTTTAAAGTCCTGCAGCTTAAGTTGGCTT